>JAQQTP010000038.1:10000000-11200000 GCA_029884605.1 Ormosia emarginata
TACTAGTTCTTTAGAAACTAACTTTTTTAAGTGATCTATGTGAATGTGAGTAATTCTCCTATGCCATAACCAAGACTCATTTTCCTTAAAAAGCATTTCACATCACTTGAAGATATATAATCAAGAATAATCATATAAATGTTATTAACTCTATGACTAATAAACTTAACATGCTTGTCATTTTTATCTTCAATTATACGACAATTTGAATCAAATATAACTCTATTTCCTTTATCACATAATTAATTAATACCAAGCAAGTTATGTTTTAAACCTTCAACAAGTAATACATTATCAATAGAGGAGTTAGGACTCTTACCGACTTTGCCGACTCCAAGGATTTTTCCTTTGTTGTTATCTCCATAGGTTACATGTCTGTGAGTTTTGGGAACAAGGAATGATAATTTTGAGTTGTCTCCGGTCATATGCTTGGAGCACCTACTGTCGAGGTACCAATTTGAGCTCTTGCCTTCAAGCACACCTACAACACAATTTTAATTTTTAACTTTTGGTACCCAAATTTTCTTGGGTCCTTGAATGTCATTTTTGTGTATAGTACCATTTGGAACCCAAACCATTTTTGTCCCAATTTTTGTATTAATGTTTTTCCTTACATTGCATGTTGATGCACTATGTCCTTTCTTTCCACAATAGAAACATTTAATAAAAGGACTACTTGAAGTACTTGAATGCACAAAGAAATTTTTATAAAATTTTTGTTAATTATATCCTATTCTAACTTTTTGAAAAATAACTCTTTGTTTTCCTAATAAAATTTTTAAATTATCCCTTCCAAAGGTGAATTTAGCAAGGATGTTCTTTAAGTCTTCAATTTGTTTTTCAAGTAAATGGCATGAAGAACAAGATGAAGATGTAGAAGCATGTGAAGAATGAGATGTGCATGCATCAATAATTCCCAAAGTTTCATTTTTAATTTTTAATTCTTTAATTTCTTTATTTAAAATAAGAATTTGATTTTGTAGAGAAGAGATTTTTTTCTTAGAAGAAAAGATTAATTTAGCGCGCCTTAGTGATTCATCATGTAGTTCTTTAAAGTCATCTTGTAATTCATTATAAGAAGGCAATAAATCAGAATTTACCTCATTATCGCTTTCTTCTTCTTCTTCTCCTTTGGCCATAAGACATAGATGGGCTTCTTCGCTATCTAAACTATCAATTGAGTCCATGTCGTTATCATCCCATGTTATGTAGGCTCTTCTTCTCCTTCTTTCCTTGAAGGGTTTCTTTTCAAATTTCTCCATCTTCTTTTGGTAAATTCGACATTCCATTTTCATGTGTCTAGATTTTCCACACTCGTAGCAAGTTGGAGTTGAATTTGTTCCTTCCCCCTTATGATGAGTTTTATTTAGAGGAAAAGGTGGTTTTCTTTGGTTTCCCTTCTTTCTGAGAAACTTACCTTATTTCTTAACCATAAGGCTAAGGTTTTCTTCATTTAGCCCAATATTTTCAATGCTTTCTCCATCCTCATCATCATCTTCATCAATTGTTAAAGCAGTGGCTTTGAGAGCTATGTCATTTTTCTTCTTATCATTTTCTTCACTTTGGCTTAGTCTATTCATCTCCAATTCGTGTTCATGGAGTTTTTCAAAAAGGGTAGCTAAAGTCATAGTCGACAAGTCCCTTGATTCTGATATGGATGTTACCTTGAGTTGCCAAATCCTGCTCAAATATCTTAGCACTTTGTTAATTAAATCTTCGTTAAAAAAATTCTTTCCTAAAGATACAAGATGATTTATGATATGGGTGAACCTCTTTTGTATTTCCTGAATGCTTTCTCCTTAGTTCATTCTAAATAATTTATATTCACGAGTAAGAGAATTGATTCTCTACCTCTTAACTTCACTAGTACCCTCATGGGCAACTTGTAAAGTGCCCCACCTCTCTTTAGCAGTTTTACAATTTGAAATTCTGAAAAATTCATCATACCCCAAGGCAGCGGTAATGATATTTTTAGCTTTCAAATTATATTGAACTTTTCTTTTATCCTCATCAGACCAATCACTTCTAGGAGTCTCGGTTTTTACCCCATCGACTACTCGTGTAGGTATAAATGCGTCATTTTCAATAGCATCCCACACATCTAGATCAGTAGCTTCGATGAAGATTTTCATTCTTTCCTTCCAATATGCGTAACCATCCCCATTGAAAAATGGTGGTCGGTTTATATAAAATCCCTTTGAAAAGCCATTAAAGGAAGTTATGTTCTCTTGAAGCGACTAAGCTCTTTATACAAGAGTCTAGCTCTGATACCACTTGTTACCAAGTGGCTTCCAGTACTCAAGAGGGGGGTGAATTGAGTAATAAAAACTTTTCACAAAAGCATAAACAAATTAAATATGCTAAAATGAAATATTAAAATGGCATGAAATAAAGGAAGAGAAGAAGAATAGCTAATAAATAAATTGCTAGAGATAATAAATTGAATGCAGAAAAATAAAAGATTAAGGATAAGAAAAGCAGGCACAATATTTATCTTAGTTCGACCACCAACCACTTAAGGCCTACGTCTAGTCCTCGAAACACAGTTCGAGATTTTTTACTATTCAATATAAGCTTAAAACAGGTGCTTGCAACCTTTACAATCAAGAGCACTTTTCACACACAGGGAAACTATACCCTTGTGCTAAAGCCTCAAACTGTCAAGGATACCTCACCCTTACACAAACCTTCAAGGGATACCTCACCCTTGTTACAAAGCCTATGAGGGATACCTCACCCTCTCAGAAATACAGCAGAAAATAGATGAAGAGAAACTCTCATAAAGAGCAAGTAATACAAATTGAAGCACTATAGAGCTCTCTAAGGATATCTTAGAATTTTGGTAAAAGAGCACAGAAAAATAAGAGAGAAAATTATGAATCACGTTTTAACACAAGCAAAAATAATTCAAATTGTTCAGGGCCTACAGAAGTGACCCAAGGTCTCTATTTATAGAGCCTTTGAGTAGAGATGCCCGTTGGAAGAATTAAATGCATATTTGATTTCAAAATATGTTTGTTTCTTTCTAAAACAAGATTCGTGGGTTATTCGAATACCTTCATGGTTATTTGAATACCACTGTTTAGTGAAAAACAAATTTGCAGGGAGTTATTCTAATACCTATAAGGTTATTTGAATATCTCAGTTTCAAAATACTTGGAGAAAATAGTTTAGAAGAGGTTGATTCGAATACTTCTCAATTTATTCGAATACTTCTGTTTAAAAACAATTTTCTATAATAAGGTATATTCGAATACCACATGGGTTATTCGAATGCCTTATTTTGAAAATAGATTTTAAGAAATCCTATATTCGAATGCCTAGTGAGCTATTCGAATACCACTTTTGAAAACATGAAAAGCGTATGGAAATCATAGCAAGTTATTCGAATACCTTAGGGGTTATTTGAATACCCTTGTTAGAAAACATTTGAAAAACCTTTAGGAAACTGCCCAGGTGATTTCTGAATTTCTAAATTTTTTTGATCTTTCAAAAACCAAATTAAAACTTTAGTTTAATTTATAGGGAACAGGTTTTTAGATCTTTTTGAACCAAATAATAAGATATCCAATAAAAGCTCCATATAAAGAGACCCCAAGTCCTAAAACTAATCTTCAAAGATCTTTGGACTTATTTTTCATCATCATCTTCTTGTTTGTTATCATCAAAACTCATCTTCATTGTTGCATAGTAATCACAGGTTTGTCCAAATTCCAACATTTAGACCACTTTTTTAATTTTTTAAGATTTTTTATTTTTCTATTTGGTAGTATTTTGACCAGTTTTCACCCTGTGGTGGTCCCATAATTTTGAAAATCTGTATATATAATTTTGTTGATTTTTTGTGTGATTTTTACCATTACTTTGTGTTTTTGTGTTTTGAGTCCCTATAGTGATATTTGATGCATGACTAGGTCTTCTAATAATCATATACTTGACATTGATCCTGAAATTGAAAGAACCTTGCATGTATTGAATAAGACTTATAGGGTTAGTGAAAGAATAACATCTGAGGTTGAGACTGACATTGAATTTGAAACTGAAGGTGAGCATATAGATAACACTACACCAATGACTGATAACATGCAAAATAGGACCTTAAAGGTGTAACACTCCAAATTTCCTAAATAGTTGACAGTAATTTTGACTGTTAATGTAATTTCTTGTTTAATAATTTAACGTAATGCCATAAGTTTGTAAAATTATTTTGCTTACTTCGTCAGCATATTTGATCATTTTGAGTGATTTACTCCGTGTCAGGAAAATAATAATTTTCGGGACGGGGAAAATTTTACGTAATTTAATTATTATTGTCAAGTCTTAATCATTTTACGTAATCTGATTTGATATTTGTGCATTTTCTAATTTTTATGATTTTATGAGTGATTATGAAATTTTTATATTACTCAGATAATTTTAGCGTTATCCGTGGGCCACCTGTGGACCCAGGGAGGTTATATGTGGGCCCCGCATGGGTCCAAAAAAGTGAAAAATTTTCTACGCATAGAAAAATTCGTACTGTTGAGACGGAGACAGGAGATCTTAATAAACCTGAATCCGAAAACAGTTATAAAAAAATTTATTGTACTGTGTTTTGTACTGTATTTAATTATCGGGCGATAAAAATACAGTAAATATATTCTTTCGTGGGGTTTTAGCAGATAAAAATAGAAATTATACCGTTTAAGTCAATAATAGTGGTTATGACAACTTTTGACGGACCAATAGGAAGCAAGTCTAATATTGAAGACTTTGATATCAACCGTCGATTTAATCAACGGTGTAGAATCGGTCTAATAAAATGGCTATGAACATTTATAACCATTGGATGAAGAATAAATCAAGGGTGGAGATTTGGTCTTATAAAGTGGCTAGGACCATTTGTGACCGTTGGATTTGGATTTAATCAACGGTAGAGATGGATCAATTATGACCATTGGGTTTGGATTTAATCAATAGTGGAGATTTGGTCTTCTAAAATGGCTATGATTAATTATGACCCTTGGATTAAAAGTTAGAAGGAGTAATCTTGACCCTTCATTTTTGAGATGCATCTAATGGCTAAGATTTCAAGGAGAAAGATCTAATGGCCTAGATTAAGTCTTCTAATCAAAAGTCTACCTTAATCCTAACCATTGATCTAATCAATGGCTTAAATGGCTCTAGATGGTGGCTAATTATGATGACAACTTTGTTGAATGCATGGATGAAGGGGAGGCACGATTTTGTCCTTCATTTTGGAGCTAAAGAAATGCTTTATGGCATTATTAGATGTCTTGGCCAATTATACATCATTATTGATCATTTAGTATCCTAAGGAGAATGCATGGAGGGGGGACGGTTTTGGTGATGCTTAAGACCATAACAAAGTGTTTCATGACCATTATTGCCATTCTTGGTCATTATTATTCATTTTCAAGAAGCAAAGCTCTTAGAAAATTTTCTCTCCTTCTCCTTCTAGCTTGTTTCGGCCAAAGCACCTAAATATACCCTCCATCACTAAAAATTTTTATCCAACCTAGTTTCTTGAATCCTTACATCATTCTAAGAACATCTCTAGTTATGAGTTTTAACTAAATCATTTATCTTGAGTTTCAAATCCAAGCTTCAAGTTTCTACCAAAAATGGTAAAGTTCATATTTCTTCATCTAATCTTTTAGTTTTGATTTTCTAAGTCATGTTTGAACCATGGTTTACCTATTCTTTTACTTGTTATTGATCTTAAGATTTGTTTATGATTTTTAGGGATTTTCCAAGGAGCTCCATGAAATTGGTGGAAGGAAAACTAAGTGTTTTCACTTCATTCTTTACCTTAACCAAGTTTAAGAAACATTTCCTTCACAAAAATCAAAAATTTCATCTTTGTTCTTCAAGAGGAATTTCGGTCATACCACCTAAAATCACCATCCAATCTCTTTTAATTTCATCCAACCATAGATCTTGAATCCCCATGATATTCTCAGCAACTTTTATGTTGGAGACTTTTTCTAAATCATTCATCTTCAAGGACTTTCTTCAAGAGCAAAGTTATAGGGTATTTGAGGTGAAGTGTAAGGAAACTTCATTTCTTCTCTCTTCTTCATGTTCTAAGCCATGTTTGATCCATGGTTTATCTTGTTTAAGCTTGATTTACTAATAAATATATGTTTTGTTTTGTATTTGAGAAGCCCTTGGTGGTGAAGGACTTGGAAAAAGAAGCAAAACAAGGAGCTTTTGAGGATCTTCAAGAGGTAAGAGGGAGATCCATCTCACCAACCAAGCATGGTGGTGAGAGATGGTCTTATATTTGATGGATGGTGAATCCATGTGAGGATTCATATCCATGGTTATGTAATTATTTGTGGGTGTTTATGTGCTTTGATTATGCTTGATATGTTTTGCATGATTTTATGGCTTATATGGTATGCTTATAACATGCATGATGATAATATGGTATGCTCATAATATGCATGATGAGAATATATTGAAATTATGTATATGTATATCATGATGTGATGATGGAAAGAAAATCAATTTTTGGCTCCAATGGCCAAAGTGGAGTGATCACAGTTTTGATACTCATAATTAGGGTTTATGTTGAAATTTTTCAAGAGTAAGGGAATTAATTTTTGATCCCTAGAATATGGTGAATTTCGGCCAAGACACCTCAAGATAGGTGTTCACAAATTAATATTTTCATGAATGATGAAAATGGATGTTTAGAAAAACAAGGAAAATAAACAAAAGGGTTTATTTTTTTCAAAGAGTACATGAACACGGTTTTGAAAAGAATTTTTATTGATTTATTTTGTGTAAAAACAAGAATGGAATTTAATGGAACTCAAGGATATTTATGAATAAAGCAATGAGTTGATTTTTGCAAAGAAAGTGAAAAAGAATTTACAAAAAAAGTGAAATGGATTTGCAAAGAAAGTGAAAAATAAAAATGAACAAATGATTTGTTTTCAAAGACCAAGTGCTCATGGTTTTTGTAAAGGATTGTTTGTGTAAAACCATATTGACACCAAGTGCTCATGGATTTTGTAAAGGATTTTTAATGGTTTCGTTTGTGTAAAGCCATATCAACTTAGAAGGAAAAATGTTTTGATGATTTCAATAGTCATGTCCACGTTTTCAAAGGCTTGTAATAACTTGATTTTGATGAAACAAAGTGATTTTCCAAGTGGAAATATAATTGATTTAGTATAAAGAATTTGGAAAGGAAATCAGAGTGTTTTATCACTTGAGAAAATGGGATTTTCGTATATGAATAGAAAAGAGAGGTTCAAACACACCTCAATTTATTTTGAAGAGAATTGATTTTAGAATTTATTTGAGAAAAATGGAGAATATAATAGTGATTTGATATTTTCTAACGTGTAACTCATCCTTTGGGTTTTGGAGAGCGTTAGTAATTTTTAAAGTTAGAAACATTGATTTAATTCAATGAAATGATGATTTTATGGAATAAATTACGAAAAGGATTTTCGTAAGTAAGAAAATGTAGAAAATAATGTGAGTAGTCATATTATTTTGAGAAAGGTTGAAATGGAATTTTTGAAGGTTGAGAAATATTTTTCGTAATGGAATTATGGTGAAAAATAATTTACGTAATTTAAAAACGTGATTTTTAAGCTACACGATTTGAAAAACGTTTAACTATTTCCACGCGATTTGAAAAACGTTGAAATATTTCTACGCAATTTGGAAAGCGTTTAAATATTTTTACACGTTTGAGATATTGTTGAAAAATTGCTACGCAATTTAAAAATGGTGGAATATTTTTACGTGATTGAGAAAACGTTGAAAAATCACTATGTGATTTGAAAATGCAACGGAAATGTTGTAAAATTTTGAAAACGTAACAGAAATATTGCGCGATTGTGAAAACACGACGAAAGTGTTTTATGACTATGAAAACGCGATAATATGATTTCGCTGTTGAAAATACAGTATGATTACTGTTGGGCCAGTGTATGGACCCTAATTATGAGATAATGAAATTAAAACTGAGAATGGGCAATGTGTGGACCCTGAATATGAAAGTGGGAATTTTACCTGTGATTGGCATTGGTGCATTGAACATGCATTGAAAAGATATGCATTGAGGCATATGATGATTTTGAATTGAACAAAAATTGATAGCTGATGCTATTGGGACCCTTGTGGTTGAAGAGGGAATGTGAATTGATAGTGAGGTCTATGATGGATCTTGGGGTGCGTCAAGACGCGGCGGTCGACCAGTGGATATCTGTCTGTGGGCTACGGCTGGACCATATGCCACTTGGCGATGCAGTCCGTTGCAACGCATTGACGATACCCGACAATAACACGATTCTTTTCAAAAGCTAGACAATTGTCTATGGGCTAAGGCTGGGCATTGTCTGTGGGCTAATCTGGAAGATTGTCTTTTAGCTAAGGCTGACAATTAACAGAGCATTCTTCTCGAAATTGTGAAAACTTCCATGGAGTAGGACATTGAGTCTACATGCATAACATATGCATAAATCTGAGTATCTATATCTGCATGATATAATAATTGAGGCATATTGGATGATGATGATGATAATCATGTTGATGCCATTATTGTGATTATTGTGTGATGATAATAATGTTAATGGCATGATGATGATAGTTGATTAATGTTGAGTGCATTATTGGAATTCTGGTATGATATACCTGTATGATATGTTGTTTGTGTTATCTCTGTGCTACCATATTGGTATTGGTGTAGGTGATCTCACCTCTTTGTTATATTTTTTTACTGTGTTTGTATTATTAAAATTGAATAGTAGATGGAAGGAGTTGTCTTAGACATACGGGAGATAAATACTCTGAGATCAGAGACAACATCAGAGAATGACCATTCCAGATTTGATAGCGTGCAGCGTTGACAAGGAACAAATGTCTGATGCATCAAGATGGATACAAGAAGGAATAAGTATGCTAAGTTTTCTCATTAGTGTTGTACCGTGCTATTAAGTAGGACCCGTGATGGGTTTGCTACTGTTAGAAAAAGAGAGTCTGTTAGTTTTATATTTCTCTTTAAATTGTTAAATATTAATTGGTGTCAATATTGTATATTAATAAGTTTAAATGTATTTTCAGTAATACTTATGGACTTTCAGTAAAATTGTGTATATTGTTTTCGCATTGAAAAAGAAATTTTAAAACTCAATTTTTATAACTCAAACCTTTTATGTACTAATTTTCAGATTGGGAGTTGGTAGTCAGAAATGTGATGCCCTAAGGGAGGTGTTACAAAAGGAACTAGTTGTATCTGATGTGAACTATCAACCATTGTGCTTTCAATATCTTGATATGGATGCTGATTTTGAACTTAAATCTGGTTTAATTCACTTGCTACCTAAGTTTCATGGCATTGCAAGAGAGGACCCTCACAAACACTTAAAGGAGTTCCATGTGGTCTGGTCCACCATGAAACCACAAGGAATTGCAAAGGAACACATCAAGCTAAGAGCCTTTCCCTTTTCATTAGATGGTGTAGCCAAGGAGTGGTTATATTACTTGCAACCAAAAGCTATCACTTGCTGGAATGACATGAAGAGACTATTTCTGGAGAAGTTTTTCCCTGCCTTAAGAGTTGCTGCAATAAAAAAGGAATATGTAGGATCAGATAGATAAGTGGTGGGACCTTGTATGAATGCTGGGAAAGATTCAAGAAATTATGCGCAAGCTACCCACACCACCAGATTAGTGATTAATTGTTGATCCAGTATTTTTGTGAAGGCTTGCTGCCAATGGACAAAAGCATGGTGGATGTTGTGAGTGGAGGTGCCTTAGTTGACAAAACCCCAGTGGATGTTACGAGTGGAGGTGCCTTAGTTGACAAAACCCTAGCTACTGCTAGAGACTTGATTACAAACATGGCTGCCAACTCACAGTAATTTCATACCAGAATGATAACTCGAACCAGATAAGTCAATGAAGTCCAGCTTTTTAGTGCTGATCAACAAAGACTAGAACATAGACTTGATGAGCTGACCTCATTGATGAGATAATTGGAAGTAGAGAGGCATCAACCATCTGTGCAAGGACTTACTTGAGTGTACAATATCTGTTCTTGCCCTTCACACCCTACAGATGCATGCCCTATATTTTAGGATGATAGTTTTGCATTCCAAGACTAATTTGTTATTGCAATAGGTGTCTTTCCTGGTAAACCACAATTCCAACAGCAACAACAACAAAGATATGATATATTCTCTAAGACATACAATCCTGGATGGAAAGATCATCCTAACCTGAGATATGGGAATGCAGCACCACAACAGCAGTACAAGCAGCCTTTCCAATAGCCAATGAGACAATAGCAATTTCAACAACAGGCTAGACTAAGCAGACCACCCATCTAGCAACAACCACAAGGTCATGCAACAACAAAATTCGAGCCCACTTTGGAGGATCTAATGAAGCATATGACCACCAATAACATATAGTTTCAACAAAGGACAAAAGCTTCAATTCAAAAATTGGAAACTCAAATTAGGCAATTAGCTTCTACTCTAAGTCAATTGTGGAATCAAGGATCTGGCCAACTCCCTTCATAAACAACTCTTAATCCAAAGGGGAATGTGAGTTCCATTATGCTGAGGTCTGGAAAAACAATGGAGGTGGACTCCCAACCAATAGTGTACAAACAACTACACAAGCCATCAACAGTAGTCACACTTGATTCTGGTGCACCAGCCCTGAAATCTAGTAATGATGATAAGAAAGCAGTCGTTGGAGCCAAACAGAAGCCTCAACTTGCCATAGCTATTCCTTTTCCACAAAGAGCCACACAGTCTAGAAAAATAGAAGAGGATGAGAAAGACAAATAGTTGCTTGAGACTTTTAAGAAAGTGGAAGTAAACATCTCACTACTAGATATAATCAAGTAGATATCGAAGTATGCCAAGTTCTTAAAGGAACTGTGTACACATAAAAGGAGGCTGAAGGACAATGACAGAATTAGTATGGGGCATAATGTTTCAGCCCCCATCCAACCTATACCACAGAAATGTAAGGATCCAGCTAGTTTTACAATTCCTTGCATAATAAGAAATTATAGATTTGAGAATGTCATGCTAGACTTAGGTGCTTCCATTAATGTAATGCCTATTTCTGTTTTTAATTCCCTTGAACTTTGTCCTTTGTAGGCTACAGGTGTGGTGATCCAACTAACTAATAAGAGTAATGCTTACCCAACTAGTTTGGTGGATGATGTGTTAGTTTGGGTGAACGAGTTGATATTCCTAGCTGACTTCTACATTTTGGAGATGGAGGGAGAGTCATCATCCAACAAGACTCCCCTTATTCTAGGGAGACATTTCCTCAAAACAGCACAGACAAATATTGATGTTCATGTAGGAGTTCTATCCGTGGAGTTTGGAGATTCCATTGTGAGGTTTAATATTCTTGATTCTATAAAACATCCCATGGAAGAACATTATGTCTTTCATGTTGATATAATTAATGATTTAGTTAATAATTCGTATGTTGACTTATGTAAGGAGTTTCCTGAGATTGGTGATTTTAGTGACTCTATGTGTAATGATTTGTGTGCTAGTTGTGATGGTGATAAGTTGTGTTTTGTGTGTTCTGAAATTTCTATATCTTTAGGATATGATGAATTTGTTCTTGTGATAGAAGATTGTATAACATGTGATATATATGCAGAGGTTCAAGCAGCAGAAGCAGAGTAGTAGCATCCCATTAGATTATTACCTTCTGTAGTGCAACCACTAAAACTAGAGCTAAAGTCGTTACCCGAGCACCTGAAGTATGTATACTTGGCAGATAATAAGCAACTTCTGGTGATTATAGCCAGAAACCTCCCTGTTGAACAAGAGGCGAGATTGTTTTAGGTTTTGAGAGTGAATAAAAGGGTCATCGGATGAACATTGGCAGATATTCTTAGCATTAGCCCTTCCACATGCATACACAAATTTTATTTGAGGATGAAGCTAAACCAGTGAGGCAGCTCCAAAGGAGACTGAATCCTCTAATTTTGGATGTGGTGAAGAAAGAGGTGACCAAGCTACTGCAAACTGACATTATATATCTCATCTCTGACAGTCAATGGGTGAGCTCGATGCAGGTTGTCCCTAAGAAATCTAGAGTGATTGTTGTGGCCAATCAGAAGAATGAGTTGATTCCTACCAGAGTACAAAATAGCTGGAGAGTCTGCATTGATTACAGAAGGCTCAATTTGGCTACTCAGAAGGACCATTACCCCATTCCATTCATTAACTAGATACTGGAGCAGTTGACTGGCAAGTCAAACTATTGCTTCTTAGACGATTACACTTAATACTTCCATATTCACATTGCACCTGAAGACCACATTTACATGTCCCTTTGGAACCTTCGCTTACAAACAGATGTCTTTTGTCCTCTGCAATGCCCCTGGCACCTTCCAGTGGTGTATGGTGAGCATCTTTTTAGACTTTTTATAAGAGTGCATAGAGGTATTCATTGATAATTTTACTGTTTATATCTCTTCTTTTGATTCTTGTTTGGATAGTCTGCTAAGGTACTACATAGTTGTATTGAAACTAACTTTGTTTTAAATTTTGAAAAATGTCATTTCATGGTAGCATAAGGTATAGTTTTAGGCCATGTAGTCTCTAGTAAGGGCATTGAAGTAGATCATGCTAAAAAAGATGTCATTACTTATTTATCTTATCTCACATGCATGCGAGAGGTGCATTTTTTTTAGACATGCAGGTTTTTACAGGCACTTTATCTAAGATTTTAGCAAGATCGCCCTTCCAGTATCTAATTTGCTACAAAAGGATGTGAGTTCGTATATGACCAGAAATGCCAAGAAGCCTTTGATCATTTGAAGAAGGCATTGACCAGCACTCCCATCATCCAGCCACCTGACTGGACATTTCCATTTGAGCTTATATGTGATGCCTCCAATTATACAGTGGGAGCTGTCCTGGTACAGAGAGTAAGGAAGGATCTTCATGTGATCTACTATGCCTCCAAAACTTTGGATGTTGCTTAAGCCAATTACACAATTATAGAAAAAGAACTTAGTCATTGTATTTGCTTTAGACAAATTTAGATCATATCTGCTTAGTTCTAAAGTAGTTGTGTTTTTTGATCATACAGCGCTGAAGTTTCTTCTTAAAAAACCTGAAGCGAAACCATGACTAATTAGATGCATCTGCTACTCCAAGAGTTTGATATTGAAATTCGAGATAAGAGTGGAGCAGAAAACTTGGTGGCTGATCATTTGAGCAGAATTGAGAGAGCATCAAAGCCTCTGGCCATCCATGACTCTTTTCCAGATGAGCAGCTTTTACAGCTGCAAGGTAAGACTACCTCTTCTTGGTTTGCTGACTTAGTTAATTACTTAGTTGCTAATGCACTGCCAGCAACCAGGTAATTAACTAAATGATTATGAGATGCATATCTAATCATGAGTTTGATTATGTTCTTAGCTTTTGTCATGTATTTGAATGTGGTGGACATTTTGGACCTAAATGTATATCTAAGAAAGTCTTGGACTCTGGTTTATATTGGCTTATCTTATTACATGATGCATACATGTTTTGTAAGTCTTGTGAATAGTGACACAAAACAGGGAACATTTCTCGCAGGAATGAGATGCCCTAGAAACCTTTGTTGTTTTGTGAGATTTTTCATGTATGGGGTAGTGATTTTATGGGACCCTTTCCTGTTTCTTTTGGTTTTGTTTACATTTTGTTGGTTGTTGATTATGTATCTAAGTGGGTGGAGGCAAAAGCCACTCGGACTGATGATTCCAAAGTTAATGTGAATTTTGTTAGATCACATATTTTCTATAGGCTTGGAGTCCCGATGACCATCATCAGTGATCAGGGTTCGTATTTCTGTAATCAGAGCATGGAAGTTTTGATGAAGAAGTATGGAGTCATGCACAAAGTTTCTACACCTTACCACCCCCAGACCAATGGGCAAGGCGAGGTTTCCAATAGAGAGATCAAGTAGACACTTCATAAGACAGTCTCACCTAACAGAAAGGACTGGAGCAAGAGGTTTAAGGATGCTTTATCAGATTGTCTTTGGTAAGGCATGCCACCTGTTGGTGGAAATTGAGCATATCACGCATTTTGGGCAGTGAAGAGATGTAACCTAGACCTAGACCAAGCAGGCATGGAGAGGAAGCTACAATTGCAGAATTGAAGGAGATTTGCTTGGAGGCATATGAGAGTTCCAAACTTTATAGAGAGAATACCAAAGCCTTTCATGATAAGATGATTATGAGAAAAACATTTGAGATTACTCAAAAAGTGCTTTTATATAATTATCGTCTTAAATTGATGCCCGAAAAATTAAGATCTAGGTGGGAAAGTCTTTTTATTGTTATTAATATTTCTCCTTATGGTGTAGTTGAGCTTCAAGATGTGACTACAAAAATGAGCTTCAAGGCTAATGGGAATAGACTCAAGCACTTTTATGATGGTTTCCAAGAGCATACCATGGAGGAGGTGGCCTTACTTGATGCTACTTATCCAACATGAAAGAGGGAATTTTCTTTCCTTACTTGTTTATTTTCTGTTTTAGATTTTCTATTTTTAATTTAGTTTTCTATTTTTTCTGTCTATTTATTTTTCGTTTAATGTTTTCTATTTTCTATTTTCTATTTTTTGTTTTTTGTTTTTGCTTGTTGTTTCTGTTTTAGTTTTTATTTTTGTTTTCTATTTTTTGTTTTCTATTTGAATTTTTGTCCCTATTTTTTTGTCATTTCTATTTTTTTTCTGTTGTTCAATTTTGTTTTTGTTTTTTATTAAATTGTTTTGATGTTTGTGAAAAAAATAAATTATGTGCTTATTATTTTTAGTTTTTAATTACTTTCCAATGGCTTTTAAGGATTAGAGGCTCATGACATAAGTGAATAAATTATCTTTCATCTTGAATTTGACTTATTTGGAAATGGAAATTAAATTAATAAATTAAGTTTGATAGACTTATACCTTGTGATAATTTGAGCTAATTGATGAATGGATTAAGTAATTGTACCATTCTTTTCCTTCTTGTGTGATTTTCACTCATGGACTTTGATCACTCTAGAACTTGCTTTGATTCTTTTGTAGGTTACATTTTCATATGCATTAACATGATTGAGGCATTCTTTGCTTGCATTGGCTACTTTAGCCAAATAGCCAACCTTACATATTTTCTCTTGATTAACCCCCTTGAGCTTATTTTCTTATTCTTTGTTGTGCTTAGCTCATTACATATCCTTAGTGAAAAAAACCATGTTGTCCCTTTACCTTAAGGAATAGGAGAGCATTGACATTATTCTTGGATGAGCTCATGAACAAGTGTGGGGTAATCTTAAATTGTTATTGTTATTTGGTCTTGCTTGAGGACAAGCAAGGTTTACATGTGGGGGTGTGAAAATGTTGTGCTAAATTGTTATGCAAAAAAAAAAAGGAAGAGGGAATATATATGAAGAGAATAATTTGCATTATATGGAATCGCATTAAACTTTCATGCTTGTTCTTAGAATTCATCTCCAATGTTCTTTTATTCTCTTTGATTTTTAGCTTGTCATATCTTTATCATTCTCATCCCTTACCTTGGTCTCATTACAACCTTGAATAAAGCCCTCTTGATTTGTGCATGCATGTTTATATAATAGTAGAGAAGTAGAAGATAAGCAAGCTTATGGTAGTGCAAATTTTCATGAGTTTAGTTTAGTGAAACAATTACCTTCTAGACATTTCTAACACTAAACACTTGAGAGAATGAGTGTATATCTTGTAAGAATCTATCATTCATAATTTATGCTTGTCAATTGAAATAACCTCACGTATTGATTTGAGATGTAAAGAAATGTCACTTCACGAATGTTTTGATCCCTTAAATTTCTTGGTTTCTGTCCTTACCTGTAAACTTTTAAATTCTTGAAGGTCATTGGAAAGTGAATCTCTTTAAGTTTTAGTTTTTGAGTTTTGGTTTTTGAGTTTTTGTGTTCCTTGTCCTTTTGTTTGAATCTTTAGTTTGCCCAAGACATGCAAAAGCTAAGTGTGGGGCAATTTGATAATCACATATTTCATACATTAATAAACCTCTATTTTTAGTCTTTTACACTCTTCATGTACTTAATTAATTGAACTAGGCCATGTTTTGTAAGTTTGGGCTTAATTGATTTTTTCAACATTATTAGGATTTTATACTATTTCTGTATTTCAGTCATATCTTGATTCTAGATATATAAAATTTATGTATCTTGCCTTGTAGGAAATATAAGAGAGATCTTTACAACTTTCATGAAGTGCCCCAGAGTTAAATCGGATATCTAGTGGACCGAATTGAGCTTGGAAGTTAGAACTAGGGTGCTATCACTGGAACTCGAGCAGTGTGCACTAATTGGTCCATAACTTGGGCTAAATGGGTCTTTTGGAGCTAAAACTGGTGTCATTGGAAAGCTTACACACAAGAATCAAACTCTTACGAAAATCACTAGTTGAAACTACAACATTTTAATGGTGTTCTACCCCTGTGAAGTCGGCTGACGAGTCTAAAGACCCATTGAGAGTGATTTTGTCATAACTTTCTCATCTTAAGCCCAATTCAAATGATTTCGATGGTCAAGGAAAGTTAAGAGACAAAGGGTTGACTTTAACCTAGGGGCAAATTAGGATTCTTAATTTTCAAGTAAGCTATTTTTGTATAAATAGGGGACTCAAGATAGATAGTAACCTTAATCTATACTACTTGATTCTTCTACCTAGAATTTTCTCCTTTCTTTTGTAAACTGTGTGTTGTAGCCATGGAGAGCTAAAAAATTGAGATCAACCCAAGGATCTTGAGCAAATTTTGGTTTGATTTTGAGATTCTGTACCTAATTTCGATTTTGAATTGAATTAATTATCTTCTTCCTCTCTTAATTTGGATTTCAAATTGCATGATTAAAGATTTCTATTATGTGATGTGATCCGATTGGATCCTTAATCCTAATTAAGATTTGTGATTAACTTGTGATTGATTAATCATGGTTTAGTCATATGAATTGAACGCGGTTAGGTTAGCAGATTTGTTAATCTAGGTTAATTGAATTCTGGTTGTTAAACTAGCATAGGTTGCATGAATCTAGCGATCGCAGGTTTATGAATCGTTTGTTAGTTAAATTCTAAGTGATTATCTAGTATTGAATTTTATGTGTTTTATGTAAAGATTTTGGTCAATCATAAATTAACTAATTAATTCAATCCATATGTATATTTAGTGATCGATGACAAGCCAACTCGGTTTCTGATGGTTTCTTGGATTGGTTGCTTTACAATTTGATTTTTCTTACATTTAAGTATTATGCTTACATTTTGCATAGGCATTCCCTCTATTTGACCTTAATTTGGTTTGATTGGTACCTTGGTCCTCAAGAAATGACTTGGTTCACTTCCTTGTGCTACAAGTTATCGGTAGAACTAGAATTTTGTTATTTGGTTAAGTTCGGCACTCGAATTAGAGAGTTACTTGAGAAGGTAAGAGATTGTGGATTCTTCCATGAAGCAGTAGCAACAACAATGGAGCGAGGGGTGGGTACCTGCAAAAGGCACTCTGATGCTCAAGTTAGTATGTGTGCAAGGAGTGTAGTGTGTATATTAGGAATTAGGTCGTACCTTTTTCATCTTGCTAAGTGTATATATACGACTATTTTAGGATTTGAAGAATCTAAGTATTCAGTGTGTATTGAATGTTGTTACCTAGAATTGTAGAAACTATTATTCGTTGTCAATATTCTCCTATTTATGCAGGGCATTATTAGAATTGATTTCTATTGAGGAAGTTATGCCCAGTAAATAGGTTGCTTTACAAGTGAAGTAACATTTGGGTATCAACCTAGCGGGTCAGGTTGCTCCACATCTATGCACTTATAACTCGATCTAGAATAGTTAGTGCTAGCTTGGCACTTAGATGGGACAGCTAAGTGTCAAGATATGAGTTCAACTAGAGCACACGGTGCATGATGAACAAAAGGATCTAAGTTATAGTATCAATGTCAAATCTCACGATGTTTTTCCTAAAGGGCTGAGGTTTGTGATGTATCATGGTAAGCTCCTGAGGTCAAAGAGTAAGGTTGGGATCTGAGTTAGATCGCTCTACTTACGTCATCATTTCACTATCCGGGGTATGTAATAGGTTGCGCCCATGTATAGTTTGTGGGGTGTTAATGTTTGGTTGAAGAGAAGGGGTTGAGGTTACGGTGGCCGAGGTGATCTGAGGATTCGAGCGTCGGTTTTTAATGCCTATCTTTCATTTTTTGCCCTGTGTAGGGTTTTATTGATGTATATGGACAAATCTTGACCTCGGGTGTCCCTTTTTTAATCCTGATAGTATTTCTTTATATTGGTGTCTTCTTGCTTTCGCTGAGAAGAGTCTAACACTCAATCTTTGTGCCTCTTTATACTTGGTTGAATTTTTGCCTTTGTAAAACCAAGATGGATTCAACGCTCAATCTCAGTATTCATATTCTGCTAAACAATTTGCTAGTGCAGTTGACTGAGAGGGGTCCAATGCTCAACCTCGGTGGCAAGACTTTGGATTATTGAAGTATTTAGGAGTCCATGTCCTCATCGGGATCCGTGGTCCGATATTTATGGCTTATCATTTAGAAACTTAACGGGTTGGGGTGCAAAGTCCCATAAATAGGATCTGTTATCTGTAATCATAAGTCAATGTCTGATGTGTTCCTCCATAGTCTCTATTGATCGCTACTTGAAGGAAGGTAGGGATTTTATTGTTCTCAAGGATCTGATGTCCTTTTAGCAGCCTTTACTCTGCGATTTGTAGCAATCTGTGCTTGCTAGGGAATCATTGCTTAGAATTTATTAGGAATTAAAATCGCTTTAAAGATGATAGTAGTTTTCTTCTCCATTTCTCAATTGCCTGTTGCCCTCAAGGCCAATCATAAGGGAGGAACAATTAAACGTGGCTTTGAATATATGGTTGGTTCACCTTTTTAGGAACCAATCAGAGTGCATTATTCCCTTTATAAATAGGGAATGTTTACAATGGGGTTATCACTTGTTCTTTTCATTCATTTTTTAGCTTTATTTTTTAGCTTCATTTAAGACTGTGTATTTTTCAAGGGGTGGCCCTTTTTTGCTTCTAGTGAGCATATTGAGGGTCATGTCCTTTTCTAGAATCATCTTTCATTTTTTTTCTAAATTCTTAAAGGTGCTCTATTTTTGCCTACACATTCCTCTGGTAAGGGCCTTTCTCTCAAAGTGTAATGGCTTGGTAAGGGCTAGGTAACAGCTCTATGTGGCTTGGTCAACACAACTCCGAGCAGCAGAAGCCTTTCTTTCCAGGCGTATGTAGAATATCCTATTTTTGACGGGAAGACCCATGGCTTCTGTTGTAGTTCCTACGAGGCATGGAGGGGTTTCACCATTCTCCCTCCTCTGCTCCCCTGATTGTTGCCATACCTTAGGTGTGCAGATGTGAGGGAGTGTAAGGTTGTGAAGCCTTCTCCTCATGTTGATTAAGAGGGATGAGATGGGTGCTCGCATCTCGAGGAACTGTTAAGGTGGTCATGATTAGTACTTGATCATTTTCTTATATCACCAAGTTGCCTCCTTGGCTTCCTTCAAGTGGGCACTATTGGACAGATGTAGTTTATAGGTTTTTCTTATAAATTTGATGATGTTTGGAATATGAATAATAATAAATTTGCTTTATTGAATATTCTACTTTCTGTTGTCTTGATGATGAACATTCGTTTTTCCAACTGAGATTAGTCCAAAACTCGATCTCGATGGTTGGGTTTGTTTAGTTTGACGAATATTTGTTTTGCCTGACCGAGATGAGTCCAAAGTTTGATCTTGATAGTCGGGTTCGTTTAAAAGTATTTGACTGTGATAAACCTTTTAGGTTTATGGGTCAATTTGAAATGGTAAAGGAGACATGGTAGCCTCTTGGTGTGGAGTCCACAATTACAGGCTATGGTCGGCTACGCTTAACCACTGTAAACCTAATCGATTTATGGGTTAAAGTAAGGCCATAAGGGTACGAGTGAAGACTTTTGAATACGCTCCTTAACCTCAGTTAAGGGTCACGTGGATTCCTATGTCTGGCTGTCATGTAAAAATACGCTTAACCTTTGTAAACCTGATCAGTTTATGAGTTAAGGTTAGGCTCAAAAGGCTACAGGTGAAAACCCTTGAATGCGCTGCTTGACCTTAGAAGATTGTCAAGTGGATTCTCCTGTTTGGTCGTCATGTATAGATGCTGGAATAACTAATCCTCTTCGGACTTTGTATTCCTCAGACCTTGCCAAGGTGTGATAACCTTTGGGGTTATGCTTGGCTGGACTACTCGTGGACTCAAAGTTGCGGCTGAGGTACTAGCTTTGGATAAGAATGAACCATGAGAAAGTAGAGCAAGCAAATGTTGAATGATTAATTTATTGATATCTACTGATGTCTCTTACGTAGTACAAGTAGCTTACATAAAAGTAACTTCAAGACATTCAGCTGTAATATTTCGTCAATTTGTTTGCATTCTAGAAGTTCTTGATTGTCTTACCATATAGGGTTTCTAGAGTGTAGGTTGTCGTATTAGTTTTGGACGTGATTTTGTACGGTCCTTCCCAATTAGGGGCTAACTTCCCATCTTTTTCATTTCTGGCACTAATATTTTCCCTATGCAACATGAGATCGTCGAGATTAAACCATTGTGGAATCACTTTGGAGTTTTATCGCACGACGATCTTCTATTTAAGGGCGGCTTCCCGAACATGGGCAATGCGACGCTACTCCTCTAGCAAGTCAAGTTCTTGTCTGATGAGTTCCAGATTGGTTTCCTTAGAGAAGTTTTGTTTTCTCCAACTCAGTTCTTCTATCTCTACCAGGATCATAGCCTCACAATTGTAAGTCAACTTAAATGGGGTTTCTCCAATAGAGGAGTGTGGCGTGGTCCGATATGTCCATAGGACATGATCGAGTTGTTCCACCCAGTTTCCCTTAGCATCATCAAGTCTATATTTTATCCCTATAAGTATAACCCGGTTGGCGGCCTCAGCTTACCCATTAGTTTTCAAATGTTCCACTGAGGTAAAATGCTATTTAATTTTGAGCTCAGCCAGGAGATCCTTGAACTTCTGATCAGTGAATTGGGTTCCGTTGTCCATGATAATTAACTACGGAATTCTAAATCTGCTAATGATATTCTCGTGAGTGAATTTTTGGATTCTTGTAGAGGTGACTGTGGCCAATGGTTCTGTTGCAATCCATTTAGTAAAGTAGTCAATAGCCACTACTAAGAACTTGACCTGCCCTGGTGCTTGGGGAAAGGGCCCTAGGATATCCATTCCTTACTGCTAAAATGACTATTCAGGAAGTGTTGTATAGATGTTTGAATGGCGCTGGCATTGGTTATATCTCTGCACGTGTTCCTTGCTGTCAGCTTCCATGGTGGGCTAGTAGTACCCTGCCCTCAGCATTTTCCTTGGCAATGATTTATCAACGAGGTGATGACCTGAGCTTCCTTCATGGATCTCGCCTAAGACATATTCTGCTTCTTTTAGGCCAAGGCACTTGAGGAGGGCAGCGAAGAAACCACTGCGATGCAGCTGGTTGTCAAGAAAGATGTACTAGGTTGTTGTCTGCACTAACTTCTAGGCTTCTTTTTGGTCATTGGACAGTGAGCCACTACGGAGGTAAGTAAGTATAAGTGTCATCCAGGTTTCATTATCTTCTGGTAGGATGGCATCATTGTCTGTGGCACAGGAAATAAGTAGGGTGTCCTGGATCACGAACTTATTATTGCCTGGGATCTTTATACTGACTAATTTTGATAAGATATCAACCCTAGAGTTCTGCTCCCTTGAGATGTGCTATACTTTGATGCTGTCAAAATTTTTCATTATTTTTTTTACTCTGGATAAGTACTTCTGTAGTAAGGGCTCTTTAGCTTGATATTCTCATTTTATTTGGGATGTTGCCAGTTGCAAATCACTACGTAGTACTATGTCTCTAGTTCCTATATCATTTGCTTCATATTCAGTCTGGTTGTTAGACATAGGGAACTCGAACCTCAATGAATGTTCTAGTACGAGGTCAGCTTCGTTTTCCAACATGACCCCGACTCCACTCCCTTTGGGATTTGAGGATCCATCAACATAGATGATCCATGAATATGCTCTATAGTGGTAGGAGCCCGGTGTAAGTTCAACTAAGAAGTCAAATAGTGCCCGAGCCTTTATAGTTGGTCTTGGCTTGTAAGTAATTCCGAACTCAGAGAGCTCTACTGACCAAGTAATCATTCTCCCCGCGAGATCCAACTTGTGGAGTATTTGCCTAATTGGCTAGTCTGTCCTTACTACTACTGGGTGGCATTAGAAGTATTATCTCAGCCTCCTTGTAGTGATTAATAGTGTTAGAGCCAGCTTCTTAACCTTTTGATAACGGATCTCGGGGCCTTGCAGGACTTTGATGACGAAGTCGAATGACCTCTGACCCTTGTCTGTTTCTCTTATCAGCACTGAGCTAATTGTCATGTTGCTGACAGAGACGTAGCTATAGAGTGTCTCACCGAGGTCTAGTCTTGTCAGATTAGGTGGCGTGGATAGCATCCTTTTCAATTCTTGTAACACGGTCTTACATTTCGAGGTCCACTCGAAGTTCCTTCCCCTTTTTTAAAAGTTTGGAAAAGGATAAGAGACTTTTGAGCGGCCTTGGCCAAGAAATGTGTGAGGGCAACTGTAACACCCCAATTTTTGGATAAATGACAGTTTTGTCTTAGATGTACTGTTTTACGTTTTTCTGTATGTTATAAAATTTATTTGACTGTTTCGTGATTATATTTGAGTGTTTTGTGTGATTTACTCTGAGTCTAGAAAATAATAATTTTCAGGCCGAAGAAATCTTATTTTAATTATTCGAAGCTGGGAGATCTTACTAAACCCAATTCCGAGAGACACGTATGTTAATCTTTTAATTTTTAGGATTTAACTGTGTAATAAAATAATTTTATATTATTGTAATATTATTTTATTTGACAGTACCTACTATCTCAAAAATAATAGAAATCTGCTCCAAAACGACTATGGACCCGAAAAAGTCTATGGGACCCGCGTTAAGAGAAGCAGTCAATGTTTCTGGCTAGACTAAATTCTAAGCCAATAGGAACAAGTCAACGATGTAGGCTTGAAAAGTTTGGACCAATAGAAATCAAGTCCACAAAAGTGGTTGGACTTGTTAAGATCAAACTAGAAAGCTTAACCAAGTTAGCTTAAAACCTAACTAAGTTAACATAGGAAGCTTGTTTAGAAACTAAATGAAGTAACCTAGTTAGCTATCTACTTAAGCTTTAGTTAGAGAATGTTCTCAAAATATCAAGATAAACTTAGTTAACCTAAGTAACTATATAGTTAAGCTAGTAACTAAACAAACTAATCAATTTCATCTAAGTGTAATTAGAAGACCAAATGAAGCACAAACTTGGTTTGCTTCTCCTTAGGGCCATTCAGCCAAGAGCTTTCAAGAACCTTCAAGAAGAGCTTAGTCACTTGCATGAATAGATTTCCTACACTAATTAGAGACAAGTTTGGAGGCAAAGCTTTGATATCCAACCCTTGATCAAATCTAGGGCCATTAGGTGATAGGAGGAGTCAACAAAGGAGGCCACCTCCTTTGGTGAAGCTCACGGCCAAGTAGAGCTTTGGAGGGCTCTTCAATTCATTCTTCATCTTTGTTATCACTAAAGCTTACACTTTCTCTCTTCAAGAACAAAAATCACCATTGTTGTTTCTTTCAGGAGCCATTCGGCCAACACCCATACACCATACCTCCACCGTTCTAAAATTTTATCCGATCTTATTTCTCAAATCTAAACACTATTCTAAGAACATCTCTAGTTGGAGGTTTCTTCAAAAAAATTCATCTTGAGCTTGGAAAATCACTTTGGAGATTTTTCCTACAAGATGAAACTTCTTGTTTCTTGTTTCTAACATGATTTCTAAGGTTCTAAGTCATGATTGATCCATGGTTTATGTTTTTCTCCTATAGTTGTAACTCTTTAAATTTTTGTTTAAGATCTTTTAGGTTTTCTTGGAGGGTCACGAAATTCATAGGAAGGAGAATAGAAGGAGTTATCTTCCTTTAAGGTAAGAGGGAGATTTAATCTCATCAACCTTGTATGGTGATGAGAAAATGGATTGTATGTGTGTGAAGAATCCATAAGGATTAATTTATGTGGTTGTTTGAATGTTTTTTTTAATTGTGATTGATTGTACTTGTATGCATGTCTATAGGTTTAAAATATATTGCATGTGTTGATATATACATGATTGTTAATTAGGATGTGAATAACATGTAAGGTTTGCATGAGTGTTCCAAAGAACACAACATGGAGCTCACGGCTTCACCATGAAAAGAGAACTAAAATGTTCTCAACCATTTTCTAAAGGAAGGATTTAATGGAATTAGGTAAATTAATGAATCCCAAAATGATTTAGAAGATGAAAAATGATCCAAAGATCAAATGCCAAGATTTTATTAAATTCGGCCAACATGCCTTTTTAATGTGTAATCAATCCAAAAATTTATTTTCTAAGTGTAGACTAGATGTTTAACCTAAAAAGAATACATTTGCAATGGATTTTCAAGACTTAAAGAAGTAAACTAATTTTTATTAGAAATATGGTATAGAAGAGAAATAAACAAAACTCTTGAACAATACTTACCTTTGAGTTTTAAAGCATAATGACAATTTTCAAAGTGTATTTTGTAGTTATAAACTAAACAAAGGAATTTTATGGGAAAAATGTAGAAAACACATTTTTAATAGATTTTCTAGATAAAATGCTGTCAAAATTTATTAGAAACAGACAAATAAAAGAGAACGTGTTATAATATATCTATAACGTAAGGAAAATATTCTACGTAGCTTAAAAGTACTAGAAATAGCTTACGCAGTTTTAAAATAATGATTTTTAAAGCTTTACGGTTAAGAAAACGATTTAAAAATCTTACGCGATTGAGAAAATGATTTAAAAACACTACGCGATTTTAAAAATAGCAAAATATATTTACGCGATTTAAAAACATTTGTAAAAGTGACGCGATTGTGAAAACACGATAAAATTACTATGCGATTAATTGGAACAACAAGTTTTGCTGTCGGGCCAAAGCGGTGGACCCGGACATGTTGAGATATGATATTGTCAAATGGAGATATACTATATTTGAGAATTTTGAGATTGAGGACGTTTTTGTAAAAATGGTAATATTTTGAGACTAAGGGTATTTTTGTAATTATTGTTCTTATTCATCCATTGAGAGTCATGTCAATTGGTTGGAAATTGGCAATTGATTGACGAGACAAATTACACCATGTTATCGGTGTGATAAGCGTAGTGTGGTTCATTGAGTGGACTTGGAGGCGTTAGTGTGCAGAGTATTCCACATGTGGACAGTTAGTCGCTCCTCTGGGTCGTGGTAACTGGCAACACACTAATGATCTCGACACGCACTATTCTTAATCGAGAACTTGTAGAGACTATTTAGTACAATGCCTGTAGTGCACGACGTGTTTGGACTGTGTACTACTACACAATGTTGGACTGTGGGCTATAGACACGACGTTGGACAGTGTAATAGTTTGGTTGGGCAGCCTGAGGTACTGATAGTTCTTTTCGGGTCATTCTCTCTGATGTCTGTGTCTAACTCCATGGAGTAGGAACGAGTCATATTGCATTTGCATTTGTGACATGCATCATACTGTTATTATTTGTGATATTATATGATGTGTTAAATTGTGTTATTATATTGTGGTATGCATTATTGTGTTAAATTGTGTCGTTATTTATGATGTCATGGTATGCTTTATTGTATTAAACTGTGATATTTGTTGCATTGTCGTTTTCTTATTTGTCATGCTAGTATTGATATAGATTGTCTCACCTTTTTATTTGTATGCGTTTCTGTATTATTATTTTATTTCTGTAAAGAGTTTGAGGAACAGGTAGAGGAACAGCCTCTAGAGATTCTGTACCCCGAGGATCAGCAGACGAGCGATCAGTTTGATGAGTGCGAGCCGTCCGATCATCCATACCATCTAGATTGATCTCGTGGTGATGGCGTTGCCAGGATTCCTAGGTTTTGTGAGACTAGAGTTTCACGGGGGCTCGGAGGCCTAGCGACTGCTGGAGGACAGAGGATCGGTTGTCTACGTGGGGCGTCTGACTGTGTCCCTACGTGGAGAGTTTGATGGAGAGCATGTTTTCACTACTACCTTGTATTTACATTTGGAGATGCCTTTAGCGCTGAGACGTCACTGGGGAGGACTTTTCCGTACCCCTAGTAAGATTAGTATTGTATCGACAGCACGGACTCTTGTCCGTAGAACTGTGAGACATCCTGGATTTCTGTCACCCGAGGTTTCCTCTGAGAGTGATCCTTCGGAGGGTTAGAAATCTTTGATGTGCACTTAGACTTGTCTATGTTTTGTATTATACTAACTCTTTTCTGCTTTATTTAAATATTTTGTAGTTGTAAATTATTTGTACAACTTAAGACAAAATCATATGTATATTATGTGTGTGATAATAGTTTGTTTTATTTTATGTTCCGTGTTATTTTATTTAATGTTATTAGGTATAAAAGGAAAAATTTTACAACTCATATTAATTATGTATCAAATGTTTTATAACTTGGGTAAGATTTTATTTTATTGCATCATAAATATGGCATCCCCACAAGGGTGTTACAGCAACGATTCGGCCTATTAGCTGTTGCACCTCTTTAATTGAGTAGGGGTTACGTATGTTGATCACAACTTGGAATTTCTCTGGGTTGGCCTCAATACCTCGGCTTGTCAGCAAAAACCCTAGAAATTTGCTAGCTAATACTTCGAAGGTGCACTTTTATGGATTCAATCACATGTTGTGCTTCTGAACCTCAATGAATACTTCATCTAAGTCTTTAATGTGGTCACTGGTATTCACCGTCTTGACTATCATATCATCAATATATACTTCCAGCATTTTGCCAATTTGTCCCTTAAAGACCTTATTCATCATAAGCTGGTAAGTTGCTCCCATGTTTTTTAGTCCAGATGGCATGACCCGATAGTAGTAACTCCCTATCTCGGTTATGAAAGTAGTCTCATCTTCATCTTCTGGGTTCATGGGGATCTGGTTGTATCCAGAATAGGCATCTATAAAGGAGAGTAACCTGAAATGGGACAAGTTGTCCACCAGCTTGTCAATGTTGAGAAGTAGGTAGGGGTCTTTTGGACACGCTTTATTAAGATCGGTGTAATCGACGCACATACGTCACTTCCCATTGGCATTCTTGACCAAGACCACGTTCGAAAGCCATGTGATATATGAGACTTCTCTGATGAACCTGTCGTTCATGAGCTCTTTCACTTGTTTCTGGATCACCTCTTGCCTTTTCGGACCCACATTCCTTTTACATTAGGCCACTGATTTTGCATTCTTCATAATAGAAAGTCGGTGGTGGATAAAGTTTGGGTCTAGGACCGACATGTCTGTTGAAGTCTAAGAGAACATATCCTTTTTTTCTGTAAGATCTCAGACAACCGAGCTTTTTCTTCTTGACCAAGTTGCCCTCCAATCTTAGTTACCTAGTCTAGCTTGGCACCAAGTTGAAGGGGTTAGCTCTCTCCGTCGGGTTGGGGACGTGTATTACAAATCTCTTCATATATGTCCAACTCAGTCAAGAGGACATTGATGGAGTCCGTAGTGACCAAAGTTGAATCGTTGCATCGATCTGTTGTCTGGGGTTTTTTGGTAATTTTTAGGCTCTTGTTGTAGCACTTTCTCGTTGTGACTTTATCTCTTTTAACTATCACAACTCTGTCTTGGTGGTCCAGAAACTGCATGGCTAAGTGGGGTGTGGAAATCACGACCCTAAAGGCATTGAGCGAAGGGCGGCTCAAAATAACATTGTAGGCAAAAAGGCAATTAATCACCAAGAACTTGACCTTGATAGTTTTAAAGAAGGAGTCTTTCCCCAATGTAAGGTGAGTCTCAATATACCCAATTGGGGTGATCTCGTCCCTTATGAACCCGATCAACTCACCAGTGTACGGGATGAGCTCTTCCTTTGATAATCCTAGCTTGTTGAATAAGTCTAGGAACATTATGTCAGTCGAGCTTCCCTGATCCACGTACATTCTACAAGCCTCGACATTTGTAATTATCCCGATAATGACCATGGGGTCATTGTGATCTGGGATGGTGTTTCCATAATCCTCATCAGAAAACGAGATCAGTGGAGTTTTTCTTGGCCCACTAACCAAGTTGGATTCTATGAGAGACGTCATACTCATCACTGCCCGAAGGGCCCTCTTCCTGGCATTTCCAGACTCATAGCCGCCTACAAAGCCCCCCCAAGATGGTGTTTACTGTTCGAGTTATCTTGACATGGCGATGGTTAACTTCATGGGTTCCGTCCCACTGTCCATCGCCAAATGGTGCTCTTAGGAGACCTGGACCCTGTCTCACCGGAACTCGTGGGGAAGGATAGGGAAGATTCTCTCCAGTAAAAGTAATCTCCAACCCGTCCTACCTGAGTTTCGATTGAGGCGCGGCTGATTCTAAGATTGGCTTATGAGCAGCGGGGGCAGATGTTGGGCGGTGATTTTGCATATGGTGGATTGTATGCAGCAAAAGCGCAATTTTGGTTGGTTGAGACTTGTCTCATCCTTGAGTTAACCATGATGATGGTGGTTGTAGGAGAGTTTATGGTGGTGTTGGGAGTGAAGATTTATCGTTTCCTATAGATGGCGTCAATGCTCAGAACTGGGTTCTGAGAGTTACCTAAGAAGGTAAGAGATGATGGATTGCTTTGCGGCGCAACAGCAATAGCAATGGAGCGAGGGGATGGGTATCTACAAAAGGCACTCTGACACTCAAATCCGTATGTGCGCAAGGAGGGTAGCGTGTATATTGGGAATTAAGTTATACATTTGTCACCTTGTCTAGTGTATATATATGAGCGTTTTATTATAATAATAATAATAATAATAATAATAATAATAATAATAATAATAATAATTCAATAGCTAATATAGAAAACTCACTTTTCGATAAACAAGATTCTCAATCTTATTTTATAAATAAATCACTCGTTATTATAAATTGTTATATTTATACAAATAATTAAAATTAACTATAACCAACTATTTCCTTAAATTATTTAGAAGCAGATCGTAGATTTGTACAGAAAGTATTAAAGAAATGTATTGACTTCGACGACGACCATGTCAGACAAGGTTTGCCTTTATTTAGAGATAAATGTTGCAATTTTGGAATTGCAAATATAAATAGGAGATATAGATACGATACAATAATGATATTTAGATATGCAAAATTTTAATAATAATAATATTATTATTATTATTATTATTATTATTATTATTATTATTATTATTATTATTATTATTATTTAGTAATAATATTAATAATAATAATTAATATATAAAGAGAATATAAATATTTTTATATGTATTATTCTAACATAAAATATGTTTAAAAATTTATTATGTAACAAATATATAATTTTATATGTCAAATTTTTAAGTATATTTCGTGTTAAAATAACATATTAAAGTATGAAAATATGTAAATTTTTTATAATTATATAATTTATTTTTATTTTTATTTTAAAAAAATTAGCATATTTAAGTATGATTATTATTATTATATCATATCCATATGCCATATTTATATTTGTGATTCCAAAATTGCAACATTTCTTTCTAAATAAAGGCAAAACTTATCTAACATAGTCGTCGTTGAAGTCAATCCATTTCTTTAATACTTTCTGTACAAATCTACGATCTGCCACTAAATAATTTAAGGAAATAGTTGGTTATAGTTAATGTTAATTATTTGTATAAATATAACAATTTATAATAACTCATTAGGTGATTTATTTATAAAATAAGATTGAGAATCTTATTTATTAGAAAGCTGACTTCTCTATATTAGTTATTGAATTCGTAAAATAATAATAATAATAGTAATAATAATTTTTAACTCAAAATAGGCATAGCTATAGTACTGCGGCTCATATACAATTATAAGTTACAGCGTGAATAATGACTTTTTTTTTTATTTATGAACATGTATAATGGCTGATCAGTGAAGTAATAGACGAACCATGAAAGCGGCTGCCTATTTTTCTGAGTTGTAAGACCGAAGCTTCGATCGAGCCATGCAAAAGCCACGTGATCTTTTGTTCTTTTAAAATGAAAAAGTTTTTTTTTTACATCTCTAATTTAATATTTGTTGGTACAAAAATAAATATTTTTCGATTTAGTGCGATTTTGATAGTTCAGTATAAGAATTTGACATGAATACAATTCATTGTGGACTTATGAGTTCTTAGATTGTAATAGAAATTGTGATTGAAATATTAATTTCGATTCAAAATCAATTAGGGTCATTTCGATTTCATGTTGGGAATAGTATTTTTGATTGAGTATCGAAACATTAAACTCGAAGAGTAGCTACACTTGACAAAATTTCTTAAGATAAAAGAGACCTCGAGTGGAAGCCAGTAAATGTTTGAAGATTCAAGTTTGAATTTAAAAGAAAGGATTTGAATTTGAAATGGAAGTTAGTAGCTGTTGAGGATATAAGATCAAGACAAATACAAGAATTATTGACAAAGATTGAGCAATTATTAGTAGCATGAGGATTACTGACAAAGATCTTGTTGTTATTTGACAAAGATTACTAATCATTATACAATTATTTTTGTTTAAGACACTTGTCAAGATCTTGTAAAAAAAGTAATTAATTAGGAAGTTTATAAATACCAAGAGGAGGAAAACATTTAGGGGTTGAAGATTCTATACTTACTAACACTTGTAAACTCACGCTCTCACGTTCATTGACATCTCGAGCAAACAACACGCAAGTTTAGTTCAGTATGTTTCTATCCACTTTCATTCTTATACCATTTACAAATTCAATGCAAGCTTACTTTCAATCCATTTACATTCAATCATTTATTTTTCAGCAACACTCTTTTTTAACCCTGATCAAGTGATTTTCTCAAAGATCATTTGAGTTCTTTTTAATGCATTCATTTATTGGCTTTCATTACTTTTCTTCAACTTTACTTTCTTACAATTTATATAGTTGCACGTTTACTTTTCATTGCATTTACTTTAAATTGCTTTACTTTATGTTTTTATTTTAAGTATTTTACATTACTTGTCATATTTATTTCAAATGCACTTTTATTTCAGTCATTTATATTTAACTTATTTTTATTTGCACTGATTTTTCTTACTTCTCGAAACAAAACTTCTCTTATTTTCTATTTATTTTTCATTAAGTCAAATATCACGCATAAACATTCAATTTTGGATTTGCATAAATTTGTCTTTGAATTCGAAATTACTATTTGCATTCCTTTAATATATTAACTTAGACTAGAATCTCAAGAGGAAGTGGTTCTTTTCCCCGAATTGAGTCGAAAATCAAACTTTGTTCATAAAGAAAAAGTTTACCATAGCCTAATAAGTGACAATAAAAATATTTTGGTAAATAATATATATGTAGGACATTGTGTATAATGTGAATGTGCTTAAATATTGTCATATATCATCTCTAATTCAATGCTAATATTGTGACCACGTTATTAATTATTTTTATTAGTGATTAATTTTAAAATCTCAAAATTTTTGTATATATGGGATATATACTATCTCTATTATATGTTTATTGTCATCTTAAATTGATTAATTATATTTTTAAATTATTTTATATTATTTAGAAAACTTCAATATATACATCACACGAGATTAAAAATTTTGCATGAAAATATGATAAAATTAATTAAATGTAATTTATTATGAAGTAATTAAGAAATTATTAAGTGTTATTTTTTTAAATATTTTCCTTCATATATATAATATATAATATTTAAATACTTTATGTTTATATTTTCTCACATTGAAAATCTTAAATGAGAATATATTAATATTTACATATATAAAATAAAAACTTTATAAGAAGACATGATAAAATCAATTAAAAAGTTCATATTTATAATAAAGTTTGTTTACTATAATCGTTTAAATACAATTGAAAACTTGTATCATATAACATTGAGGTTTCATTGATGTTTTGAGTAATTATTTGTAGGATTTGAGATAGATCTTGTAGATAAAAAATGGAAGCAATTAACCTCAATGAGATTATTGATATAGCATATGTAATGGGCGAGCTATAATTCTAAGTCATATTAAAATAGATTGGATTTTTGAAAGAGAATAAGATTAAATAACCGAAGAAGTCATATGTCAATTGATTGATTTAACTAATGTATTATTTTATTTATTCTACTTAAATTGTGTAAATTAAATGTATAGGTTAAAATATTAAGATATTTAAATGCATTGAATATCGATCGATTATATTATTATTTACCATTTCAATTTTTATTAGGTTTTCTTTTTATTTTTTCATTATAATATCTATTCATCTAAGATTATTTTGTTAGTATAATTTGACATTAGAGGCCAACTTGGTATACTCTTAATAATAAGTCGATAAAACATGTAAATGAATAAATGCATAAAAATTAATATTAAAAAAGTATAGAATCAAAAATTAAAATTATATGAAACTATATAAATTGATTATTTATTATGAGGTCATATAAAAAAAGTATTTATTGAGTGGAGTTACATAACTCAGTTATTATAGCACAGAAAAAGTCGGTTAATAAAAACAAAAAAAAAGGTTTTGAGTGGGTCCTATTGTGACCTTTTTCTAAAAACATTTAAATACTTGCAAGTGCACGAACTGTACCGAAGTACAATTGAGCAGTATGAGGTCGATCTCATAAAGACTTAGAGTTAATTTTAAGTATTGAAAATTGCTTCCTAATCTAGTTGCACAAATTGATGAACCAAAGATGCAAAAATAAAATAAAATAAAAGAACAAATTAAAAGTAAACAAGTATATGGATGAAGTTTCTACCAGATGTAAAAAGACTAAGGATCAGAATCTACCAAGATTAATTTTAATATTAACTATGTTAAATTATTAGATCCAAATAATTTATCTCATGAAAATCTAGTGGCAAAACATGTGATCATAGAAGATCTATCAATATCGATCTGTCGATTATTTCTACACTCTAAGTGCTTTAAGTCTGACTTAATTGGACTCCACTTGTGCTTAATTGTTAACATTTGACTATTTTTTAGATTTCAAGCTTAATTAGATCTTTATTATGAAACTATGCTTAAATGTGATTATAAGCGATCATTAATTGAGTTGTGCTTTGCAGGCATTGAATGATGGAGCCCCCAAGGAGAAAAGACCAAGAATGAAGAAACTAGAAGACACGGGGTAGGCCGTGTTCTTATCTGGCATGTCACATATTCTCAATTCTGGGCAACAACAAATAACACGACCTATGTCACCAGACACGGGGTAGGTTGTGTCCTTCTCTGGCATCGAGCCAATTCTGAGTGTGCCCAAAGACACGGCCCATGTCCTCAGACACAGGGTAGGTCATGTTCCTCTCTTACTTCCAATTTTGTTGAAATTATGCTGACAGACCTTGACACAAGGTAGGCCGTGTCAAATGACACGACCCGTGTCGTCGCATTAGGAAATCAATTTTGAATTTGGACGAGGAGCTAGGTATCAAAAGCTATAAATAGGATTGCCTAGGGTCCTTAAAACAAATCTCTGGACTGAGAGCCGTCAGAGAACAGAAAAGGATTCGAAGAATAAGAAAGAGAGAGATTTGATCAAAGATTAGAGACTCAGGTTCAAGCAATCGAAGATCGATCAACCTCATTCGCTAGAAACTAGTTTGATTTTTAGTTTTCTTTCGTTCTTTCATTCTTGACTATGTTTCTATTTTGTTTTTCTTTTAACTTTGAATTTGCCATGTGCGGCTGAACTCCTTATTTGATTAAGGGAGGATGAAACTCTAGTTTTAGTTATACGAATTCTGCATAATCCTTTATTTCAATATAATTGTGTTTCTATTCATATGTTCCTGAATTCAATTCAATATAAAGGTTTTTATTTCTTGCCAAATTTCAAAAGTGGTAAAACTAGGATTGCTATGCGCAGTTGCGGTGGTAGGACTAGTAGAACAAATGATCTAAGTAATTTAATCTCGGTGTGTGATTGAATCTTAGCGTGATTGGTTTTTTTTTCTTAATGCAGTCATTAAGGAGATATAAAAGTGGTTGCTTTATAACTAACTAGTGATTAAGGTTTAGTTTGAGTGGTTGCTAAATTAACCAACACTTAAGGAAAACAGAGAATTAATCTCACAATTGTGTAAAAACATAATTGGTCAAGTTGGGATAAAGGGTATGTGGATTAGCATTTTCATATAAACCTAGTAGTGGATTCCATCTCTTAATCACTATCTTTAAATTGGTGATTCAATTTGTGTTTACTGTTATTGATTTGTCTTTGATTTCTACTTTAATTCAAATTAACAAAACCCTTTTTTACTATTTATTGTCATTTAGAGTTTAAATTAGGAATTAGCTAATTGTGTTAATTGAACTAGTTCTCTGTGGATCAACCATTGCTAACTATAATTAGTTGTAAGGTTTTTATATTTTTGGTGGGACTTGGCAACTATTTTTAATCTCAATTTTAATTCATAATCCACACCACACCAAATTTTGGCGTCGTTGTCAGAGAACTAATTGTTCAATCGCGCTATTAATTTATTTCCTATTTTTCACTCTATTTTTATTTCAATTATTTAATACTTTTCTTCCTTCTTTCCAACTGTTTTGCAGGTGCTCATGTCCAGTGGTGAAGTGAATGAGTAATTGAGGAATCTAAGGCATTACTTTGAATAAGTTAGCTCACAGTTTCCTATTCAATTCAGACCTGCTGACGTCAAAGCTGCTTGTCGTACAAATTTATCCAGTTCTGAGATATCTTCTGAAATATTTGAAGAAGTGGTGATGACAAAAACTACTTTAATGTTGTTGGGTGCTCCAGACTTGGACCAGCAGCCTCTGTGCATAGAAATTCCAGAAACTAAAGGAGCATTTGAGTTGAACTCTGGCTTACTCCATCTTTTACCATCTTTCAATGAATTAGCTGGGGAGGACCCTAACAAGCATTTAAAGGAGATATATATGGTTTGTTCTAGCATGAAGCCTGCAAGAATTTTAGTAGAACAAGTCAAGCTCAGAGCTTTCCCATTTCATTGAAAGATTCTGCAAAGGAATGACTATACTATTTACCACCCGGATCCATTAATTCTTGGCAGGACATTGCTTGAGCTTTCCTAGATAAATACTTCCCTGCTTCAAAGGACGTAACCATTAGAAAAGAAATCTGCGGCATCCAACAAAGGCATGGGGAATCACTTCATGACTATTGGGAGAGGTTTAAGAGGTTGTGTGCTAGCTACCCCCAACATCAAATCACTGAGCAACTTTTAATTCAGTATTTCTAAGAGGGTTTGTTAGTGATGGACTGCAACATGATTGATGCTGCTAGTGGAGGAACTTTGGTTGATAAGAATCCTCAAGAAGCTAGAAATTTGATAGCAAGAATGGATGCGAACACTCAATAATTCTTCACCAAGAATGACATAGGAGTACGTGTAGTTAAAGAGGCGGAAACAGTTAGCTTATAGCAACAAATGGCTCAATTGACCACCATGGTTCAGAAGCTAATGGAAAGTGGGAAAGCGTCAGTTAATGCTTGTGGTATTTGTTGCTCTCCTAGACATCCTACTGATATGTGCTCCACTCTTTAAAGGACACAAATGAAGAAGCAAAGGTAGTAGGGGGATTTTCTGCACCGTCTAAGAACGACAACCCCTACTCCAATACATACAATCCAGGGTAAAAGGATCATCCTAACTTTAGCTATGGAAAGCAGCTCCAAAGTCAACCTCCAGCCTATGGGCCTCCAGGATTTCAACAGAAGCAAACGCCTTTTCCCCAAAGACAAGCATAATAACAAGCTCCAGCTCATAGGCAATCTGAATCCTCACTGGAGAAGTTAATGAAGCAAATGGTCACCAGTAACATCCAGTTTCAGCAGGAGCAAAAGGCCGCTATGCAGAGCTTCCAACAAGAAACGAGGGTCATCATTGGTAACTTACAGAACCAAGTAGGGCAGTTGGCCACAGAACTCAACAAGGTTTAGAGCCAACTTTCTAAGAGACTTCCCTCACAACCAGAAGTGAATCCGAGGGAAAATGTTAGTGTTGTCACATTGCGAAATGGGAAGAGGTTAGATGAACCTCCACATCCCCCACAAGTCATTAAAGAGAATGATCAAAAGCCAAATGAGGTAAAAGAGGAGGGGAAAAACTCTAAGGCCCCTTAAGTAAGTATTCCTACACCTCTTCCTAAGTATGTCACTAAGGCTTCATTCCCTAGTAGGTTGGTTAAGACCAAAAGAGATGAGACTGAGAAGGATAGAGATATTCTTGAGACTTTTAAGAAAATGGAAGTCAATATTCCATTGCTAGATGCAATCAAGCAAATTATGAAATATGTCAAGTTTCTTAAGGAAATATACACCCAAAGGAAGAGGCTGAAGGGTAATGATAAAATTAATATTAACCAAAATGTTTCAGCCCTCATTCAGCCTATGCCTCATAAATGCAAGGATCTAGGGACTGTTATAATTCCATATGTTATAGGCAATTACAAATTTGAGCATGCCATGCTAGATTTAGGTGCTTCTATTAATGTAATGCCTATATCTATTTTTAAATCTCTTGGACTTGGCCCTTTCCATTCTACAGGTATTGCGATTCAGTTGGCTAATAGAAGCAATGCGTATCCGCTCATTTTAGGGAGGCCATTCCTCAAAACAGTGAGAACCAAAATAAATGTGCATGCAGGAACTCTATCCATGGAGTTTGGAGACTCAATTGTTCAGTTTAACATTTTTTTATGTTATGAAGCATCCCATGGAGGAGCATTTTATTTTTCATATTGATTTACTTATTGATTTAGTTGAGGAAACTTATAATGAATTGTGTGATGAATTTCCTGATTTAATTGGGTTCAATGATTTTATCTATTGCCACTCATGTACTGATTGTGATGGTGATATGATGTGTTATTTATGCTGAGATTTCTGCATATTTGAGAGCTGATGATTCTGTTTATGCAACTGCTAATGGCATTGAAGGATCTATCAAAAATGGTCATGACTCAGTTGCAGAATCTAAGATACAAAGGGAGATGAAGTTGAAGCTCACTGAAGAACTTTCAAAGAAGGGAAAAGAGAATCAATAAAAGTTAAAACCTTTAATTGGGTACTAACAATTCAATATATCAATGCTAAAATAATTAATGTTTCATCATCCCTTTAGAACAAAGAATTTAGCAACACATAATAAGATTAGAATACAATTAAATTATCTTACTAAAATTTTCCATTACACATAACTTCAAATTCTTCTCCACAATTTTTCTTTCTTGCTACGCACTGTGTTGCTCGCTTCTGTTCTTGTCAATTTTGTGTCACGTTGCACTCTTACTGTAACATCTTATTTTTCATAAAATATTTTTGTGAAGAATAAAATTTAATTTTCTTTAACTTGAACATTTTATTTGGTTTTATGTTAAAATAGTTGTTACTAATAAGAATGGATTAGACAAAATTTGTAAGAATTTAATTAAAATTATTGACATTGACTTTCTAGATATATAAATTGGATAATAGATTAAAAATTTTAAAGTTAAAAATAAGAATTTATTGAAATAAAATTTAGCAATAACAATAAAGATTAAAAGTATTTTAATAGATATAAGAAGATATTCATGAAAAAATATTTATAAATAGACATTTATGAGAATATATTTATGAATTATATAAATATATTGGATAATAGATTAAAAATTTTAAAGTTAAAAATAAGAATTTATTGAAATAAAATTTAGCAATAACAATAAAGATTAGAAATATTTTAATAGATATATTTATAAGAAGATATTCATGAAAAAATATTTATAAAGAGATATTTATAAGAAGATATTTATGAATTATATAAATATCTACTATAACGTAATCATTACTTATATCTATCTTTAAATACACACACACAGGTGCAACGTTGCAAAATGCAATGTGCACCTTGTAATAAAAGAATAAAGAAGGAAAAAAGAAGGTGGTGGGATTAAGGTGGAAGTAAAGAAAAAGAATAAAAAATGAAAGTAAGGTGCAGTAACCGAAGAAATGAATGAGAAAAGAAAGAAGGAAAAAGGAGAGAGAGAAAGAGAAGAAAAGAAGAAGAAAGTGGAAGAGAAAGAGAGGAAAAAGAATAAAGTCTCTACGAGGTATGAACTGAATTTTATTTTAAAAAAAATCATGGCATCAAGTATGTTTATAGTTGGTTAGTGTTGGTATAAAAATAATACTTTTCGATTTAGTACAATTTTGAAAGTGTTATAAGGTTTGCCATGAATACAATTTATGGTAGAATAATACAAATTCTAACTTAGATTGGAATCAAAATTGTAATAGAGACTTAAAACTATTGAAGTATTTGTTTTGAGTTAAAGTCAAAGAAAGGTCATTTCGATCTCATAACAGGAGTAGTGATTTCAAGTTAATCTCAAAACATCAGATTTGAAGAGTAGTTATACTTAGCCAAATTCTTAAAACAAAAGGGATTTCGACTAGGAACCAGCAAATACTCAAAGATAATAGTTTAAATTCAAAAGAAATGATTTGAATTTGAAATGGAAGTTAGCAGCAGTTGAAGATATAATATTAAGACAGCATGAGGATTGTTGTTGTAGATTAAGCAATTACTTATGGCACAAGGATTTGGTGGTTACTTGACAAAAATTACCAATCATTTAGCAGTTATCTTTATTTTAGACACATGTCAAGATTTTGTAAAAATGGTAGTTAATTAGGAAGTCTATAAATATCAAGATGAATGAAACATTTAGGGGTTGAAAATTTCATACTCACAAACACTTGTAACTCACGCTCTCATATCCTTGACATTTCGAGCAAACAATGCAAGCCTAGTCTAGTATATTTTCATCCACTTTAATTCTTGTACAATTTACAAATTCAATGTAAGTTTAATTATTAGATCATTTACATCCAGTCATTTACTTTTATGCAAACTCTTTTCTACTCCTAATCAAGTGATTCTTTTAAAGATCATTTGAGTTTTTTAAAATTACTTTCATTTACTTGCTTTCATTACTTTTTCTATAAACTAATTTTCTTGCAATTTACATATTTGCATGTTTACTTTTCGTTATTTTTACTTTAAACTGCTATACTTTATGCTTTTTATTTCCAGTATTTTACATTACTTATCACGTTTACTTCAAATGCACTTGTCTTTCTGTCATTTACATTTAACTTCTTTCATTTGCATTGATTTTCTTATTTCTCAAAACAAAACTTCTCTTATTTTCTACTTATTTTTCATTAAATTAAATACCACGCATAAACACTCTAATTTTGGATTGGCATAAAAATGTCTTATACTGGAAATCATTTTTTGTATTCTTTTTAGAATTAATCTTAGAATAGGAGAATCCCAAAAGGAAGTGATTTCTTTTCCCGAATTGAGATTGAGTATCAACTTTGTCAATAGACAAAGGTTTACCATAACTTAATTAATACTAATCAAAATATTTTAGTAAACAAATTGGCATGCCCGGTGGGACTTGTCAGTAGACTAATTTCGTAAGGGATTCTATTTGTTTATGCGCTTGAGAAGTGGTAAAATACTACCAAGAATGTCTGATAATATATCACTAAGTGCTCAAAACTCTCAATCGGGGAATAATGGAGCCAGTGGCAATATAGACACCATAGTCTCTTCAAATTTGTCATAAACATTGGAGCCTGTGATTAGTGAAGTCACAGGGATCCCTGTTTCAAACGTAGAAACCAAAACTCTTGGGGTGAATAGAACTGCACCTTTATATGGGTTGCTTCCTGGGTTCACTCCTTAAAATGTCACACAAAACATAAGTACCACCCAAGCCACATACATAAATCCAATACCCAATGTTTCACTAAGAAACCAAGTGGTAAATGGTAGTGACCAAGTAGCAGGGACTAGTGCAAATCAAAATGATAGACCAAATGTAGGAATACCACTATTCCCTAATTTGCTTAGGAATTTGTCTTTGATTCCTTTAGGAAATATGAATACGACCCTGAATAACATCAGACAACAGATTGATGAAAGCAACCACAAGATAGTCCACATGCTAACTCAATAGATGACCAATGTGATAACCCCACTCATAGAGTCCACTAATAACACATACACTACATTGGCTAGGCAAAAGAGTAGGATTGCAGATGTCTTTGGCAACCCAGAAGAATCCATAGGCAATCAAAGGGGAAATAATTAACCTATTTAAGAAGAAAATACCCAATTGGTAAATCATCCTAATGTTAATAATACAACTGAGGATAACCAATGAAGAGAAAATCCACCTGGTCCCAAAGCGGGATTTCGAATAGTCAGTCGAAATCAGGATGCTGATAACCTCTTGAAAAAGATTAGACTAAGTAATCTTAGGGGGCATCAAAACATGAATCAAGCAGTTGAACAGGTTCTTAATAGGTACGACTTTAATGTGGGATATGCAAACCATCCTTATTTTGAATCAGTATTTCCTGAATTCATCCAACAAGCATAATTGCCCAGAGGATGCAAAGCGCCTAAGATCTCTACCAAATTTGTTGGGGAGAGTGGAGAGTCCATAGTCAAGTATATTGCTCGATATATCACCGAAGCAGGGGATGTAGCCTCGAATGAATATTTAAAAATGAAGTATTTCCCCAGCTCTTTAACCAAGAATGCTTTTATTAGGTTCACAACTCTCCTACTAAATTCAATCCACTTGTGGAACCTGTTAGAAAGAACCTTCCATGATTAGTTCTTTAGAGGATAGACTAAAGTAAGTCTTGTGGATCTGTTTAATATCAGGAGAAGTAATAGAGAATCCATTGATGATTCCTAGCCAGATTTCGGCAAATGAAGGCCAGATGTTTCGTGATCATCCCTGAATCTGAAGTAGTCAAAATGACAGTTAGTGGTTTAAATTATTCAATTCGAAAGAAACTAATAAACCAACACCTCATGGACATGTCTCAGCTTGCAAATAAAGTGAGACAAATTGAGCAATTAAAACTAAAAAAGGAGAGGTTTAAGAAACATCTTAGAAAAGAAAAAAGTTGCTTATGTCAAACCTCTTGATGTTGAAGAAAAGTATTTCACACAATCAAATGATAATAAAGTAGCCTATGTCGAAATCAATAAGGTTGAAGATTATGAGGAGAACGAGGTCAATATAGCAGAATTAAAATCTAACCCTTCTTATATTTGCTCTTCTTTAATGCCAAATTGAACCAAGGATAAAATGAAATCTTCTAATAGGCCAACTTATGCTTTTGATATATCGAAAGTTGATTTAATCTTTGATGCCTTGTTAAAAGATAAGCAAATTAAACTTCCTGGTAGACATAAAATCCCTTCACATGAGAGAAAAAAGGTCAAAAATATTGTTTATATCATAATAAATATGGTCATTCGACTAACAATTGTATCTATTTTAGGGATCTAATTCATAAAGTCATCCAAGAAGGAAGATTAAAATTTAAAGGCAAGAACAAGATGACGATTGACATTGGCCCATTTAAGGTGAATGCTAGCTACATCAAGCTAGTTGGTTTCTTAGAAGTCAACATGGTCAAAGTTGAGGAATCCACCCCTATCCTCACCTCCAACTGCAGCCTCGAGGCATTTGAGGCCAATGAAGAGGAAGTTTTCCGCAAAGTTGTCGAAACTCTGGTCGAATTCCTCCTAAAGAAAAAAGACGTTGAGAGAGAAGTCTCTCTGTGCCCAAGTTGTAGTATTATTTTTGACAAATTGACTGTCAAGTCCTTTCAGGAAGCCTTGAAGCAGAAACAGAAGGTGAAGACCTTTGCAAGAGGCTTGATTAACATAAATAATCGGCCAACAAACCATAATTTCATCGTAGTGCAAGATCCCGAGAGGATCGAGAAAGGAAAGATGAGGGTACCTCCTTTGAATGTGGCTCCCGACCAGTGGATAAGAAATAGTCCATAACCCACAAAATCTAGAACAGGTTACTCTGGCCAAGGTTCGAGTATGGGATCAATAATCCCTTTGGTGGGAGGTCAAATACCTGGTTTCGAGGTGAAAGGTCGAACTCAAGCCAAGGCTTAAGCTCATATTTGTCAAAGTCTTAATGGCGCAAAGCCCAAAGGCTTCAACAGCAACAACTACAACAATAGCAACAATAGGCATTAGCCAAGCTGTAATTATAGTAAAGGTCTTATGCCCAGGTGGTCCAAGGGCCACCTTTGAAGATGGAAAAATAAAAACCTCTGAGTCCAATGGACGAGGATGTTGTTACAAATTCATTCGAATCTGGATTCAAAGATGACCTAAACATCATTTTTGGTGTGAACATGGTATCCCACCTCCCATATAACTTTTCCATTTCAGGTGATCAAGAAATAGACCAGGAGGAGGATTTCGAAGATGACTCAGAGGAGGCTGATTGGTACATGGTCGAAGAAGACATGGTCTAAGTGATGAAAAATTCTGCAATTTTCAACACTTCTTCCCTCGAGATGAAAAGCCATTTGCACCCACTATTTATCAAGGCAACCATAAATAATAAATTAGTGGGCAAAGTGCTGGTTAATAGGGGAATTGCAATCAATTTATTGCCTAAGAATTCGTAGAAGAAGTTTGGCAAGTCAGAGGTTGACTTGTTACCACATAACATGGTGGTGACAGACATCAATGGCAGGTCCTCAACAAGATGTCCTCGGTCACGAGGTTAACCTTGTTTATAGTGGTCCCCTCCAAAGCCAGTTATAACCTTTTGTTGGGAAGATAATGAATACATGATGTAAGGGCAGTACCTTTGACCGTTCACCAATAGATGTTTTTCTAGAACTAGTTGGGAGAATTGGAAATGGTGGAAGCTGATGATTCGTTGTGTCATGTCAACTAGAATCATGCAGACCTGCAGATTTACGTGCCAAAAGTCAGACTATTATGCATCTGGGACTCATTAACTTTAGACAAGAAGGGAGTTGAGATGATAGCTCTCACCTCAATAGGTTTCTTAATAAAACCAAAAGCTGATTCATTTCAGCTTAGGAATTGTAATAATTCCAGGCCCTTTAGGCGTCTTTTTAACATTCCAATCCTAGTATATTCAGCCTTAAGTTATAATAATAATGTCAGAACTTAAGAGCCATATGGCTCGAATAGTAGCCTAATGGCAGAAAATTGCACGAATAGTGCAATTTTGAGTCAAGTGACTCGAATTTCAGCCTACATGGATGAAAAATTTGGTACAATCGAAGATATCAACTTGGATTGTATTTACAATGATTCGTCCTTAGGAGTCGAACAGGCCCCTCTATCTTCTAAAATTAAAAGAATAGAGGTACAAGATTCTTTGGAGGAAATTAATCTAGGAAATGATGTAATAAGTAAACCTACTTTTATAAGTGGATTAATAAATACCAATTTCAAGTATAAGTTAATCCATTTACTCAAAGAATATAAAGACTGTTTTGCATGGGAATATCAAGAGATGTCTGGACTCAGTCGAGATTTGGTAGAGCACAGACTACCAATTCGAGCAAGAGCAAGACAAAGACCAATTAAGCAAGCTCCAACGAGATTTGCCCCTGAGGTGGTCTCAAAGATCAAAGAGGAAATCGAAAGGTTGCTAAAGGCTAAGTTCATTCGAATTGCCAGGTATGTTAACTAGATTTCTAATGTTGTTCAGTTATGAAAAAGAATGGTAAGTTAAGAGTATGCATTGATTTTCGAGATTTAAATTTTGCTACTCCTAAAGATGAATATCATATGTCAATTGTTGATATATTAATTCACTCAGCTTCAGGCCATGAAATCCTAAGTTTTATGGATGACTATTCTGGTTATAATCAAATTTATATTGTAGAAGATGATGTATCGAAGGCTTCCTTTCGATGTCTTGGTGCAATTGCTACTTATGAATGAGTAGTCATGTCATTCGGATTCAAAAATGCTAGAGTCACGTATCAAAGAGCCATGAGTACCATTTTTAATGATATCATTGGTAAATTCATGGAAGTGTACAATGATGATGTGGTAATCAAATCAAGATCGGAACAAGGGCATCTCTTGAATCTGAGGCAATCATTCAAAAGAATGAGAAAACATGGATTGAAAATAAATCCTATTAAATGTGCTTTTTGTAACACCCACCGTAGGGTGCCACATTTATGTTACTTAATTACCTAAATACCCTCAAGATCATAAAAAGTGATGTTATGATAAAAATACGAATTGTAAAATTTTTTTCTTTCTTCTTTGATGACAATAAAATAAACTTAGCGAAAATTAAAAATATTATACATCATCACACATAATTTACATCATTATACATAATGAAAGTTCTATCAGGATTATTTATATACAGACTAAGTTCTCAAAGTAATTAAACATAATTTCAGACTCACATATTTGCCCAAGTCTGACTAAACAGCAGAACCCTCAGATGGGTCCTCCTCAGATTCCTCAGCAGATAGGAATCCGTTATTACGTGAAGCTCTATGGACAGGTGTCCGCGCAGACGACACGATACTTATCGCACTAGGAGTACGGTAGTAAGCTCCCCAGTACTGCCTAATGGATAGTGGAAACTCTAACTGTACATAAATATTGACACTAAAGTAGGGGTTCCCTTGATAAAGCCTACTGTAAGTAATGTTCAGGTCCCCTATATAAAATATACACTGTCGATCCAAATGGACATGTCACACCTTCGAACCTCCACGAAACTGTAACGTCACGTATCCTAGAAAGCTGGGCATCTCCATCTTCTCAAAATTCTGCATTCCCAGAAGTGAGAAGTAGTTCTTCTTCTCCTTCTTGTACTGTTTCTTTCTAAACGTCTTCAGCCAATTATAAATACAATATACAAATATACATACAAAGAGGTGAGATCACCTACGCCAATACCAACACGGTAGCATAGAGATAACATAACAGCATGCCATAAACACATCATATTACAATATGGCATCAACATATTATTGATCAAAATTAACATTTAATAATTATAGGAAATGTCATCTACACTAAGCAGATATTTTAAAAAGTACAATTGTCATAATCAATATTTCACAGATGTAGGCATTTATGTTAATGCATGAATATATAGACTCAATTTCCTACTCCATGGAGCTAAACTCAGGTCGGAGAAATTGATCGAAAAGATCTGTCGATTCCACGTGCCTCAGACCAAGTGCTATAATTATATCTTGCACATCTAGCACATACACGACAGTCTTTATCAGATCTCGATTAAGAATAGTGTCTCGGTCCGGATCATCGGTGTGTTGCATCGATCTAACCCACGGTACAGAAGAGCTACCAACTGTCCATATACAGTCCATCGAACCATTGTCAATGCATGTGTAATGCACCAATTACCAACCAAAGGTAAACCACATACTTTTTCATACCAGGTTCAAATACTGTTTTACGTTCATGTATTAACACCAATTACGGGCAAACTTCTCAATTTCTTGTACAGTATTCATATACTGATTTTAACCGTAAAGTTTACTGTATAATTAACAGCAAAATCACATTACCGTGTTTTTCTTATTCGCAAAATGTTTTTATCACGCTTTCACAATCGCGTAATATTTTGTTACGTAAACAATGATTTGTAACATTTTTTGTTACGTTTAAAAATCGCATAACCATTTTCTACTGTATTCTAAATTGTGTAAAAAAATATTCTTTTGTTTTTAAATCGCATAGCGATTTTTCTACAACATTCGATCGTGTAAAATATTTAAACGCTTTAAAAATCGCGTAGACATATTTTAACGTGTTTCAAGTCGCGTAACTTAAAAATTACGTTTTTGAGTTACGTAAATTGTTTTTCACCATTTTTACCCTTCGTAAAAAATTTCTTAACTTTAAAAAATATTATTTTGGACTTTTCTTACAATAATATAATTTCTTAATTTATTCTCTTCCTATTCTTAGTCAAAAATCTTTTCCGTAATATATTTTCTCAAAATCACTTTTTTTATTGATTTAATCTTACAAAATCACATTTAGTTAATTTAATTACTGTTTCTAACTTTAAATTTCCTAAACATTTTCCAAAACCCAATAAATAAATTCTACGTTAGTAAATTTAAGTTACAAATATTTTCTTTTATATTTCTAAATCACTTCTAAAAATTAATTCTCTTTAAAATAATTTGAAGTTCAACACTTTCAATCTCCTTTTTCTTTTATTTATGAAAATTCCACTTCACTTATTTGATAACACTTTAATTCCCCTTTCCAAAATCTTTTTTTTTTAAATTCTTGTATTTTATAACATCAAAACATTTTTCTAAATTATCAAAACCTTATAAATGACCATTGAAACAATGAAATATTTTTCTTCTAACTTAAATAAATTCCATTCTTGTTTCTACACAAAATAAATTCATGAAAACACAACTCAAAACCGTGTGCATTCTTTTTGCAAAACAAACCCTTTTGTTTATTTTCTTTATTTCTCAAATCATTTAATTTTATCATTCATGAAAATATAATTTTGTGAACACCAAATTGGTTGGTGTCTTGGCTGAAAATTTGCTTAATTTTAAGGACTAAAAATTAACTCCATTATTCTTGAAAAATTTCAATAAAAACCCTAGTTTTGGAAGCCCAAAACCGTAACCTTCTCTATGGCCTTTGGAGCCAAAATTTGTTTATTTCAACATACATCCATCATAATATATTCAACATATATCATCATGCATATTATAAGCATACCATATAAGCAAATAAAAATCATACTAAGCATGCATACATAAGTAAATCATGCAAAGCATATCAAGCATAGGCAAAAATAATCAAAGCACATAACACACACAAATTATTACATGACCATGGATATGAATCCTCACATGGATTCACCATCCATCAAATATAAAATCATCTCTCACCACCATGCTTGGTTGGTGAGATGGATCTCCCTCTTACCTCTTGAAGATCCTCTAAAGCTCTTTGCTTTGTATTTTGAACAAGATCTCCACCAACACAAATTTCTTGAACATGAAACAAACACAAGAAATTAGTATATTAAGCTTGAATAAGAGGAACCATGGATCAAACATGGTTTAGAACATGAAAAAGAAAAGAATAAAATGAAGTTTCCTTACACTTCACCAACAAAAACTCCATAACTTGATCTTAGTAAAAGTCCTTCAAGATGGAAGATTTAGAGAAAGTCTTCAACATGAAAGTTGCTTAGAATAAGGTAAGGATTCAAGAAACTAGGTTGTATGAAATTAAAGAGTGATGAAGGAGAGATTTAGGATGCTTGGCCGAATAGTCTTCTTAGGGAGAGAAAATGGAGTTTTCTTTGGTTTGCTTCTTGAAACTTAAGTGTAAAAGTGAAGATGTGATAATGTGAAGTGTAGAAATGAATTATTTGGTCTTCAAAGCTTTGCATGGTCGTAGCTTGCATTGGAGAAAGGTGGAAAGTGAAGTTTGAAAAATATAGCCTTTTGGAATGATCATTAATGATCAATAGGAAAAATAATTGGTGGTCTTGAAACTTGGCCATTGCCTTAAGTCTCCAAAATCGTCCCCCCCTCTTCATGCACTCCAAAATGTGACAAATTTCATAGCCATCATTTTAGGCAATCTTAACCTTTAATTAAAAGAATGGTGTGGATTAAAAATAGCTACTAGGTCTAGGTTATAGATGGAAGACTTTATTTGAGTCATTGGATCATTTTTGGCTTGCAATCCTAACCGTTGAATGTGTCTCCAAAATGAAGGGTCAAGATTACACCTTCAAACTTTACATCCAAGGGTCCAAAATGGTTGTAGTCATTTTTGATGACCAATTCTCTACCATTGATCTAAAACCAAATCCAATGGTCATTATTGATCCATCTCCACCATTGATTAATTCTACATCCAAGGGTTGATAATGGTCATAGCCATTTATAAGACTAAATCTCCACCCTTGATTTAATTTCCATCCAACAGTTATAATTGATCCTATTCACTTTTAAGATCAAATCTCCACCGTTGATTAAATCAAGATTAAATCTCCAATGGTGATTAAATCGATGGTGGATATCCAAACCACCAATGTTGACTTAACAGTATATAATTTTATTTTTATCTGTTATAACCCCACTAAAGAATATATTTACTGTATTTTTTTATCATCCGATAATTAAATACAGTATAAAACATTGTAAAAGAAATTTTCTAAAACTGTTTTCAGATTTAGGTTTAGTAAGATCCCCTGTATCCATCTAAACAGTACAAATTTTTTTTATGCATAGAAAAATTTTTACTTTGCGGGACCCACCTGGGCCCACATACACCCTCCTAGGGCCCACAAACAGTAAAAATTTCATAATCATCCACAAAATCATAAAAATTAGAAAATTCACAAATATCAAATTAGATTACGTAAAATAATTAAGACTTTTCAGTAATAATTAAATTACGTAAATTTTTTCGGCCCGAAAATTATTAGTTCCTTGACACGGAGCAAATTACTCAAAACAATCAAATATACAGACAGAATATTCAAAATAATTTTACAGCATACAGAAATCACTAAACAGTAGAATTCTGTTAACTGTCAAAATTATTGTTTCTAAGATAGAAAGTTCGGGGTGTTACAACTCTCCCCCTCTAACAAAAGTTTCGTCCTCGAAACTTGATAAACTCGATTTCATACTTTCAGAATAAATATGGATATTGTTCTTTTATCTTTTCTTCTAGTTCCCATGTGGCTTCTCCACTTACATCATTCCAAACGATTTTAACCAATGAAATTTCCTTACCTCGAAGTTGCTTTGTCCTTCGATCTTCAATCTTTACTAGAAAAGTTTCATAGGTTAAATTTTCCTTCAGTTGTACTGTGTCTGGCTTAATAACATGAGTAGGATCAGAAATATATTTCCGTAGTTGTGATACGTGAAATACATTGTGAAGATTTGACAGAAAAGGTGGTAATGCAATCTGCTATGCCACCGGACCCACCCGATGTAAAATCTGATACGGCCCAATAAATTTTGGAGTGAGCTTCTTAGATTTAAGCACTCGTCCAACACCTGTCATAGGCATCACTCGCAAAAATACATGGTCACCTTCTTCAAACTCAAGAGATTTTCTCCTTTTATCAGCATAACTCTTTTGCTGAGTTTGGGTCACTCTCATTTTATCTTGAATCATCTTCACTTTCTCAGTTGTCTGTTGGACAATCTCTGGTCCTAACACAACACTCTCACCATCTTGATACCAACATAACGGTGTTCTGCATCGTCTCCCATACAATGCTTCATAGGGTGCCATCCCTATACTTGAATCGAAACTGTTGTTATATGTGAATTCTATCAATGGCAAGAATTCATCCCAACCTCCAGTTTGCTCCAGAACACAAGCTCTCAATAAATCTTCTAGAGATTGAATTGTTCTTTCTGACTGACCATCTGTTTATGGATGGTAAGCAGAACTTAGACGTAGCTTAGTTCCCATCGATTCTTGCAAACTATTCCAAAATCTCGAAGTAAATCTCAGATCTCGATCCGAAATAATACTAGTTGGTACACTATGAACTCTAACAATCTCATTGATGTACCCTTGGGCCAACTTTTCCATTGAGTATTTAATATTAATCGGCAAAAAGTCCGCCGACTTTGTAAGCCGATCAACAATTACCCAAATAGCATCATAACCCTTTCGAGTTTTTGGTAAACCCGTCACAAAATCCATTGCGATGTCATCCCATTTCCACTCAGGAATAGGCAATGATTGCAACATTCCCGAAGGTCTTTGATGTTCCACCTTAGCCTTCTGACAGACTAAACAAGATGATACATACTCTGCAACATCTTTCTTCATTCCTTGCCACCAATATAATTGTTTTAAATCCTGGTACTTCTTTGTGGCTCCTTGATGCATACTCAACTTACTCCTATGAGCTTCATCCAAAATCAATTTCCTAAGATCTGGATCATTAGGCACACAAACTCCTCCTTGAAACTTCAAAATTCCATTAGCACCTTCGCTAAATTCCAACACTGCTCCTTTGCTCTTTGCTTCTTTTGCTTCTTGTAAATACTGGTCACTATTTTGTCCTTCACGAATTCTATCTATCAAATCATTTGAAATGGTGATCATGTTTAAACGCATCTTGCCCGACGTCAATTTCACAGATAATCGCATATCCCAAAATTCTTCTATCAACTCCTTCTCTTTGATCATTATAACAGAAGCACTAAGTATTTTTCTACTCAATGCATCTGCTACGACATTCGCCTTTCCGGGATGATACTGCAATTGAAAGTCATAATCCTTCAGAAACTCTAACCAACGCCTTTGCCTCATGTTCAACTCTTTTTGGTCAAACAGATATTTTAAACTTTTATGATCACTAAAAACAGTGAACGTAGCTCCATAGAGAAAATGCCTCCAAATTTTCAAAGCAAACACCACTGCCACCAACTCTAAATCATGAGTCAGATAATTCCTCTCATGATTTTTCAACTGCCTTGAAGCATAAGCCACCACCTTACGATTCTGCATAAGTACACAACTCAATCCTTGGTATGAAGTATCACAATATACTCCGAAAGGTTCGTTTGGATCAGGTAGAATCAATACCGGTGAAGTAGTCAATCTTCTTTTCAACTCTTGAAAACTTTCTTCACATGCATCAGTCCACACGAACGGTTGATTCTTTCGTGTAAGTTGGGTAAGAGGTCTTGCAATCTTCGAAAACCCCTCAATGAACCATCTATAGTAACCAGCTAATCCGATAAAACTACAGATTTCTATTACAGTCTTTGGTCTTTCCCATTTAACAATTGTCTCCATCTTTGAAGCATCAACCTCAATTCCATTCTTCGATATTACGTGTCCCAAAAATTGAACTTCACTTAACCAGAATTCACATTTGGACAATTTAGTATAAAGCTTATTCTCCTTTAATATCTGAAGAACCACTCTGAGATGTTCAGTGTGCTCCTCCTGATTTCGAGAATAGATCAAAATGTCATCAATAAAGACAACAACAAACTTGTCCAAGTATGAACGAAAAATTCTATTCATGAAGTCCATGAATATAGCTGGTGCATTTGTCACACCGAATGGCATCACAAGATATTCATAATGCCCATAGCGCGTCCGGAATGCAGTCTTGGTAATATCCTCCACTTTCACACGTATCTGGTGATACCCAGAACGTAGATCAATCTTGGAAAATATTGCGGCTCCTCGCAATTGATCCATCAGAACATCTATCCTTGGAAGTGGATATTTATTCTTAATTGTAACCTTGTTCAATTGCCGATAGTCTACACATAGACGTGAAGTCCCATCCTTCTTCTTAACCAATAAAACTGGAGCTCCCCATGGTGACACACTAGGTCTCACGAATTGCTTCTCCAATAATTCCTCCAGCTATTTCTTCAGTTCAGCTAATTTTACTGGCGACATCAGATAGGGTGCTATTGATATCGGTTCAGCACCAGGTACTAGATTAATAGAAAACTCAATTTCCCTTTCTGGCGGTAGTCCAGGTATATCTTCAGGAAATACTTCAGGAAATTCATTGACCACGAAAATATCCTTCAAGACATCTTCACATTGCCCTTCCAAAGAAGATAATAATAAATACCCACGATCTCCTTCCTTCAGACAAGCTTCCACTTGAGTAGCCGTTAGGAATCTAGAATCCTTAGCCTCAGGAAATACTAATGTCTTATTCGAACAATCAATTAGGATATGGTTAGAAGACAACCAATCCATTCCTAAGATTACATTAATCTTAGAAAGAGGCAAACTGATCAAATCCACATAAAATGTTTTATCCCTAACACAAACAGGACAATTCAGGCATACTTTGGAAGTAATCACAGGCTTATTAGTAGGAGTAACAACACTTAAATCATATGGCAATGCAGTCACAGTCAAACCCAAACGCTCCACACAATCACATGCAATGAAAGAATGCGTTGCTCCCGAATCATAGAGTACAGTTAAAGGATTACCTTTAATAGCACACTCCTCCATTATCAAATCCTCAGATTTAGCGGTTTCCTCCCCGCTCATTGTATAGACACGACCACCCGCCTGTGGCCTTGTAGTACGGGCGTTTCCCATAGAGGATTCTTTCTTTATCTGATCACAGTCTTTGGAGAAATGTCCAAGCTTTCCACACTTAAAACAAACAACTTCCTTATGTTGACAATCCTTCGTGAGATGATCCTTCCCACATTTGAAATATCGAATAGAGTCCCAGCTTGACTTGCCTTATTCCCACTAGAACTTCCTCCCACAAATTGCTTCTTGTTCTGACCTCCTGTCGGTTTTGCATATGGCTTTTGCTGCAAGCGATTTGCTTGATTATTCTTCCCTTTTTGAAACCTTGCAGGTCCAAAATTCTTATTTCTTGCTGCACGTTGATGATCAATCTCTTCAACTTTATGACATTTTTCAATCAAAGTTAGAAATTGATTAATCTCCAACATCGATACTGCATTCTTAATATCCAATTTTAATCCTTCCTTAAATTTCCTGCATTTCCAGCCCTCATCTGGGTTCATCTGCAAATATCTCAAAAATTGAGACAAACTTTCAAATTTTGCCGCATACTCACTTACGGACATCAATCCTTGTCGTAAACTCAGAAATTTCATTTCCTTCATATGCCTCACACTTGCTGGAAAATATTTCTCCAGAAATTTTTGCTTAAAAAGTTGCCATGTCACCATCCTTCCTTCAGCTTCTAACAGTCTTCTAGCTCCTGCCCACCAACGTTCACCATCTCCTACCAGCATAAACGTTGCTAACGTAAGCTTCCGTTCATCAGCACAACCCATACCATCAAATATCTTTTCAAGTTCTTGGATCCAAAGTTCAGCCTTCTCTGGGTCAAACTCCCTACGAAACTTCAGTGGATTATTCCTTCGAAACTCTGATAAACTATGAACATCTGCATTCGCTCTCTGATTCTGCTGCACAATAACTTCAGCCATTTGTTGCATAGTTGCTACAGCTGCAGCCATATTCAAATTATCATCCCCATTAAGTTTTATATCTGTTCTATTATTCCCACGTCCACGTCCTCGTACAGTCATTACTTTTTCTACTCAAACTAGACAATACAAAGAAAGCAAAGTCAATCTTCAAACAATATTGTTTCTTTTCAGAAAACAATAACAGAGAGTCACACAACACAAACAAGACAAACCTAACCACAAATCCCAACAAGACTCTAACTTGGGCTCTGATACCAACTAATGTAACACCCACCGTAGGGTGCCACATTTATGTTACTTAATTACCCAAATACCCTCAAGATCATAAAAAGTGATGTTATGATAAAAATACGAATTGTAAAATTTTTTTCTTTCTTCTTTGATGACAATAACATAAACTTAGTGGAAATTAAAAATATTATACATCATCACACATAATTTACATCATTATACATAACAAAAGTTCTGTCAAGATTATTTATATACAGACCAAGTTCTCAAAGTAATTAAACATAATTTAAGACTCACATATTTGCCCAAGTCTGACTAAACAGCAGAACCCTCAGATGGGTCCTCCTCAGATTCCTCAGCAGATAGGAATCCGTTATTACGTGAAGCTCTACGGATAGGTGTCCGCGCAGACGACACGATACTTATCGCACTAGGAGTACGGTAGTAAGCTCCCCAGTACTGCCTAATGGATAGTGGAAACTCTAACTGTACATAAATATTGACACTAAAGTAGGGGTTCCCTTGATAAAGTCTACTGTAAGTAATGTTCAGGTCCCATATATAAAATATACATTGTCGATCCAAATGGACATGCCACGCCTCCGAACCTCCACGAAACTGTAACGTCACGTATCCTAGAAAGCTGGGCATCTCCATCTTCTCAAAATTCTCCGTTCCCAGACGTGAGAAGTAGTTCTTCTTCTCCTTCTTGTATTGTTTCTTTCTCAACGTCTTCAGCCAATTATAAATACAATATACAAATATACATACAAAGAGGTGAGATCACCTATGCCAATACCAACATGGTAGCATAGAGATAACATAACAGCATGCCATAAACACATCATATTACAACATGGCATCAACATATTATTGATCAAAATTAACATTTAATAATTATAGGAAATGCCATCTACACTAAGCAGATATTTTAAAAAGTACAATTGTCATAATCAATATTTCACAGATGTAGGCATTTATGTTAATGCATGAACATATAAACTCGATTTTCTACTCCATGGAGCTAAACTCAAGTCAGAGAAATTGATCGAAAAGATCTGTCGGTACTACGTGCCTCAGACCAAGTGCTATAATTATATCTTGCACATCTAGCACATACACGACAGTCTTTATCAGATCTCGATTAAGAATAATGTCTCGGTCCGGATCATCAGTGTGTTTCATCGGTCTAACCCACGGTACAGAAGAGCTACCAACTATCCATTGCGAGCAACCCGCACCCCAATGCCCACAAGGTCAACGAGTGACCTACACTACGCGTATCGCACCCACTCAAGAGGTATACGTTTCTCCTAGGCAATTAGCCATATACAGTCCATCGGACCATTTTCAATGCATGTGTAATGCACCAATTACCAACCAAAGGTAAATCACATACTTTCTCATACCAGGTTCAAATACTGTTTTACGTTCATGTATTAACGCCAATTACGGGCAAACTTCTCAATTTCTTGTACAGTATTCATATACTGATTTTAACTGTAAAGTTTACTGTATAATTAACAGCAAAATCACATTACCGTGTTTTTATCATTCGCAAAATGTTTTTGTCACGCTTTCACAGTCACATAATATTTTGTTACGTAAACAATGATTTGTAACATTTTCTGTTACGTTTAAAAATTGCATAACCATTTTCTACTATATTCTAAATTGTGTAAAAAAATATTCTTTTGTTTTTAAATTGCATAGCGATTTTTCTACAACATTTCGATCGTGTAAAATATTTAAACGCTTTAAAAATTGCGTAGAAATATTTTAACGTGTTTCAAGTCGCGTAACTTAAAAATTACGTTTTTGAGTTACGTAAATTGTTTTTCACCATTTTTACCCTTCGTAAAATATTTCTTAACTTTAAAAAATATTATTTTGGACTTTTCTTACAATAATATAATTTCTTAATTTATTCTCTTCCTATGCTTAGTCAAAAATCTTTTCCGTAATATATTTTCTCAAAATCACTTTTTTATTGATTTAATCTTACAAAATCACATTTAGTTTATTTAATTACTGTTTCTAACTTTAAATTTCCTAAACGTTTTTCAAAACCCAATAAATAAATTCTACGTTAGTAAATTTAAGTTACAAACGTTTTCTTTTATATTTCTAAATCACTTCTAAAAATTAATTCTCTTTAAAATAATTTGAAATTCAACACTTTCAATCTCCTTTTTCTTTTATTTACGAAAATTTCACTTCATTTATTTGATAACACTTTAATTCCCCTTTCCAAAATCCTTTTTTTTTTAAATTCTTGTATTTTATAACATCAAAACATTTTTCTAAATTATCAAAACCTTATAAATGGCATTGAAACCATGAAATATTTTTCTTCTAACTTAAATAAATTCCATTCTTGTTTCTACACAAAATAAATTCATGAAAACACAACTCAAAATCGTGTGCATTCTTTTTGCAAAACAAACCCTTTTGTTTATTTTCTTTACTTCTCAAATCATTTAATTTTATCATTCATGAAAATATAATTTTGGGGACACCAAATTGGTTGGTGTCTTGGCTGAAAATTTGCTTAAGTTTAAGGACTAAAAATTAACTCTATTGTTCTTGAAAAATTTTAATAAAAACCCTAGTTTTGGAAGCCCAAAACCGTAACCTTCTCTATGGCCTTTGGAGCCAAAATTTGTTTATTTCAACATACATCCATCATAATATATTCAACATATATCATCATGCATATTATAAGCATACCATATAAGCAAATAAAAATCATACTAAGCATGCATACACAAGTAAATCATGTAAAGCATATCAAGCATAGGCAAAAATAATCAAAGCACATAACACACACAAATTATTACATGACCATGGATATGAATCCTCACATGAATTCACCATCCATCAAATATAAAACCATCTCTCACCATCATGCTTGGTTGGTGAGATGGATCTCCCTCTTACCTCTTGAAGATCCTCTAAAGCTCTTTGCTTTGTATTTTGAACAAGATCTCCACCAACACAAATTTCTTGAACATGAAACAAACACAAGAAATTAGTATATTAAGCTTGAATAAGAGGAACCATGGATCAAACATGGTTTAGAACATGAAAAATAAAAAAATAAAATGAAGTTTCCTTACACTTCACCAACAAAAACTCTATAACTTGATCTTAGTAAAAGTCCTTCAAGATGGAAGATTTAGAGAAAGTCTTCAACATGAAAGTTGCTTAGAATAAGGTAAGGATTCAAGAAACTAGGTTGTATGAAATTAAAGAGTGATGGAGGAGAGATTTAGGATGCTTGGCTGAATGGTCTTCTTAGGGAGAGAAAATGGAGTTTTCTTTGGTTTGCTTCTTGAAACTTAAGTGAAAAGGTGAAGATGTGATAATGTGAAGTGTAGAAATGAATTATTTGTTCTTCAAAGCTTTGCATGGTCATAGCTTGCATTGGAGAAAGGTGGAAAGTGAAGTTTGAAAAACTATAGCCTTTTGGAATGATCATTAATGATCAATAGGAAAAATAATTGGTGGTCTTGAAACTTGGCCATTGCCTTAAGTCTCCAAAACCGTCCCCCCCTCTTCATGCACTCCAAAATGTGACAAATTTCATAGCCATCATTTTAGGCAATCTTAACCTTTAATTAAAAGAATGGTGTGGATTAAAAATAGCTACTAGGTCTAGGTTATAGATGGAAGACTTTATTTGAGCCATTGGATCATTTTTGGCTTGCAATCCTAACCATTGAATGTGTCTCCAAAATGAAGGGTCAAGATTACACCTTCAAACTTTACATCCAAGGGTCCAAAATGGTTGTAGTCATTTTTGATGACCAATTCTCCACCATTGATCTAAAACCAAATCCAATGGTCATTATTGATCCATCTCCACCATTAATTAATTCTACATCCAAGGGTTGATAATAGTCATAGTCATTTATAAGACTAAGTCTCCACCCTTGATTTAATTTCCATCCAATGGTTATAATTGATCCTATTCACTTTTAAGATCAAATCTCCACCGTTGATTAAATCAAAATTAAATCTCCAACGATGATAAAATCGATGGTGGATATCCAAACCACCAATGTTGAGTTAACAGTATAGAATTTTATTTTTATCTGTTATAACCCCACTAAAGAATATATTTACTGTATTTTTTTATCGTCTAATAATTAAATACAGTATAAAACACTGTAAAGGAAATTTTGTAAAACTGTTTTCAGATTCAGGTTTAGTAAGATCCCTTGTCTCCATCTAAACAGTACAAATTTTTCTATGCGTAGAAAAATGTTCACTTTGCGGGACCCACCTAGGCCCATGTATGACCACCTGGGCCCACATACACCCCCCTGGGGCCCACAAACAGTAAAAATTTCATAATCATCCCCAAAATCATAAAAATTAAAAAATTCACAAATATCAAATCAGATTACGTAAAATAATTAAGACTTTTCAATAATAATTAAATTATGTAAAATTTTTCTGGCCCAAAAAATTATTATTTCCTTGACACGGAGCAAATTACTCAAAACGATCAAATATACAGACGGAATATTCAAAATAATTTTACAAAGACACGTAAATCACTAAACGGTAGAGATTACATTGCTGTCAAAATTATTGTTTCTAAGATAGAAAGTTCGGGGTGTTACACTTTTAGTGTTTCTGCAAAAAATTTTCTTAGATTCCTAGTTCAAAAGAAATGAGTAGAGGTTGATCAGAACAAGGCTAAGGCTATACTTGAAGCATCACCTCCTTCGAATAAGAAACAACTTCAGTCTTTGCTAGGAAAGATTAATTTCCTGAGAAGGTTCATTTTGAATTTGTTTAGAAAGTAAAGTCTTCTCCTCACTCTTAAAGCTCAAGGTTGAGGAAGAGTTTCGATGGAAAAAAGAGCATCAGGAGGCTTTCGACCAAATCAAGCATTGTTTGGCCAATCCTCCAGTAATGACACCTCTAATGCCTAGACGCCCCTTGAAGTTATATATCTGAGCATCAGACGAAACCATTGGGTGCATGCTGGCCCAAGAAGATGAAAATGAAGTCAAAAGAGCCATTTATTATCTTAGGAAGGTTTTGATAGATGTTAAAACTAGATATAATGCAGTTAAGAAGCTATGCTTAGCTTTGTATTTCTCTTGTACTAAGTTAAAATATTATGTAAAGCCACATGATGTACTTGTCATTTCAAACATAGATATAATAAAGTACATGTTATCTAAACCTATCTTACATGATAGAGTAGGGAAATGGATTCTTGCTTTAACTGAATTTTCTTTAAAATATGTGCCACTAAAGCCTATGAAAGGCCAAGTGTTGACAGATTTTTTAATTGACCACCCCTGTGTTGACATCGAAGAAACTGATATTAACTATGTGGGTTTAAAACCATGGAAGTTATATTTCGATGGATAGAAACATAGTGGGGGCGTTGGTCTTGGAGTTTTAATTATTTCACTAAGTGGCACTCTGACTAAATTCTTGTTCGAATTAAAGCATGAATGTTCGAATAATGAAAATGAGTATGAAGCTTTGATTGCTGGCTTACAAACGTTAATTTCGCTCAAGGCCGAAAATATTAAAGTTTTAGGTGACTCCCAACTAGTCATTAAACAATTAACTCAAGAGTTTAAATGCATTAATCATAATTTATTCAGATACTATGCTTTTGCAGCAAGGTTATCATGTGAATTCGATGAAGTTATATTGCAACATATTTTAAGGGAAGAAAATTATGAAGCCAACGAGCTTGCTCAAATAGCTTCAGGTTACAATTTTTCGAGTATAACTTTGTCAAAGTTAATTGAAATAAAGAAAAGTTATATCCATTTAAGAATTTAGAAGTATGTTTAATCAAAGATATGAATGATTCTGATTGGAGAAATTTGATTGTTGATTATTTACAAATCCAAGTGTGGCAGTCGAAAGGAAATTAAAATATAGAGCCCTACATTATGTTATAATGGGGGATTCATTTTATAAAATGTCAGTAGATGAAAATTTATTGACATGTCTAAGTGAGAAAGAGGCAATCACGGCCTTAGCAAAAGTGCATAAAGGCAATTGTGGTGCTCATCAAGCTGGTGAAAAAAATGAAATGGATACTACATAGGCAAAGGGTCTATTAGCCTACAATGGCTAAAGATTGTCATTCATACACTAAGTCCTGTGAAGAATGTTAAAAGCATAGAAATATTTAGCATGTTCCTGCTAGTGATTTGCATTCGATTATAAAACATTGGCCATATCGAGGATGGGCTCTTGATCTGATAGGACAGATTCATCCACCATCTTCTAAAGGGCACAAGTATATATTAGTTGTCATCGATTATTTTACAAAGTGGGTTGAGGTTGTCCCTTTGAAAGATGTTACTCAATAAGACATTATAAATTTTATTGAAGAGAATATGATACATAGATTTGGTATTCCTCAAACTCTAAGAATTGGTATCGTGTTTACTGGTCATTACATTATTGAATTTGTTATGTCAAGGAATATTAAGTTACTTACTTCGACTCCTTACTATGCACAAGATAATGGACAAGCCGAAGCAACCAATAAAATCTTAATTGGTTTAATTAAGAAACATGTTGGTCGAAAACCAAGAAGTTGGCATGAAACTTTGAGCCAAGTTTTGTGGGCTTATCGAAATTCTCCTAAGGAAGCTATTAGTACTGCACTATATCATTTGATTTATGGTCACGACACAGTATTACCAATCGAAATTAATCTTCAATCAATCAGATTGCAACATCAAGATGAAATCCTTACTCAGGATTATTGGAATTTTATGTTTGATGAATTAAATCACTTGGATGAAAAAATGTTAATTGCTCTTGAAAACTTGATTTGACAAAAAGAAAGAATTGCAAAATTCTATGATCTTCGAGTCAAGAGAAAAGAATTTAACTTAGGTAATTTAGTTTGGAAGGTTATTTTACTTATGGAGAGAAGATCAAAGTTATTTGGGAAATGGTCCCCGAAATAAGAAGGGCCATATCGAATCGAAAGCATTTCTCAGGTAATACTTATTCGATTATAAATACTAATTCTAGCGAACGAATTCAATAAATGGAAAGTATTTGAAATTATATAGACCAACAATTCATGAAGTTAAGATTTCATCAAGAATATCATGTTAATTTCGAGTCAACAAGCAATCGAAATTTAATGTGCTATTACAGAATAAATATTCAAAATTAGTATTTATTGGAGTCTCAAATACAAAGATTCCCAAGCATCTACTATTTTCTTCTTCTTTGTTGAAGATGCTTAGGAGGGAGCCAAATCTTGAATGGCTTGCATCACGTTGTTGCCTTCGATAGTCTATCATTAGCAATCTTCGTTAAGTGTTTGCTCTTGATTTGCATAATCACCAGCAAGGGCTTGAAGTTCACTTTGTTGTTCTTTAAGTATTTGAAATTCTTGTTCGAGCTCAACAATTTTCTCTTCATTTCAACTGATGTTTTGTTGAGTTGTTGAAAGGACAATAGTGAGCTTTGAGCATTTTTTTGGCCTTAGCAACATTCATCATCAATTGACTCTTTTTCTCGAGCAATTGGTTATTGTTAGCGATGATTTGATCGAGACCAGGGAGCTTGATTGACAAATTCTTTACTAGGACTATCAGCTCTTGAACAACAGGCTAGATATTCGAGCTCAGAAGTTCTTTATTTCGATTCAGCTGATCAAGGAGCCCCAATAGTTTCTGATTCTTGTCTTCAGTAGCCATGACTGGATCCACCCCAAGTCTTAAAAGATCTACCAACTCTTGCAGTAGTTGGGGGGCAGTTATGCTTTGGACTTCGACCTCTGAGTGAGCTGTCGAATGATGAGATTTTGAAGATAAGGATCGTTTAGACAAGATGTCTTCAAGACGCTTCATCATGTCATTTCCATCGTCATCATCATTTATGCACATGGCTTCTGCCTCTTCTTCGAAGGTAGTTTTAGTTTGGACTGATTGGACTCTAGCAGAAGTCGATGGGGCAATCTCAGAAGTCTAAATAGTTTCAATAGAGATGGGAACTTCAGCTTCAACAAGAATGCTTGTTTCTTTTGGGGGGCTGGTGTTTTCTTGTGTCATTAGAAAAGATAAGGATTATAATTTTCATATGAAAATTTTATAATCATTTAAATTTAATGGTTTAGGGTAAAGATATCAAACCTGAACATTAATTTTGATAATAGGAACTTTTGATGTAGGGGTAGTTTTAGGAATAATGTCTTCCTGAAAAGAAGTAAAAACAAGGTTAGAAACACTCAAGACAAGCAAGTCTAAGTTAACCTGGGGGAAATATCAAACCTGGACATAAACTTCGATGGGGACGTCTTGTGCCTCAGTGCTCATTTCTTTTTCGATTTAGGCTTCAGTATCAAACAGCTCGTTGAAATAAGAGCTTAAGGTTGAGGCTACTTCGGGCCCAGGTGCAAGTATACTTGGGATAAGATTTGAATCCCTTTGAGGAGAAGGGATTGATGATGGTGTCTTGAATCCCCTTGAGGATGCAGGAGTGGTTTCCTTGTGTGCTTGGGGTGAGGATTCCTGTTTGAAATCAAAACAATTAACTCTATGTTGAAAAGATTTCAAATATAAGGTGTGAGAAAATCATACCATTATGGGTTCAGCTCTTTGAGTGGCCGAAATTGACTTGGCACTCTGTGAAGAGATTGGCTCTTCATCCTCTTATGAGGATTCATCAGAGCTTTCAAGAGTTATGACTTGTTTCTATTTCGACACTTTTATCTTGGATTGTTGATAGGCGATAGGTGTAGCCTCTTCGATCACTTTTTTCTTTTTATCAACAATTTTTGTTTTTGAAGGTGATAGAGCAGGTTTCTTTAGGGGTTGAGATGAAGAGGTTGTCTTCACCAAGGCTTTTAACTTTGCCTTTTGGGTTTTTCTTGGCCTTAGAGGTTCATCCTCTCAGTCTTCATCTTCATACAAATCTTCCATCACCTTGGTTCTTTTCGAGACTACAATAATAAATATGTATAATTAGTAGTTGAATCGAAAACAAAGAAATAAAGGTTAAAGACTTTAGACTTTACTATATGGTGGGTATTTTATTACTCGAGTGTATCCAAAAATTGAAATTTGGCAATTGTCCATATAACAATTAGTAAAAGTTGCTTCTCATTTCTTCGAATCCTTTTCAACACCCAACGCTCCACTTTTAGGTTATGGATACCAGTTGCCATACCAAAAGGAGTATTAGGAAGTGGAGGAAACTTTAGTGGGGTCTAGAATTATTCGAACGAAGCCAAAGGATTCGAAACTAATGCACCAGTGAAACAAGTGTAACACAATTGGTGATGCTCTGCTTTCTTTTGTTTCAGGACTTGTTCAGCCTCTCGAACTACTAATCTTAAGTTTCAAGGATCATACTTGACTTTAAAAAATTTCTCAAATTTAGAAATTTCCTTAAGTTGCATACCTTTCGTTTTCTTGTGAGCAACTCCAGTCAGTATAGATGAGCTTGCATTAGTAAACTGTTATAAGAAATCTTCGAATGAACGCTCTTGTACAAAGTAATATTTTTTCCACCAGTCTACAAACCCTAAGGTTGAATAGAATGATGGTTCACATTCGAAAGGGTTAAACCCCTCTCTCATTGTAGTATTCTTCTTCATATAGTGTTTATATTGTTCAAAATCCTTAGCCTTTGACTTGTATATTTGATGTTTGTCTTTCAAGGAGATGGGAGAAGGAAAGTATTGAGAAAACCTAAGTTGTCTTGAGGCACAAGAAGGTAGGTAGAGCTAGAGGCTGTAGTCTTTCGACCTTGGATAACTAGGAGATAAGATTTGAGTGGTAAAGATGTTACTCCAAATGTTGTGATTTTCAGACTGTGCTCCAGGAGTTGAGCATAGGTATAGTTGTCAAAACCATTTTGGACCACAGTTTCAAAGAGCGATAGGAGAAAAGTAGAAGTTATCTAGTGATGCCTCATAGTCAGAAACAGAAAAAAAAAAAAAGAATTTAAAATCCTCAACCTCTCTGCCTGGTTTTGAGGCATAGTAAAGTTGAGACAATCGAGGACCTTCGATTGTACTAATAGTAGTTGAAGTAGTTGAACTTTGAAGGTAGGGTTCAAGAATGGCTTTGAGCCAAAGTTGTAACAACTAGAAAGGCCCTCTAAGGTTAGTGACGAGTTTAGTTTCTAATCGAAGTAGGTTGATTGCTTCTGTCATCGAAGCATAAAGTTAGGCAAGAATCAATTTGCCCAGACAACAAGGAAAGCCCTCATGAAGAAGGATGGCTAAAGGAAAAAAATACTTTGGAATTTGAAGAGACCTGGTACAGAAAACAAAAGCACTAAGCCAAAACATGAGGAAAGCCACATGCTCTTCATTAGAGACTTGGTCAGTCTCAAGATAGTTATTCTCGATGAAGGTAGTGTAGGTTAATTTCGAGAAGTCAGGCTCAATTGTTGTTTTAAGGCTCATGGTGCTGGTGATTACCCTTCCAATAGGCTTAAGGCCAATAATGACAACTATGTCAAAAAGGATAGGAGTCAACATCCCATAAGAGACATGAAAAGAATTAGCAGACTTGTTCCAGAAAAAGAAGGAACTAGTCAACACGGGGGCATTATATTCCATGTGCTCCCTACTTAGTTGGATGAAATCAAAGATACCAACTGATTCCCAGGCAACTAGCTTGGCACTTTTGACTCGATTTAACCACCTAATATACAAAGATCTGGTTTGGGAACTCAAAGGTGGTGAACTTCGAAAAATTTTAGGGAAATAGTCGAAGAAGTCAATTTTTAGATAAGAATGAAAGGCTAGAATTGATTCTCCTTCAATGTAAAGGAAGAAAGATTGGATAGATTCATATTCTTCTATGCAAAGGGTTGAACCTAGAAATGCTAGTCTTTTTTGGCTAATAGTAAATAGGATCATTACCTGAGTCTTCTAAAGCTCAGAGTTATCAGTAGAAGGATCTGGAGCGCAAAAGATCCCATTTTTCTTCAATAGAACAGTTATTGTGGTAGCATTTAGCAAAGCCACCATCTCTTCCATCTCAGAACTTGAGTGAGAAGCTTGAGCAAAGGTCGTTTTAGAAGAAGAAGAGACCATTGGTTTATGAGAGCTTTAAAGGAATATGAAGTTTTTAGGGAGAAAAGAGAAAAGACAAAGGGCTTACAAGGAAGCTTCAAAGTTCAGCAATGGCAGAGATCACGCAGGGAAAACTCAAAGGGAATGCAAGTTCTCAGAAGAAAGAAATCATAAAAAGGTTGAAAATCTTTTCAAGCCTTTAAATAGGAGTTTTCAAAAAGGGAAGAGAGAGAAAGGAAGGAAAAATGTGTGTATACCCCTTTAAATGCTGACATGATAGAAGTAAGGCTAAAGTTGTTTTATTTATTAAAAGTCATCATTGGCTTTGTGGTTCCCCAAGTAGTGGAGGCAGTTGGTTAATGGGGGAGTGGCCATGTAGTGGCTGTACAGATAAATGAAGATTTGAATCAAAATTACAGATTGTGCTATCTGACCTTTCATTTGCTTGTATTATGCAAAATTGATATAGAGAAGATAAAGCTTTAAGTCAGTTACAATCGAAAAGTTAATGCTTGAAACCATAAATATTCATCTTTCATACTTTGAGAATAAATATTAGGGGGCACCAGTTGGTATAAAAATAATATTTTTTGATTTAGTACTATTTTGACAGTGTAATATAAGGTTTGACATGAATACAATTTATGGTGGAATTATACGAATTCTAACTTAGATTGAAATCGACATTGTAATAGAGACTTAAAACTATCAAAGTATTGGTTTCGATTTAAAGTCAAAGAAAAACCATTTCGATCTCATAACAAAAGTAGTGATTTCGAGCTGATCTCGAAACATCAAATTTGAAGAGTAGTTACACTTAGCCAAATTCTTAAAACATAAGGGATCTCGACGAGGAACTAGCAAATATTCAAAGATTCTAGTTTAAATTCAAAAGAAAGGATTTAAATTTGAAATAGAAATTAGCAGCAGTTGAAGATATAAGATTAAGACAACATGAGAATTGTTGATGTAGATTAAGTAGTTACTTATGGCACAAGGATTGCTGACAAGGATTTAGTGGTTACTTGACAAAAAATTACAAATCATTTAGCAATTATCTTTGTTTTAGACACATGTCAAGATCTTATAAAAAGCGTAATTACTTAAGAAGTTTATAAATATCAAGGGATGAAAACATTTAAGGGTTGAAAATTTCATACTCATAAACACTTGAAACTCATGGTCTCATGTCATTGACATTTCGAGTAAACAATACAAGTCTAGTCTAGTATGTTTCCATCCACTTTAATTCTTATACAATTTACATATTCAATGCAAGTTTAATTATCAGATCTTTTATATTCAGTCATTTACTTTTATGCAAATTCTTTTCTACTCCTGATCAAGTGGTTCTTTTAAAGATCATTTGAGTTCTTTTAAATTGATTTCATTTACTTGCTTTCATTACTTTTCTACAAACTGATTTTCTTGCAATTTACATACTTACACATTTACTTTTCATTATTTTTACTTTAAACTGCTTCACTTTATGCTCTTTATTTCTAGTATTTTACATTACTTATTACATTTACTTCAAATGCACTTTTCTTTCTATCATTTACATTTAACTTATTTCATTTGCATTGATTTTCTTATTTCTCAAAACAAAACTTCTCTTATTTTCCACTTATTTTTCATTAAGTTAAATATCACGCATAAATACTCTGATTTTGGATTGGCATAAAGCTGTCTTATATATGAAATCATTTTTTGTATTCTTTTAAGAATTAGTCTCAGAATAGGAGAATTCCAAGAGGAAGCGATTCCCTTCTCCGAATTGAGATTGAGAATCAACTTAGTCCAGAGACAAAGGTTTACCATAACTTAATTAATACTAATCGAAATATTTTGGTAAACAATTAGTAATAGATATAATTATATGCTTTATTAGTAATTTAATAATGTTAATTAATTTATTACTTTAGTATTTTGTTCATATTGTTATTCTTGTTAAATTAATTATGCATATTTAACGTTGTTAGATTATAATATTTGTTTTTGTGCTTAGCTTTGAATTTCTTATGGCACTTGACAAAATTTAGAGTTATTAAAATTTGAGTGTTGACTCTTTCAAGAGACCAATATAATAAACTATGAAAAAATTAAAATATTACTCAAGACTTATGTTAAATAAATATTTTTTAATTATATTGAGATATTGTTAGCTTGGCTCGAGAAGATTTTATGACTTTTGCAAGGAAAGTACTATTGTGCAATGAACACATGTGCTTGATTTATATGGACTTTCTTATATTTACCTTAGCTTGAGAGTTATTTTATGACCTATATATTGACTTTTTCGAGAAAAGGACTCTTGTGAATTGAATACACGAACAGGATCAGGACAAATTATGGACCATGATGAGAACCTGAGAAACTATGGATGGACTGTGATATGAACTTTTAAAAAGAATTATTAAATTAATTTTAAATCAAAGTTGGTCTCTTGAAGAACTGTTATTTAAATTTAATGACTCTAAGTTTTGTGAATTTTATTTAGTTGTCATGATCTATTTGAAGATAGACTTGTATATAATGAATTTATTTGTGATATACTGGGTGATTTGTATATAATGAATTTATTTGTGATATATTAGGTGATTTGTATTGCTTATATTTGTGTGTGATAACAAGCAAGTAATTTAAGAAAAAGTTGGCACTTAACCGTTGAGAAGGCATAGGGATGAATTTCTTTTTATGTTACTTGCTTTGGTTGGTGTGAGTGTGTCTAGCTTTATCGTCACGATGTTAAAGTAACACTAGAGATAGAGTGGATTCTTAATAAAAGTGAAGTCCTTCGAATGAGATGTGGGACAAGCATACATGGAAAGAAAAGGAAATTTTACACTATGTTTGGATGACAGGTAAAGAGGGGAATGGAAAGGAAATGAGGGGAAAGGAAATGAGGGGAAAGTAAATGAGGGGAACGGAATTAATTTTTTGTGTTTGGGAGTTTTAAAATGCATAGGAACGGAACGGAACACAGGGGGAATCATTTCCCCCCTCTTCCCCTCAAATGACCAATTTTTGTTCCCCCCAAAATTGAGGTGGAATAGGGGGAACACATGTTCCGTTCCGTTCCATTAATGAATCTTCCAAACAAAGAGGAAGGGAACTATGTTTCATTCCTTTTCTTTCCTTTCCAATCCATTCCCACCTATTCCGTTCCGTTCCGTTAATGAGAAAACATTCAAACACAGGGTTAAGGGTGGATTCCCTGTGATGAGGAACTTGCTTGCTGATGCTTGTTTATAATGTTGTATTACATGATTTATTTAACATTCATTCAGTTTTTCTGCTGAAATTATTTTGTTCTTGTCATATTTTGGTTGCTATGTGATTTTTTGTGTGCTTTACACAACTGAAACTCATAATGTGTTTTCAAACGCTTTATAATTGTTTATTTCTTACTGAGAATTTTTAATTTTTACTCTATTCGTGGTGATTTCAGACTAGCACATGATGTATTATAGTTATCATCATTAACTATGCATGAATTCTAGTTCCAGAGGAGGGAGATATATATATATATTAGAGTTATTAAAAATATATGTATTTTTGGCTAAATAATAACTCGATATATGTATGCTAAATAATGACTCTATTTCTGAATTTCTTATATAGAACTTATATTTCTGATCTCATTTCTTTACTTACTGTTGTTTCTTTTTCTTGTTTCGATTACAATTTCTATTGTGATTTCAATGTCTATTGATTTTAATTATTGTTCTTCGATTTTCATCTCTATTTTAGTTTTATCGCAATTTTAACTGTTGTAAACACATTTTTGATTTGTATAATTCTTATCTTTCTCTACTTTGTGTTTCAATAAAAAAAAAATTATCAACTGAATCTTTATAATTATTTTCACCGACACCCCAATAGGTTAAATCCCTCTGCGCACCGTTTTAGTGACCTAACCATGAATCTTTACAAATTGTAAGCATGAGCCTTTATCCTCATTTGCTTTTAACTTTTCCTTCCCGTGAACATGGCACAGCTGCTCACTTCTTTCCTTTAGTTTTTCTTCCTTAAATTGTTGGTGTAGTCACGGCCCTACTTGGTTCATGTTGTGCCACATCTTCACATGCTCACTTATTTTCAATATTCAAAGTGGGATGGGCTTTGTTATTTAGGCTTCATCATCTAAAAATTATTTTCTCATCACTTTTATTCAAATTAATTTTGTCATTATACTTGAACTGTGGTGCACCTTGAGTAAATAATGACGTCACTCCTGCAATTAGCACAATTCTATAGTAATGAGTAATTTTTCAAAGAATCAATCATAAAGCTCAAAATTAACCACATTAACTAATAAAATAATAATTAAGTCAATTTTTATAAATAAAATATATTATTTGACTTCTTATCAAATCTCAATGTATATTCAATTAATTATAATTTAATCAAATTCATTTAAATTATTCAAATTGTCTATAAACTAAATTTTTATTATTATTTATTTTAATATTTTTTAATATATCTTGTGCATTACAATGATATAAAACACTAATAATAATAATATATAAAAGTAAAGTACAAGTTCTAAAATCTCACATGTGTTATTCCAATTAATTAGTACATTCCCTAATTTTTTAACATGTAAATTACATTAGTTAATTTTTATCATATGACATCATATATGACAACATAAAAAGAGTTTTGACATGCGTACAAAAATAACTTGCCAAATGTATAAACTCTTGCCACCCCAGAAAAAAAATTAATAAAAAATAGAGAAGAGAAAAGAACAATAGCCATTTCTGGGTTTCCACTTTTTCTCAATATGAAGAAATATAAGCAACAATTGCTGGCTATAACTGATGCTATAATATATGCTGCTGCTTCTTCGTTTCTAATTTCTTGATAAAATTTTCTATGCCTCCTCTATATGGAAAATTTGATTGAGGAGAGCAGAAAAATTATCAGAAAATTTAACTGATTCTATAGTATGCTGATCTTATAAGTCACATTTTCTATGGCTTCTTTTCACATCTTTGGAAAATTACTTTTTTTTATAGGTTTCCTTCTGTTCTTTAGATTAAATTCACATTATATTTAAATTTAAATCATATATATACAATTCAGTAATGAAACATAAATTTCTTGAAGTTATTATATTATTTTGTTTGCTGTGTTTATTTATTTTTCAATTAAAGTTGAATTTAGAAAATAACTTTTTACAATATTATAAACTTATCTTTTATTCACAATTTAATCCAAAATTACAAAAAAAAAAAACAATTTAAAGAAAACAAATTTATTTTATTCTATTAACATTTTTATTTTTATTATTATCTTGTACATCAAACGAGCTCTTACACTATTTATATGATATGATAAAGTTAATATACAATATATAAATTTAATATAATATTAATATAAAAATACAAATCATAAATTAAAATAAAGACAATAATATTTCATGAAAAATTCCAATTTTCTCAAATCAAATTCTCTACACTAATTTTTATACCTAACTCGATAATATTACATCAAATAGTATATACACTCTTTTTTACACTACATTTAATATTATTCATCATACATATTTTTTTTATTAATTTCTCTCATTAAATTTAACATCCTTAAAAAGAATATCAATAATATTTATATCTTTTTTAAAAATATTGGATGATCTTTTTCCTTTTATACCAAAGCCACATCCCCAATCTTCCTTACTCACTGACGAATAAATCTTACATCCTCCTGTCCACCAAATGAATCTTAATTATTAATTTTTAAAAGATAAAAAATAGGGAAAGAGAATATAAAAGAAATGGAGGGCTGAAATACTCCATGAAGGAATCCTCCTGAAGTGCTGAAGAATTGTTCCTCACCCACTTGCCACTTCAGCCCTCACTTTCATCGTCACTTCCTGTTGTTCTTCTCTCATTTTCTGTCTCAAAATTGGAAACTTCTCCCACTCCCACTCTCACGGCCCTTTTATTTCCCTTTCCCCAAAATTTAAAGCTTCTTTTTCCATTTCTACTCCCACTTCATCAATACTATTTCCTTACCAGCTTTCACCAAATGGGTGTGGTCACTCAAGGCAACGACCAAAAGGGGAATAGATCTATTATAATGCTGCCCCACATTTTGTTTTTCATGTTTTTCTATCCCGTTCTTCTTCCGAGTGTTACGTTGATAGTGACTTTGAACGTGGATTTTGTTGAATGTTGGTTAGTGGTGCAGCTTTTTCGAGCCGGTTGGAATCGTGTTTGATGGAAGCAAGCTTGGAATCGTGCATATGCAATATAAGTTTGTTGACTAGTACATTAACCAATGTTTACATGTTATTGACCAATGTTTTAGTTCTCATTAACCATCACATGAAGAATGGAGTCATCCCAGATTTTACGTGAATATAAAATTGGATAACATCCTTATCCTCGAACACGCCAATGTATGTAATTAGAATAGGAAAATGTTAGTCTTATATTTGGAGAAGCATTACTATTTACACTCATTTTGAGATATATAATTGAGTGTGAGAAAATAATAGAAAAAAAAATTCTTACTTAAATATAGTATATATTACAGTTGGATGCACTAAGTCAATTAGAATTTAATATTTTTATAGATTTTTGTGTTTTACAATTAATTTCACGGTGTTCTAAGAAATTATTAAGTCCTGATTAGTTTAATATACCCAATTGGATGCACTATATTTAGATAAGAATTTTTCATAGAAAAAAGTATGTATAATAAATAATATTAGATGAAGTATAAAAAAAGATATATATCTTGTTTGATATAAGAATATAAGAGTTGATTAGAATATCAAATATTCATATTATTATCTTATTAAAAAATATCACGTACATCCTACACTGAGATAATATCCATTTTTGTTACTAAATTCTTTGAACTCAGCCTTTCAAAAACTTATCAGGCCTTTACACCTCGATACTAAATTACTTCAAGTGCCACCCCTCGTTCATACATTTCATCGAACACCTCCAACGCAGCACACAAATCCCTTACTTAGCCTTAGCCATGGCTAAACTTATCAGGCCTCTCATACCCACATCCAACATCCACTTCAGCAACCCTTCGGCTTTCTCAAACAGCTTCCTTTTTCACAAAATCTTCTTCTTGGGTCAGAGTCAACGCGCGGGTGGATGTGGTCCAACACGGTAGCGGAGTGATTGTAGTCATGGTGGCGCACAGTGATTGTAGCCATGGCGGCGCGTGGCGGCGTCGAATAGCTGGAGAGCAGAGTGGTGGCTCTTCTATGCTTTGAGGAACTTTTGAAGAAGCTTGAAACTTTTCGATTTTGGAAAAGAAAAGAAGAGGGAAACGAGATGAGATTTGGAAAAGTTTGAAATTTTCATAAAGAAAAGAAGAGAAGCAGGGCTTTGAGAGGGTGAAATTTTGATGAGATGATGACTTGGGAGAAGATGTAAGAAAAGTATGAAAAATATTCATCACATATCACTTTTTCTCAATATCATTTGTAGTGTAAAAATTATTAACTGAATAAGCATTTATCATTTGTGAGTGAAAATTGGTTCAGTCAGGTCAGACTTTACTTTAAATAGGTCTGACTTGTACTTAATTATAATGTATAAGCTTGACTTGTGAGTTTACAATTGACTAATTTTTATGGCTTGATTTGATATTTTTAAAAATCTGGCCTGACTTGAAAGTCTATTTAAAAGTTTATTTTATAATGAGACTTTTAAATAGATTAACAAATCTACTTTTAAATAGGATAATATACCTTTATATAAGTACCTTTAAATATGACAATATACTTTTATATAGGTACCTTTAAATAAGACAATATACTTTTATATAGGTACATTTATATAGGACAATATACATTTATATAGGTTAATAAACCTACTTTTAAATAGTTCAGTATGTCTTTACACAAGTTAATATATCTAAGCTTTGAAATAGACTAACGAGTCTACTTAAGGCTAATAGGTCTTTGTTATAACTTAACATTTATTTTCTAATTTTATAAATACTCATCACTTTCTTACTTTAGTCTTTGATAGTTGTGGGATTTTGAGATATGACAAGTTACAAAATTATTATAGGCATATATCTCTAAGTCTCACATCAACCAAATATAGAGTAAGAAAGTAGTAAACATCTATAAAAGTAAAAAGTAAGTCTTAACTTATTACTTTCATTCTAATAAATATATTACATTAAATATATTAATAAATATGTTATTTCTATTCTAACTTATTAACTTAGATTTTAATTATTGAATTTTATTAAAATTTAATTAAAAATATATTAATATATTATAATAAATTAATAATTATAATTTATACTTATTATAATAATATATAATTAAACAAGTCAAGTTAGTTTGTCAAATTTAAAAGACTTATTAGATAGTCTGAGACCTGATCTTTTTAGTTAAACAAACTTTTAAAAAAATTTTAACTTAACTTATTTAATAAACAGACTGAGTTAGGTTAAGCCTCAAATAGATTAGGCCATAAATCTTTGACAGACAACTTAACTTATTTTTACTCTTACTTGTGACTCATGACCTAAAAAGTGGAGTAAGTAAAAATAGTGTAAGATGATAATTTATGTTTCATAAGTCAACTTTAGTTGAAGTGCTTGTCAGAAAAATATAATCTTTAATTACTGTAATACTTCACTTGTGTGTTAGTATAAAAGTTTAAAAATTAATTTAAAAATATTATAAGATTATTGATACATAGGTATCAAATACAACACGACAATTACTTTAAAATATCAAAAATGTTAGATTTTACGAATTAAGGTTTGTGGATTTTTTATGAAGCTCTCATTGAGAGCAATTTATTTCTACTACGCAAATCACCCTTTACATTTTCTCCCTCATTTTTTGTTTTTTCTGTTATCTTATTAGTTCATCTTGATTTGTAGAAAGGTTCGTATAGAATCTTATAATGTGAAATAACAAAGCTCTTAAAATATAAGTTGCTATGTGAACTGCCTTCAAAAGCCGTGACTGAGCCTCACATTTCGTACACATACAATGTAGGATGCATGTTTTTCTTTTCTTTTCTTTTTTTAAATTACGTCATCCCTCTCTTTTTTACTTTTTTTCTATGAAGTACGGACACGTCGATTATGAGACGTATCTGCGTGTTAGACATGTGTCCGTATCAGACACATAGAGACACCCGTATGACACACATGTCATGTGTGTCCAAATGTGTCTGATTAAAAAAGATTATTTTTTCAGTTTGGACACGTCTCGGACACGCTCGAACATTTTTTGGACACTTCTCGGATACGACTTGAACACGACCCATTAATATTTTTGTAAAAAAAAACTTAGTTTTCATGACTAACGTTCAATTAGTAAGTATGTAACTCACTCAAGCTCACATGACTGACGTCCCAAGCCACTATTTTCACATATCAGTATTTTAAGTTTTATCTTTTCACATGTCTCTATTAGATTTTTAAGTTTTATCTTTTCACACAACACTATTGTCATCTGCTCCTTCTACCTCTACTCATACCAAGTCATCTACTTCGTTGTCACCAAAGCTTGTTTCACACAAATATTTCCTCTAGTTATTTTTTGTATGTACATGTACTTGTACATGATTAGTTCTATTATGAGAAATTAGTTTATGAGATTTTTTAGATTATGTCAATAGAAATTATATTCCATATTTTTTAAGAGAACTTACTAGATAGTAAATATTGACATATATTAAAATATTATAAATCTTCAAACTTATAGAAATGATATTAATGAATTATAAAAAAATTTCTAAAATTTTGAAATTTTATATATATATATATGCGTCGTGTCCGTGTTCTACAATTTTTGAAGTTAGTGTGTCTCCATATCCGTGTTCATGTCGTATCTCGTATCCGTGTCTGTGTCTGTGCTTCATAGCTTTTTCTCCATCCCTCTGTCTCTACTATGTTAGTAGTGGGTCCCTCTTGGGTGATCTTGGAGAATGGAGGCAATGTCCAGTGGCTTTAAAAATTCTAAAATATTCCCAATCTTCTACTATGAAAGTAATGGGTCCCTAATAGGTGATCATGTAGGGTAGAGGCAAGGCTCAGTCGCCCAAAAAATTTTAAAATATTATTAAAGTATAACTCTAAAAAAAATTTATAACTTATTAATTTTTTTTATTGTATTAATCTTATGATGCGTATATTATTATAAGTGTCACTTATTATATTTTTATTAAACTGTTACAACGTTCTCAAAGTGTCCAAAAACCTCTCTAAAATCACAAGAGAACTGTTTTATGGTCTTTTGCATTAATATTTATAAATTAAATAGATATTTTTATTATTTATTTTAACTTTTTTATTTTATCTCTTACATTGCATTGATACAAAATATTAATAATAATAATATATTCATATTATTATCTTATTAAAAAATATCACATCTTACATTGAGATAATATCTATTTTTGTTACTAAATTCTTTGAACTCAGCCTTCCAAAAACTCATCAGGCCTTTACACCTCGATATTAAATTACTTCAAGTGCCACCCCTCATTCATACATTTCATTGAACACTTCTAATGCAGCACACAAATCCCTTACTTAGCCTTAGCCATGGCTAAACTTATCAGGCCTCTCATACCTACATTCGACATCCACTTCAGCAACCCTTTGGCTTTCTCAAAGAGCTTCCTTTTTACACAAAACCTTCTTGTTGGGTCAAAGTCAACGCTGGGGAGGATGTGGTCCAACACGGTGGCGGAGTGATTGTAGCCATGGCGGCGCACAGTGGCGTCAAAGAGTTGGAGAGCTAAGTGGTGGCTCTTCTCTACTTTGAGGAACTTTTGAAGAAGCTTGAAAATTTTCTGTTCTTGACCGTGGTCCAGGATACCACCCTTAAAGGGCCAAACTCGGCAAATACGCCATCGGGATTCGGATTACGCCCCTCAGCAGAATGTTCATACACAGGTACTAGTCGTACTCCCCAACTAACACTCCATAGGTTTGCGCATGACCTAATACTACTTATGGTGACCTTTATAGTGTGGGGACCATGACTACTTGCTATAGTGGTTGGCCACTGATGTGACAGACCCGAGATTTCAGGGATCTACCTAGACGATCGTGGGAGGGAGGCACCCTCTGTCAGGGCTCTGCCCGAATGATCGTGGGAGGAGGCACACCCTCCCCCTTCAGGCCACGATCTCTACATGCCTGCACTCGGTGACGAATGCTCAAGGACTTTGCGCATGCACTATAAGTATCTGGAAACACCACTCTAACATGGTAACAATAATTTGCACAGTGTATACCCTCTTGGTGCTAGGTCTAACTTGAGCGTTGGAGTCCCTTTGCAGGTACCTAACCCCCCTGTTCAAGACTCTCAGAGGTAGTAATTGCACAAGGAGGAGGAAACCACCGTATACGTGTCTTTCCGAGCACCCTCTGGTTCTACATTAAAACATTGGCACCGTCTATGGGAAGCCGCAAACTTCTAACCCCACCCAGTCATGGTAAACATAAGACAAAACTCAAGGAGAGACGTTGCACATACTTCTGCTAACCACAGGCAGGTTTTTGCTATGCAACATCCTCCCCACTTCGTCCCACCACCTACCGTTGGAACCTCCGCCGTGAGAAACCAAGCACCCAATGCAGAATACCAGCGCAAGGGGCATTTCACTTCGGTTTCAAACGAAAGCCCTAACCCCTCACGTAGGATCTCAGCAAGGGATAAACTTGGAATCCAAGGCCAGAGGAGAAACCCAAACACCCAGAAACACAGAATCTCAGCACGTCAATGCTCGGGAATGCTGAATGGCGATGCCGGCAACTGAATATCTTATTCCAAACATGGAAGCCAGTCCCATATGTCCCACCGTCAATTTTAGGACATGATACAACAACACATGGCCATGCTCAATGAGTAATATCAAAGACTGGAAGACATGCAGAGAGTCATGCATGAAAACCAGCCTAGGTCGAACCATACTGACGAAGGACGTTATAAGGAGAAAACCAAAAGAGGGGTCATGCTGAAGCCATGGTATCCAACGTTAGAAACAACAACTCGAACCGCGGCATCTAAGAACAACCTTTCTCTGACCAACTGATGGAGTACCGAGTCTCAAGGAACTTTAAGTTCCCCGCCAACCTGGAGATCTATGATGGAACCACGAACCCCCAGGAACATCTAAACGCCTTTGAGCAATCTATGTGCTTCCACGACGGATCCATGGAGTTGTTATGTCGTGCTTTCCCTCTCTCCCTAAAAAAGGGAGCCCTTAAATGGTTCTCCAGTCTACTATATAAATCCGTGGTAGACTGGTCAAACCTAAAACAACGGTTCCTGCTTCAATACACCACCAGTAAGGAGCAGCCCAAGTCCATCGAATCCCTAACCAAGATCTGATAGGGGCGAGATGAGCCCCTCTACGATTATGTAAGACGGTTCATGGCGGCATGTACCAACGTAGAAAGCTTTGATGACAAGATCGCCCTTCACTATGCCAGAAGTGGTCTTCTTGTGGGGTCCGAGTTCTTTGCGTCCCTCACAAATTAAAAACTTGAGAACTTGGGCGAATTCCAGAGACGGTCCCAAAAGTATATCAACCTGGAGGAAGCAATGGAGGACCAGAGGAGATGAGATAAAGATGAGCACACTCATCAAAAGCCCAATCACGATTCCTCACGGTCCCGGTGCCCTAAAGGTAGTCCACCATGAAGATGGTTTTCTGACTATACCCCCCTAAACGCCCCACGAGAAACGATCTTAAGGGAGGTGATGCAGACCGAGTTCCAGAATATCCAGAGACCGCCCCCCATTAAAAAGCACAAACAAAAAGACCACTCCAAACATTGCGCGTGGCATAAAGGTTATGGCCACGACCATGAAGACTGCTATCAACTGCGCGATGCCATTGAGTCCCGGATTAAGGCCGGACGATTGCAGCAATACGTCCTCCGTGCCCAAGATGTTGAGCATCGCGGCAGGCGTAGAGAGGATAAGCGATGTAACACCCTCCTTAGAGCATCACATTTTCGACTCCCAACTCATAATCTGAAAATCAATTCGTAAAAGGTTTGAGTTTATGAAAATATGGGTTTCAAAATTTCTTTTTTACTGAAACGTAAATTTACTGAAAATATTAGGTAATATTGAAAATCATATTTGAACTTATTCATTATGCAATATTGACACCAATTAATATTTCACAATTTAAAGAGAAATATAAAACTAACAGACTCTTTTTTTTAACAGTAGCAAACCCTATAACGGGTCCTACTTAATAGCATGGTACAACACTAACGAGAAAACTTAACATACTTATTCTGTTGTGTATCCATCTTGTTGCATCAGACATCTGTTCTACATATGTTCTTTGTCAACACTGCACACCTTCGAGTCCTGAATGTCCACTCCTTATTGTTGTCACCCATCTCAGAGTATTCATTGCTCGTTATGTCTAAGACAACTCGATCTTTTTATTATTTGATTTTAACAAGATGACATACACAAAGAAACAACATAACAAAGAGGTGAGATCACCTACACCAATACCAACGTGACAAAGAGAGAGAGATAACACAAGCAAGATATCATACAGATAGATCATATCACAATTATGACCATGCCATCAACATTAATCAACTATCATCATCCAATCATTTATCAGTTCAATTATCATAAGCAACAATTACGATAATGCCCTCAACATTGTCTAATTATCATCATCATCATCCAAGTATTCAAAACAATTGTCATAGCTAATATTCCTCAATTAATATATCACACAGATATAAATGTCAGATTATGCATGTGCACAAAGACTCAGTTTTTCAAAAAAACTCCATGGAGGTTTTCATAATTTCGAGGAGAATGCTCTATCAATTGTCAGCCTTAGCCCAAAGACAATCTTCTAGTTGTTGAAAAGAATCATGTTCTTGTCGGGTATCGTCAATGCGTTGCAACGGACTGCATCGCCAAGTGGCACAGGGTACTCGCCAACTGTCCACTGGTCGACCACCGCGCCTCGACGTCCCCAAGATCTATCATAGACCTCACTATTAATTCTCATTCCCTCTTCAACCACAAGGGCCATATACAATGCACGAATATATCAGTGCAAGTCTAACCCAAAGGGCCAAATCTTTTCAATTTCATTAGTTTAATGTATCATATGCCTCAACGCATATTTTTCCAATGCATGTATAATGCACCAAATCCAATCACAGGCATCTCTTTCCATTGCATATAAATTGTACCAAATTATACTGTATTTTCAACAGCAAAATCATGTTATCACATTTTCATAGTTATAAAACACTTTCGTCGTGTTTCCACAAAATTGCGCAACATTTCCGTTATGTTTTCACAATTCCAAAACGTTTTTGTTACGTTTTCAAAATATTGTAACACTTTTGTTACGTTTTCAAAATGCCGCAACTCTTCTGTTGCACTTTTAAATCACGTACTAATTTTTCAATGTTTTTCTCAATCGCGTAAAGATATACGTTTCTCAAATTCCATAATATTTTTTTACTGTTTCAAAATCACGTAACTTAAAAATCATCCTTTTAAGTCGCGTAAATCATTTTCTTTCATTTTCAAAATATTTAAAACACTTTTTCAGCACATAGTGATTTTTCAATAGTAATTCAAATTACGTAAAATATTTAAACGTAGTTCAAATCGCGTAGAAATATTTCAACGTATTTAAAATCGCATAGAAATATTTTATTGTATTTCCAAACACTTAGAAATATTTTACTGTATTTCAAACCACGTACTTTAAAATTACATTTTTAAGATACATACAATATTTTTTTCACCACAATTTCATTACGTAAAATATTTCTCAACCTTCAAATATTCCTTTTTCAACTTTTCTTAAAATAATATAACTTTATACTTCATGTAATATATTTTCTTACTCAAGAAAATCTTTTTCCACATTTCTTTACTCAAGAAATCCTTTTCCAAAATATAATTCATAAAATTACTTTTCCATTGATATAAATCAACGTTTCAAAACTTAACATTTTCTAACATACTTCCAAAACTCAAAAATAAGTTATACGTTAGTAACTTTTCAAATCACCATTATATTCTCCATTTTTCTCAAATCACTTCCAAAATCATTCTTCAAAATAAATTAGAGTTCAAACATGTTCAACCTCTCTTTGTCTTTCGTTTACAAAATTCTCTCAAGTGATAAAAACACTCTGATTCCCTTTCCAAATTCTTTGTATTAAATCAAGTTATGTTTTCACTTTGAAAATCACTTTGTTCATAAAAATCAAGACATTACAAGCCTTTTAAAAAAACGTGGACATGACTATTGAAACCATCAAATATTTTTCCTTTTAAATTGATATGATTTTACACAAACAAAACCATTAAAAATCCTTTACAAAAACGTAAGACTCATAGTCTTTGAAAATCAAATCATTTGTTCATTTCCATTTTTCACTTTCTTTACAAATTCTTTTTCACTTTCTTTACAAATCCTTAAAATCATCATTGCTATTTTCATTTAAATCTCATGTTTAGTAAAACACTTAGAAACTTTTTACACAAAATAAATCAATAAAAATCCTTCTAAAACCGTGTTCATGTACTCTTTGAAAAATAAACTCTTTATTTATTTTCCTTGCTTTTTCTAAACATCCATTTTCATCATTCAAGAAAATATTAATTTTGTAAACACCTATCTTGAGGTGTCTTAACCGAAATTCACCATGTTCTAGGGATCAAAAATTAATTCCCTTGTTCTTGAAAAATTTCAACATGAACCCTAATCAATGGCATCAAAACCGTAGCTCTTCCTTGGTCATTGAGACCAAAATTAATTTTCTTTCTATCATCAAATCATGACATACACATACATACACAATATATATATTTATCAAAAACATGCCATATTATCATCATGCATAGTATAAGCATACCATCAAAATCATAAACTCATGCAAAGCATATTAAGCATAAGCAATTAATCAAAGCTCATAAACACATATAAATTATTACATGACCATGGATATGAATCCTCACATGGATTCAACACCCATCAAATATAAGACCATCTCTCACCACCATGCTTGGTTGGTGAGATGGATTTCCCTCTTACCTCTTGAAGATCCTAAAAAACTACTTGTTTTGCTTCTTTTTCTAAGTCCTTCATCACCAAGAGCTTTTCAAATACAAAACAAACTACATAAAAGTTAGTATACTAAGCTTGATTAAGAGGAACCATGGATCAAACATGGTTTAGATCATGAAAAAGAAAGAAGAAATGAAGTTTCCTTACACTTCACCTCAAAAACCCAATAACTTTGATCTTGAAGAAAGTCCATGAAGATGAATGATTTAGAGAAAATCTCCAACATGAAAGTTACTTAGAATATCATGTAGATTCAAGATCTATGGTTGGATGAAATTAAAAAAGATTGGATGGTGGTTTTGAGTGTCTTGACCGAATGGTTTCTCTTGAAACACAAAAATGGAATTTTTGATTTTTGATAGAAACTTGAAGCTTGGATTTGAAGCCCAAGATGAATGATTTTGAAAAAACTCATAACTAGAGATGTTCTTAGAATGGTGTTTAGGTTTAGAAAATCAAGTTGGATGAAATGATAGAAATTTGGATGATGGTTCTAAGGTGCTTGACCGAAACTTGCTTGGAGAAGAGAAATGGAGAGAAAACTTGGTAACTTAGCTTCTTGAAAATGTTTAATGATGACCAAGGATGACAATAATGGTCTTCAAACTTTTTCTATGGCCTTAAGGCCTCTCAAAACCGTGCACCCCCTTCAAGTCATCTCCTAAGGATGCTAATAAATCAATTATGAGTAGTTTGTCTCCAAAAAGTAGTACATGGCCATATGATATATGTGCTAAGTCATCAAAAATTGACTTACTTTTATTTAGCTTCTTGTAGGTATAAAGACAATAGCCAAATGAATTAATTGAATCAAATTTGTCCCCTTTAACTTTGCATGGCCGTAGGTGCTTCTTCAAAAAGTGCAATTAATGCAACAATGATGCATAATTGACCAAGACCACTTAATAATGACATAAAGTTTTCTTTAGCTCCAAAATACTTCACAAAAACCGTCCCCCCTCCTTCATGATGCATTTAATAATTTGTCATCTTTTCTAGCCATCATTTAGAGCATTCTAAGCCATTGATTAATTCAATGGTTAGGATTTAGGTAGACTTTTGATTTAGAAGACTTAATCTAGGCCATTGAATCTTTCTCCTTTAAATTCTAGTCATTGGATGTGTCTCCAAAATTAAGCGTCAAGATTACTCCTTCTTACTTTTAATCCAAGGGTCATAATTAGTCTTTGTCACTTTTTAAGACTAAATCTTCACCATTGATTAAATCTAAATCCAATGGTCATAAATGGTCCTTGTTACTTTACAAGACCATTTATGACCATTGATTAAATCTAAATCCAATGGTCATAAATGGTCCTTGTCACTTTTTGAGACCAAATCTCTACCATTGATTAAATCCAAATTCAATGGTTATAAATGGTCATAGCCATTATATAAAACTAAATCTCTACCCTTGATTTAATTTCCATCTAACAGTTATAAATGATCTTATTCACTTTTAATATCAAATCTCTACCGTTGATTAAATCAAGATCAAGTCTCCATCGTTAATTAAATCAATGGTGGATATCCAAACCACCAATATTGACTTAAGCAATATAATTTCTATTTTTATCTGCTAAAACCCCACAAAAGAATATATTTACTGTATTTTTATCGTCTGATAAATAAATACAGTACAAAACACAGTACAAGAAAATTTTTAAAATTGTTTCCGGATTCAGGTTTAGTAAGATCCCCTGTCTCCGTCTAAACAGTACAAATTTTTGTATGCGTAGAAAAATTTTCACTTTGCAGGACCCACCTGGGCCCACGTATGGCCACCTGGGCCCACATACACCCCCTGGGTCCACAATCAGTAAAAAAAATTTCATAATCATCCACAAAAATCACAAAAATTTTAAAATGCACAAATATCAAATTACATTACGTAAAATAATTAAAACCTAATGGTAAAAATTAAATTACGTGAAGTTTTCCCCGGTCCGAAAATTATTATTTTCCTGACACAGAGTAAATCACTCAAAACGATCAAATACGCTGATGGAATAATCAAAATAATTTTACAGTGCACAGAAATTACTAAACAGTAAAATTTTGTTAACTGTCAAAATTATTGTTTAAGAGATACAGAAATTCAGGGTGTTACAATACTCCCCCTCTAAAAAGAAATTTCGTCCTCGAAATTTTGGTAGTCATGATTTCACATCCTTGGAATAAATACAACTATTCCTCTTCCATCTTTTCTTCCAGTTCCCTCGTGATTTCACCTCTTACGTCATTCCAAACGATTTTAACCAATGAAATCTCTTTGTTTCTCATTCAACTCCTCCTGATCAGACAGATGTCTCAAACTCCTAGTTACTGAAGATATTGAATGTTACTCCAGAAAGAAAGTATCTCCATATCTCTGATACCAATACAGCGGCTATCAACCTTCATTCATGCCTAGAATAGTTTTTCTCAAACGACTTCAATTTCCTAAAATCATACCCTACAACTTCTTTTATTCTGCATAAGCACATATCTTAAGCTCCGATGTAATATATCACTGTTCACCTCTAATGGTTCACTAGGATTAGATAAAACTAATACTAGAGAAGTACTTTAAACATATTTCAATTCCTAAAAAATTTTCTTATATGCATCAGTCTATACGAACGCTTAATCCTTTCTGTTAAGCTGGGTGAGAAGTCCTATGATCCAAAAATTTTCCAGGATTTCCATTACTGTCTTTTTGACTTTCCCACTGAAAAACTGTTTTCAAACTTTGAAGGATCTACCACGCTTCTGTTGCGTCACTCTGATACGATGACATGGATATAGATAGGAATATCCTTTCTTGCAAAATATTCTTTCTTGCAAATGCAATATATGAAAGAACATTATAGAGGTTTAGGAAGAAAAGGTAGCGAAATGATCTGATATGTTACCAAACATATTCAACAAGAATTTGATTTTGCCTGATTTTCAGGAATGAATTTTTTTTTTCTGAATTATTAACACCTTATTGAGACAATCTCATAGGATATGGTTGAAAAATAACCAATCCATTTTGAAGATCATATCTGTTTATGAAACAGATCAAATTAACACAAAATTTTGAACGACAGATTAAACTAACATAAAGATTTGATCTATAACAATGATTTGAATAACACAAGTAGCTCGATCAGCTAGAATAGAAACAGAAATAAACAAATCAGAGGATTACGGATAACTTTAAAATATAATTGATCTGCTCAATCATATTACACACAGAATAAGTTGTTCACAGAAATATTTCGTATGGTTTATAGGATTAGCTCCAATGACACAATCTCCATTGTTTAAATCTTCCGCTCCGAACACTTCCTACTACCTGAGATTTTACTAACAGAAAACTCTGTTTTCATTGGAACACAATCTTTAGAAATGTGTCCAGGCTCTCTACACTTGAAACAAATTATTTCCTTGAACGTATAATCTTTCGTTAAGTGTCCCCTTTCCACACTTCTTACATTTCGGTGCAGGTGTCACAGTCAAACTAAACCTGTCATTACTAGTACTTTCTCCACAAGATTGTTGTTGTTGTTGACTTCTTGGAGATTGCAAGTACGTTTTCTGTTGGAATCGCTTGACCTTACGATTTCCCCTTTTTCGTAACCAATATAGTCCAACGTTACAGGGTCTCTCATCTTGAGACTGATTTAACTCTAACAAAATCTTAGCTTAAGAAATCAATTTTGCTGCATGAACAATCTTCCGAGTTCTTTGTATAATTGCTTCAGCCACTGTTTGTATTACTTCCAAAGTTGCAGTCATATCACCACCATTATGTCTCGCTTCCACACGCGTACGTCTATCACGAGTCATTTCTTTCTTCAAAGATGGACGAATCAAAATAAAATGGAAACCAGATGTAACCATTTCAAATAAACGTTTGTTTTCTTGATGTACATTCCTTCATTAAGTACCTTCTTTCACATCAGTTACTGCCTTTTGGTTTCCTCAATGGTTGTAAATACATCTTCCGTTGAAATCAATCACTTTCCAAATATCCTTAAAAATATCGGGTTCCAAAATTACGTAGTCTTATATTCTAAGACTGATTCTCTTCCATTAGATCTTTGAACCTCAACTTTCATTTCTTTCCGCCGATCGCCGATCCTCTGTTCGTGTAGTCGTCTTTCCACATTGCTCCCATTCGCCGTAAGCCGCATTGCAATCTGCATTACTAGTAACATGTTCCACTTCCACACAAGTACACCTATCCCGAGCCATTTCTTTTTTTTTTCTCTCGAGGCGTGCGGATGGAAATACAATGGATCTGATATCCATTATAAACAACATTGTTTCCTTTCAGAAATCAATAACACAGAGAACACAACACAAGCAAAACAGACCTAATCACAAACCCCAAAAGACTCAAACCGTGCTCTGATACCAACTAATGTAACACCCTCCTTAGAGCATCACATTTCCGACTCCCGACTCATAATCTGAAAATCAATTCATAAAAGGTTTGAGTTTATGAAAATATGGGTTTCAAAATTTCTTCTTTATTGAAACGTAAATTTACTGAAAATATTAGGTAATACTGAAAATCATATTTTAACTATTCATTATGCAATATTGACACCAATTAATATTTTACAATTTAAAGAGAAATATAAAATTAACAGACTCTTTTTTTTTCTTTTAACAGTAGCAAACCCCATGACGGGTCCTACTTAATAAGATGCATACAACACTAACGTTAAAACTTAACATACTTATACATTGTGTATCCATCTTGTTGCATCAGATATCTGTTCTACATCTGTTCTTTGTCAACACTGCACACCTTCGAGTCCTGAATGTCCACTCCTTATTGTTGTCACCAATCTCAGAGTATCCATCGCCCGTTATGTCTAAGACAACTCGATCCTTCTATTATTTTATTTTAACAGTACAGGCACAGTAAACAACATAACAAAGAGGTGAGATCATCTACGCCAATACCAACATGGCAGCACAGAGATAACACAAACAGCAATATCATACGATATGTCATACCGTAATTTCAATAATGCACTCAACATTAATCAACTATCATCATCATACTATTAACATTATTATCATCACACAATAATCACAATAATGCCATCAACATGATTATCATCATCATCATCATCCAAGTATTTCAAAACAATTGTCATATGCTAATATTCCTCAATTAATATATATCATGCAGATATGGACACTCAAATTTATGCATATATTATGCATAAGACATAGACTCGGCTTTTTCAAAAACAACTTCATGGAGGTTTTCACAATTTCGAGAAGAACTCATTAATTGTCACTTTAAAGCCAAAGACAATCTTTCGGTTGTTGAAAAGAATCGTGTTCTTGTCGGGTATCGTCAATGCGTTGCTGTGAACGGATCGTCGCCAAGTGGCATAGGTACTCGCAAAGTCGTCCACGGTCGACCGCCGCGCCTCGACGCCCCCATGATCCATCATAGACCTCACTATCAATTCTCATTCCCTCTTCAACCACAAGGTGTAACACCCCAAAATTTCCAATCTCTTAAATAGTAATTTTGACAGTTAATAGAATTTTACTATTTAGTAATTTCTGTGCACTGTAAAATTAATTTGATTATTCCGTCAGCATATTTGATCGTTTTGAGTGATTTACTCCGTGTCAAGAAAATAAAAATTTTCGGGCCGGGAAAAACTATGTAATTTAATTTTTACCGTTAGGTAATTAATTTACGTAATCTAATTGGATATTTGTGAATTTTCTAATTTTTGTGATTTTATGTGTGATTTTGAAATTTTTATGGTTTGTGGGCCCCACGAGGTGTATGTGGGCCCAGGAGGCCATATGTGGGCCCAGGTGGGTCCCACAAAGTGAAAAAATTTTCTACGCATAGAAAAATTTGTACTGTTTAGACGGAGACAGGGGATCTTACTAAACCTGAATCTGGAAATAGTTTTAGAAAATTTCTCAGTACATCGTATTTTATATTGTATTTAATTATTGGATGATAAAAATACAAGAAAATATTATTTGTAGGATACAAAAATAAATATTATCTTTGCGTAGTCAACAAAGAGAGCTTGACTTGATTTATACCCTTGGATGAGAATACTTAGTTTGAATATTAACCATTGATTTAATCAAAGGTTAAGAAACAAACTTAATAAAAAGCGCTTGGATAATAACCATTGATTTAATCAATGGTGTGAGAATAAGCTTAGTTAGGAAGGCTTTGATATCAACCATAGATGTAATCAAAGGTGTAGAATTGGTCTTGAAAAATGACAAAGACCATTTATAACCATTGGATTTAGATTAAATCAAGGGTGGAGATTTAATCTTAAAAAGTAACAAAGACCATTTATGACCATTGGATGAAGAATTAATCAAGGGTAGAGATTTGGTCTTCTAAAATGCAAAGACTAATTATGACCCTTGGATTTAAAATTTGAAGAAGCAATATTGACCCTTAATTTTGGAGACACATCTAAAATTTAGAATTTAAAGGAGAAAAATCCAATGGCACAGATTTAGTCTTTCTAAAATTAAAAATCTACCTAAATCCTAACCATTGAATTAATCAATGGCTAGAAATGCTTCAAATGGTGGCAAATAATGAAGACAACTTTATTGAATGCATTATGAAGAGAAGGTGATGGTTTTGGAGTGTTTAGAAGACAAAGAGACAAGCTTTATGTCATTTTTGCGTATGTCTTGGTCAAGTTAGACATCATAATGGAACTTACTTTTGATTTTTGCACTCTAAGGAGAATGCTTGAAGGGGGCACGGTTTTGGAGCTGCATGAAGGAGTTTGGAAGACCATAATTGCACGCTTTAGTCATTATTGTCTTCCTTGGTCTTCATTGATTCATTTTCAAGAAGGAAACTTAGAAAATTTTCTCTCCATCTCCTTTCTTCTCTAGATTTCGGCCAAGCCCTCCAAGAGCACCTTCCATCACTCAAAAATTTCATCCAACTTGATTTTCTAAACCTAAACATCATTCTAAGAACATCTCTAGTTATGAGTTTTTCCAAAATCATTCATCTTGATCTTCAAATTCAAGCTTCAAGTTTCTATCAAAAATAAAAAATTTCATCTTTGTTCTTCAAGAGATATCATTCGGTCAAAACCCCTAAAATCACCATCCAAGCTCTTTTAATTTCATCCAACCTTAGATCTTGAATCTACATGATGTTCTAAGCAACTTTCATGTTGAAGATTTTCTCTAAATCATTCATCTTCAAGGAGTTTCTTCAAGATCAAAGTTATTGGGTTTTTGAGGTGAAGTATAAGGAAACTTCATTTTCTTCTCTCTTTTTCATGTTCTAAACCATGTTTGATCCATGGTTCCTCTTAATCAAGCTTGATATGTTAATTAACTTGTGTTTTGTTTTGTATTTGAGAAGCCCTTGGTGGTGAAGGACTTGGAAAAAGAAACAAATCAAGAAGTTTTTGAGGATCTTCAAGAGATAAGAGAGAGATCCATCTCACCAACCAAGCATGGTGGTGAGAGATGGTATTTTATTTGATGGATGTGGAATCCATGTGAGGATTCATATCCATGGTCATGTAATTAATTTGTGGGTGTTTATGAGCTTTGATTAATTTTCTATGCTTGATATGCTTTGCATGATTTTATAGCTTTGATGATATGCTTGATATGCTATACATGCTTTTATGGCTTTGATGGTATACTTATATTATTTATGATGAAATATATATGTCTATGCCATGATTTGATGATGGAAAGAAAATTAATTCTTGGCTCTAATGGCCAAAGAATGACTATGGTTTTGGCACCCAAGGTTAGGGTTCTATGTTGAAATTTTTCAAGAACAAGGGAATTAATTTTTGATCCCTAGAACATGGTGAATTTTGGTCAAGACACCTCAAGATAGGTGTTCACAAAATTAATATTTTCTTGAATGATGAAAATGGATGTTTAGAAAAGTAAGGAAAATAAACAAAGAATTTATTTTTCAAAGAGTACATGAATACGGTTTTAAAAGGATTTTTATTGATTTATTTTGTGTAAAAAGTTTCTAAGTGTTTTACTAAACATAAGATTTAAATGAAAATAGCAATGATAATTTTAAGGATTTGCAAAGAAAGTGAAAAAGGATTTGTAAGGAAAGTAAAAATGAATTTGAACAAATGGGTTTGATTTTTATGACCATCGGTATTTCGGTTTTGAAAATAAAGAATTTTTAATGGTTTTGTTTGTGTAAAACCATATCAATTTACAAGAAAAATATTTGATGAACTTCAATGGCCAAAGACTCTACGATTTTTGGAGGTTGAAATAATTTTGGTTTTATGAAACAAAGTAATTTTAAAGTGGAAACAAAATGTTTGAACAAAATGTTCTAGTATAAGGATTTTGGAAAGGGAATCAAAGTATTTTATCACTTGAGAAATGAACTTTCATATGAAAATGAAAAAGAAAAGTTGCAAGGTTTGAATCTTAATTTGTTTTGAAGAGAATTGATTTTAGAATTGATTTGGGAAAAATAGAGAATATAATGGTGTTTTGAAAATTTACTAATGTATAATTTATTTCGAGTTTTGAAGTACGTTAGAAAATGTTAAGTTTTAAAACGTTGATTTATATCAATGGAAAAGTGATTTTTATGAATTATATTTTGAAAAAGATTTTCTTGAGTAAGAAAAAAAAATATATTAAATGAAGTATAAAGTTATATTATTTTGAGAAAAGTTGAAAGGGAATTTTTGAAGGTTAAGAAGTATTTTTTGTAATGAAATTGTGGTGAAAAATTATTTACGTAGCTTAAAACGATTTGAAATGTAGTTTGAAAAATGTGTTGAAAATGATATCGATTTATTTAAGTCAAAATAATGTTTGGAATATTGAGGAATATTTTACGTGGTTATAAAATGTTGAAAAATATTTTACATATCTTAAAAATGTAATTTTTAAAGTACGTGGTTCAAAATACAGTAAAATATTTCTAAGTGTTTAGAAATACAGTAAAATAATTCTACGCGATTGGAGATGCGTTGAAATATTTTTTAGAGATTTGAATTTCGTTTAAATATTTTACGTAATCTGAATTACTATTGAAAAATCACTACGTGATGGAAAAATGATGAATTATTTTTACGTAATTGTGAAAATAGTGAAAAATCGTTATGTGATTTGAAAAGTGTATTAAATATTTTGAGAATGATGGAAAATGATTTATGCGAATTAAAAGAATGATTTTTAAGTTACGCGATTTTGAAACAGTGAAAAAATACTATGCGATTTTGAGAAACGTATATTTTTACGCGATTAAGAAAAATATTAAAAATTAGTACGTGTTTTAAAAGTGCAACAGAAGAGTTGTGGTATTTTGCAAACGTAACAGAAATGTTACTGTATTGTGAAAACGTAACAGAAGTGTCACGATATTATGAAAATATAACAGAAACGTTTCAGAATTTTGAAAACGTAACATAAGTGTTACGATATTTTGAAAACGTAATATAAATATTTTGGAATTGTGAGACATAACATAAACGTTTTGGAATTGTGAAAATGAAACGGAAATATTACGCAATTTTGAAAACACGACGAAAGTGTTTTATAACTATGAAAATGTGATAACATGATTTTTGCTGTTGAAAATACAGTATAATTTGGTGCATTTTATATGCATTGGAAAGAGATGCTTGTGATTGGATTTGGTGCATTATACACGCATTGGGAAAAAAATATGCGTTGAGGCATATGATACATTGAACAAATGAAATTGAAAAGATTTGGCCCTTTGGGGTTGGACTTGCACGGATATATTCGTGCATTGTATATGACCCTTGTGGTTGAAGAGGGAATGAGAATTGATAATGAGGTCTATGATGGATCTTGTGGGCGTCGAGGCGCAGCGGTCAACCAAGTGGACAACTGGCGAGTACCCTGTGTCACTTGGCAATGCAGTCCGTTGCAACGCATTGACGATACCCGACAAGAACACGATTCTTTTCAACAACTGGAAGATTGTCTTTGGGCTAAAAAGGTGACGATTGTGAGCATTCTTCTCGAAATTGTAAAAACCTCCATGAAGTTGTTTTTGAAAAACTGAGTCTATATGCACATGCATAACATATGCATAAATTTGAGTGTCCATATCTGCATGATATATATCAATTAAGGAATATTAGCTATGACAATTGTTTTGAAATACTTGGATGATGATGATGATAATCATGTTGCTGGCATTATTGTGATTATTGTGTGATGATAATAATGTTAATAGTATGATGATGATAGTTGATTAATGTTGAGTGCATTATTGAAATTCTGGTATGACATATCTGTATGATATTGCTAATTGTGTTATCTCTGTGCTGCCATGTTGGTATTGGCGTAGATGATCTCACCTCTTTGTTATGTTGTTTACTGTGCCTGTACTGTTAAAATAAAATAATAGAAGGATCGAGTTGTCTTAGACATAACGGGTGATGGATACTCTGAGATTGGTGACAACAATAAGGAGTGAACATTCAGGACTCGAAGGTGTGCAGTGTTGACAAAGAACAGATGTAGAACAGATATCTGATGCAACAAGATGGATACACAACAGAATAAGTATGTTAAGTTTTAACGTTAGTGTTGTATCGTGCTATTAAGTAGGACCCGTCATGGGGTTTGCTACTGTTAAAAGAAAAAAAAAGAGTCTGTTAATTTTATATTTCTCTTTAAATTATAAAATATTAATTGGTGTCAATATTGCATAATGAATAGTTGAAATATGATTTTCAGTATTACCTAATATTTTCAGTAAATTTACGTTTCAGTAAAGAAGAAATTTTAAAACCCACTTTTTATAACTCAAACTTTGTGTGAACTTCTTTACAGACTATGAGTCGGGAGTCGAAAATGTGATGCCCTAAGAAGGGTGTTACATTAGTTGGAATCAGAGCACGGTTTGAGTCTTTTGGGGTTTGTGGTTAGCTCTATTTTGCTTGTGTTGTGTTCTCTGTGCTATTGTTTTTCGAAAGGAAACAATGTTGTTTATAATGGATATCAGATCCATTGTATTTCGATCCGCACGCCTCGAGAGAAAAAAAAAAAAGAAATGGCTCAGGATAGTTGTACTTGTGTGGAAGTGGAAAATGTTACTAGTAATGTAGTTGCAGTTACGAGAGCAACGGGAGCAACGTGGAAGGATGACTACAGGAACAAAGGACCGCTGTTCAGTGGGAAAGAAATGAAAGTTGAGGTTCAGGATCTAATGGAAGAGAATCAGTCTTGGAATATAAGATTTCGTAATTTTGGAACCCGATATTTTTAAGGATATTTGGAAAGTGATTGATTTCAACAGAAGATGTATTTACAACCATTGAGGAAACCAAAAAAGCGATGGCGATGTGAAAGAAGGTACTTAATGAAGGAATGTACGTCAAGAAAACAAGCGTTTATTTGAAATGGTTACATCTGGTTTCCATTTTATTTTGATTCGTCCATCTTTGAAGAAAAGAAATGACTCGTGATAGACGTACGCGTGTGGAAGCGAGACATAATGGTGGTGATATGATTACAACTTTGGAAGTAATACAAACAGTGGCTGAAGCAATTATACAGCAAACACAGAAGATTATTCTGCAACAAGAATCGATTTCTTAAGCTAAGATTTAGTTAGAGTTAAATCAATCTCAGGATGAGAGACCCTGTAACGTTGGACTATATTGGTTACGAAAAAAAAAAAAGGGGAAATCGTAAGGTCAAGCGATTCCAACAGAAAACGTACGTGCAATCTCCAAGAAGTCAACAACAACAACAATCTTGTGGAGAAAGTACTAATAATGACAGGTTTAGTTTGACTGTGACATCTGCACCGAAATGTAAGAAGTGTGAAAAGGGGCACTTAACAAAAGATTGTACGTCCAAGGAAAAAATTTGTTTTAAGTACGAGAAGTTTGGAACACAAGCTTTGAAAATAGAGTTTCAATGAAAACAGAGTTTTCTGTTAGTAAAATCTTGGATAGTAGGGAAAGTCGTTGCTCTGAATGGAACGGGAGTGTTTGGAGCGGAAGATTTAAACAATAGAGATTGTGTCATTGGAGCTAATCCTATAAACCACACTGAATATTTCTGTGAATAACCTATTCCTTATGGCATATGATTGAGTAGATCAATTATATGTTAGAGTTATTCGTAATCCTCTGATTTGTTTACTTCTGTTTCTATTCTTAGCCTATCGAGCTACTCAAGTTATTCAAATTGTTGTTATGGATCAAATCTTTGGGTTAGTTTGATCTGTCGTTCAAAATTTTTATATAGGTTGATCTGTTTCCTAAACAGATGTGATCTTTCAAAACTCAAAACTTTGTGTTAGTTTGATCTGTTTCATAAACAGACATGATATTTGAAAATGGATTGGTTATTTTCCAACCATATCCTATGAGATTGTCTCAATACAGTGTTAGTATTTCAGAAAAAACTCATTCTTGAAAATCAGGCAAAATCAGATTCTTCTTAAATATGTTTAGTAACATATTAGATCATTTCGCTACCTTTTCTTCCTAAACCTCTATAATGTTCTTTCATATATTGAATTTGCAAGAAAGAATATTTTGCAAGAAAGGATATTCCTATTTAAAATCCAAGTCATAGTATTTGATATAATGCGGTTGAAAGGAGAATTCGACTAGTAAGACATTTCCTGTTAAAAAAGCTAAAACTGGAGAATAAAGTGATATGAGGATAAGAAAATTTTAAGTAATACATTACATTAGTTGGAAGTTATCTGAGAAAAACTATTCTAGGTATGAATGAGGGATGGTAGCCGCTGTATTGATATCAAAGAATTAATTCTTGAAGATCGAGTTACATCCAATTCCTTGCTGAATATGTTCGATAACATATTCGATTCATTTTGTTCTTTTCCATGATGTTTTCTTTCATCTACTGCAATTGAAGGAATATTTTGCAAGAGAGAATATTCCTATGTATATCCAGATCAGAGTATCAAAGTGGCGCAGTGGAAGCGTGGTAGATTCTTCAAAAATTGAAGAAGTCTGTCTATGGGAAAAGTTAAGACGGTAATGGCAAACCGTAGAAAATAAAATTATTAAGATATTTGTTTGATCAGGAGAAGTGAACAAGAGATAAAGAACTTTCAATGGTTTAGAATCGTTGGGAATAACGTAAGAGGTGAAACTACATGGGAACTGAAGAAAAGATAAAGGAATAACGTCATTATTTATTCCGAAGGTGTGAAATCATGGTCATGAAATTTCGAGGACGAAATTTCTATAAAGAGGGGGAGTAATGTAACACCCCAAAATTTCCAATCTCTTAAACAGTAATTTTGACAGTTAACAGAATTTTACTGTTTAGTAATTTCTGTGCACTGTAAAATTATTTTGATTATTCCGTCAGCGTATTTGATTGTTTTGAGTGATTTACTCCGTGTCAGGAAAATAAAAATTTTCGGGCCAGGGAAAACTTTACGTAATTTAATTTTTACCGTTAGGTAATTAATTTATGTAATCTGATTGGATATTTGTGAATTTTCTAATTTTTGTGATTTTATGTGTGATTTTGAAATTTTTATGGTTTGTGGGCCCCACGAGGTGTATGTGGGCCTAGGTGGCCATATATGGGCCCAGGTGGGTCCCACAAAGTGAAAAAAATTTTTACGCATAGAAAAATTTGTACTATTTAGATGGAGACAGGGGATCTTACTAAACCTGAATCTGAAAACAGTTTTAGAAAATTTCTTGTACTGTATTTTATACTGTATTTAATTATCGGATGATAAAAATACAGTAAAAATATTATTTGTAGGATACAAGAATAAATATTATACTGCGTAGTCAACAAAGAGAGCTTGACTTGATTTATACCCTTGGATGAGAATACTTAGTTTGAATATTAACCATTGATTTAATCAAAGGTTAAGAAACAAACTTAATAAAGAAGACTTGGATAATAATCATTGATTTAATCAATGGTGTGAGAATAAGCTTAGTTAGGAAGGCTTTGATATCAACCATAGATGTAATCAAAGGTGTAGAATTGGTCTTGAAAAATGACAAAGACCATTTATAACCATTGGATTTAGATTAAATCAAGGGTGGAGATTTAATCTTAAAAAGTAACAAAGACCATTTATGACCATTGGATGAAGAATTAATCAAGGGTAGAGATTTGGTCTTCTAAAATGCCAAAGACTAATTATGACCCTTGGATTTAAAATTTGAAGAAGCAATATTGACCCTTAATTTTGGAGACACATCTAAAGGCTAGAATTTAAAGGAGAAAAATCCAATACCAGATTTAGTTTCTAAAATTAAAAATCTACCTAAATCCTAACCATTGAATTAATCAATGGCTAGAAATGCTTCAAATGGTGGCAAATAATGAAGACAACTTTATTGAATGCATTATGAAGAGAAGGTGATGGTTTTGGAGGTTTAGAAGCAAAGACAAAGAGACAATGCCTTTACGTCATTTTTGAATGTCTTGGTCAAGTTAGACATCATAATGGCTTACTTTTGATTTTTGCACTCTAAGGAGAATGCTTGAAGGGGGCATGGTTTTGGTGCTGCATGAAGGAGTTTGGAAGACCATAATTGCATGCTTTAGTCATTATTGTCTTCCTTGTCTTCATTGATTCATTTTCAAGAAGGAAAACTTAGAAAATTTTCTCTCCATCTCCTTTCTTCTCTAGATTTCGCCAAGCCCTCCAAGAGCACCTTCCATCACTCAAAAATTTCATCCAACTTAATTTTCTAAACCTAAACATCATTCTAAGAACATCTCTAGTTATGAGTTTTTCCAAAATCATTCATCTTGAGCTTCAAATTCAAGCTTCAAGTTTCTATCAAAAATCAAAAATTTCATCTTTGTTCTTCAAGAGATATCATTCGGTCAAAACCCCTAAAATCACCATCCAAGCTCTTTTAATTTCATCCAACCTTAGATCTTGAATCTACATGATGTTCTAAGCAACTTTCATGTTGAAGATTTTCTCTAAATCATTCATCTTCAAGGAGTTTCTTCAAGATCAAAGTTATTGGGTTTTTGAGGTGAAGTATAAGGAAACTTCATTTTCTTCTCTCTTTTTCATGATCTAAACCATGTTTGATCCATGGTTCCTCTTAATCAAGCTTGATATGTTAATTAACTTGTGTTTTGTTTTGTATTTGAGAAGCCCTTGGTGGTGAAGGACTTGGAAAAAGAAACAAGTCAAGAAGTTTTGGAGGATCTTCAAGAGATAAGAGAGAGATCCATCTCACCAACCAAGCATGGTGGTGAGAGATGGTATTTTATTTGATGGATGTGGAATCCATGTGAGGATTCATATCCATGGTCATGTAATTAATTTGTGGGTGTTTATGAGCTTTGATTAATTTTCTATGCTTGATATGCTTTGCATGATTTTATAGCTTTGATGATATGCTTGATATGCTATACATGCTTTTATGGCTTTGATGGTATGCTTATATTATTTATGATGAAATATATATGTCTATGCCATGATTTGATGATGGAAAGAAAATTAATTCTTGGCTCCAATGGCCAAAGAATGACTACGGTTTTGGCACCCAAGGTTAGGGTTCTATGTTGAAATTTTTCAAGAACAAGGAATTAATTTTTGATCCCTGTAACATGGTGAATTTTGGTCAAGACACCTCAAGATAGGTGTTCACAAAATTAATATTTTCTTGAATGATGAAAATAGATGTTTAGAAAAGTAAGGAAAATAAACAAAGAATTTATTTTTCAAAGAGTACATGAATACGGTTTTAAAAGGATTTTTATTGATTTATTTTGTGTAAAAAGTTTCAAGTGTTTTACTAAACATAAGATTTAAATGAAAATAACAATGATAATTTTAAGGATTTGCAAAGAAAGTGAAAAAGGATTTGTAAGGAAAGTAAAAATGAATTTGAACAAATGGGTTTGATTTTTATGACCATTGGTATTTCGGTTTTGAAAATAAAGAATTTTTAATGGTTTTGTTTGTGTAAAACCATATCAATTTACAAGAAAAATATTTGATGGCTTCAATGGCCAAAGACTCTACGATTTTTGGAGGTTGAAATAATTTTGGTTTTATGAAACAAAGTAATTTTAAAGTGGAAACAAAATGTTTGAACAAAATGTTCTAGTATAAGGATTTTGGAAAGGGAATCAAAGTATTTTATCACTTGAGAAATGAACTTTCATATGAAAATGAAAAAGAAAAGTTGCAAGGGTTTGAATCTTAATTTGTTTTGAAGAGAATTGATTTTAGAATTGATTTGGGAAAAATAGAGAATATAATGGTGTTTTGAAAATTTACTAATGTATAATTTATTTCGAGTTTTGAAGTACGTTAGAAAATGTTAAGTTTTAAAACGTTGATTTATATCAATGGAAAAGTGATTTTTATGAATTATATTTTGAAAAAGATTTTCTTGAGTAAAAAAAATATATTAAATGAAGTATAAAGTTATATTATTTTGAGAAAAGTTGAAAGGGAATTTTTGAAGGTTAAGAAGTATTTTTTGTAATGAAATTGTGGTGAAAAATTATTTACGTAGCTTAAAACGATTTGAAATGTAGTTTGAAAAATGTGTTGAAAATGATATCGATTTATTTAAGTCCAAAATAATGTTTGGAATATTGAGGAATATTTTACGTGGTTATAAAATGTTGAAAAATATTTTACATATCTTAAAAATGTAATTTTTAAAGTACGTGGTTCAAAATAATGTAAAATATTTCTAAGTGTTTAGAAATACAGTAAAATAATTCTACGCGATTGGAGATGCGTTGAAATATTTTTTAGAGATTTGAATTTCGTTTAAATATTTTACGTAATCTGAATTACTATTGAAAAATCACTACGTGATGGAAAAATGATGAATTATTTTTACGTAATTGTGAAAATAGCGAAAAATCGTTATGTAATTTAAAAAGTGTATTAAATATTTTGAGAATGATGGAAAATGATTTATGCGAATTAAAAGAATGATTTTTAAGTTACGCGATTTTGAAACAGTGAAAAAATACTATGCGATTTTGAGAAACGTATATTTTTACGCGATTAAGAAAAATATTAAAAATTAGTACGTGTTTTAAAAGTGCAACAGAAGAGTTGTGGTATTTTGCAAAACGTAATGTAAATTCTTGTATTGATTAAAACGCAATGTGAAGTGTCACGATATTATGAAAATATAACAGAAACGTTTCAGAATTTTGAAAACGTAACATAAGTGTTACGATATTTTGAAAACGTAATATAAATATTTTGGAATTGTGAGACATAACATAAACGTTTTGGAATTGTGAAAATGAAACGGAAATATTACGCAATTTTGAAAACACGACGAAAGTGTTTTATAACTATGAAAATGTGATAACATGATTTTTGCTGTTGAAAATACAGTATAATTTGGTGCATTTTATATGCATTGGAAAGAGATGCTTGTGATTGGATTTGGTGCATTATACACGCATTGGGAAAAAAATATGCGTTGAGGCATATGATACATTGAACAAATGAAATTGAAAAGATTTGGCCCTTTGGGGTTGGACTTGCACGGATATATTCGTGCATTGTATATGACCCTTGTGATTGAAGAGGGAATGAGAATTGATAGTGAGGTCTATGATGGATCTTGGGGGCGTCGAGGCGCGGCGGTCGACCAAGTGGACAGCTGGTGAGTACCCTGTGTAACACCCTCCTTAGGGCATCACATTTCCGACTCCCGACTCATAATCTAAAAATGTTTTCATAAAAGGTTTGAGTTAAAAACGTGGGTTTTAAAAAAAATTTCTTTCTTGCTAAAATATAACTTATTGTAATCCATAAGTATTACTGAAAATATATTTAAACTAATTCATATACAACATTGACACCAATTAATATTTCACAATTTAAAGAGAAATATAAAATTAACAAACTTTTTTTTTTCAACAGTAGCAAACCCCATGACGGGTCCTACTAAATAGCACGGTATAACACTAACGATAAAACTTAACATACTCATTCCTTATCTTGTATCCAACTTGTTGCATCAGAACTCTACTCCTTGTCTACTCGAACACCTTCGAACTTGAGACATGACCACTCTTCAATGTTTTCATCAATCTCGAGTGTCCATCGCCTCAGTTATGTCTAAGACAACTCATTCTTTCTACTTGTTTAATTTTAACAATACAGACACAACAAGACAACATAACAAAGAGGTGAGATCACCTACGCCAATACCAACATGGCAGCACAGAGATAACACAAACAGCAATATCATACAGGGATATCATACCAAACTTCCAATAATATATTCAACATTAATCAACTATCATCATCCAATCATATATCAATCCAAGTATTAAAAACAGTTGTCATAGCCAATATTCCTCAATTAATATATCATGCAGATATAAGTGTTCAGATTATGCATGTACACAAGACTCGATTTCCTACTCCATGGAGCTAAACTCTGGTCGGAGAAATGATCGAAAAGATCTGTCGGTACCACGTGCCTCAGACCACGTGCTTTAATTCTCATTTCAATTTTTGCACATCTAGCACATACACGACAGTCTTTATCAGATCTTGATTAAGAATAGTGTCTCGGTCAGGATCATCGGTGTGTTGCATCGGTCTAACCTATGGGAAGAAGCGCGACCAACCACCCTTGTAGGCAACCCGCACCCCGATGCCCCCAAGGTCAACAAGTGACCTACACTACGCATATCGCACCCACTCAAGAGGTGTGTTTCTCCTAGGCAATCAGCCATATCCAGTCCTCATCGGACCATTCCAATGCATGTATAATGCACCAAATACCAATCACAGGTATAATACCAATCACAGGTATATCTCATAATTTTATATATATATGTATATATTTTTTTCAATGCATCTAAATTGCACCACGTACAATAACAGAGACAAAACTCGTTGTTTTCACAAAGCAAAGTGTATGGACACTGGTTCACGATAATCATCTTGTATTTTTCAATAACAAAATCATCTTATTATTTTTTCATAGTTATAAAACACTATGGTCGTGTTTTCACAAAATCGCGCAACATTAAGTTACGTTTTTCACAATTCCACAACACTTTTGTTGCGTTTTCAAAATACCGTAACCCTTTTGTTACGTTTTTAAAATTCCAAAACATTTTTATTACGTTTTCACAATACCGTAATATTACTGTTACGTTTACAAAATTTCGTAACATTTCTGTTACGTTTTCAAAATTCCGCAACTCTTCTGTTGCACTTTTAAACCACATACAAATTTTTCAACGTTTTTTCAATCGCGTAAAAACATATGTTTCTCAAATAGCATAAAAACATACGTTTCTCAAATCGCATAGTATTTTTCCATTGTTTCAAAATCGCGTAACTTAAAAATCATTCTTTTACATTACGTAAATCATTTTCTATCATTCTCAAAATATTTAAAATACTTTCCAAATCTCATAACAATTTTCTCCCATTTTCACAATCGCATAAAAATATTCTATCGCTATTCAATCACGTAGTGATTTATCAACAGTAGTTCAAATCACGTAAAATATTTAAACGTAATTCAAATCGCGTATAAATATTTCAACGTATTTAAAATCATATAGAAATATTTTTCCATATCACGTAACTTAAAAATAACGTTTTTAAGATACGTAAATAATTTTTCACCACAATTTCATTACAGAAAATATTTCTTGACCTTTAAAAATTCCTTTTTAACTTTTCTCAAAAGTATATAACTTTGTATTTCATTTTTCACATTTCCTTACTCAAGAAAATCTTTTTCCACATTTCTTTACTTAAGAAATCCTTTTCCAAAATATAACCCACAAAATCACTTTTCCAATGATATAAATCAACGTTTCAAAAGTTTAAGAATTTCCTAACGTACTTCAAAACTCGAAAATCAAATATACGTTAATAAATTTTCCAAACACCATTATATTCTCTATTTTTCTCAAATCAATTTTAAAATCAATTCTTCAAAATAAATTGAAGTTCAAACATGTTCAACCTCTCTTTGTTTTTTGTTTACAAAATTCTCTCAAGTGATAAAAACACTCGATTCCCTTTCCAAATTCCTTGTATTAAATCAAGTTACGTTTTCACTTTGAAAAATCACTTTGTTCATAAAAATCAAGATATTACAAGCCTTTAAAAAAAAACGTGGACATGACTATTGAAACCATCAAATATTTTTCCTTTTAAATTGATATGGTTTTTCACAAACAAAACCATTAAAATTTTTTTACAAAAACGTAAGACTCATAGTCTTTGAAAATCAAATCATTTGTTCATTTTCATTTTTCACTTTCTTTGCAAATCCATTTTCACTTTCTTTGCAAATTCTTTTTCACTTTCTTTGCAAATCCTTAAAATTATCATTACTATTTTCATTTAAATCTCATGTTTAGTAAAACACTTAGAAACTTTTTACACAAAATAAATCAATAAAAATCCTTCTAAAACCATATTCATGTACTCTTTGAAAAATAAATTCTTTGTTTATTTTCCTTACTTTTCTAAACACCCATTTTCATCATTCAAGAAAATATTAATTTTGTGAACACCTATTTTGAGGTGTCTTGTTCGAAATCCACCATGTTCTAAGTACTCAAAAATCAATTCTTTTGTTCTTGAAAATTTTCAACATGAACCCTAATCAAGGGCATCAAAACCGTAGCTCTTCCTTGGCTATTGGAGCCAAAAATCAATTTCCTTTCCACCATCAAGTCATGGAATATACATATATATTTCATCATAAATAATATAAGCATACCATCAAAGCCATAAAAGCATGTATAGCATATCAAGCATATCATCAAAGCTATAAAATCATGCAAAGCATATCAAGCATAGAAAATTAATCAAAGCTCATAAACACCCACAAATTAATTACATGACCATGGATATGAATCCTCACATGGATTCCACATCCATCAAATAAAATACCATCTCTCACCACCATGCTTGGTTGGTGAGATGGATCTCCCTCTTACCTCTTGAAGATCCTCCAAAGCTTCTTGATTTGTTTCTTTTTTCCAAGTCCTTCACCACCAAGGGCTTCTCAAATACAAAACAAAACACAAGTTAATTAACATATCAAGCTTGATTAAGAGGAACCATGGATCAAACATGGCTTAGATCATGAAAAAGAGAGAAGAAAATGAAGTTTCCTTATACTTCACCTCAAAAACCCAATAACTTTGATCTTGAAGAAACTCCTTGAAGATGAATGATTTAGAAGAAGTTTTCAACATGAAAGTTGCTTAGAATATCATGGAAATTCAAGATCTAAGGTTGGATGAAATTAAAAGAGCTTGGATGGTGATTTTAGGTACCTTGACCGAATGATATCTCTTGAAGAACAAAGATGAAATTTTTGATTTTTGATAGAAACTTGAAGCTTGAATTTGAAGATCAAGATGAATGATTTTGGAAAAACTCATAACTAGAGATGTTCTTAGAATGGTGTAAGGATTCAAGAAATAAGGTTGGATGAAATTAAAAATGATGGAAGAGGAAATTGGAGTGCTTGGCCGAATGGTCTTCATAAGGAGAGAAAATGAAGTTTTCTTGGTTTGGTTTTCTTGAAACTTAAGTGAAAAGTGAAGAAATGATATTATGAAGTATAGAAATGAATTCTTTTGGTCTTCAAGAGAATGCATTGCCGTAGCATGCATTAGAAAGAATGAAAAGTGAAGTTTGACAAACATGATCATTAATGATCAATAGTAAAACAATTAATGGTCATGACAATTGGTTTTGTTTTTCTTTGGCCTAAAAAGCCTATTCTAAAAGGTCTCCTTTCTTCCTTGTTTCTTCAACCGTTCCCCCCCTCCAAGAAGTCTCCTAAGGAAGCAAACAAAGCAATGAAGAAACCAAAATTGACTAAAGAAAAGTAAAATTGACATAAAGTATCAATTAATTCATTGAAACTTTTTCTTTGTCTTCAAAAACATGCAAAACCGTAGCCCCCTCCATGCATGCATTAAATCATGTTGTCATCTTTTTCAAGCCAATATTTGAAGCATTTCTAGCCATTGATTAATTCAATGGTTAGGATTTAGGTAGATTTTTAATTTTAGAAGACTAGATCTAGGCCATTGGATTTTTCTCCTTTAAATTCTAGCCCTTAGATGTGTCTCCAAAATTAAGGGTCAAGATTGCTTCTTCAAACTTTAAATCCAAGGGTCATAATTAGTCTTTGTCACTTTTTAAGACTAAATCTTCACCATTGATTGATTCTTCATCCAATGGTCATAAATGGTTTTTGTTACTTTTTAAGATTAAATCTCCACCCTTGATTTAATCTAAATCCAATGGTTATAAATGGTCTTTGTCATTTTTCAAGACCAATTCTACACCTTTGATTACATCTATGGTTGATATCAAAGCCTCTTAACTAAGCTTATTCTCACACCATTGATCAAATCAATAGTTATTATCCAAGCGCTTTCTTTATTAAGTTTGTTTCTTAACCTTTGATTAAATCAATGGTTAATATTCAAACTAAGTATTCTCATCCAAGGGTATAAATCAAATCAAGCTCTCTTTGATGACTACGAGTGTAATATTTATTCTCAGTATCCTACAAATAATATTTTTAATCGTATTTTTATCATCCGATAATTAAATACAAAGATAAAATACAAGATAAGAAATTTTCTAAAAGCGTTTCCGGATTCAGGTTTAGTAAGATCCCCTGTCTCCGTCTAAACAGTACAAATTTTTCTATGCGTAGAAAAATTTTTGCTTTTGCGGGACCCACCTGGGCCCACGTATAGCCACCTGGGCCCACATACACCCTGGGCCCACAAACAGAAAAAATTCATAATCATCCACAAAAATCACAAAAATTATAAAACGCACAAATATCAAATCGTTACGTAAATTAATTACCTAACGGTAAAAATTAAATTACGTAAAGTTTTTCTCCTACCGAAAATTTTTATTTTCCCGACACGGAAAGTAAATCACTCAAAACTATCAAATATCGATTGTGGAATAAACAAAATAATTTTACAGTGCATAGAAATTACTAAACAGTAAAATTCTGTTAACTGTCAAAATTGCTATTTAAGAGATACGAAAATTTGGGGTGTTACACCCTGTGTCACTTGGCGATGCAGTCCATTGCAACGCATTGATGATACCCGACAAGAACACGATTATTTTCAACAACTGGAAGATTGCCTTTGGGCTAAGGCTGACAATTGACAAAGCATTCTTCTCGAAATTGTGAAAACCTCCATGAAGTTGTTTTTGAAAAACTGAGTCTATGTGCACATGCATAACATATGCATAAATTTGAGTGTCCATATCTGCATGATATATATTAATTGAGGAATATTAGCTATGACAATTGTTTTGAAATACTTGGATGATGATGATGATAATCATGTTGATGGCATTATTGTGATTATTGTGTGATGATAATAATGTTAATAGTATGATGATGATAGTTGATTAATATTGAGTGCGTTATTGAAATTCTGGTATGACATATCTGTATGATATTGCTGTTTGTGTTATCTCTGTGCTGCCATGTTGGTATTGGCGTAGATGATCTCACCTCTTTGTTATGTTGTTTACTGTGCCTGTACTGTTAAAATAAAATAATAGAAGGATCGAGTTGTCTTAGACATAACGGGCGATGGATACTCTGAGATTGGTGACAACAATAAGGAGTGGACATTCAGGACTCGAAGGTGTGCAGTGTTAACAAAGAATGATGTAGAACAGATATCCGATGCAACAAGATGGATACACAATGAGAATAAGTATGTTAAGTTTTAACGTTAGTGTTGTCCGCTTATTAAGTAGGACCGTCATGGGGTTTACATCTTGTTAAAAAGAAAAAAAAAAAAGAGTACTGTTAATTTTATATTTCTCTTTAAATTGTAAAATATTAATTGGTGTCAATATTGCATAATGAATAGTTGAAATATGATTTTCAGTATTACCTAATATTTTCAGTAAATTTACGTTTCAGTAAAGAAGAAATTTTAAAACCCACTTTTTATAACTCAAACTTTGTGCGAACTTCTTTACAGATTATGAGTCGGGAGTCGAAAATGTGATGCCCTAAGAAGGGTGTTACACAAGGGCCATATACAATGCACGAATATATCAATGCAAGTCCAACCCCAAAGGGTCAAATCTTTTCAATTTCATTAGTTCAATGTATCATATGCCTCAACGCATGTTTTTCCAATGCATGTATAATGCACCAAATCTAATCACAAGCATCTCTTTCCAATGCATATAAATTGTACCAAATTATACTGTATTTACAACAGCAAAATCATGTTATCACATTTTCATAGTTATAAAACACTTTCGTCGTGTTTCTACAAAATTACGCAACATTTCTGTTATGTTTTCACAATTCCAAAATGTTTTTGTTACGTTTTCAAAATATTGTAACACTTCTGTTACGTTTTCAAAATGCCACAACTCTTCTGTTGCACTTTTAAATCACGTACAAATTTTACAACGTTTTTCTCAATCGCGTAAAGATATACGTTTCTCAAATCCCATAATATTTTTCTACTGTTTCAAAATCATGTACCTTAAAAATCATCCTTTTAAGTCGCGTAAATCATTTTCTTTCATTTTCAAAATATTTAAAACACTTTTCCATCACATAGTGATTTTTCAATAGTAATTCAAATTACGTAAAATATTTAAACGTAATTCAAATTGCATAGAAATATTTCAACATATTTAAAATCGTGTAGAAATATTTTACTGTATTTCCAAACACTTAGAAATATTTTCTTGTATTTCAAACCACGTACTTTAAAATTATGTTTTTAAGATACGTACATAATTTTTTTCACCACAATTTCATTACGTAAAATATTTCTCAACCTTCAAATATTCCTTTTTCAACTTTTCTTAAAATAATATAACTTTATACTTCATGTAATATATTTTCTTACTCAAGAAAATCTTTTTCCACATTTCTTTACTCAAGAAATCCTTTTCCAAAATATAATTCATAAAATCACTTTTCCATTGATATAAATCAACGTTTCAAAACTTAACATTTTCTAACGTACTTCCAAAACTCAAAAATAAGTTATACGTTAGTAAGAACTTTTCAAATCACCATTATATTCTCCATTTTTCTCAAATCACTTCCAAAACCATTCTTCAAAATAAATTAGAGTTCAAACGTTTGTTCAACCTCTCTTTGTCTTTCGTTTACAAAATTCTCTCAAGTGATAAAAACACTCTGATTCCCTCTCCAAATTCTTTGTATTAAATCAAGTTACGTTTTCACTTTGAAAATCACTTTGTTCATAAAAATCAAGACATTACAAGCCTTTAAAAAAACGTGGACTATGACTATGAAACCATCAAATATTTTTCCTTTTAAATTGATATGGTTTTACACAAACAAAACCATTAAAAATTCTTTACAAAAACGTAAGACTCATAGTCTTTGAAAATCAAATCATTTGTTCATTTCCATTTTTCACTTTCTTTACAAATTCTTTTTCACTTTCTTTGCAAATCCTTAAAATCATCATTGCTATTTTCATTTAAATCTCATGTTTAGTAAAACACTTAGAAAATTTTTACACAAAATAAATCAATAAAAATCCTTCTAAAACCGTGTTCATGTACTCTTTGAAAAATAAACTCTTTATTTATTTTCCTTGCTTTTTCTAAACATCCATTTTCATCATTCAAGAAAATATTAATTTTGTGAACACCTATCTTGAGGTGTCTTAACCGAAATTCACCATGTTCTAGGGATCAAAAATTAATTCCCTTGTTCTTGAAAAATTTCAACATGAACCCTAATCAAGGGCATCAAAATCGTAGCTCTTCCTTGGCCATTGGGACCAAAATTAATTTTCTTTCCATCATCAAATCATGGCATACACATACATACACAATATATATATTTATCAAAAGCATGCCATATTATCATCATGCATAGTATAAGCATACCATCAAAATCATAAACTCATGCAAAGCATATTAAGCATAAGCAATTAATCAAAGCTCATAAACACATATAAATTATTACATGACCATGGATATGAATCCTCACATGGATTCAACACCCATCAAATATAAGACCATCTCTCACCACCATGCTTGGTTGGTGAGATGGATCTCCCTCTTACCTCTTGAAGATCCTTAAAAACTCCTTATTTTGCTTCTTTTTCCAAGTCCTTCATCACCAAGGGCTTCTCAAATACAAAACAAAATACATAAAAATTAGTATACTAAGCTTGATTAAGAGGAACCATGGATCAAACATGGTTTAGATCATGAAAAAGAAAGAAGAAATGAAGTTTCCTTACACTTCACCTCAAAAACCTAATAACTTTGATCTTGAAGAAAGTCCATGAAGATGAATGATTCAGAAAAAATCTCCAACATGAAAGTTGCTTAGAATATCATGTAGATTCAAGATCTATGGTTGGATGAAATTAAAAGAGATTGGATGGTGGTTTTGAGTGTCTTGACCGAATGGTTTCTCTTGAAACACAAAGATGGAATTTTTGATTTTTGATAGAAACTTGAAGCTTGGATTTGAAGCCCAAGATGAATGATTTTGGAAAAACTCATAACTAGAGATGTTCTTAGAATGGTGTTTAGGTTTAGAAAATCAAGTTGGATGAAATGATAGAAATTTGGATGATGGTTCTAAGGTGCTTGACCGAAACTTGCTTGGAGAAGAGAAATGGAGAGAAAACTTGGTAACTTAGCTTCTTGAAAATGTTTAATGATGACCAAGGATGGCAATAATGGTCTTCAAACTTTTTCTATGGCCTTAAGGCCTCTCAAAACTGTGCACCCCCTTCAAGTCATCTCCTAAGGATGCTAATAAATCAATTATGAGTAGTTTGTCTCCAAAAAGTAGTACATGGCCATATGATATATGTGCTAAGTCATCAAAAATTGACTTACTTTTATTTAGCTTCTTGTAGGTATAAAGACAATAGCCAAATGAATTAATTGAATCAAATTTGTCCCTTTAACTTTGCATGGCCGTAGGTGCTTCTTCAAAAAGTGCAATTAATGCAACAATGATGCATAATTGACCAAGACCACTTAATAATGACATAAAGTTTTCTTTAGCTCCAAAATACTTCACAAAAACCGTCCCCCCTCCTTCATGATGCATTTAATAATTTGTCATCTTTTCTAGCCATCATTTAGAGCATTCTAAGCCATTGATTAATTCAATGGTTAGGATTTAGGTAGACTTTTGATTTAGAAGACTTAATCTAGGCCATTGAATCTTTCTCCTTTAAATTCTAGTCATTGGATGTGTCTCCAAAATTAAGGGTCAAGATTACTCCTTCTTACTTTTAATCCAAGGGTCATAATTAGTCTTTGTCACTTTTTAAGACTAAATCTTTACCATTGATTAAATCTAAATCCAATGGTCATAAATGGTCCTTATTACTTTACAAGACCAAATCTCCACCCTTGATTAATTCTTCATCCAATGGTCATAAATGGTCTTTGTCACTTTTTGAGACCAAATCTCTACCATTGATTAAATCCAAATCCAATGGTTATAAATGGTCATAGCCATTATATAAAACTAAATCTCTACCCTTGATTTGATCTCCATCTAACGGTTATAAATGATCTTATTCACTTTTAAGATCAAATATCTACCGTTGATTAAATCAAGATCAAGTCTCCATCGTTAATTAAATCAATGGTGGATATCCAAACCACCAATGTTGACTTAAGCAATATAATTTCTATTTTTATCTGCTAAAACCCCACGAAAGAATATATTTACTGTATTTTTATCGTCCGATAAATAAATACAGTACAAAACACAGTACAAGAAAATTTCTAAAACTCTTTCCAGATTCAGGTTTAGTAAAATCCCCTGTCTCCGTCTAAACAGTACAAATTTTTCTATGCGTAGAAAAATTTTCACTTTGCGGGACCCACCTGGGCCCACGTATGGCCACCTGGGCCCACATACACCTCCCGAGCCCACGGTCAAAAAAAAAAAATTTCATAATCATCCACAAAAATCACAAAAATTATAAAATGCACAAATATCAAATTAAATTACATAAAATAATTAAAACCTAACAGTAAAAATTAAATTACGTAAAGTTTTCCCCGGCTCAAAAATTATTATTTTCCTGACACGGAGTAAATCACTCAAAACGATCAAATACGCTGATGGAAGAATCAAAATAATTTTACAGTGTACAGAAATTACTAAACAGTAAAATTCTGTTAACTGTCAAAATTATTGTTTAAGAGATACGGAAATTCAGGGTGTTACAAGCGGCGGAGTCCATCTCCTCCCCACAGGAGGAGAAACCGAAGTCCAAAGGGAAGATCCCGGACACCACCCCGTCGGAATGACAACGACTGACAGGGAAGGAATAGGGACCCTTCACCCAATAATAATGACGATCATCGCCTGGAACCAAATAGAACAATCAATACCATTGCGGGAAGATTTGCTGGAGGAGGGTCGTCAAACAGAGCACGAAAGAAAGCCCTAAGAATGGTAGTGTTCAGCGTCTCCCACTTTGAATCCAAACCCAACGCCATAGAAAGAAAGACGCCATGCATTACCTTTTCGGACGAGGACTACGGTGAAATTATCCCGGATCATAACGAACCCCTTGTGATCTCCGGGGTCATTTCCAATGCCGAGGTCCGCCGAATTTTCGTGAATCAAGGAAGTTCGGCAGATATTATATTTCTGGACTTCTACCAGAAGTTAGAACTCCCACAGTCGGATTTGACCCCTTATGACAGGGAGCTTACTGGATTCACGGGTGAGAAAATCACCTCGGTCGGGTACCACGAAACCCATTTAACCCTAGGTTCCTCCAAGCTTTTCAGAACAGTTAAGGTGAAGTTCTTAGTCATAGACTGCCCTTCAGCTTACAATATCATCCTTGGCCGTCCATCCCTAAATGCCCTTGGCGCTGTGGTATCCACCACCCACCTTGTCATGAAATTCTCCAATAAGCACAACGAGGTGGTCACCGTCAAGGGCGACCAAGTGGCCGCTAGGAAATGCTACAATAAAAGTCTAAAAATCTATAAGGCTTCGAAAAAAGGAAAGTCCGTCAATCCTAGCCCAGTCTTGGATCAGGTCAACATACTGACAACTGAGTTGGATGCTAGAGAAGAACTCCGCGGCACCAAACCCCAGCCAAAAGGTGAGCTGTAGCCCTTCCAACTTGGAGCAAGGTCAGATCAGGTTACCAGGATCGGAGTTCAATTGGAAGAGAACGAAAAACAACAATTAATTGAGTTGTTGTTGGAAAACAAGGACATGTTTGCTTGGACGTCCTCCGACATATCCAGACTCGACCCCTCCTTCATCTACCACCACTTATCCATCAGCAAGGATATGAAGCCAATCTCTCAAAAAGAGAGGAAGGTCGACCCTGAAAGGCAGCAGGTCATCAAGGAGCAGATAAAAGAATTGCTAAGTTGCAGATTCATCAGCGAAATTACTTATACCGCGTGGTTATCCGACGTGGTCTTGGTGAAAAAACCAAATGGGAAGTGGAGAATATGTATAGATTACACATATTTGAACAAAGTCTGCCCAAAAAATTCATATCCACTTCCCAATGTGGACCAATTAGTTGACAGTTCTTCAGGTTTCAAGTGGCTATCATTTATGGATGCCTACTCCGGGTACAACCAAATTCCGATGTACCATGGAGATGAAGAAAAAACCACCTTCATCATTGAAAGGGCGAGCTACTGCTATAGGGTTATACCCTTCGGATTGAAAAATACAGGAGCCACCTATTAAAAAATGATGAACAAGGTTTTCAAAAACCAAGTAGGGAAGATGCTAGAAGTCTATGTCGATGACATGATAGTGAAGACCCCACAGGGTGGATCACATACGACAAAACTTGATGAAGTATTTGCACAAGTCTGGAAGCACAATATGAGACTAAACTCAGAGAAGTGCGCCTTTAGGGTCCACGCTGGAACATTCTTGGGATTCATGTTAACCTACCGCAGAATTGAAGTCAATCTTGACAAGTGCTAGGCTGTGCTCGATATGAGGAGTCCCCGGTGTGTTAAGGAAGTGCAACAACTGACAGGAAGGATAGCAGCTCTCACACGGTTCCTCTCCAAAGCAGCACATAAGTCTATTCCTCTCTTCAAATTACTCAAAAAGGCAGAAATTTTGAATAGACCCCGGAGTGCGAGGACGCCTTTTCATCTTTGACAAAGTTTTTGTCTTCCCCCTATCTTGTCGAGACTGAACAACGGAGAAACGCTCTTCCTATACCTCTCAGTCCATGAAGAGGCTATAAGCTCGGTACTAATTCGGGAGACAGACGAAGGTCAAAAATCAGTCTACTTCGTAAGCAAAGTCCTTCAAGGACCAGAACTCCAGTATCAGAAAGCCGAGAAGGTTGCTTTTGCCCTGATCACCACGGCGAGGAGACTACGACAGTACTTCCAGTGCCACCTCGTGGTAATAAGGACGGACCAGCCCATCCGCCAAGTGTTGCACAAACCAGATTTGGTAAGAAGAATGATTGCCTAGTCAATCAAACTCTCTGAGTTTGGAATCACTTAAGAACCACGACTCGCAATAAAAGGTCAGGTATTGTCCGATTTCTTGGTAGAACTTACTTCAGACCCTGGCGACCCAAAAAGAATTTCTTGGACCATCTTTGTTGACGGATCCTCGAACCCCAAGGGAAGCGGCGCCAGAGTAATTCTAGAAAATTCAGAAGGATTAACGCTAGAGCCTACCTCGAACAATCAAGTTGAATACGAAGCATACATTGTCGAAATAGCCATGGAAAATGACATGGGGGCAACTAGGATCACACTCTGTAGCGATTCGCAGTTGGCAACCTCCCAAATTCGAGGTGAGTATCAAGCCAAGGAGCCTCTCTTGCAAAGATACTTGGTTAAAGTCCAAGAACTCCTCAAAGGCTTCGAAGAAACCAAGATTGTGCACATTCCAAGGGAGCAAAACTCCAGAGCTGACCTCTTATCTAAACTTTCCAGCACCAAAAGTCTGGGAAACAACCGATCAGTAATCCAACAAACTTTTCCTTAGCCCTCTATCATGGATAATACTGTCTTTCAGATAGAAGAGGAAGGGACATCTTGGATCACCCCTATCATAGAATACTTGCAGTCTGGAGTCGTGCTTTCAAACCCCAAAGAAGCCTCAAAGCTAACCAAGATAGCAGTGAGGTACACTGTCTACAACGGTCATTTGTACTGACGTGGTTTCTCTTCTCCTCTCCTCAAATGTCTCACCTCGAAAGAAGCAGAATATGTTCTAGCCGAGGTTCATGAAGGAAGTTGTGGACACCAGTTGGGAGGCAAACCACTAGCCCTGAAAGCACTAAGGGCGGGATACTACTGGCCAACAATGGAAGCTGATTCTCATGCACACATCCGTACTTGCGACAAGTGCCAGCGCCATTCAGGCCACTACAAGCCCCCTTCAGAAGAGTTGTCCACAATGTTTGTACTCTGGTCGTTCTACAGATGGGGAATGGACATCTTGGGCCCATTTCCCCAAGCCCCAGGTCAGCTGAAATATCTGGTGGTAGCAGTAGATTATTTCACGAAGTAGATCGAGGCAGAACCCTTAGCTACAATCACCGCAGCCCGGATCCAGAAATTCACTTGGCGCTACATCATCAACAGGTTCGGGATTCCAGAGTCCATATTAACAGACAACGGAACTCAGTTCAAAGATAAGGGATTCGAAGAACTACTAACCGAACTAAAAATAAAACATCGTTGCAGCGCCGTAGAAAATCCCAGGACAAACAGGTAGGCGAAGGCCGCCAATCGAGTCATTGTCAGAGGAATCAAAAGGAGATTGGACGAAGCTAAGGGAAATTGGACTGAATAGCTCGACCACGTCCTCTAGGCCTACATGATTACTCCTTATTCTACCACGGGTGAAACTCCTTTTAAACTTACTTATGGAGGCGAAGCTATGATCCCGGTAGAAATAAGAGAACAGAGTTGGCACCATCAACAATTTTCGCCTGACAGAAACCCTAGATTAATCAGGGAAGACTTGAACCTGTTGGAAGAAAGAAGACACGTGGCCCACATATGTGACATTGTCCTCAAACAAAGGACGATGACCAGATACAATAAAAAGGTGGTACCAAGGTGGTTCCAACTGGGAGATCTAGTTCTCCGGAGAGCTGACATCGGAGGAAAAAATGCCTCCTAAGGGAAACTAGCCCCTAACTGAGAAGGCCCTTACCGTATCGTCGTTAGCACAGCCCAATCAAGAATTATTGGAATGCAGATAAACTTAAGAAATACTACAGCTAGACGCCTATAATGGCCTAGTCTTTTAGTAAACTCTAATGTTTGATCTATCCTCATTTGATTTTGCATGGACCTTTGTCTCCCAACGCTTATTAATGAAAAAGAGTTATTCAGATACTACTTTTTCTATAAGAAATCAAAAGCCCAAGTCAGGAGGTATAGCATACCCAATTTTAGTAGTAAGCTATAGGGTCAACACCCGACCTCGATACCTAGCATTGACTATTTCAAAGTCAGTGGTACAATGGATCTGATGATCCACGGTCCATCGTTATACCTAAGCTAAGCGGGATCCAGTTAAACTAGTACGGTTAACAAAGTAACCTAGGGTAAGGTCTAATAATGATACACGCCTAAGGTAAAAGGGATCGTAAGCACCAAGTGTTCTTAGACGTTGGATCCCTAAACTAAGGTGATTAAATTTGTTGAAGTCCAAAATACCAAAATACACGTCATTATGCGTAATGGATTATGGACTAAGGTGCTGCTTATACCTAAGTCCAGAAGGATGTTACATATCCGGTGTTACGGTTATGAAACTCTGGACCATGGTCCCCATATTTTTACTAAGAAGTTTCCTAAGTCCACAGCAGGATTACGGTAGATATCATAATGGGCATTGGACCCAAAACAGACCACGGAAAATAAATATGGAGACAAACAAACAAGAAGCAAAGGTACACAAAGTTAAAACCCCAACCAAACGGGGCAATTGTCTTTACAAAATAGTAAAACGCCAAAAAAAAAAGAGAACTTAGGTGTCGACCCCGCCAGTTGCCAGAGTCTGGACAGCTCCCGAAGCATCCTCGGAATCGGCCTGAGGAAGGTCCTCCACAAAGATAAGCTACCCATTATAGAAGACTTTCTCAACACTGAGACCCTCTAAGGCGAGGTTGACATCAGGATTGAAGTGATGGATCTGAGCCACAACATTTTAGAATTGATCCTTTTCGATTTTTTCAGAAATCGCGTCTAGCTCATCCACATCCTTCTTCAGCTGAGCCACTTGATCACGGAGGTCAGCATTGGCCTCCTTGGCCTCAATTTTACCTGATTCAAGCCCTTTCTTATCTGCCTTAGCCTCGACCAATGCCCTCTCTAAATTAGTGATCCGCACTTATGCATCTTCATTAAGCTTGAGGGCAGTACTAAGCCTCCGCTTGGCCTCCTTAATCTCCTTATCCCTGCTCTTCAGTTCAGCCGATGTTTTCCTGTCGAGTTCCTCGATGGTCATCTCAATATAGCGGACATCGGCGGTAGTGCAGAATGCCAAAGCCTGTAGTTTGGTTAAAGTTTACACCAATCCCCGTCGGGATATGTGCCCCATTACCTCACCCTTTATAAAGTGCTCATCAATGAATAGTTTGGGGTCAGAATTCCCCGCGATATTAGGCAGGAGAGCAGCACCATCCTCGGCACCGCCATCAGTAACAACTCTCTTACCCTGGTCAGAAGAATCCCTAGCAGCTTTTCTTTTCCTCAATTGAAGATTTTGAGGAGACCCCGGATCCTCAGAGACTTCTTTAATAACCACATCACTAGGTGTCGGGGCAGAAGCAGAAGGGACACTCGAGGACCCTACCCCCTTTCTCTTAGCCCTCGAAGCACGCAAAGTTGTAATGGAAAGTCCTGACACCATATTGCTCACTAAAACAAAACAAAACGAGCAGATCAGAAAGTAAGGAATTAAAAGTATATAGACAAAAACAATCACACACATACACTACTCAAGGAAATCCATGATACTCTACTTCCCACCTAATAAAGTAAAGAGAAGGTCATCACCAAGAGTCTCAAGGACATCTCTAATCTTGATATTCCCATTCTCCTCGGCGTATCGGGATATGAACTCGACCGTCTTAAGTTCATCCAGGTTAAGTTCGTCCTTTTCCTTCTCCAGAGGCACGGTTGGAGTGCTCCAAGCTAGTGGCGTCCAATGCAGAGGAAACTTCGGTTTCCCATCAGCATTCAAGAAAAATGGATGGAATTCCTTGGCCGCCATAATCTTAAAAACCTGGTCTTGAATCCTCTGAAGCTATCCTGAAAGATATCAAAGGATTTACGACTGCTTCTGGACCAAACGGTGAGCCAATTCTTTTGCTTCGATGAACCTTGGGGACTTAACCGAGTGTAAAAGTAGAAAAAGGTGTTAACCGAACACCTTAGCCCGTTTACTCGACAGAACCTCTCGAATGCTATAATATAACCCCAACCATTGGAGTGAATCTAGGTCGGGGCTGCATGAAGAGCATGAAGGATAGCCATTTAAAACTCCGAGAACGGAAGATGGAACCCTAGCTTCACAAAAATGGGTTCATAAAGAAACATGAAATGCGAGCCCACCTCTCGAGTGGAGCACACCCTCTCATTCCACTCAGGGCACACAGCCAGGAATTCTTTATCCCTTTTCTTCTCATCCGTCAGGTGAATATAATCTATCGTCTCCCTGAGAACGGCCTCGGAAGAAAAGTTGGAAAGATGTTTCCAAACATTGTGACCTACCCACGGATATACCAACCCCAGACCACGACGGATCCGAATTTGGTCAATCTCAGCCAGAGTGAGATCTTCGGAAGCTGACACTCTAGACCTAGCCCCTCCTTTGCCCTTCGCCATGAAAACCCTGAGAACATCGAAAGAAGGCGATAAGTAATTTTCAGAATCATCCAAACAAAAGATTCAGACACGGAGACAACGAACCCATGTACCGGCTTCCTTTCCCTCTAAAATTTTAAATTTCAGAACGACACCTCCGCCATGCACGGCGCGGCAAAGACGGAGTTCCTAGGGGAAAAGGAGAAACTCAAAGGCATAATAGGAATAAGAAGTACACTCTATTCTACTACCTAGTGCTAGTAACCAGAAAAAGAAAGAACACCAAGGGGGTAAGAAAAGAAATTATCTCGAATAAACGTTAAGAGCTATTGGGAAATAGGTGGAAAATGTCCTGAAACTTTTACGAATCACCTCTCTTCAATGCGAAGCTCTCTGAAGACTACTCAGAAATGGCAGAAAGTGAACAATGAACCCCTAACCCCATTTATAAAGGCCAAAACAGTTAGGAGGCATTTTTGTCCTCAATGTCCAAATTTCGAAAATGTGCTCATCATGGCACACAAGGCTCTAGGCATGTCCATCCATTAAAAATGTGCCACGTAGCTGTCGCAGTTATAGAAACAGTTGAAAAGACATTTATACAGATGCAAGGATAGTTGCGCAGTAATTCAAATGACGTGCGGCCTTCGAAGGTTAACTCCGGACATTTTCTCTGGACCCTGGCATAAACCGGGATAAACCTTTCAATTTCAGAGTCACCATTCGGACGACGGCAACCAAACAAGAGTCAATGATTAATATAACCCTCCCCGGCACATATACCTCGAGCTAAGCATTTAGAACTTATCACTTTGCCTTTTTAGGACAAAGCACCAAGTTAGGGGCATGATGACGTTACGCCGGGGTAAGCATTGGACTCACCCCGGCCAAGTACGAAAGACCACAGATAAATAAGAAGAAATAGCGCCAGAGGAAGCATTGGACTCACCCTAGTCGAACATAAAAATTTTAGATAGCAAAAAAGAAGGAAAAGAAGAAGAGAAGATACAAAGATAAGAGCTTTTATTTATAAATTTTATTTTCATTCCATACATCATCTTACATTAGAAAGAAAGTGAAAAGAAAGTATAGAGACATGAAAGCTTTAAAGAAAAAGGGAGACCACGGAGGAAGGAACTGACATCATTGTCACGATATCCCGGGCCATGTCACATCCACATTTCTTTCGCAGTATGGAGAGTCGTTGTCACCACCCCGACTCCCCGAAATCCACACCGGCCTCTTGAAAAAGTGGATTGGCTTTGAAGAATCCCGACAAACCGGCATTAGGAGCCAGGATGCCAAAATATTCTGCATTGCCTCCACCAATAAAAGTCGAGATGCATCCTCTTTCGATGGACGGGGCGCAACCTTTCATGAAGGAGATCGTTCCACTGAAGTCTTAACCAGTCTCACGAGTCTCCTAAGATACTTCAAAGTACGAAACAGTTTCAATAGTTCTTCCTGCTTACTCGGGCAAGGAGAGTAAACGCCCCAGCTCCGAAGAACCCCATCCAACACAGCAGGCAACTTAAGCCTCCCTAGCAACGACAAATATTAAACAAGCAATTAGGGTACATTGGAAAAGTAAGCCGCCCTTTGTAATAACACTGAGAAAGTAAGTCGTCCTTTAAAAGGGGCATCCACAAAATGGCCAAAACAACTTCAAGCATTTTGGAAAAAATAAGAATATGGCTCTCGCACTGGGCAGAACCCTCTCAGGACATGAATGAAAGGCAAAGAGAGCCATGAAGGAAGAAATCACTCAAAGTGAAGTTGCAGAGCAAGAAGAATGCAATAGAAGAAGTGCTAGCCCCAGATGAAAACGCTCCCCTTTTATAGGAGAAACGAGGCATTCTGATTGGGCCTAAGAGCAACGTACCGATCGCGTAAGGTAAGCTACCCTTAAATGCTCCTCGATTCTGACTGGGCGAAGGGGAAGCACGCTATCGGGAAACATCATAGAATTAATGGGTCTTTAATGCCCAATAAAGTCAGAACAAGCTGCTTCCCAAGGAAACTCAGCATTTCTGCAAAGCACGAAAAAAGACAAAAGACCATGTGTAACTATGCACAGGGACAAGACATACCCTGAATGACGGGATGGCGGTATATGCCAACCCTGGGGGGTACCCCCTAGACAATGGATGTCGACCTCTACGGATTCCCACAACGTAACTGATCCCCGTCCTCGGTCTAAATATCTTGACACTTAATTGTTCCACTTAAGCGCCAAGCTGAGGGTAACTGTTCTGGACCGTGGTCTGGGATACCGCCCTTAAGGGCCAAACCCGGCATATACGCCACTGGAATCCGGATTACGCCCCTCAACAAGACGTTCGTACACGGGTACTAGTCGTACTCCCCAACCAACACTTCATAGGTCTGCGCATGACCTGATACTGCCTATGGTGACCTTTACAGTGTGGGAACCATGACTACTTGTTACAGTGGTTGGCCACTAATGCTACAGGCTCGAGATTTCAAGGATTTGCCTGGACGATCATGGGAGGGAGGAACCCTGCAACACCCTACTGGGAATGCCATATTTCCAAACAATAATAATAAAACCTTTACCCAAGTTATAAATTATTTCGTAATATATAATAATATAGGTTGTAAAAATATTTTTTTTTAACATTACATTATAAAATAAAAGAAACAGAACATAAAATAAAACAAACTATTACAATACACACCATAATTATACATATGATTTTGTTTTTAATAGGTACAAATAATTTACATATTATAAACTATTTAATTAAAACAAGAAACTGTCTGGTTTAAAGCAAACCATAAACTAGCCCAAGCATAACACTAAAAGTTCTGATCCTCCGGAGAATCCTCCTCGGGAAGATCATCGGAAGACGTAAATACTCGATAACACCATACCACGCTGCAATCAATCCATATGATATGGATGATCTCGAGGTTCGCCTTCCTCGAATCGGTCACTCGGTTCTTTGTCCCGTTATATTGACAATCCAATCCTGTAATTTGCTCCTCTTCTACTTCTTCAACGACTTTACGGAACATAAATAATAATACAAAAAAATATATATACAAAGAGGTGAGACAATCTACATCATTACCAGCATAGCAGTAAGAAAACGACAAAACATACAGATATAGTAGTTAAAACAACAAATATTATATTAGCACAACATATATCATATCTCAACCAAGTATAAATGTCACAAATGCAAAATATGATAAATCAAATTATAACTATTCACACGATGATGCAGATTAAATATGCCATGTACTCAGACTCGTTCCTACTCCATGAAACTAAACACAAACATCAGAGAGAATGATCCGGTAGACATGTCCGCACATTAGGCTGCATCAACCAACTATTACAAAGTCAAATACGTCGTGTAAATAGCACACAGTCAAATACGTCGTGTGAATGGCACACAGTCAAATACGTCGTGTGAATAGTACACAGTCAAATACGTCGTGTACGTTCAGGCATAGTACCAGACAATCCCGAATATATCCTGATTAAGAATAGTATTTGTCGAGATCGCTAGTGTGTGTTTTCAGTTACCACGGCCCAGAGGAGCTACCAACTGTTCACATGTGGAATCTACTGCACACTAACGCCTCCAAGTTCTCCACAAGAACACACTACGCCTATCACACCCGCAACACGGTGTAATTCATCTCGTCAGTCAATCGTCAATTTTAACCAAATTGACATACCACTCTATGTATGTAATGATCCATAATTACAAAATACCCTCAGTATCACCATGAATCATAAATATCCTCATTGTCACCATAATTATAAAAATACCCTTAGTATTAATAATTTCAAAAAAATAGCATGTCTCCACTTGACAGTACTATTTCCCAACATGTCCGGGTCCACCACTTTGGCCCGACAGTAAAAACTTACTATTTTCATAAGTCGCATAAAAATTTTATCGCATTTTCACAATTACGTCACATTTTACAAACGTTTTTCAATCGCGTAAATATTTTTCAACGTTTTCTCAATCGCGTAGTTTAAAAATCATCATTTTAAATACGCGTAAGCTATTTCTACAATTTTTCACTGTATAAAATATTTCTTGATGTTTCAAATTAAATTTTGAAAACTTTCCAAAACTAAAAATATTATTTAGACATTATTTTCCATTTATCTTACAAAAATTACCCTAAGTAATGATTTTTGACGTTTTTCTCAAAAATTCAAATTTAATAAATTATTCTACTGTTATTTTTATTCTTCAACTATGTAAAATATTTTCTTACTTTCTAAATATCATTTTGAAACGTTCTTCATTACTTGCTCATTTTTAATCAATTTTGATAGCATTTCGTTTAGAAAATCTACTAAATGATATTTTCTACGATTTCCTTTAAAAATTCCTTTATTTAATTATAACCATAAAATACACTTTCAAAATTGCTAACATACTTTAAAAACTCAAAGATAAATATTTTTCAAGTGTTAAAATTTATTTCTTTACCATACTAGACTTCTAGTAAAAATTCATTTACTTATTTGACTCTTGAAAATCCATCGCAATTGAATTCATTTTAGGTTAATAAACTAGTTTACACTTAGAAAATAAATTTTGGATCAATTAAACATTAAAAATATATTTTGGCCGAAAATCACCATTTTTATACAAACCATGTTTAAAATTATTTTTCATCCATTAAATCATTGAAAAATCCTTTAACTTAATTAGATCAATTAGGTTATCCTTTTAGAAAAATGGTTGAGAACATATTGGTTCTCTTTTCATAGTAAAAACCATAAGCTCTTCATCTTGTGTTCTTTGGAACACTTTTGCAAGTCTCAACATATTTGCACATCTAACAATAATTATCATAGATCCATGAACATATACATATATTTATGAACACATACCATATATTAAAACAGTAATAAAACACATACCAAATATCAAAACTATAAACATGCTTGCATGCATAATAAATCACAAATAGAAAAATAAATAACATGCACACATAAATAATCACAAATAGAGAAGACAACAAACAACCAAGTGAATGAATCCTTATGGATTCTTCACCACAAATACATCCATTTTCTCACCACCATACATGGTTGATGAGATTAAATCTCCCTCTTACCTATAAGGAAGACAAGATCTCCTTGGACTCCTCCTTAGAAATTTTGTGTAGCTTCAACAAAAAATCCTAACAAGCTTAAACAAATTATAAAGTCATAAACTATGGATGAAAAAAATAAACCATGGATCAATCATGGCTTAGAACATCAAAAATCCAATTAGAAACAAGAAAGAAGAATTTTCACCTTATAGGAAAGAAACTTCAAAGTGATTTTCCAAGCTCCAAATGGATGATTTAGCAAAAACTCACAACTAGAGATGTTCTTAGAATATGGTTTAGATTTAGGAAATGAAGTTGGATGAATTTTTTGATGGATGGAAGTAGGTGAAGTGGTGTTGGCTGAATGGTAGGAAAATGAGGACTTAGGAGTTTCTTTGAGTTCTTTGGGTAAGAGAGAAAATAGTGAGGGATGAGAATGATAGAATGAATGATTTAGGAGATGAATGATTGCCTAAATCATTCAGCTTTGCCGTGAACTTCCAAGACAAGTACAACCTTCTTTTTTGACAAATTTGGCTTAATAATAGCCTTATTCTATCATGCACGGCCATATAACATCACTTATGGAGCTTTGTCTCCTTTGTTGACCAACTAGACTTACTAATGGCCATTGATGGATTCAATGATGGATCTTGAAGTGTCTAGCACCTTCTTGATTGCTCTTGGAGAGCTTTGGCCGAAATTTCACATAGGAAATTCAAACAAGTTTTGATTCATTTCAATATCCTAATTATGCTTAAGTCCTAGTTATGTTTAATTAAAAGTTAGTTAGATTCCTTTGTATTTTAGTTAATCATCTATTTATTTAGAAACACTAATCTCCTTCTTAATTATACTTGTTCATTGGCTAACTAAAATTTTAATGAATAACTAACTAGATTTTAATCAATTTGATTACTACTTAAACCCTTTAGATTAACTTAATTAAGTTTTAAATTAACTAATCTATTAAATTAAGTTTTAAACTAACTAATCTATTAAATCTAACCATTTTTATGGATTTTCAACCTCTTGGTTTAGAATTTTACAAGCTATTTACGTTGGTAAACTTTTCCCAAACGTGGGTCCCACAAGCCAAACGTGGGTCCCACAGATTTTTTTGTATGATTAATATTTTTATTATACAGAAAAATCCAAAAAATTAAAAGATTGATATATGTATTATTCGGATTGGGTTTAGTAAGATCGCCCAGCTCCAAATAAACAAACAAGATTTTTCCCGGCCCGAAAATTATTATTTTCTTGACTCGGAGCAAATCACATGAAACAATCAATTATAGTTACGAAACAGTCAAATTAATTTTATAACACACAGAAATCAGAAAACAGTACAATAATGGCAAAAACGTAATTAACCAAAAATTGGGGTGTTACAACTCTCCCCCACTAATAGAAATTTCATCCCCGAAATTTTATTGTACCTTAGAAAAGATGTGGGTACTGCTCCCTCATTTTGTCTTCTAGCTTCCAGGTAGCATCTCCCGTTACCTCATTCCATATTACCTTACCAATACAATCATCTTCCCTCGAAGCTGCTTCACTCTCCTGTCCTCAATCTTAACAGGAAGCGTCTCATAAGTCAAATTATCTTTCAGTTGTACTTCATCAGGTTGAATGACATGTGTTGGATCAGAAATATATTTTCTCAATTGAGACACATGGAATACATTATGGAGATTGGATAGAAAAGGTGGTAAAGCTATCTGGTAGGCTACAGGACCTATTCGACGAATGATTTGATAAGGTCCAATGAATTTAGGAGTGAGTTTTCTAGATTTGATAACCCTTCCGACACCAGTCGTAGGTGTTACTCGCAAAAACACATGCTCACCTTCTTCAAATTCAAGAGGTCATCTCTGCTTGTCAGCATAGCTTTTCTGTCGGCTCTGAGTTGTCCTCATTTTCTCCTGAATCATCTTCACCTTCTCCGTAGTTTGTTGCACAAGATCAGGTCCAATGGTCATACTTTCCCCATCTTGATACCAACACAAAGGTGTTCGGCATCGTCACCCATAAAGTGCTTCATAGGGTGCCATCCCTATACTTGAGTGAAAACTGTTGTTATAGGTGAATTCTATCAAAGACAGAAATTCATCCCAACTTCTTTGTTGTTCCAACACACAAGCACGCAATAGATCTTCCAGTGATTGAATAGTTCTCTCCGTTTGACCATCAGTCTGGGGATGATAAGCAGAACTCAGACATAACTTAGTCCCCATGACTTCCTGTAAGTTTCGCCAAAATCTTGACGTAAACCTCGGATCTCTATCAGAAACTATACTTGAGGGTACACCATGAAGTCTAACAATTTCACTAATGTACACCTGGGTTAATCGTTCCAATGAAAACTTGATATTGATCGGCAAGAAGTGCGCTGACTTCGTAAGCCTATCAACTATAACCCATATAGAATCATGACCCTTCTTAGTTCTTGGTAATCCGGTAACAAAATCCATTGAGATACTATCCCATTTCCATTCTGGAATAGTCAAAGGTTGTAACATACCGGCTGGTCTTTGATGTTCAACTTTTGCCTTTTGACAAACCAGACAAGACGCCACACGTTCCGCAACATCTCTCTTCATCCTTGGCCACCAAAACATCCGCTTTAAATCTTGATACATCTTTGTCATCCCCGGATGCATACTCAACTTACTAGCATGAGCTTCGTCCAAAATCGCTTGCTTCAGCTCGGGATCATTAGGTATACAAATCCTTCCTTTAAATCTTAAGATTCCATCAGGTCCTTCCTCAACCGTTGCCTTATAACCTTGCTTCAAAAATTCTTTCTCATTCAGTAAATATGGATCCTTATCCTTTTTTTCCTTGATTTCTTCCAGCAAGTCATTCAAAATAATAACTTTACTTAGACGAATCTTTCCTGGTGCCAATTCCACTGACAACCGTAAATCTCTAAATTGATTGATCAATTCTTCCTCCTTTATCATCATGGTAGAAACACTGATCACCTTTCTACTTAAGGCATCCGCCACCACATTCGCCTTTCCCGGATGATATTGAAGTTGAAAATCATAGTCCTTCAAGAACTCTAACCATCGCTTCTGCCTCATGTTCAATTCCTTTTGATTGAACAAGTATTTTAAACTCTTGTGATCACTGAAGACATTGAACACAGCTCCATACGAGAAAATGTCTCCACACTTTCAACGCAAAACCACCGCTGCAGCGAGTTCCAAATCGTGCGTTGGATAGTTCCTCTCATGAACCTTCAACTGTCTTGAAGCATAGGCTACCACATTTCTGTTCTGCATCAACACGCATCTTAACCCTTGGTAAGAAGCGTCACAATACACCTCAAAAGCCTCGTTAGGATCGGCAAAATCAGTATTGGTGCAGTAGTCAATCTCTTCTTCAACTCTTGAAAACTTGCCTCACATTCTTTCGTCCAATCAAAAGCTTGACTCTTCCTTATGAGTTGCGTAAGAGGTCCAGCTATCTTAGAAAAACCTTCAATGAACCTTCGATAATATCCGGCCATTCCAACAAAACTTCGGATTTCAGTTACCGTCTTCGGCCTCTCCCATTGCAAAATAGTTTCTATTTTCGATGGGTCCACCGCAATACCTTCCTTGGAAATTACATGACCCAGAAATTGAACTTCTTCTAACCAAAACTCACACTTTGCCAATTTTGAATACAACTTCTTGTCCTTCAAAATTTGGAGAACTATACTGAGATGTTCAACATGCTCTTCCTTATTTTGGGAATAGATCAGAATGTCATCGATAAAAACAACGACAAATCTGTCTAGGTATGGACGAAAAATGCTATTCATATAGTCCATGAATATTGCAGGAGCATTCGTCACTCTGAACGGCATCACCTGATACTCATAATACTCGTAACGAGTTCGAAAAGTTGTTTTAGGTATATCCTCTACCTTGACACGAATCTGATGATAACCTGATCGCAGATCTATTTTAGAGAAAATAGCTGCTCCTTTCAGCTGGTCCATCAAATCATCGATCCTTGGAAGTGTATATTTATTCTTTATCGTGACCTTATTCAGCTGACGATAGTCTACGCAAAGACGAGAAGTTCCATCCTTCTTCTTAACTAGTAGTACTGGCGCTCCCCACAGTGAAACACTCGGTCGCACAAACTGTTTTTCCAACAATTCCTCCAATTACTTCTTCAACTCCACCAATTCTAATGGCGACATCCTATATGGTGCAATTGAAATAGGACCTGCTCCCGGTACCAAATCAATAGCAAACTCGATTTCTCTTTCCGATGGTAAGCCAGGTACATCATCAGGAAAAACTTTCAGAAATTCATTCACGATTGGAATAGCATTCACATCTTTTTTACTCTTGACTTCTAAAGAAGACAGCAGCATGTATCCTTGAGCTTCGTCCCTCAATAAAGATTTGACTTTGACGGCAGTTAAAAATCTAGAATCCTCATCCTTAGGAAAAACTAAGGTTTTATTGGCACAGTCTAATAGGATATGGTTAGAAGATAACCAATTCATTCCTAATATTATATCTATTTTAACAATAGGTAAGCAAATTAAATTGACCGAAAAGACTCGATCATTTATGGTAATAGGACAGTTCAAACATACTTTAGATGTAACAACAGGCTTGGCAGTTGATGTAGAAACAATCAATTGAAAACTCAAAGAAGACACAGGCAATTTCAACCGATCCACACAATCATACGCAATAAATGAATGCGTCGCACCTAAATCATATAGTACAGTCAAAAGATTACCTGCTACAACACCTTCCCCCTGAATAAGATCTTCAGACTGAGAAGCCTCAGCTCCGCTCATCGTGTACACTCGCCCTCCAGATCGCGGCTGAGTAGCACGAACATTGCTCACAACTGGCTTCCTTTCTGACTGGTTACATTCTCTAGAAACATGCCCAGGCCTTCCACACTTGAAATAGATTGGCCCTTTAATTGAACAGTCTCTAGATATGTGGCCACTCTTTCTACATTTAAAACACCTTGGCGTAAACGCCACATTTGTACCAGCTTTGTTGCCGCTAGAACTTCCCCCGATAGATGGACGTTGAGGCTGACTTCCCAGTGGTCTCGAATACGGCTTATGTTGAAACCGGCTATTGTTATTGTTGTTGTTATTGCCTCCTCTTTGGAACCTAGTTGGTCCAAAGTTACGATTCCTTGGATCACGTGACGGCTCCAACTCCTCGAGTCGTACACATGTGTCCACCAAAGCATGAAATGGGTTCATCCTTAAAGGTAGCACTCATCTCTTCAACTCTACCCTCAGCCCTTCCTCAAACTTACGGCATTTCCATGCATCATTCTATCGAGTTTGAGCATAGTCTGAGAACTGAGACAAGCTCTCAAATTTAGAAGCATATTCATTGACAGTCATGTTGCCCTGACGTAATCTAAGAAATTCCATCTCCTTGGCATGTTGAGCACTGGTAGGAAAGTACTTTTCCAGAAATACTTCACAGAATACCTCCCAAATAATTTTCGTTCCCTCAGCTTGTAGTAAGTGTCGGGTTCCTCTCCACCAGTTCTCACCATCCCCTTTCAGCATAAATGTAGCATACCTCACCTTTCGATCATTGGCGCACCCCATTCCTTCAAATATCTTTTTGAGATCTTGGATCCAAAGACTCGCCTTCTCTGGATTAAATTCACCTCTGAACTGTGGCAGGTTATTGCGCCTAAACTCAAACAAGTTTAGAGCATCAGCAATCGCATCTTGCTGTTGAGCTGCTTGTTCATTTTGTTGCGTAATCACCTCTACCATACGCTGCATAGCCTCAGCAGCTGCAAACATTGGGTCAACATTGCGGTTCACGTTTGCACACGTTCCCTTTCCGCCAGACATTTTCTTCTTCAATCAAACAAGACAAAATAAAGTCAGATGTACCTTTTCGGACACCAATTACAGAGAATCACACAACACAAGCAAAAACAGACCCAACCACAACCCCAAAAGACTCTAACTTGGGCTCTGATACCAACTAAAATGCAACACCCTACTGGGATGTCACATTTCCAAACAATAATAATAAAACCTTTACCCAAGTTATAAATTATTTCATAATATATAATAATATAGGTTGTAAAAATATATTTTTTAACATTATATTATAAATTAAAAGAAACAGAACACAAAATAAAACAAACTATTACAATACACACCATAATTATACATCGATTTTGTTTTTAATAGGTACAAATAATTTATATATTACAAACTATTTAATTAAAACAGCAAACTGTCTGGTTTAAAGCAAACCATAAACTAGCCCAAGTATAACACTAAAAGTTCTAATCCTCCGGAGAATCCTCCTCGGGAAGATCATCGGAAGACAGAAATACTCTGATAACACCATACCATGCTGCAATTAATCCATATGATATGGATGATCTCGAGGTTCGCTTCCTCGAACTGGTCACTCGGTTGCTGCTCCTCGTTATATTGACAATCCAGTGGCTACTCCTCTTCTACTTCCTCAACGACTTTACTGAACATAAATAATAATATAGAAAAATATATATACAAAGAGGTGAGACAATCTACATCACTACCAGCATAGCAGTAAGAAAAACAAAACATACAGATATAGTTGTTAAAACAACAAATATCATATTAGCACAACATATATCATATCTCAACCAAGTATAAATGTCACAGATGCAAAATATGATAAATCAAATTATAACTATTCACACGGTGATGCAGATTAAATATGCCATGTACTCAGACTCGTTCCTACTCCATAGAACTAAACACAAACATCAGAGAGAATGATCCGGTAGACATGTCCGCACATCGTCAGGTGCCTCAACCAACTATTACATAGTCAAATACGTCGTGTAAATAGCACACGATCACAACACGTCGTGTGAATGGCACACGATATCAAATACGTCGTGTGAATAGTACATAGTCAAATACGTTGTGTACGTTCGGGCATAGTATCTGATGCACGGTCCCAATAGATCCCGATTAAGAATAGTATTTGTCGATATCGCTAGTGTGTGTTTTCGATTACCACGGCCCGGAGGAACTACCAACCTGTTTGTCACATGTGGAATCTACTGCACACTAACGCCTCCAAGTTCTCCACATGAACACACTACGCCTATCACACCCGCAACACGGTGTAATTCATCTCATCAATCAATTGTCAATTTTAACCAAATTGACATACCACTCTATGTATGTAATGATCCATAATTACAAAATACCCTCAGTATCACCATGAATCATAAATATCCTCATTGTCATCATAATTATAAAAATACCCTTAGTATTAATAATTTCAAAAAAATAGTATGTCTCCACTTGACAGTACTATTTTCCCAACATGTCCGGGTCCACCACTTTGGCCCGACAGTAAAAACTTACTATTTTCATAAGTCGCATAAAAATTTTATCGCATTTTCACAATTACGTCACATTTTACAAACGTTTTTCAATCTAAATAAATATTTTTCAACGTTTTCTCAATCGCGTAGTTTAAAAATCATCATTTTAAATACGCGTAAACTATTTCTACAATTTTTTACTGTATAAAATATTTCTTGATGTTTCAAATTAAATTTTGAAAACTTTCCAAAACTAAAAATATTATTTAGACATTATTTTCCATTTATCTTACAAAAATTACCCTAAGTAATGATTTTTGACGTTTTTCTCAAAAATTCAAATTTAATAAATTATTCTACTGTTATTTTTATTCTTCAACTATGTAAAATATTTCCTTACTTTCTAAATATCATTTTGAAACGTTCTTCATTACTTGCTCATTTTTAATCAATTTTGATAGCATTTCGTTTAGAAAATCTACTAAATGATATTTTCTACGATTTCCTTTAAAAATTCCTTTATTTAATTATAACCATAAAATACACTTTGAAAATTGCTAACATGCTTTAAAAACTCAAAGTTAAGTATTTTTCAAGTGTTAAAATTTATTTCTTTACCATACTAGACTTCTAGTAAAAATTCATTTACTTATTTGACTCTTGAAAATCCATCGCAATTGAATTCATTTTAGGTTAATAAACTAGTTTACACTTAGAAAATAAATTTTGGATCAATTAAACATTAAAAATATATTTTGGCCGAAAATCACCATTTTTATACAAACCATGTTTAAAATTATTTTTCATCCATTAAATCATTGAAAAATCCTTTAACTTAATTAGATCAATTAGGTTATCCTTTTAGAAAAATGGTTGAGAACATATTGGTTCTCTTTTCATAGTAAAAACCATAAGCTCTTCATCTTGTGTTCTTTGGAACATTTTTGCAAGTCTCAACATATTTGCACATCCAACAATAATTATCATAGATCCATGAACATATACATATATTTATGAACACATACCATATATTAAAACAGTAATAAAACACATACCAAATATCAAAACTATAAACATGCTTGCATGCATAATAAATCACAAATAGAAAAATAAATAACATGCATACATAAACAATCACAAATAGAGAAGACAACAAACAACCAAGTGAATGAATCCTTATGGATTCTTCACCACAAATGCATTCATTTTCTCACCACCACACATGGTTGATGAGATTAAATCTCCCTCTTACCTATAAGAAAGACAAGATCTCCTTGGACTCCTCCTTAGAAATTTTGTGTAGCTTCAACAAAAAATCCTAACAAGCTTAAACAAATTATAAAGTCATAAACTATAGATGAAAAAAATAAACCATGGATCAATCATGGCTTAGAACATCAAAAATCCAATTAGAAATAAGAAAGAAGAATTTTCTCCTTATAGGAAAGAAACTTCAAAGTGATTTTCTAAGCTCCAAATGGATGATTTAGCAAAAACTCACAATTAGATATGTTCTTAGAATATGGTTTAGATTTAAGAAATGAAGTTGGATGAAATTTTTGATGCATGGAAGTAGGTGAAGTGGTGTTGGCCGAATGGTAGGAAAATGAGGACTTAGGAGTTTCTTTGAGTTCTTTGGGTAGGAGAGAAAAGAGTGAGGGATGAGAATGATAGAATGAATGATTTAGGAGATGAATGATTGCCTAAATCATTCAGCTTTGCCGTGAACTTCCAAGACAAGTACAACCTTCTTTTTTGACAAATTTGGCTCAATAATAGCCTTATTCTATCATGCATGGCCATATAGCATCAATTATGGAGCTCTGTCTCCTTTGTTGACCAACTAGACTTACTAATGGCCATTGATGGATTCAATGATGGATCTTGAAGTGTCTAGCACCTTCTTGATTGCTCTTGGAGAGCTTTGGCCGAAATTTCACATAGGAAATTCAATCAAGTTTTGATTCATTTCAATATCCTAATTATGCTTAAGTCCTTCTAGTTATGTTTAATTAAAAGTTAGTTAGATTCATTTGTATTTTAGTTAATCATCTATTTATTTAGAAACACTAATCTCCTTCTTAATTATACTTGTTCATTGGCTAACTAAAATTTTAATGAATAACTAACTAGATTTTAATCAATTTGATTACTACTTAAACTCTTTAGATTAACTTAATTAAGTTTTAAATTAACTAATTTATTAAATTAAGTTTTAAACTAACTAATCTATTAAATCTAACCATTTTTATAGATTTTCAATCTCTTGGTTTAGAATTTTACAAGTCATTTACGTTGGTAAACTTTTCCTAAAAGTGGGTCTCACAAACCCAAACGTGGGTCCCACAAGCAAATGTGGGTCCCACAAGGCAAACGTGGGTCCAATAAATTTTTCTGCATGATAAATATTTTTATTATACAGAAAAATCCTAAAAATTAAAAAATTGATATATGTATTATTCGGATTGGGTTTAGTAAGATCCCCCGGCTCCAAATAATCAAACAAGATTTTTTCCGGCCCGAAAATTATTATTTTCTTGACTCGGAGCAAATCACACGAAATAATCAAATACAGTTACGAAACAGTCAAATTAATTTTATAACACATAGAAATCAGAAAATAGTACAATAAGGGCAAAAACGTAATTAACCAAAAATTAGGGTGTTACACACCCTCTGTCAGGGCTCTGCTTGAACAATCGTGGGAGGAGGCACACCCTCTCCCGTCAAGCCACGATCTCTACATGCCTGCACTCGGTGACGAATGCTCAAGGACTCTACGCATGCACTATAAGTATTAGGAAACACCACTATAATAAGGTAACAATAATTCTCACGGTGTATACCCTCTTAGTGTCTGGTCTAACTTGAGCGTTAGACTCCCTTTGCAGGTACTCAACCCCCCTGTTCAAGATTCTCGGAGGCAGCAACCACACAAGGAGAAGGAAACCACCGCATACGTGTCTTTTCGGACACCTTCTGATTCTACATCAGAACATTTTCGATTTTGGAAAAGAAAAGAAGATGGCAACGGGATGAGATTTGGAAAAGTTTGAAATTTTCAGAAAGAAAAGGAGAGAAGCAGGGCTTTTGAGAGGGTGAAATTTTGATAAGATGATGACTTGGAGAAGATGTAAGAAAAATATAAAAAAATATTCATCACATATTATTTTTTCTTAATATTAATTTTAGTGTAAAAAGTATCAACTGAATAAGCATTTGTCATTTAAAAAAAAAATTAACTGATCCTATATTATGCTGATCTTATAAGTTACATTTTCTATGGCTTCTTTTCACATCTTTGGAAAATTGCTTTTTTTATAGGTTTCCTTTTGTCCTTTAGATTGAATTCACATTATATTTAAATTTAAATCATATATATATATATATATAATTCAGTAATGATGCATAAATTTCTTGAAGTTATTATATTATTTTTTTCTGTGTTTATTTATTTTTCAATTAAAGTTGAATTTAGAAAATAACTTTTTACAATATTATAAACTTATCTTTTATTCACAATTTAATTCAAAATTACAAAAAAAAAAAACAAAAACAATTTAAAGAAATCAAATTTATTTTATTCTATTAACACTTTTTATTTATAATATTATCTCGTACATCAAATGAATTTTTACACTATTTATATGATATAATAAAATTAATATATAACATATAAAATTAATATAATATTAATATAAGAATACAAATCATAAATTAAAATAAAAACAATAATATTTCATAAAAAATTCTAATTTTCTCACATCAAATTCTCTACACTAATTTTTCCACCAAAACCACATCCTCACTCTTGCTTACTCGCCGACGAAAAAATCTTACATCCTCCTGTCCTCCAAATGAATCTTAATTATTAATTTTTAAAAGATAAAAGAGAGAGAAAGAGAATAAAAGAAATGGAGGGCTGAAATACTCCATGAAGGAATCCTCCTGATGTGCTGAAGAATTGTTCCTTACCCACTTGCCACTTCAGCCCTCACTTTCCATCATCGCTTCCTGTTCTTCTTCTCTCATTTTCTGTCTCAAAATTGGAAACTTCTCCCACTCCTACTCTCATGCCCCTTTTATTTCCCTTTCCCCAACATTTAAAGCTTCTTTTTCCATTTCCACGCCCACTTCGTCAATATTATTTCCTTACCAGCTTTCACCAAATGGGTGTGGTCACTCAAGGCAACGACCGAAAGGGGAATAGATCAATTATGAGGAAATGTATAATATATAGATCACATTGGGTGATTCATAGATGAATTACAATCTTTTAAGCTATTGATTTATTATTAACATAAATTAATAATTAAGATTAAAAAATTAAATTAAATTAATATTATTTAAATTTATACAAAAATTTAATTATACGATTTTTTTAATAATTATACATATAAATTTTTATAAATTTTAATTAATAATTTTTATATATATTTAAATTTATATATAAATACTGTTAAATAAAAAAATAATTTATCTATAAATCCTAATAAAATAAGTATGATTGAAGATTCCTTATTATAATGCTGCCCCACATTTTGTTTTTCCTGATTTTCTATCCCGTTCTTCTTCCGAGTGTTACGTTGATAGTGACTTTGAACGTGGATTTTGTTGAATGTTAGTTGGCGGTGCAGCTTTTTCGAGCCGTTGATGATGAAACTCGTGAGTGGGTACAGTGTGTTTGAGCCTCACATTTCGTACACATACAATGTAGGATACGTGTTTTTCTTTTTCCTTTTTTTAAATTATGTCACCCCCTCTCCTTTTTACTTTTTTTCTATCCCTCTCTGTCTATTATGAGAGTAGCGGTTCCTTCTTGTGTGATCTTGGAGAATGGAGGCAATGTCCAATGGCTTTAAAAATTCTAAAATATTCCCAATGTTCTACTATGTAAGTAGTGGTTCCCTCATAGGTGATCTTGTAGGGTAGAGGCAAGGCTCAGTCGCCCAAAAAAAATTTAAATATTATTAAAGTATTACTTTAAAAAAGTTTTATAACTAACTAATTTTAATTTTTTTTAATGTTATAATCAATCATGCGTGTATTATTATAAGTGTCACTTATTATATTTTTATTAAACTGTTACAACGTTCTCAAAGTGTCCAAAAACCTCTCTAAAACCACAAGAGAACTGCTTTATGGCCTGTCGCATTCATTCTTATCAGACTTCGGATATTTTTTGAAGACTACAAGTTTTCAATCTTGTGTTCAGTGCATCATCACTGCGGTGTGGTACTTCCCAATTTCGTAGTTTTATGAAAGTACGAATGACTAATTCTTCAATGCTATTCAAATTAATTTTTATATTTTTATATTAAATAATTTTTTTATATATTTTATCTAATATTAATTATTATATATTTTTTTATCATTTTTTTACTCAATTACATTTTTCACAAAAATATAAATAATAATATACTTCTTAAAAAAATATATAATATCATCATTCAAATTGGTTTGGGTAAGAATTACGTATACACTTACGTGTGTGGCGTACACGAACGTTTAACATAAAGTTTCTATTCATATTTCAGTTTCTAATGATTTGACTTCAATTTTGAATTTTAAGGGGATTTTTATTATATTAATATTTATAATTAATTATTAAATATTTTATTAGTTATTAATTATTTTTAAATATTTATTATGAATTTAACATAATTATAAGGTGAAGATCACGGGAAAAGACAAAAGAGGAAAGGGAGCAGGATGAAGAGAAGTAGATTACAGACGGACTGTTTACATGATAAATATGCAGAAAAATAAATAAACTTAAAACATAAACGTGAAAATTAGAAGCGTATCAAAGATGATAGGATCTGGCAAAAAGATGAGAAGAGAAGAATTAATTACATAAGAAATATGTGAAAGATTGAAACTTTTATTAAACTGAAATAAAGATTACAAGATTGAAAGATTGAAGAAGGGAGAAGGGGAGAGTGTCTCTCACAAACCTTTCTCTAAAACATCAGAAAATTTTCGAATAATTCAAAGGATGCTTAACATCATGGGCAGACAACCATTTTTAAAGACATAAAATTACTATTACAAAAGTAGTGCTACAGTGTCCCACTACAATGAACAATAAAACAATAAAACGAATAGTCTTCTGCAGGATTGAACAGTAACACGAATAGTATCTTGACTATTCGTCAATGTTTAAGTCAACTCCATAACAGTCATCTTCATTCAGATTGCCTGAAGATAAAATAATGGAGGGAGTCGGAGAATCGAAAGTTGATGGAATAGGGTCAATGGCCGCGCCCATTTCTTTGTAAAGACAGAGAACTTCTTCCATATTATTAATGAGATTGTCGATGTCAGATGAAGCAACAATAACAGCTAAAATCTTCAACTTTTGATCGAGAAATCTGAAAGATTCTGGGTTAGCAGTTTTGAGAAACTATAGGTTCTTTTGGAACCAAAGTTTGATATTGTCAGGCGAGGCTCTAGAAGCATTAAAAGTTCCCCACCATTTGGAATAAGTTTGTCTTTGTAAGACAGGCACATGACTCGGATGATCATGCTTTCTGAATTTGTATTGCTAAGAGAGGATCCAGGCATAAGATAGTTTAGAGAAGGAATGCAAGTCTACTAGAAAAGGATCATCAACAAGCTCGAACTTCTTTTGAAAATATTGAAATCCTTCATTAACTTGAGGGGGAAGGATTTGGTGACTTGGTCCGAAGAAGTCCCACCATTGAAGGAACCATAATGAAAATTTGTACTGGACATTCTGCTTGAAGTAGAACAACCAGGAATGACAATTTAGTTTATTCTGGAACCAAAACATGTTGCTCTAGGATTGGACATAATCCTAGTAGTTACAACAAATAGGGTCATAAAATCGAGAAAACTTTATGACATCATTAAGATTTTTCCCATAATCTAAAGGTGTCATGACCTTAAGAATCTGGACAGTGGAATAGGCAATTTGATTATCGTCTTTAGAGTCTCTGTAATGCTTAATTGCAACAGAGTCAGTGTCAATAAGAATATACTCATAAAATTGTTGAGTTTTGTTTGGGGCAAAAGGCTTGAAATGAAAATCGGCTGGAAATTTTTTTGCAGAGATTTTATTTGGATTGGTATCTCAGAATTTTGGTTCAATTTGGATGATATGCCAGAAGGCATCTTTAGGAATATAGTGAGGCTTGTCAGGATTGGTTTTGTTGACTATGTCTTTGAATGGAGGGTTGACTTGTATGGCTTTGCCTTTCATTTCATTAATTAGTGATTGACTATTGACAGGTTCATCGGATTCTTGAGAAAAAATTTCTTTCCAGGACTTATCCAGAAGATGGGTAATACCTTGATGTTGTAAGGCCATTAAAGTTTGGATGGGCATGGCTTAGTCATCTTTAGATTGTTTCCTTTGGTTGTTTGGGTGGATTTGAGCAGCAGGGGTATAAGACCATGAAGGAAGGGTAGAAGACCCTGATTGTTGAGATGATTGTTGGGCTGGCTGTGCCAGGACATTTTGAGTAACGCCTCTTCCTCGAGAAGAGGATGATTTCGTTGATCTAGGCATCAATTTCCCTATAAATATTCACGAGTCAAATAATTAGGTAGAGTATTTGTAGTACCTTTGATGTATTCAATATCAAAATCAAAAGCACTCAGGATTGCTTGCCAATGGACAAAATTCTATTTTGAAGTAAGATTTTTGACATCCTTTTGTAAAATATCTTTTGCAGATTTACAGTCAACACAAACTAAAAACTTTTGATTTAAAAAATCAGATTGAAAATTGTTGATACATAAAACGATTGACAAAATATCTTATTTCACAATTGAAATTCTGTTGTACATGATTCTAATGTTTTGATGCATATGCAATGACATGTTCCTTGTCTGCAACACGCTATTTAAGAATGCCACCATAACTAATGTTAGAGGCATCAGTTTCAACAATTTTGAAGGCTTAAGGATTTGGGAGATAAAGGCATGGAAGATCCTTTACCTGATATTTTATCTGTTTGGCTACATTTGTATGAACATCAGACCAAGGAGGAGGACTCTTTTTCAGACAGTCATGAAGAGGTTTGATCAGATTGCTGAGCTGAGGAAAGAAATCAGCTACATAATTAAGATGACCAAGAAATCTCTGTAATTGATTTTTATCAATGATTTGGTTTGGAAACTTGTTAGCAAACTCAATGACTCGATTGATTGGATTGATAGTACCTTGATAAATATTGTGACCAAGAAACCTAATTCTAGTTTAGAAAAGATTTATCTTTGATTTAGAAATAGTAAGACCATTTCTTTTAATGATTCTAATGAATACGTTTATATGTTTGAAGTGTTGATCGATGGATTGAGGAAAGACAAGAACATCATCAATATAGACGATCGTAAAGTTTGTATAATGATTAAAGATTTCATTCATGATCCTCTGGAATTAAGAAGGAGCATTCTTGAGACCGAAAGACATTACGTTCCAGTCATACTACATGAAAGGTACATTGAAAGTCGTCTTGTAGTAATCACTCTCCTTGACTTGGATTTATTAGAATCCAGATTTCATATCAAATTTAGAAAAGATTTTTGCAGAATAGAGACGTTTAAGAAGATCTTTCTTATTGGGAATCGGATAACGAATCCATTGAAGAGCTTGATTGAGAGGTTTATAATTGATGACTAAACGAGGAGTACCTCTTTCGATTTCAGCTTGCTTATTGACATAGAAATCAAAACAAGACCAAGGACTCTTGCTTTTGCAGATGAGACCTTTAGACAGAAGATCTTTGATCGCTTGTTGACAATACTGGAGGAGTTCATGACTCATTTGAATTAGTCTAGCCTTCACAGGGATTTGTCTTTCATTGAAATCCATTTCATAAGGGACATCCACAATGTGTTTCTTCCTTTCCCAGAAAGCGTTTGGCAGATAAGAACAAATTGAGTCTTGAATTTGTAGATGAAGAAATTGGATACATTTCTAAATTTGAGGTTGAGGTAGCTGAGATTCAATATTTTTATAAGAAATTTCTTCTTTAAGATAATTAATCTGTTTTTATTTGTATTGAATCAGATTAAGACTTTTAAGGATTGGTTTCCTAAGAAATTGAAAAGTTATTGTTTTACCAAGATGTTGAGTAGTGATACCATCATCAGTGATTTGGAGAGGGAAAAGAGACCTAATGAATGGAGTTCCTAGGATAACTTCACCTTTCAGATTTTTAACAAGAAGAAAAGAAGTTTCAACATGGAAACCTTGATTTTTGATGATAGTAGAAGAAAGTTTATATTGTATTTTAACTTTAGAACCACTAGCAGTATTGAGCAGCTCAGTAGTTTTTTCAAAGTACTTTGTTGGGATCATTCCTTCCAAAATACAATTTGAATTAGCACATGTATTGAACAAGGCAATAATGTTTAAGACAAAATCATCAATCTAAATGTTTACGTTGATAAAAAAATTTTGGATTTTAAGTTGATTAATAATGTCACAAATTTTTTCGTTTTCTTCTTCTTCTTTAGATTTTAATATGATTGTTGTTTATGATATTTTCTTATATTCAGAATTAGTTTGCATATCACCTAATTGGGAGATGATAAGATGATAGCTTTTGTTGTTCTTTAAGTTCTTTAACTTCAATTTTTAGATTATTGATCTCAAACTAAAGATCTTGAACAGTTATCGGCTTTTTAGAAGAAGTCTTCTCAAGTTTTTTAATTGTTTCTTTAAGATCATATTTGTTTTTAATGGTTGGATTTTTCATGGTTTTAGAAGAGCTTTCTTCAATAATGGATTTTAATTTTTGTAAATAGATTTTCTTTTCTTCATAATCATGGACATAATTAAGAACATCAAATAAGAGATCTTGCTCTTTAGTTAAGACATTGACTGTCAGAGAGTCTGAATCTCCTTTAGACGAAGATATATCATCATCTTGGAATTGATTTAAATCTTCAGAGAATTTTTTTTCAGAGTCTTCTTCGGATGATTCAATTAAAAGATTATTAAGTTATTCTTCAACTGATTAATCAAGATTTAAAGCTTTTATCTTTTTCTTTAACCTACAATACTTGCTAATATGACTGACTTTTCCATAGTTATAGCAGATCACAAGTTTTTTAGGGACATTAACATTATCAATTGGAGGTTTGGACTTAAATTCTTGTTTAAGTCTTCTGGGTTTGGTTGAAGTTTTATGTTTGTAATATTTGGTTTTTTGGGGAGTCTTATGGACAATTTTAGATTTAGGTTTAGTTTTTGTTTTGGCATAAGGAAGACCGAATTGTTTATAGAAGTTTCCAAGCTCCTGCTTATAGCTAATTGAGATTGAATTTTATCATCTTGGCATATTTTAAGGGCTACTTTTTGGACAAAGACAATGAGTTGACCATAACTTAATTGCTCATAAGGAATTTCACCATTAGGGATTGACTTCTAATTTTATCACGAACCTTGTCACCTAAAGATTTTGGAAGTCCAACAAAAAAATTTTCTTTCTAGAACGGCTGTTGACTATCTTCTCTAGTATAAACCCTAGTTAAGAAGGTGTCTCTATACCACTTAAAATCCTAAGGTTCTACATTTTAGATTAGATAGAAGTTCAGCTGACCTATCACGCCATAAGGAACGATCACCTATGAAGTGTTGAACAATTGTAAAGATTAAGGTATTGACAGCATCAACAATGGGTTTACCATCACTAAGGATTGGAAAACCTTCAGCATCAGTTTTGATTACGTTTTGGATATCATTTCTTTGAGCATTGGTAAGATAATGATCCCACCAACCCTTAAGTTGACCAGTAAAACCGATGACAAGAATTTCCATGATAACTTAATCACTACAATCATAAGAGGTTTGATAGGCAGTTGACACCATGGTCATTTCTTGGAGAAGATTAAGGATTGCATATTCATTTTTACCATCAATATTATAGACATAAACATTATTTGCACTAAAAGATTTCAAGGTTGGATCACGTTCTTCAAGCAATACATCAGGTCGAGTCGCTCTTTGATAATAAAGTTTTGAAGGATTTTTCCAATTAAGCACTTGGCTAATGATTAGGTTAACCTTAATGGCAGAACTAGCTTCAGATTGACAATTTGGCTCAGACTGGGAATCAAATTGTTTAATCATATTAATGATTAAAGGTTTAGAAGAAGTTTTAGATTCTTCATATTGTGGTGTGTCAGGGATAATTAGATTCTTTTCAATTAAACTTGAGATAATTTCACTGGCAAGTTCAGTGTTAGGATTATTGTTAGAATTACCTATGTCTTGTCTTTTAAGGAGTTTGATACTTTCTTTTAATTGTTTGGAAACCTTAAATGGTTTAAAGATTGGTTTATCAATTAAAGTTTTAATAGTCTTTTCTCTAGAAATTGAAGGTTTATCTTCTTGAATTTTCTCTTTGTTTTTAGGTTCTTTACCTATGATTTTTTCACCTAAAAGTTGGAGATATTTGTTTGTACAATTGTTTTGTTCTGTAAGACCTTTAATATCTTGAGGACCTACGAGTTCATCGTCTACCCTAGACTTAAAAGGAGCAGTAATGACAGGTTTATTGTTTTTATCCTTTTTGTCCAAAAAATAAGAACTCGAAGGAAGAAGATCTGATTTGACAAGATTACCGTCTATACGGGATCAAACAGTTAAGACATTAACATATTTATCTTCCATAAGACCAATGCTCCAAGGATAAATGATTCCATTCCTAATCATGTAAGCATGAAACCAATCAAAGAAAGGAACATTAGATTGAACATTTCTCATAAAGGAGTACCATTTCTCCTAGATTTCTTCACGATTTTGACCCCTATAATTTTTGAAAAATCATTTCCTTTGTGACGTCCATATCGCGGAAAAGAAGTCTTTCCTAAGGGTTTCTTTATCTACTTCAAAGGTTGTACTAATCATGGACATCATTCATATCAGAAAAGGATGGAGATCGGATATATCTCTGTTCATTTTCATCTTCCTGACGGTATATAGGCTTGGGTAAGGATGAAGAGGTATCTAACCCTTGAAGATTGATTGTAGAAGGAGTAGATCTGATTGTTGAAAAAGATTTCCTAGACAAGGTAGATCTAAAATCTTTAGACCTAGTGGAGCTTGATCTAAGAGATCTAGATAAACTAAAGGAGTTTCTCCTATCAAAAGTTAATTCAACTTTACCAGATTAGTGTTGGATTATTTCAGAAATTTCTAGTGATTCTCTGGGCAAAGCTGGTACAGCTTCATCCATCGTCCATTTTTGAGGAAGAACAACATCCTGCCATCTGATTATTTTAGGGACAACTACATTTGTTTTAGTTACATCAGTAAGGAATAATGTTGTTACTCCTATATCTTTTGGTTTTAACGCCTTAGAATGGAAAGAATTCATTATTTTATAATGAATCCTATAGATCAAGGTTAAAGGGATGGATTCAGGCTTTATATCTAAGCCACATACTTTGAGATTTAAGAACAAAGTATCTAAGATGTTTTTTATCTTGAAGACTTACTGTCCTGTTAGGATAACAATTAAAGTAGATTGGACCATGACCTAAGCTGGTTTCTATAGTTCTGAGTAAAGAGTCGTGGAATTAATTGTGTCTAACATCTCTGGGACAAAGAAGAACAGATGTGTTAAGACCTTCATGAATTAAGGGTTTGATAGCTACCTAGACACAACCTATGTGAAGATAGTTATATTTTTGTTTATGATTTTTGATAGATTCTTCTGACAAAAGATAGAATTCTTCATCGTCACTCTCAATTATAATTTGTTTTTCTACAGTCCTAATAATATAATTAAAACTCCTAAAGAATCTCCCTTCAGGTTTATAATGTTCATTTGTTGATATCTTAGGAATTTCCTAATTGTCAAAATCTTGATTAGTATCTTCAAAACATATTTCTTCATTGAAGATGTTTAGTTTAGATTGATTAGTTTGTTCTTTAGACAAAGATGAAGATGAAGATTGAGAAGATCTGACAGAAAGTTTAGAAAAAGATGAAGAAAGAGAACGCAACATAATAGCAGAAGAGAAAAAAGAACAAAATATATAAAGACAAAGAATAAAGCGGAGTATAGAAATTAAAAGATCAGAAGCAAATATGTTCAACAACCCCCGATATCATTGCCATCATTTAGATCTATAGAAATATAAGTGAAGAATCTAAGTTAAATTTTATCTCCTAAACTAGATCTTAAGATTATCATTTTATTTCTTACTTTGGTTTAGATCTGAGCAGTTTATCAATTACTGAACCATATTTTAACTTCTAAGTTTATATATTATTCCTAGATCCATAACCATCGCAAATATTTACCAGATCTTGGCTCAAGGTCACCACTGTACCCAAACCTTTCACTACCTGTGGCGACATCATCAAATTAGACTTACTGCCCTCTCCACCGGGTCTTACTGCTACAGCCCCACAGAATAGATCCAACACGGGTATTATGTACCATCCAATCCAAGAAAAGGTAACATGAACTGCGTCCTAACCAGATCCAATCATAATAACAAAGATTAACATATTATTATACAGTTCAACAAAGAAATAAACAACAATAGATAAAGATCAAAGCATTATAAGATAATAACATTAGTATCCAGTTCAATAAGATAAATAAACAACTTAGATCCAACCATTTACTTTCCTACTTCCCCATTAGGCTCTGATACCAGAGTTATAAGGTGAAGATCATGAGAAAAGACGGAGGGGGGGAGGGAGCAGGATGAAGAGAAGTAGAATGCAGACGAAGTGCTTACATGATAAATAAATATGCAAAAAAGTAAATAAACTTAAAACATAAACGTGAAAACCAGAAGCGCGTCAAAGCCGACATGATCTGGCGAAAAGATGAGAAGAGATGAATTAATTACATAAGAAATAAACTTATTAAAGTACCATCAAAATTCTTGAACTCTAATTTTTTTTTTTGAACTATGAAGTGAAGAATTTGCATTCAATTGGTTTCAAAGTTTCAAGGCTTTGTCATCAATACACCCAAATACTATGAGTGCATCAATGCTCACATTGTGAGATTTGTTACTTGTAACCAGTTATGCAATGTAGGTGTTGTTTAAAATGCACCTTACAAAGTATGGAGTATGAATGCTCTGGTCTTGGTAGCCGTTGATTAAGCAAAGAAAAAAATCAAGAGTGGAGATTCAAGAAGGGTTACTGGTAGAATAGGTAATGTTATAAATATTGAAGTTAAAAAATTGGTCCTCGAACTATATGCATATTATGTGCTAGTAATTTACAAAATGGTCCATATGTTTTCTGCCTCTCTTTGGTATCCTTGCAACATCTCCTTCTTCGTCTCGCCGCCTCTTCTTGGAAGATGAAGACACTGAGCTCTCCTTCTCAGTCTATTCTTCGCAACTTCACTTTTGATCATATGATGAAGACACTGATGAGAATGCTCAATGGTGTGATGCATGAAGGTAGAAAACAAGCATTTGACTATTCACCTAAACTGGAAACTGGAAAATGTTTAAGGATACGCATTAATATTCTTATGCATAACTGAAAATTCAAACTATTCACCCTTATTTCAGCAAACAAATCCAAAAATGGTTATGGTAGTAGAACCACAAAGTAAAATAAGGCAACATCATCTTCTACCCTCTGCTTAAAGTTTGAAAAGACCAGAAGACAAGGAAATCTCAATGCAAATTTGACTCATCGCCATTGTTGCGCCTCACCCAGATCCGGTCACGCTGCATCTTGGCAACCGCGTCGCACCACCCAAATCCGTGACCGCCCACCCGAGCCGTCAGAGTCGTGACCCAAATCCGAGACCGCCCACCCGAATCGTCAGAACTATGCCCAGATTCGTTTCTCCATAAGCCACTGTGCCACGTGCGATCTATCCTCGTTGTCGTCGCCGCATCAAAAATCGCCATCATCTCCGGCGGTATAGGAAACTAGATTCGCAAGCCATGGGATCCACGAGCCCAGCTACTAAAGCCACCGCCGCACGTTAGTGATCTGCCATCGTCGTGAGCTAGCACCGGCAAATCGCCTCCTCAACCCCAACAATGATGGAGAAAGCTTAGAGATGGAGGTGTTTTTGTTTGAAGGACCAAAATGTAAAATAGATGAGATAAGGAAAAAAAAGTAAATAAAAGAAGGGTTTCTAATGTAAATATCTAAACCTGATAAAAAAGTCAAATAACAGGCAATAACAAGTAAATTCAATGGAACACTAATGCTCCCAATTTATTCAAGAGCATTTTAAAAGTTTCCATGCAATGTAATGATAAATTGCAAAGTTAGTCATTTTATAAAAAATAATTTCAAAGTAAGGGGTCTTTGGTGGGGCTTACAAAGTTAACCTAAAAGGACCACCAGTTGGAACCATAGCAACTAGGATGCACAGATCGGAGGGCTCTAGTGATGGGATTTAACTAGTGGTTGGAAGGGGAGGGGGGCGGCGCTTGGACAACCATGCATAGGTTTAGGAAGCCGAAGATAGCATTAAGTGTCTGAGGCGTTTGAGTGATGACTGGTGGAGGAGAGCTGGCCGCGACAGACCATCGTCCTTGGAGCATGGAGCAAATTAACAAACCTATAATAGCAGTGAACCTCTTCATGAGTTAAATTGTCCAATTTATTATTTGTGTTTTTTCAGCGTGTGGGTAAATCGAGTATTGTGTTCTATAAATGGGCATTCTTTGTTGTTACAGAGTAAACAATTGCAATGTATGGGTTAGTTTTTCTTATGTATCCATTATGATGTCCACCCTGTGTAGAGATTGACCAATCGGAGATCCAGTCGAAATAGGGTTCTAGTATTTCTTTTGTACATGGGAATTGAAATAATGATAATAGAAGTTAGAAGTCATGGTTGAAACAGCTTATTTGCATAGTTGTATTCGACTGAAAGGAGGAAATAGATAGCAGCGTGTATGTGAAAGGAGACTTTGAAAGAGGTTATGGTTTGTAGTTGGGTAATTGTGATTTGGCAATGTAATTGTAAAAATAGTTTATAGACTACATAAAATACTTTATATGCTTTGAAAGAGGAGACTTTGATTAGATTGTATAAAAGTAGGCATGCTTAAGTGGATTATTGATTGTAACCACTATTGTATTTCACTGCAAAGATTATAATACCAGAACCTCCTCTACCTCTGCTAACTGCTCTATTATGTCTATTCTCTTGAACTCTTCATTAAACTCTTTCTATTCGCTATCTTTAATACTAAATTCCCATAATAGATCTAATACTAGAGGACTAAAGTCGAATAAGTATGAGCATAAGGGTTCAAATATAAACCTAAGACTTAAAATATAAACAAATAGAGAAACCAATAAATGACCTGTAATAGCAGGCAGTTAAGTGAGCATCAATGCTCACACAAGTAAAGGGAGCATTGTAGAAGGCTCCAAGTTTCAAACCATTGTTTTATGTCAAAATATTTTTAAAGCTCGAATGAATAGCATCAAAACTCCAGAATAACATGTTCTGGTGGGCAAGCCTGCAGTTTTAAAGGAGAATTCTACAATGCTCACTTTAATGTAGTGAGCATATGCTCACTAGAAATGACCGCTGATAACCGGTCACCTCTTTTTTTAATGTATATTATATTATCTTTAAAATTATATTTTAGTCCTCCCAAAAACTAAAGTGCTCTAGATTCTGATATTTTTCAACCTGCTTGCCTAGTTAGGAGAACGTTGAGCAAAGGAATGGGAACCCAAGGCTGCCATACGGGTTAGTTGAATTAGGCTCTCCAATGGCACTGGTTTGTGTGTCTAAGATTGGTTTGATGGCTTGAGAACAGTGATGAGGTTGATGTCTCTTTGATTTGGGGTTTTTGGGATTTTGGTGAAGGAAGCTTTTGTTGGGCCCTAGTGGGAGCTCAAAAGTCAAGGAGATCTCTATCAATATGAGCTAAGTGATAAGCTACAATAATGGGTCTGATGTCACATCTTGACCCAAAACCTTAAGACATTAGGTCTATAGGTCTTTTATACTTATATAGTCTTCAACTTGCCCATTCTTCACTAATGTGGGGTTTCAACACTCACATTTGAATTTCTAACATTCTTCCCCTCAAATGTGAGTCCTTCACACACAATCACTCCTCCTCAAGCAGAAGCCTTTCAAGTATTTGACGGTGTTACCAAGAAAGCTCAACCCGCATCCAAGAGTCACATATTCTCCACATCGGGCTACACACGATCTTCTTCATATTTGTACTACCATCGTCCATCATTTACAGCGGAACACACCGCCTAGCGGCCACATCGCTAGGAAGACTTTCGATATAAGAGACCCTTCACATGGATCTACCAACCATCATCGTCTACACCAATACTTGTCCAAGCAGAACCATCAGCTCTGATAGGAGATCTCCCCGACTTTTGGACTCCCCCTATGGCCCAACAAGTAGTATCAGAGTTAAGATCTCATCTTTGTCGCCTACTTCAACAAAAATAATTTATTGTTCTCAGATTTAGAGGTATACAAGGTCTCAAGCTTCTCCCACAAAGTTCTGGCATGTGAATCATTAGCAATATGATTCAAAACATTATCATTTACTTATTGCCGAATAAAGCCACAAACCATCTCATGCTCAAAAGCCCAATCTTCATCAGATTTAGCCTCAGGCTTTTCATTAGCAAACACTCTAGTAAATGTAATTTTTTCACAAATAATAAATCTTTCATCTTTTCTTTCCACTTGTGATAATTTTTAAACTATATGGCATGGACCCACTTAGTGTTGGACCTACACAACAAACTCCCCCTCCAACTCAAGTGGAGGCAAATGCCAAACCGACAACCAAATGACAATTTTCAAACTTCTCCCTTAGTAGAGTCTTTGTCAACATGTCTAAACCATTATCATCAGTATGAATCTTATCAAGTTCTAACAATTTCGAGTCCAGAACATCACATATCCAATGATACCTCACATCAATATGCTTAGATCTACCATAGAATGTAGGATTCTTGCCGAGATAGATGACACTCTGACTATCACAAAACAAAACATACCTCTGCTGAGTAAAACCAAGTTCATGCACAATTTTTCATCCAAAGCAACTCCTTACAAGTCTCGATAATAGCAATGAGCTCAGCTTTAGTAGTAGACAATGCAACACACCCCCTATAAAGGTAATCAAATAGCCCAAAATAGACTTTCTAGAGTTAATATCTGCTACCAAGTCTGAATCTGTATAACCACAAATAAAAGGTTTTTCAATTCTAAAACAGAGCTTTAAACTAGAAGTGCCCCAAAGATATCTCAATATTCACTTCACGGCTTTCCAATGCATTCTACCAGGATTGGAAATAAAACGACTAACTACACCAACTGCATGACATATATCAAGTCTTATGCAAACCATTGCATACATCAAACTTCCTATTGCAGATGCATAAGGAACACGTTACATGTCTTGTTTCTCTTCATCACTAGAAGGAGTTTGTCTAGTGCTAAGCCTAAAATGTATAACAAGAGGTGTGCTTACAACTTTAACTTTATCCAAGTGAAACCGTTAAAACACTTTCTCAATATATTTTTCCTGAGATAACAACAACTTCTTGGCCACTCTATCATAAGTAATATGGATGCCAAGAATATGTCTTGCTAGTCCAAAGTCTTTCATTGCAAAAGACTTACTAAGCTCCTTTTTAAACCTGTCAATTCTAGAAGAATTATGACCAACAATTAACATATCATCAACATAAAGCAATAAAATGATGAATTCATTACTAGAAAATTTCTGCACAAACACACAATGATCAGAAGTAGTCTTCTTGAATCTTTGTTGAATCATAACAGACTCAAACTTCTTGTACCATTGCCTCAGGGCTTGTTTCAAGCCATATAAACTTTTCTTCAACTTGCAGACATAATTTTCTTTACCTTTCACCACAAAACCCTCAGGTTGCTCCATGTAAATCTCCTCCTTCAAATCACTATGAAGAAAAACAGTTTTCACATCCATCTGCTTAACCTCTAAATCAAGACTGACTGTCAAACCAAGAACAATTCAAATGGAAGACATTTTAACAACCAGCGAGAAGATCTCCTCAAAATCAATCCTTTTTTTTCTGATGGTAGCCTTTGACAACTAATCTAGCTTTGTATCTCAGAGTAGAAGTATTCTCATCATTCTTCAACCTGTAAACCCACCGATTTTGCAAAGCTTTCTTGTCCTTAGGTAACTTGACCAGCTCAAAAGTATGGTTGTTAAGCAAAGATCTCATCTCATTATTCATTGCTGCAACCCATTCTACCTCCTGCTCACTCTCCATAGCCTCTTCGTAGTACTCAAGTTCTCCCCCGTCAATGAGGAGCACATATTTATCAGATAAGTAATAAGAAGAGAGAATAAGAAGTATGGAAGACCTCCTAAGTGAAACAATAGGCTCATCAACAACCTCACGAGTAGGAGCATCTACCTCATCAGCAACATTATCAACAACATCTTCAACCTGATCACCCTGAATATGATTATGCACATCATCATGATTGCCAAAGTCAGCTACATCAAGCATATGAGGCTCAGGAACTAGATCAATATCAACCAAACCATCAGTACTCAGAGACTCTGACTTCTTTGCCTTATCAATATCTTTAATGGTCTAATCCTCCATGAAAATAACATCATGACTTCTAACGAGCTTCTTCTCAACTGGATCATACAACCTATAGCCAAACTTATCATGACCATAGCCAATGAAGATGCACTGCCTTGTCTTGACATCTAACTTGGACCTCTCATCTTTGGGCACATGTACAAATGCTCTACACCCAAAGACACGTAAGTGGTTATAGGAAACATCCTTTCCATACCACACTCTGTTAGGAACATCAACCTGCAAAGCAACAGTAGTAGATAAATTAGTAACATGTGCAGCAGTATACAAAGCCCCACCCCAAAAAGATCCAGGTAACTTTGCTTCAGAAAGTAAACATCTAACTCTCTCCATTAATGTCCTATTCATCCTTTCTGCCAAGCCATTAAGCTGAGGAGTCTTGTCTTCAAGTGTCTAATACTTTGTTGTCTATAGTACTCATCAAATGGTCCACAATATTCACCACCATTATCAGTGCAAACACATTTCAGTTTCTTTCCTATTTCTTTCTCAACAAAAACTTGAAATTGCTTAAAGACACAAAACACTTGGTCCTTAGTCTTGAAGGCATAAACCCAAAGTTTTCTTGAATGATCATCGCTAAAAATCACAAAGTAAAGTGCACCACCAAATGTTCTAGTCCTCATTGAACTACAAAGATCTGAATGCACCAACTTAAGCACCTCTGATTTCTTAAAAGAAGGATGATTATTGAAAGAGACTTTATTCTGCTTCGCAGCTAAACAATGAGTACACTTTTCCAATCTTCCATCCTTCAAACCTGAAAGTAAATTCATTTTGGCCAAAGTATCAAGTCCCTTCTCACTAATGTGGCTAAGTCTCTTGTGCCATAATTCTGATTGGTTATCACACTCAACTATATTAGCAACATCAACAAAAACTAAAGCCTTGGTCCAATACAAACCTGAACACTTCTTTCCATGTGACATTAAAACTAATCATTCTACTGTAATTTGGTTCTATCATTCAATCAAGCAAACAAATAAATAAATTTCTCTAATATCAGCTATTGGGAAAGAAAAGGAGTGTGCATACAATGGAAGCACCAACAGACAAATGGATAATAAAACCTTTCCCACTTGAAAGAACTTGTGAGGAGTAAAATATACAGCTAACAAAAAATATTCACCAAAAGATATATCCAAGAATGTGCAAAAATAAATAGACAAAGAGAACGCACAATTTTAACGTGAAAAACTCCCTCAATGTGATAAGTAAAAACCACGGGACTTAGTCTAGAAAAATATTCACTATAACAAATTAATAAGTACAACAAAGTATCTCCCAAAAAATAAAGATATCACAACGGCTCTTACTCACTGTCAACAAAGCTCAAAACCCACAAAGGGATTCAAACAGTCCAACAAATAGAGATGAAGAAATAAGAATATGACCGTACAAGTAGAATCTCACAATGTAAGGAACAACATAATAAAAAATCATCTAGTTCGGAGCACAAATGACTATCCAATCTAAACACAAATGACTATCCAATCTAAACACGCAAGATCAACATTGAAATTTTTTAGTGTTCTGTGTTGGTGAAGAAGGAGCATGGTGGAGCATGGTTCTGAAAAGCAACTCTGGTAGAAGCTCCGACCGCAGGATTTGTAGAGAATGGTGGCACAAGTGTTGGCTCATTGTTGTAGCAGAAGTGGTTCAGTGTTGGCCCGATTTCTGGAATTTGGTTGAAGAGCACAATTTGGCTATGGAAGATGGTTCTGTTAGGAGGAGAAGGATGATGGTTTTGCAGTGCTGCATTTCCTTGATTTTAGTGGGATACATCAACCAATTTACACCAACAAGAGTGAAGCAACGTACCAATTTATATAGATTGTTCTACAACCAAATTATTCATCATACTCAGTGGGTCCTTTTTTTGCTAGCTCATACAAGTTTAATAATAACCTATGATTTTCTTCCAAGGCCCAATCAGGTAAATTAGTAAAATGATAAATGCGGCACTATAAAAAAATGTAAAAAGAAAAACAAAACAAAAATTGATCAATGTGAAAATTGACTTACATCAGTTACATGCTCATGGACGATGATAATGCAAATGAGAAAAAAAAAAAAAAAAAGAAGGAAGAAGTCAAACTCAATGGCATTGAACAGAGGCTCTGTTGCCATTACTGTTACTATTGTTAGTGTTGGTAAGTGCAGAACTTGCTTTGACGACAAGATCACAGAGCGGACTGAGCGATAAGGGATGATGAGATTGGGAGAGAGGGACGAGGGAGTAGAATCGGTCAGGTAGAAGCTCCTCCTCATCGGGAATGCATGGCGTGCATATTCACTCGGAGTTGCAGAGGAAGCAAGTGGGGTTCTGTCGGAGACGACATGGCTGGCTGGGATTGGGTGTTTGTACTCCTTGATTCCACCCTCCATGTCCATCACCCTGATCCTCGATGGTCTTCGAAAAGATTCTAACGCACCAATCCTTTGTTTTATCACAGGCACTGAATTTGTAATTTCCTAATTTTATCCTAACCTATTCTCCAAGTTTTCCATAACACATCTCAACCATTCAGTTTTTTAAAATTATTTTATGAACGACTTTGGATACTTGAAGCATTGATGCTTACCACATTAAAATGAGCATTGTAGAATTCTTCGATTTTAAAAGTCCGACCCTTGTGCGTGCCATCAGATTAAGGCTATTTCGAGTTTGTGAACTACTTCCCAAAATAATTGACTTCTACGAAATTAGTCTATTTTGGACTTTTTTTTCCTCTTTTTTTTATGCCTATACTGTGTTTGTCTTTATTTCCTTGGGCTTGGGGAAAATTCGAATTAGGACAAACCATAAATCACTTATATATATATATATATTAAACTAATAATACTTACACAAACTTATATACTCATATGCTCGTTCATATACTCCCATATAAGTTATTGAATAATATCTTATTTTAACTGTACTTTTTTTAATCGTCCAAATTATACACATATCTTACATAATTTGTGCAAGCATATTTTATTTACATATACTATTTTGGTGACTCATAACTTTTCGTAGCTTGGCTTAACTTGAATAAGCTTGAAAATGTTTTTTTTAAATTAAATTTTATGTTGGATTATCTTATTTTGTACTTAGAAAAGCTTTTCAATAGACCTTTACTGCTTGAGAAAAGAGTGAGAATCTTATTTCCAAACGAAAGGTTGTGGATGCTGCGGTAGACATGGACGTGGACACTGAAGCAGGGGAAGAAACCAAGAAAAGTGCGTTTCCTAGTTCTTTATCGTCAGCACTGACTGTTGGGTAGCATCGTTGGGACTAATGATCATTCTTATTAGTTGGAACTGTTGCGGGCTTGGAAACCCACAAGCAGTTTGAGCTTTGAAGAACTTCTGTCTCAAGAAGTTTCCCACCTTATCTTCTTTATGGAAAAAAGGAAAAAAGCAGTTGAGAAGCGAAGAATGAGGAATTTGGGTGGTTTTGAGAATGTCCTTGTTGATTGTAGAGTTAATGAAAGAGATAGAGTAGGTGGTTTGGCTTGCCTATGAGGTATGGGGTGGAGGTACAACCAATTTCTATGTCCAGCAATCACATGGATATCAGATTTAAATGTCCTAAGGTGAATGAAGATGGAGGGATACCGGATCCATGGATGGCCAGAAAGGGAGCACAAACAACTTACTTGTGACTTGCTAAAGGATCTTAAAAGCCAAGTTTCTTTTCCTTGGCTTTGTTTTGGAGAATTTTATAACCAAATTCACACTCGAGAAGATAAAGATGTGGGAACCTCTAGGGAACTTTGCCTTGTTGATGAATTCAGAAAAAGGAATCCAAGAGTGTGAGTTCTTGGACTTAGGTGTTTTTTTGCTGGCGATACACATGTTCAAATTGATGGCAGGAAGATAACCTAGCCAAAGCTAGATTAGACCATGCTTTTGCAAATCCTCAATGGCGTGAGATATTTCATTCTGTATAGGTTGAGCACTGGCCATGTATCAATCTGATCACACTCCAATCACAATTTCCTTTGGGGCCTTTAACCCGAAACAGAAGAGGAGATGTAGACCATGAATTAGATTTAGAGAACTCTGGTTACAATAGAAAGCCTGCTCTGCAATCATTTGCGATTCATGGGTAACTACTGGTATAACTGTTCATGAGAAATACAGTTTTGTGGTGATGAAATTGGCTGGGTCGGGTGGCGATATTTTTGGTGATCTGCCAAGAAAAGCTCGTGAAATGCAGAAGCAACTAAAGTTTGTCCAATCTGCACCGCATACTGAGGAGAACTATGGGAGGGAAAATGAAATTACATGGGATCTTGATAATTTTCTAGCAAAAGAAGAGGTTGGTTAGTATCAGAGGTCTGGGGCTAATTGGCTTCGCATAGTGATAAAAATACCAATTTTTTTCTATAGAAAGGATTCTCAAAGATATAGCAAGGGTTATTACTAATTTTTACAACGACCATTTTAAATCCACACAACCGGTTGATATTGAGGATGTTACATACGTGGTTCAGGGAAGGATGATAGCACCATTGGCAGACATTTTGGGTAAGGATTTCTCTGGAATTGAGGTATATGTGACTTTATCTCAATCGTATCCAATGAAAGCCCCTGGTCAAGATGGCATGCCTACGCTTTTCTACCATAATTATGGTGTTAAAATTATGGCTAAAAGACAAAGGGCCACACATTTAGTGGAGCAAACATAATGATGTTATGGCTTAAAATTAAGAAACCTAGGCATGGATAATTTTAGACCCAAATAGCTTTTTGCAATTTGATTATAAATAGCCATCCTTGATTGAAGAGCTGTTACAAAAAAAAACTCCAAGATTAAAGGAAGTTATCTCTTCCTGATCTCTTGTTCTATAATTGTGAGAGATTTTAATATTGAGAGAAAGATAAATGAGAGAGAGACTGTCATGATGAAGTGATCATTTTACGTGAATTGGGTTTTGAGTTGTGAGAAAAGAGGGTATATAGAGTTCTTGTAAAATCCTAATTTTTTGACAGGGAATAGTGAATTTTTCGTTATGTCTCAGTGGGACGTAGAGAAAACAGCGAACCACGTTAAATCTCGATATCCTTGATTGTGCTCAATTTTTCTATTAATTTCTCCAAATGGGTCTCACGCTTTTCAACAAGTGAGGTATTAGCAATGAGCTCTTGGTTCTTTCGAAGTGCCTTATTTATAAGAAAATTCTTAAGTATGTTGAAGTATTCTGATATGTACGATCTTCCACATAACAGGTGAAAAGAATTATTCTTGTTCTTGGAAAAGTATGGTAATGTGAAAGTGTATGTTTGGAAATTTACTATTTGCAAAAGATTGATATTTAAGTGTGCAGCTTAACATTGACACCACCTCTCTTTCCTGCAAATTTATCAAGCGAAATCTGTTCACGGACTACGGCATTGTTCCAAAGATATCTGAATCTGTTCTTTACGTCCATATGGTCATCATGGTGAGGCTAAATTTGATTTGGAGAAATTCAATGAAGAAAATGATTTCAGTCTTGGCGGCTTAAGATGAAAGTCCTCCTGGTTCATCAAGGCTTGGCCAAAGCCTTGGAAGGGAGAGAGGATGTACATGGTCTAACTGACATCCAAAAAGATGAGATCTTAGAAAAAGCACATAGTGCAATTTTGTTGTGCTTGGGAGATGAAGTTCTACGAGAAGTGTCAGAAGAAGATACAAACACAGGAATATGGTTGGAAAGCTGTACATGACGGTCACTTACCAATAGAGTATTTGAAGAAAAGAATTTATACTCTTCAAATGGGAAGGAAAACCTATAAAAGATCGCCAAGTGGATGAATTTAATGAATTATTCTTGATCTAAAGAATATTGATGTTAAAATCGATGACGAAGATCAAGCAATTCTTCTACTATGTTTGGCCTTCCAAGTTCTTACGAGCACTTTATCGACACCATGATGTATGGTCGAGAAGATCTTACCTTGGAGGAAGTCAAGGCTGCGTTGCACTCGAAAGAACTGAAGAAAAGAGTATCAGTTTCAAAATCTGAAGGCTCGGGTGAAGGTCTCTTTGTTAGAGGAAGAACAAAGAAACGAGATCAAAATAGTGGCGAATGAGAGGCAATCTAGGTCAAAATCCAAAGCGAAACCTAGAAAATTTAAATGCTTCCATGTCACAAAGAAAGGCATATAAGGAAAAATTGTCCAAAGCGCAAAGAAAGGAGAAGATCTACGAACTGGAAGTGCGGTTGTAGCAGAGATGGCTACGAAAGGGCAGATTTCTCATAGTCTCAGATCATGACTCAAAAGATGAATGGATTCTTGAAGGATGCTCATATCACATGTGTCCCAATAAGGATTGGTTTACCACTTACCAACCTTTAGATGGGGGCAAGGTCCTGGAGGGGAATGTAAGGTCGCCGCATTGGCACTAAAGGGAATCAAAATGTTTGACGTGATCGTGAGAACATTATCGGATGTAAGGCATGTTCCAGAGTTGAAGAAAAATCTGATTTCCTTGGGTACGCTAGATTCAAAAGGTTATAGCTACAAAGGTGAAGGTGGAGCTATAAGAATTTCTAAAGGTGCTCTAATTGTAATGAAGGGGAAGAAAGAAAATTGTCTCTACATATTACAAGAAAGCACAATTATAGTTTTCATTTCCTCCTCACGGTGATTCGATGTCACCAAGTTATGGCATTTGCGAATGGGACATGTCGTGAGAGAGGTCTAGCTAGAGTTGAGCAAAGCAAGGATTACTCTATGGTCAACAAGTTGGGAAGATAGATTTCTATGAACAATGGTATTGGGTGTCTGGATAAAATTCAACACGATGCAGTTCATCGAACAAAAGGCACGTTGGATTATATACATTCTGACTTGTGGGGTCCTTCTCAAGTACCTTCTTACGGTGGTGGCAGATATATGTTAACCTTCATTGATGATTATTCAAGGAAGGTTTGGATCTTCATTTTGAAACATAAAAATGAAGTATTTGTCAAGTTCAAACAGTGGAAAACCTTGATCGAAAAGAAGATTGGAAGACAGATCAAGCGACTGAGAACTGACAACGGTTTGGAGTTCTGTAGCGGAGAATTTGAAAAGTTTTGCAAGGATAATGGTATCGTCAGACACCATACAGTGAGGCACACTCCACAACAGAATGGACTTATAGGCAAGCGAATGAAAGAACTTTACTTGAAAGAACCGGATGTATCTTTGTCAAATGATGGATTACCAAAAGCATTTTGGGCCAAGAACTTGTCAATACTTGCCATGTTACTTGATCAACAGATGTCCATCAACGACCATTGGTTTCAAAAAAAGAGATGTGGTCGGTACTATCCGCCAATTATGAAAATTTAAGGATATTTGGTTGTCCTGCATATGCTCATATCAAAGAAGGAAAACTTGATGCAAGAGCATTGAAATGCATTTTTCTTGGATATCCTGACGGTGTGAAAGGATATAAGCTATGGTTGCCAGAGAAAAGAAAATGCATTATTAACAGGGATGTTACCTTTAATGAAGCTGAAATGCTAAAGCCTTATAAAGAGTCATCAAATGAAAACAAAGATCCAAATATCTCGAAAAAGGTGGAGATTGAGATGGAGTCTTCCAAAGAAACCTCGTTGGATCAAGTTCAAGAAGAAGAAGAACAAATCCCACTTGAGGATTCAGACACACAACAATTGCTAAAGACTATTTGGCAAGAGATAGGCAAAGAAGAGAGATAAGACCTCCTTCTAGGTATGGCTATTCTGATCTAGTAGCATATGCTCTAAATGTCGCTGATAATATCGACAGTTGTGAGCCTCAATCATACCATAAAGCTATCAATAGCAAAGAAAATGCTCAGCGGATTGCTGCAATGACAGAAGAAATTGAATCTCTTCATAAGAATCATACTTGGGTCCTTGTTGAAAGGTTGAAAGCTCAGAAGATTGTTGGATGCAAATGGGTCTTCAAGAAGAAGGAAGGAATCCCTGGAGTAGAAGATGCAAGATTCAAAGCGCGATTGGTAGCTAAAGGTTTTACACAAAGAGAAGGTATTGATTTTAATGAAGTCTTCTCTCCTGTGGTAAAACATAGCTCAGTCGCATCCTACTTGCCATCGTAGCTCAATTTGATCTAGAACTTGAACAACTAGATGTCAAGACGGCATTCTTGCATGGCGAAGGTGGAAGAACAAATCTATATGAAGCGGCTACGAGGGATTTGAAGTCCAAGGGAAGGAAGACTATGTTTGCTTGTTGAAGAAATCTCTCGTACGGCCTAAAAAGTCTCCTAGACATTGGTACAAGCGGTTTGACACCTTCATGCTTGGAAATGGCTATTGTAGAAGTGAGTATGATAGTTGTGTGTACTACAAGAAGCTCAGAGATGGGTTGTTCATTTATCTACTCCTCTATGTTGATGACATGTTGATCGCTTGCAAAAACATGTCTCGAAATACAGAACCTGAAAGCTCAATTGAGCTCAGAATTTGAAATGAAGGATTTAGGAGCTGCAAAGAAAATTCTAAGAATGGAGATTCTCAGAGATAGAAAAACAGGGATGCTCTTTCTATCACAAAAGAAGTACATCGAGAAGGTATTAGAGCGCTTTGGAATGCAAAGCTCAAAACTGTCAGTACTCCATTGGCAGTTCATTTCAAACTTTCGGCGGCATTGTCACCGAAAACTGAGGAGGAGGTGGAGCACATGTCTCATGTTCCATATGCTAGTGCATTGGTAGTCTCATGTATGTTATGGTATGCACTAGGCCTGATATTTCTCAAGTTGTGAGTGTGGTGAGTAGATACATGGGAAATCCAGGGAAAAATCCATTGGCAAGCAGTGAAATGGATTTTGCGTTACTTGAAGAGTACTACTGATGTTGGTTTGGTCTACAAGAAATGAATGACACAACAAGAAGTGTTGTCGGATATGTGGATTCAGATTATGCTAAAGATCTAGATAAAAGAAGATCCTTGACGGGTTATGTTTTCACTCTCTATGGATACTGTTAGCTGGAAAGCAACACTAAAGTCAATTGTTGCTTTGTCAACCACCGAGGCAGAATACATCGCAGCATATTCTATGAAGCGGTGAAAGAAGCCATTTGACTTCGGGGTTTGGTCAAGGAATTAGGATTGCGGGTAGCAAATACAAGTAGTCTATTGTGGATGACCAAAGTGCTATACATCGACCAAGAATCAAATGTATCATGAACGCACCAAACACATTGATGTCGTTGCACTTCATTCGAGATGTAATAGCACAAGGTGCTATCAAAGTCGAAAAGATCTCTAGGCAGTAAAATCCACAGATATGGTTACTAAGCCAATTCCGACAACCAAGTTCGGGCATTACTGGACTTGATTAATGTGTCCAATAATTAAACCTTCAAGAGGGAGAGCAGCAGTAGAAAAAACTATGGTAGTCTTTCAGCCAATGTGGAGATTTGTTAAAATTATGGCTAAAAGACAAAGGGCCACACATTTAGTGGAGCAAACATAATGATGGTTATTTTGTGGCTTAAAATTAGCAACCTTGGTGGATAATTTGTGCCCACAAATTTGCTCCTTGCATTTGGCTATAAATAGCCATCCTTGGAGCTTGAAGAGACACACCAAAAAAAACTCCAAGCTCTAGGAGTTCTCTCTAGTTATCTCTTCCTCCAATCTCTTGTTCTATAATTGTGAGAGATTTCTAATATTGAGAGAAAGATAAATGAGTAAGAGAGAGACTTGAGTGAAAGTGATCTTTGGGTGTAATTGGATTTTGGGTTGTGAGAAAAGAGTGTGTTAGTGGCTCTTGTAAAATCCTCTTTTTTGACATAGTGAATTTTCTCGTTGCTCTCTGGTTGTGGACGTAGGCAAATTGCCAAACCACGTTAAATCTCGATATCCTTGATTGTGCTCAATTTTTTTATTAATTTCTCCAAATGGGTCTCACACTTCAACATATGGCATATTGTAGAGCATGAAGTAATTGATGTTGTATTAAATATTATTGATCATGATGGTGATCAGAGTTGTTTTAATCACACTTACATATGTCTCATCCCAAAGATTAAGAAACCTAGGCATACTAAGGATTTTAGACCCATAGCTTTTTGCAACGTGATTTTTAAACTTGTTATTAAGGCTGTTACAAATAGATTAAAAATTATTTTTCCTGATGTCATTGGGGAAAACTAGAATGCTTTTGTGCTAGGAAGATTAATTACCGATAATGCTGTCATTGGCTATGACATTTTTCATTTTACGAGAAAGAAGCCGGGAAAGCGAGGGTATATAGAGTTGAAACTTGATATGGCTAATGTTTATGATAGGGTGGAGTGGAATATTTTACAGCCAGTTATGTATCAGATGGGATTCCTAGAGAAAACAGCTAAGCTCATTATGCGATGTGTTATTATTGTATCTTTTCCTTTGCCTGTGAATGGGGTGCCAAGGGAGACTTTCTATCCTAAGTGAGGTATTAGGCAAGGGGTTCCCCTTTCACCTTATTTATTTAGTCTTTGTGTTGAAGTATTATGTACATTAATTACCACATAACAGGTGAAAATGAATTTATATGGTATTAAAATTGCACAGAGGACCCTTGAAATTTTGCATTTACTATTTGCAAATGATAGTATTGTTTTCATTAGAGCTTTGCAGCTTAACATTGATTGTCAAGCTTGTTCCTGATGTGTATCAACAGAAATCTGGTCAACGCATAAATTCAGATAAATCTGAACTCTCTTTAACCCAAATGTGTAGGAGGATAGGAGACAAATCATCTAAGATGAATTGGAAATTAAGGCAGTAGAGAGTCACTCCAAATATATTGGCCTTCCGACGATGGTTGGCAAGCCCATGAAACAAGTGTTTGAATTTGTACATGACGTTTGGAAGAGACTAAAGAGATGGAAAGAAAAACATTTACTCAGGTTGGAAGAGAACTCTTGATCAAATTTGTGGTGTAGGCTATCCCCACTTACACTATGTGGTGTTTTCTGGTTCCCATATCGGTTTGTGACCAAATTGAAGCAATAATCAGTCAATTTTGGTGGGCAAGCAAAGACCATGATAAGGAAATACGCCAAGTGAAATGGGAGTCTTTATGTTAGCCAAAATAAAATGATGGGGGAATGTGATTTCGAAGTTTCATTCTTTTAGTTTGGCTTTTCCTCGTAAGCAAATCTGGAGAATTGTGCAAGCAACAAACTCTCTTATTGCTTGTGTTTTAGGTAGTAAATTTTTCCCTTCAACATATGTGCTCAACACTAAACTCGAACGAAAGTCGAGTTACACGTAGTGCAGTAATTGGAGTGCGAAACCGGTGATCGATAAGGGCTGTTTTTGGCGAGTTGGAGATGGGAATTCAGAACGGATTTGGAAGGATGGATGGTTGCCAAATCAGAATGCTCATAAGCTATGGAGTCCAATCTCAGTCTTGAATGAGAATGCAACTGTTTCTGAGCTGATTGATGAGGTAAACAAGTCCTGGGATGTTCAATTTATTTAGTCTATGTTCATACCTTTTGAAGCTACATAAGTGTTATCTCTTGGTTTACCCTTTTTCCAAGTTCTGATCAACTAGTGTGGGGGGAGCACAGAGATGGAAAGTTTACGGTTAAGACACTATATCAACTGGCTAGGTTAATGGATAATGAAGGTGCTACCAGCAGTGGCCCAAGTGTTAATATGTGCAAAACATGGTATAAGCTTTGGGGGTGTAACATGCCTCAACGTACAAAGCTCTTTGCATGGAGGGGTTTTCAAAATTGTCTCCCAACAAGAGCTTAACTTTGCACTAAAGGGGTACAATGCCCACATTTCTGCCCTCGGTGTTGTGATTAAGAAGAAACACTAGAACACACATTGAGAGACTGCCCTTGGGTCAAATCACTATGGTTTCAATCTTCTTGTGGGGTGTGGGTGGATGCCAATGCTTTGGATCCCATTATTCAGTGGCTTCAGCAAGTGTTTCTACAATGGCTAGATGGGGCTATTAAGTGTTTTTTGTCCATACTTCACGGGACTCGGCTTGCAAGGAATAAACTTTACTTTGAAGACTTACACACCCCAGCAGAGGTGGTGCTGGCTAGAGCTACCCAAAGCTGGCATGAATACAAGAACACTAATTTGAAGGACAATCATAGATCTAATGGTAATGTTACTAATTCTGTGATGTGTGCAACGCGATGGGAGCCCCCTTCTACTGGGCTCCAGAAATTAAATATTGATGCGTCAACATATAGTGACAGAACCTGTGGGTTGGGCGGCAATTATCAGAGACCACGAGGGGAATATTATGGCTACAATGACGTGGTGTATCCCAGCGAATTGAGAGGTAGCGATGGCTTAGATTTTGGCTATAAGTAAGGGAATTTAGTTTGCTCTTGACCTACGCTTCTTTGAGATTATGGTGGAGACGGACTCAAGAATGTGCTGCTAGGCGTTTCAACAGTGTGCCAGTACTAACTGATATGTGGGTTCAATAATAATGGATTGTAAATTGCTAGCCATGCATTTTAGGAACTTTTCTTGTCAACAAGTATGTAGGGGGCAATAAGGTTGCTCATTGTGTTGCTTCTTTGGCCCATGCAAATCCTATTTCTATTTGGGTTGAGGACGGCCCTGTGCAGGCTAAGAACTTGGCACTCTTGTATGTTCTTGCTTCTTCAGCTTCTTAATGCAGTTAATAGCTTTCTTGTAAAAAAAAAAAAAAAAGCTTTTCAATAAAAAATTCTCTCTTGAGCATTTTGATAATAAGCTTTTCTAAAAGTAAAATAAGCTAACACAAAATTAAAAATATATATATATTTTGTATTTAAATGCAGTCATAACAAAACTTTTTTAAATAAATTATTTGGATGTAAAAGAAATAAAAAGAAATATTTACAAAATTCTTAAAAAGATATTAAAATAAAAGCATTACTTTTCAATATCAAATCATATGATTACTTAAAAAAGTCATATAACTTTATTTTATAATATTAATCATACATGCTTATGAACCAATCTCGGTATTTGTTCTTAATGACATCTATTGTTTCTTCTATCTCACTACAAAAAAAAAATCAAGATTTAGCTATAAAAAATCTGTCACTAATGGAAAAAAAAAATCCGTCGCTAAATTAAATTTAGTGACGGATTGTGTTGTCTCTAAAGTCATTGCTAGATTGTTCCACGCTAAACTTTAGCGATGGAAATGAGTCTGTCGCTAAATTTAGTAATGGATTATTCCCTCGCAAATCCGTTTCTAAATATGTATCATGTCAGCATACACAACTGACCCTAATTGCATTTAGCAAGAGATGTTTTTGTCGCTATCCATAGCTAAATGTATGCCATATATGTCATCGCCTTAAACAACATCAGTTTAAATTTAGTAAGAGACTAATCCATAGCTTTTTTTTTTGTGAGACATCTAACCCCTATTTATTGCTTATTGTAGAACTGTTTAATTTGTCATAAATTGAATACAATAAAAATACTACTAAACATAAAATAGTATCCATAATTTACTGCATAGCATCAAATATATATTAACATAACTCAAAGTATCATTCTAAGCAAATAGTTTGAAACTATTTACATTATATCAAAAGATACTGTCAACATAGCACAAAATGCTATCCACAAACCTACACAAGTTTTGTGTCTTCCTAAGCAAAAGTTAAGTCTAAAACTATCTATGTCGAAGTTAATATTCATGGGGTGGATGAACTAAGACCATTTGGTGATGCTTATGTAAGATTTTCTCTCTGAAAAGTACATGAAAGTAGCCTAACAGCAGTTTGCACCTCCTATTGTACCATCTCTTGAACCATTGCTCTCACATCCCCTAACCTTTTCTCAATCTCACATTGGACAGCTTCTTCAAACTTAGGTGTGGAAGCATTAGAAGTACAAGCGCTAAAATTTTGTGGGCAAACCATAGATGATTGAGATCCTAGGCCCTAAATTGTGCCTTTATTTGGCCCACCAACAGCTTCAACCTAAAGTGACAACTTTTCTTGATGATCTAAGTCATGTTCTGCGGTCATATCATTTTCACTCCTTTCAAATGTGTCACTTTCTATTGTGTTATCTTCCACGCCATCATTGTTTTCATTAGATGTGTCCCCAACATGCTCTTAGAGTTTTCTCTTTTTATGTACTTTATAATTTTCCTGAAAATATAATATAAGAATTAGTTCACGCATAAAAAATAAGTTGCTCATAGAGAGAGAGAGAAATAAAGACATTACAATCAAACTAATTCATCGACTCAACACTACTATTTGACTAAGCCAATATTGGGATAGTTTACTAATTATTAATGTTAATTTTGCTCTCAGTGCAAAGTCTCCATGGATTATAATTGACACTACTTTTAAAGGGGAGAATCAGACACTATGGCTACTCTATCAAGATACCTTCATTAAAATAAAAAGGAAAAATAGTTTTAGAAGGTTCTAAGCAGGAAGCCTTGTTTGTAGTTGACACATGAAAAGGGAAAAAACACAAGCATTTTGAAGCAGGTAAGATACTTTATCTATCATCAATATCGGATTATTATTCGAAAGAAAACTTTAAAAAAATGTTAAAAACTTCAAATTTTAGCACAAGATTTCTTAATGCACTGAAGACTTTCTAAAAGAAATTTGTTTACAAGCAGTCTATCCTACATAACTGCCAAAAACAACAATATTCTTTCAATAGGAAAGGGAGAAATAAGAAAACAATGAATCTATCATTTAGCCTATTGGAAGGATAAAACTTGACAAAAGTCTCTAATAATTCTCATCCTTCTTGGAAAATAATTGATTAAATACAACAAGTTCATCACTTGATTATATGCATGAAAGAAGCAAATAAATTGTGTACAGTCATTTCTCAATCCAGAATAAGAGACAATTATGTGCAAAGTCGAGTCTTGAAAGAAAAATATAAATTTTACTCACACATATGTCTAATCATGACTAATTAGGCGACAAAGTGAGGACACAATACTTGATATGCAATTGGTGATCAATCTTCAACATAAAAATATATTCCAAAACCATTGTACGATAAGGATTTGTTGATTCATTATCAACCATTGACTCAAGATGTACACTAACATCATGCTCAAAACTATCAATGGGCACATAAGACTCCCCATGTGAGATCCATTGGTAGTATTCAGGTACACACTCAAACTTGTAAAGGTTATGCTTTCACAGTCTCAATATCAACAAATTATCCATTATCACACCTTGAACAAGGACGCCTTATCTTTCCATTAGATACAAAATTTTCTTGACTTAATGCAAATGACAAAAATTCGCCTATGCCTATTATAAATTCATCTGTCAACCCTTTTCGATTTGGAGCTAGTCTATTATACATCCAATATCGATTAGCCCTCATGATTTCTATATTATGAATGAAAACAAAAAAAAAACGAATTAGAAAATAAGTATTGAGTACATCTTAGAATGCTAAACTTTGAGTTTATACAAATTAGTACTGACCACATGTATACAAAGTGTGTATAAGGAGTCACATATCTTAATTCTGCAATATGCCATCTATATATGGATTATCCACCTAAACATCTAGCTAGATGTATAATTATACGTGGTCTTAATTAATTACAATTTGTTTTTGTTGAATTATCATAATTACAATTAACAATCAAGGAAAATAGGCTATGCATTTCAAGACCCTCTCCAAGGGGATTAAACCTAAAAACTAATATATTTTCTATTTTCAGATCAATGAAAACAAAGGGTGCTAAAAAAATTTTAGACAGAAACTGCCTTCATCCTTCAAACAACAAGATGCTATGACATATTTTGGTTTTTAACTTTTAATAGAAACTAGTTGTCGGTATTTCTTTCAATTCAAGCACTCTTGCCATTTGCCAATAGCTTAGGCTTAGCTAAAATATAGGAGTGCCAAAGGCCTAACACAGAAAGACAACATGCATTTTACAAGATACACCATTGATTGAATAGGTAACAAAAAACACAACACCCCCATTTAGCACCATTCATAAACAAACATGAAATTAGGTACCAAAGCATATAGCGAATGTGAACTCAAAACAACATTCTCTCCATAAAAAAAAAGTGTTAAGTAAAATATAATGTGAAAAAAAAGACATAAAGCAAATGCAGTAACTTCTCAACCCTCCAACTAAAACGAATTAAGCAATTAATATCAACAACAACACTGAACCAAAAATGTGATTGGGAGGTTACCTGATAGAAGAGAATAGTTTTGTTGCCCCCAATAAGTCCAGTCAATACAATGATGGTAGACTTTACACACTTCAACAAGTGTACTACAATGCAACTAGAAAAAATATAACAAAATCCATCAACAAAAATTCACAACAAAATTTATCAAAATAATCAAAATCATAAGGAAAAAAAAAAAAGCTCATAATAAATAACAAGGAACATGGAAAGTGCTGACTTGACATGAGCAATACGGTGGTATGACCAGACCTAACTCATTCGAGTCTGGCACAGAATCTGCCCGTCGTGCACCCTCATAGCCACCTCGATGTCCTCCACTAACAGTTTCACATTCACGAACTGATCAGTCTCCATGGGCCACCCCAAGATCGCCACCCCTGCCACACTGCTTCTAACACCGAGTTCCACCTATAGTGACTCAGAAACCTGTCCAAGACCCGGTGACTTAGATTCGCCATATGAGGCACCCAATCCCTCACCACAATTCCCATTTTGCTTCAACTCGATTCTCAAACTCGTCCGACACTAGCCCATACCCTTCCTCATCCCCTTTCCGTCGTCGAAGCCCCCTTCACCACTCAAATGAATCCAGAGAGAGAGAAAGAGAGAGCAACAAGGACAAACCTGATGAGTGGAAGTGAGAGATACAATGAGTGGACGATGAGCCCCTATAGTGATGACGGACATGAGCGATACGGTGAGAGATACAGTGAACAAGAGCGAGAGTGAGAGATACGAGCTTGGGATGAAATTTAGGAGATTTGGGATAAAATTTAGACAATGGTGAATGGTGAGTGAGAGTGAGTTGGGGAATGAAGTGTGGGTGAAGTGAATTGAGTGAGTGAAAGTGAGTTTGGGATGAAATTTTTATTTTCAAAATATTTATAATTTATAATTTATTTTTAACTTTTAGAAAATTAAAAAAAAAGCAAAAAAAAAAGCGGGAATGAAATAGTGTGAAATTTGTAGTGTGCAAAAAGAGTTTGCGATGGATTAGCAAAGGTGAAGCCCTCATAAAATTTAGATATGAACCAAGCCGTCTCTAATCCGTTGCTAAAAGAAGAATCATTCTACAACCGCAATGGAGAAATTTTTTTGTGTAAATTACACCGCTAAAGCATGATATTAGCTAGGGATATGATATCTGTCGCAAAATCTGATGCTAAATCATAATTGTAACATCCCGATTTTTGTTTTTTATGCACAAATATTATTTTTTTAATTTTTGTGATTTTTAAAAAAAATTTCTGGATTTTTTTGAGAATAAAAATATTTTAGTAATTTTTGGTCATCTGTGGGACCCACAGTGGGCACAGAAACACTAAAAAATTTTATTAGCCAGAAAATTTTGTACTATTAATACGGGGTCGGGGGATCTTACTAAACCCGAAACCGAATACGATTATTAATTTTTCTTATAAAAGTGAATTTATTATTGTTTTGTATAATAATTATTGGTTTCAGTTGTAAATTTTATTATGTGAGTAATAAATTTTTATATTTTAGCTAGGTACTAGTCATGTGATGACTATATGTCACTAGATAGTAGAAGTCAATTTTGGTTGCTAGTCTTAATAATTAATCTATGGTAATAAGTCAACAAAAATGACTTGTTTAAATTAATTATTAAGCTAGATGAATTAATAAACTAATCTAAGCTTAAATGGTCACAAAATTGAAACAATAATTGGTATTAAATGGCAAGGACTTCTACGACCATGAAGTGATATTTTTGGACATGCAAAAGTTAATAATTCATCAATTGTTGACTAAAAGAAAGACTTGGTGCCATGTGCTTGAATTGCATAATTTGCACTTGATTGATTATGCAATTATTTCTCCACTTGACTAGCATTCCACGGCAAAGACCATTGAGTAGGCTATCAATCACAAATTCTATCATTTTTGTCTCCTAAGCTTTTATCTTCATGTTTTCATTTTCTACACATTGCATTTTCTCTCCATTTCTCCTCCAAGACACCATTCGGCCAAGCCTTCCAAGACAACCCTCCAAGCTTTCAAAATTCTATCTAACCTTATTTCCTACATCTAAACATCATTCTAAGATACTTCTATGTTGAAGACTTAAGCAAAATCTTTCATCTTCCACCATTTCTACAAGTTAGTGTTCTTGAGATTTCAAGGTAAAAATTCTTCTTCTTTGTTTCTAATTTGGTTCTTGAATTTCTAAACCATGATTGTTCCATGGTTTCTCTTCTTCAAGTTTTGTTTGTGACTTTAGATGGTTTAAGTTTGTTAGGATTTTGTGTGGTGGTTCACGAAATTCCTAGAAGATCAAGCTAGAAGGAGTTTTGTTTTCCTTAAGATAAGAGGGAGATTATTCTCATCAACCATATGTTGGTGGTGAGGAGATGACCTTTTTTGTAGTGAAAAATTCATAAGGATTTATTCACTTGTATGATTTAAGCTTGCTTTATTTATGATTGGTTTATTTTTAAGCTTTGATTATATGCTTGTTTATTAGATTATATGCTTGTTTATTTGATTATGTGCTTGTTTATATGCTTATGGTAGCATGATGATTATGGTGTGAAGTTTATGTGATGAGGAAAAATTGATGAAGGTTCCAAAGAACCTAGGTAGGCTCACGGTTTTGAACCTCACTAAGGGAACAAGATGTTTCAAATTATTTCTTAAGTTATGGATTAAAGAATTTGAGGATAAGAAATTTGATTGAAAGATTTTGTGATAAAAAAAATGATTAAGTATGTTTTATGAGGCATAAAACGAATTTTTGGGCTACTATATCAAATATTTTAAATCCAATAGTATTTTACTAAGTGTGAACTTTGGTACTTAGATAACACATATTTAATTTAATGAATTTTTTTTTAGTAGAAAAAGGCAAATAGATTTAATGTTTGGAATTAAATTAATATTTTTGTAAGAAAATCAAGAAAGACAATTTTTTGTAAAGAATTGAAGAAATTATTATGTTATAGATTTTTAGAAAGGAAATATTTTCAAGAAGGTCAAAGTGCATATTTTATAGAAAATGATACGTAAAGGATTTTTAGTAAGGAAATATTTTCAAGAAGGCCAAAATGTATAATTTATGTAAAGAATTTTATAAATAAATTTAGAAGGTTAAGAAAATATTTTATGTAAGTGAAAAAATATTTTACGTAAGTGAAAAAAATATTTTACGTAAGTGAAAAATGCTAGAAATTCATTACACAATTTAAAAACTACTATTTTTAGACTACGCACTTGATTTTTACATTACGTGATTGGGAAAATGATTTTAAATGGTTACGCGATTTAAAAACGTTTTGAAATATTATTTACGCTATTTAATAATGTTTGAAAATATTTATGTATTTTAGAAAATGGTTAAAAATATTTATGAGATTTAAAAATGTTTGAAATTAATTACGTGTTTGTGAAAACGTTGAAAAATAATTACAGTATTTGAAAACATAAGAAAAACGTCACGCTGTTTCAAAAATGCGATAAAATAATTACGCGATTAAAAATTACAGCAGTTGGCTGTCGAGTTGTCGTTATGTTACATTACAGCGGTTGGCTGTCGGGCTGTCATGGTGGGCCCCGTTTTATTGAAAAGTGATATTGTTAAGAAATGACACGTATTTGTGAAATATTGTAAAATAATGATTGTATGTATTTTTAAATCATACATCATGCATGGAAAAGCATGTCAAGTAAGGTGATTGGCCTAGGAGATGGAAATTACACCTTTGTGCGGGTGAGAATTGCGTAGCTACGATCTTGATGATCTTGGAGACGTCGGGGTGTGGAAAGTCATATGTGGCCGGTTAGTAGCATAACTTGGTAACGTCGTGGTGGTATCCTTTGCAAACACACCGACGGTCTCGACGGAGTTACTACTCTTTTCGTGATATGGTTGAGAGTGTCTTGTAATAGTCATGTGAGCGTCATTATATGATAAATAACACATGATTTTGAGGCTAACGATATACAGACATGTACTCCCTATCTTTCTCTCCGAAATTGTGTCTAGCCCCATGGAGTAGAAATTGGGTCATTGTGCACATGCATTATGGGTTAGCATATTGGTGTGACAATTATGCCTATTTTATTTGTTTTCTACGATATGATATGACATGACTATATGAGATATTTTGTATCTGTATGTTTTACTGTCATTTTCTACACTGTCTCATTGGTATTGATGAAAGGGGATCTCACTTCTTTATTATGTTGTATTTGTGTATTGTATGTATTTGATGAAGACTGAGGAGGCGAAGAAGCTGATAAGTCCTTTTACTATCAGTAGCTATTTTTCTGTATTTGCATTAGTATGGCGGAGAGACGTCAAGTTTTAGGGTTTGTCATAGTTCAATTCCACGGTGGATTGATGCGTGGCGGGTTAACTTAGTCAGGGAAAGGTTTTTGTTTACCGGGGATCTGACTCTGACATTAAGTGTGTACGGTATATATAACTTTTGGGGGGTATAATTATGTAAATTATTTGTGAACAAGGTTTGTAAGATGTAATATATAGTGTGTTAGTTTTTAATTACGTTTCACATTTAAAGTTTTTATTTATTATTTGTTATTCCGCAAACGAAATTTTAAAATCTGTATTTTTACAAAATTAATTCTTTTACAACTTGGGTAAGTTATATTAAGATTAGTCTTAAATGTGATACCCTACAGTGGGTGTTGCAATAATCTTCTTGTAGTGTTTGTTTAACATCTTATTTTCGCTTATGTTATTGAACTTGACTTGATTATGCTGCATCATTATCCATCAACATTAAAATTTTAAATTTTGTTTCCTAAATCATTAATATTCTTTTAAATTGAAAAATATTTAAATTAACAAAGTCAATTATTTTCATATATTGCATTTTGTTTTTTGTTTTAAGATGAAAAATAAATAATAATGACAAATGTTTAAACTTTAAAATAAATTTAAAGTTGAGAAATGTTTTAAGATAGTTATAATTAGAGACTAAAATGTATTTATAATTTTTCTTTTTTACATTTATCTTTAAAAAATAATAAAATATATTTATAATTATATTTTGTGTTTATCTTTAAATCTTTAAATAACCAAATAAAAATGATACTAGTCTTTTAAAAAAAAACTAGAGATCAAAGTTGGAAATCTCCACTTTGAGTTTCAAGTTTAAAATTAATCAGGCATCATAATATCCTTTGTCTTTTTTACAAACTAAAAAATAAAAAAAAAGGAGAAGGTTTAAATGTGTTTTTAATCCATGAAAATATAACACATTTTAGTTTTGATCCCTCTAAATTTTTTCTTTGGTTTTTGTCCCTCTAATTTCTTTTTTTAGGTTTTAGTCCTTATTGTTAGTGATCATTCGTTAAGTATTTACATAGCAAATGAAGCTATTGGCACATGGTATCAGTGAGTGAGACTTCTGTTTGCCACGTAAGCAATTAATGAATGATCTATAATAGTAAGGACAAAAACAAAAAAAATTAGAGGGACCAAAACCAAAGAAAAAAAATTTAGAGGTATCAAAATAAAAAAATATTATATTTTCAAAGACTAAAAATATATTTAAGCCAAGAAAAAATTAATAACACTTCCTAAATTAAAAGGATGATAATTAAAATATAGTTTTGTCATCTTTGTACCAAAAGTTGATTATTGAGAAATTGTTGACATTGTAAAAAGACCCTTTGTCTCGTGTGAGGGCATACACTTGCATAATAAATGGGCAATAATCATGAATTAGAAGAAAGATTGAAAGGTAAAGTGAGGACTTCGGGGTCGTTGATATTATAAAGTTGATTATAAGAAGAAGAATTGAAATGCTAATTATTGAGAAGTAGTTGATATTATAAAAAGCAATATTTTAAAAACTGGTTGCACCAGACTGGTCCGACTGGTCAAACCACCGATCAGACAACACAATGGTCAGAACTCGACCACTAAACCACTTAAGCGATCAAACTGGATTAAACCAGTAAAACATGGATGAAATTGGTAAAAATCGAAAAACTATCGGTTTCTAAAAACCGTCCGGTTACTGATAAGGAACAAATTTTCAACCCCCCTAAAAAAAAGTGCATCCACGGCCTTCAAGTCTCTCCTAAGATTGACTTTGTATATGCTGTGAATATGGTGATGCAGATCTGAAACCAAATAAAAAAAAATACCCACAGTCTGTGCCATCATTCATGTTTTCATCCTTACTTATAGTTAAGCTTTATTTCTATTTTTGATGTTATAAAAAGTGAAAGCAGAACTCACAGCTGTAGGAAAACGTGAGAAAAAAAAGGAAGAAATAATACATGGATGAATGGTTAACGGCAAATGGGAGCAAGGAAATGAAAAGACTGAAATAGAGAAGGAGAAAGAGAAAAAGAAAGAGAGAAGGAGAGAGAAATTATTCTTGTTTCACATGCTTTAAGAAAAGACACATGAAAGTTAGGAATGTAAATTGATTCAAATAATGTTACTTGATTAATTTGAATTGAATTAATTAAATTAATTAAATTTTGTTTAAATATATTGATTGATTTAAATAAAATTTAAATTAAATAAAATTTAATTAATTTAATTCTTGAATTGAAAGTTTTAAATTTGAAAGATTCATGTATATATAATTTTTTTTCTAAACTATGTTGTTGTCCTGCCATTTTGAATGTATATCAATCTTGACAAAAATTCTGCTGCTGCCCTGCCGTTTTGAATCTAGTAGATTGGCTTCTCCCCTTAGGCCCTCACCCAGCCAAGAAGCCACCCCTACTGTGCACTGCGCCTCAAGCCCTCAACCTTTACCTTTCCCGCCTTAGGTCCCTGCTGCGTGCCGCCTCTCGCTCCCTCCCGTGTGCCGCCACTCGCTCCCGCTGCTATCGCTCCTTAACGTCACTCGTCACTACTCGCTGCTCGAGGGTGCTCGGTATCAGAGCTGATGGTTCGGCTTGGATGAGTTTGGTATGGACGGTGGTTGATGGATCCATGTGGAGAGTCTCTTGTGTCGAAAGTCTTCCTAGCGATGTGGAGGCTAGGCGGCGTGTGTCCATCCACCATCGAAGAACACGGTACAAGTATGACACCGTATCAAAATGGTGGATGAATCCTCAGAATGCCGAATGAAAGTGGTGGGTCCCAGTTAACTCACGATGGGATCCGTAGATGTAGACGGATGGATGATCGTTTGAGGGGAGGCTCGATGGTCCTTTGTTCGAGGGAGGATTGTTGGGAATACGACCAAAGTCCCACATTGGCTAGAGGTGGGGAGCATCATGTGTATATAAGTATGGACATATATCTCCATTAGTATGAGGCCTTTTGGGGTAAAATTCCAAGAGCAAATCCATGAGGGCTTAGGCCCAAAGTGAACAATATCATACTAATATGGAGATATGAGGTATCCGTGGACCCTACAGTCGCACTATGGAGTTGGTCATTGGTTCATTAGCATTTCGTCAAGGGGGTAAGGGTTCTAGACTCTCAATTTCTCTCCCTTGCACGATCTCTCACTTCTCACCTACCAAGATCTGCTCGCCATCTGTCCATCCACCATCGAAAACACCATAATAAAGATATGAAGTCCACTTTATGTACATCCCAGAGCTATGATATTTTTAAATCATACATCATGCATGGAAAAGCATGTCAAGTAAGGTGATTGGCCTAGGAGATGGAAATTACACCTTTGTGCGGGTGAGAATTGCGTAGCTACGATCTTCAGTGATCTTGGAGACGTCGGGGTGTGGAAAGTCATATGTGGCCAGTTGGTAGCACCACCGCTGGTCGTGGTCATTTTATTTTTAGTATCCTTTGCAAACACACCGACGGTCTCGACGGAGTTACTACTCTTTTCGTGATATGGTTGAGAGTGTCTTGTAATAGTCATGTGAGCGTCATTATATGATAAATAACACATGATTTTGAGGCTAACGATATACAGACATGTACTCCCTATCTTTCTCTCCGAAATTGTGTCTAGCCCCATGGAGTAGAAATTGGGTCATTGTGCACATGCATTATGGGTTAGCATATTGGTGTGACAATTATGCCTATTTTATTTGTTTTCTACGATATGATATGACATACTATATGAGATATTTTGTATCCGTATGTTTTTTGTCATTTTCTAACTGACCCTTTGTCTCATTGGTATTGATGAAAGGGGATCTCACTTCTTTATTATGTTGTATTTGTGTATTGTATGTATTTGATGAAGGCGAGGAGGTTGGTCTAAGAAGCCGATAAGTCCTTTTACTTATCGTAGCTATTTTTTACGTATTTGCATTAGTATGGCGGAGAGACGTCAAGTTTTAGGGTTTGTCATAGTTCAATTCCACGGTGGATTGATGCGTGGCGGGTTAACTTAGTCAGGGAAAGGTTTTTGTTTACCGGGGATCTGACTCTGACATTAAGTGTGTACGGTATATATAACTTTTGGGGGGTATAATTATGTAAATTATTTGTGAACAAGGTTTGTAAGATGTAATATATAGTGTGTTAGTTTTTAATTACGTTTCACATTTAAAGTTTTTATTTATTATTTGTTATTCCGCAAACGAAATTTTAAAATCTGTATTTTTACAAAATTAATTCTTTTACAACTTGGGTAAGTTATATTAAGATTATCTTAAATGATCTTACAATAAGGTGGGTGAATTTTTTATAATCTTCTTGTAGTGTCTGTTTAACATCTTATTTTTGCTTATGTTATTGAACTTGACTTGATTATGCTGCATCATTATCCATCAACATTAAAATTTTAAATTTTGTTTCCTAAATCATTAATATTCTTTTAAATTGAAAAATATTTAAATCTATTTACAAATTGATAATGTGATGGAGAGAGAACAAAGTCAATTATTTTCATATATTGCATTTTGTTTTTTGTTTTAAGATGAAAAATAAATAATAATGACAAATGTTTAAACTTTAAAATAAATTTAAAGTTGAGAAATGTTTTAAGATAGTTATAATTAGAGACTAAAATGTATTTATAATTTTTCTTTTTTACATTTATCTTTAAAAAATAATAAAATATATTTATAATTATATTTTGTGTTTATCTTTAAATCTTTAAATAACCAAATAAAAATGATACTAGTCTTTTAAAAAAAAACTAGAGATCAAAGTTGGAAATCTCCACTTTGAGTTTCAAGTTTAAAATTAATCAGGCATCATAATATCCTTTGTCTTTTTTACAAACTAAAAAATAAAAAAAGGAGAAGGTTTAAATGTGTTTTTAATCCATGAAAATATAACACATTTTAGTTTTGATCCCTCTAAATTTTTTCTTTGGTTTTTGTCCCTCTAATTTCTTTTTTTAGGTTTTAGTCCTTATTGTTAGTGATCATTCGTTAAGTATTTACATAGCAAATGAAGCTATTGGCACATGGTATCAGTGAGTGAAGTGAGACTGGATTTCATTTACATGCGTAAGCAATTAATGAATGATCTATAATAGTAAGGACAAAAACAAAAAAAATTAGAGGGACCAAAACCAAAGAAAAAAAATTTAGAGGTATCAAAATAAAAAAATATTATATTTTCAAAGACTAAAAATATATTTAAGCCAAGAGAAAATTAATAACACTTCCTAAATTAAAAGGATGATAATTAAAATATAGTTTTGTCATCTTTGTACCAAAAGTTGATTATTGAGAAATTGTTGACATTGTAAAAAGACCCTTTGTCTCGTGTGAGGGCATACACTTGCATAATAAATGGGCAATAATCATGAATTAGAAGAAAGATTGAAAGGTAAAGTGAGGACTTTGGGGTCGTTGATATTATAAAGTTGATTATAAGAAGAAGAATTGAAATGCTAATTATTGAGAAGTAGTTGATATTATAAAAAGCAATATTTTAAAAACTGGTTGCACCAGACTGGTCCGACTGGTCAAACCACCGATCAGACAACACAATGGTCAGAACTCGACCACTAAACCACTTAAGCGATCAAACTGGATTAAACCAGTAAAACATGGATGAAATTGGTAAAAATCGAAAAACTATCGGTTTCTAAAAACCGTCCGGTTACTGATAAGGAACAAATTTTCAACCCCCCTAAAAAAAGTGCATCCACGGCCTTCAAGTCTCTCCTAAGATTGACTTTGTATATGCTGTGAATATGGTGATGCAGATCTGAAACCAAATAAAAAAAAATACCCACAGTCTGTGCCATCATTCATGTTTTCATCCTTACTTATAGTTAAGCTTTATTTCTATTTTTGATGTTATAAAAAGTGAAAGCAGAACTCACAGCTGTAGGAAAACGTGAGAAAAAAAAAGGAAGAAATAATACATGGATGAATGGTTAACGGCAAATGGGAGCAAGGAAATGAAAAGACTGAAATAGAGAGAAGGAGAAAGAGAAAAAGAAAGAGAGAAGGAGAGAGGAATTATTCTTGTTTCACATGCTTTAAGAAAATACACATGAAAGTTAGGAATGTAAATTGATTCAAATAATGTTACTAACTTGATTAATTTAAATTAAATTAATTAAATTAATTTAATTTTGTTCAAATATATTGATTGATTTAAATAAAATTTAAATTAAATAAAATTTAATTAATTTAATTAAAGTTTTAAATTTGAGAGATTCATGTATATATAATTTTTTTTCTAAACTATGTTGTTGTCCTGCCATTTTGAATGTATATCTATCTTGACAAAAATTCTGCTGCTTCCCTGCCGTTTTGAATCTAGTAGATTGGCTTCTCCCCTTAGGCCCTCACCCAGCCAAGAAGCCACCTCTACTGTGCACTGCGCCTCAAGCCCACAACCTTTACATTTCCCGCCTTAGGTCCCTGCTGCGTGCCGCCTCTCGCTCCCTCCCGTGTGCCGCCACTCGGTCCCCGCTGCTGATCGCTCCTTAACGTCACTCGTCACTACTCGCTGCTCGAGGGTGCTCGTCGCACTATGGAGTTGGTCATTGGTTCATTAGCATTTCGTCAAGGGGGTAAGGGTTCTAGACTTTCAATTTCTCTCCCTTGCACGATCTCTCACTTCTCACCTACCAAGATCTGCTCGCCATCTGTCCATCCACCATCGAAAACACCATAATAAAGATATGAAGTCCACTTTATGTACATCCCAGAGCTATGACACAACTCAATCTCTTACTTCGTGCCTCCTGATGCGAAGATTGCCATATATGATGGTGGATTACGTCCATTTGATGGCCATTTGTTGAATAGAGATATTGTTTGATGGCTATAATCGGTACAAGAATTGTTTAATGGTTGATTTCAACACAAAGTTTGCATCTTTTCATTTTTTTTTTCATATTTGGTTTCATTTTGCATCCATGGTTACATCGTTAATTTTTGCTTGTTCTATTGTGGTTATCTTGTTTTTCTTTTTTCTTAGAGCTGCTAAGCCGAGAAAACATAATTTGTTGCCTACCAACAATTTTGTTTGTATTGAACAACACCAATGGCTCCAGTTAGTTTCCATAACAACATAAAAGCCATGTGTTTGACATTCAAATATTAAACAACCATCTGCTTCCACTGATTTTTATTTGCAAATCTCTCAACCCAATCACCCGAACTGAACTAATTCGTAAATGTTCGCTTCAGTTTGATTCAGATTTAGCTATCAAAAATAAGAAAATCAAATCAATTGATTTTGATTAGTTCAAATTTATTTTTCTCTAAAAATCAAACCAAACCGATCCGATTACACTCTTAATCAAAGCTAAATATTGATAGTCTTTGAAGCCTTTAACTTCTTAAAAGATATCCTCATTTCATTTTATTAAATTTCAATTTCATTTCAGATTCATTTCATTCCAGAATTAACTTTAATTTAATTTCAAATACCTTTATTTTGTAATGATTTCAATTCTTATTAATAAGATGTGTTTTTTAAAAATTCAAACACTTTTAAAAATTTTATATATTAAATATATATTATGTACACATATGTGTGTGTATGTATAGGATTAGTGGTTTGACCAAAAGTTGAATTGGTTAAACCACAAACCACTTACCTTGCTGGCTTAATGGTTCAACCGATTTTTAAAACATTTGTAAACAGACCCTTTGTCTCGTATGAGTGGAGGCACCTGCGTAATAAATGAGCAATAATCAAGAATTAGAAGAAAAATTAAAAGGTAAAGTAAGGACTTTGGGATCGTTGGTCTAAGAATATATAATCAAATCTTATTTGTACTAAGGAGTGTGGACATGCGAATTATAGGAGAAGAGAAAGTATTAGATCTTATAGTGGATAATTATAAGGACAACAAAAGTCTCGTGGGGAGGATGTAGACACAAATGCTTACCATATATTCTTTTTTACCTTGGGGCATCCACTTTAAATTAACTTTTATTATGATGCAAATTCTGCTTCAATTCACAAAATTTTGCTTTGTTACATGTAACTGTATAAGGTTTTTTAAAAAATAAATAAATTTATTTTTGGGTTAATTGTTTAAAATTCAATAATTAAACATAATTTGTGAAAATGTAAAATGTATACCATAGTCTCTAGCCTTAAATAGACTTACAATAAGGTTGAAGATTTAAATTTTGAAGCGAGTTCTTCAACATCTAAAAAGCAAGCAGGCCTAGAAAATAAGGTTTAGTGGCTCTTTTGGATCAGAAAAGAAAGTCTTCTACTTGAGAGATTTTGATGCAAACGTTTTTTGTTGTCATTGCTTAACGGGAGGTCTAAGTTTACAGTCTATATATACACACACCACACTAGTTTGAACACCATCCAATATCATTCTCCATATGGTAATCAAACAAACAAGGATTTATTCACAATTGATAATGTGATGGAGAGACAGAGCAAACAACAAAAATGTGATTGGATAGTTGTCTTGTATTATTATCGATATATAGACTTGATATTCCAAAAAATAAAAAACAAAATAACGTGGCCGACACGCACACATACAAATAATTACAAAGTGTTTTATTATAAAAGAAAATGTAGATTTGTCAAATAAAGTATGACCCATTAGGGTCGATATGTTTTTGTATCATTTTTCTTTTGGGTGCAAAGGTCGACCTGCAGGTAAGCCAACCGATTCAAGTTTGTTTTTTTATGTTTAATTTTTAAATTTTTGCATGACAAGTTAGGTTTGAATTAGGTGGGTTAACAAGTTAACCCATGTAAGTTGTTCCACATAACTTGCCAATTTTACTATTCAATTTTAGGCAAGGCGACCTGTGTTACCCATCATTTTTTTAAGAAAAAACTTGGTGAATTGTCCCATTTAACCTATCAATCCCTATTTTTTTTTTAAAGTTGATTTTAAGAATAAAGATTGAATAGTTGATTATTGAGAAGTTCTTAACATTACAAAAAGTAATATTTTCAAAATCAGTCCAACTGGATCGATTTGACCGATCAAACCACTGCTCGAACAACTCACAGGTCAGAACTCGATCACAAAACTGATGAAGCGGTCGAAGCCGGTAAAATCGCTAAAACAAGGAAAAAAACAAGTAAAAACTCAAAAATTACCGGTTGCTAAAAACCAGCTGGTTACTAATAGGGAACAAATATTACCCCCCCCCAAAAACAAGTGCATCCACGACCTTCAACTCTCTCCCAATAAGGACTTTGTATGCTGTGGAGATGGTGTTGCAGATCTAAAACCAAATTGAAAAAAGAACACCCATAATATGTGCCTTCATCCATGTTTCCATCGTTACATATAGTTAAGCTTGATTTCAATTTTCGATTGTATAAAGAGTGAAAGCAGAACTCTCAACTATAGCAAAGCGTGAGAAAAAGGGAGAAAAAAAATACATGAATCTATGTTTTAAGGCAAATGGAAGCAAGGAAATGAAAGTCTGAAACAAAGAAAGAGAAAGAGACAGAGAGAAGGAGAGAGAGATTGTTCTTGTCTCTCATGGTTTATGAGAAGACAAATGAATTGTAAATATTGACTTTCACTGGCAACATTTACTTCTTAAAAGAGAACTTCTTTTCATTTTTTTATTTTGAATTTCATTTAAGATTCTTTTCATTTCAGAATTAACTTAACTTTAATTTCATTTCAAAAACCTTTAAAGGATTTCAATTATTTTTAATAAGATTTATATATTTTAAAAATTCAAACACTTCTAAAAATTTTATATATTGAAGATATTTTATATATAGGATTAGTTGTTTGATCACCAGCTAAATCGGTTGAACCAGTTAAATCGGTTAAACCATGAACTAGTTATCTTGCTGGCTCAACTGTTCAAATGGTTTTTAAAACATCGATGAAAAGACCCTTTGTCTCGTGTGAGTGCTTGCACCTACGTGATAAATGGGCAATAGTCATGAATTAGAAGAAAGATTAAAAGGTAAAGTGAGGACTTTGAGATCGTGCTCCATTCTCTATGGAGTGCTCAATTCATCTAATCTATGCTCCATTCTCTGTTAATCTTCATGAGATACTTGAACTTCATTGACTCCTCTAATTAAGATGATCATTCGAGTTCCAAATTGCTGAGTGTTGTCTGCCATGTTTGCTATCAAGTCTCTAGCAGCAGCATAGGTCTTATCCACCAAAGTTCTTCTACTAGCAGCATCAATCATGCTTCTCTCCATTGGCATCAGTCCTTCATAAAAGTATTGGATCAACAATTGATCACTGATTTGGTGGTGTGGACAACTTCAACATAAATTCTTGAACCTCTCCTAATATTCATGCAAGGTTTCACCAGAAATCCGACTGATGCCACAAATGTCCTTTCGAATTACAACAACTCTGGAGGCAGGGAAAAATTTCTCTAAAAACAACCTATTCATATCATTCCAGCAATTCACAGAGCCAGGTGAGAGATAGTAAAGTCAGTCATTGGCTGCATCAGCAAGGGAGAAGGAAAATGCTCTCAGCTTGATGTGTTCTTCATGGATGCCTTGAGGTCGCATGGTTGAGCACACAACATGAAATTCTTTCAAATGTTTATGGGGATCCTTACCTGCAAGTCCATGAAACTTAGGCAGCAAATGGATTAGTCCAGACTTTAGCTCAAAGTCAGCATCAATCTCAAGATAGTGAATGCATAATGGTTGATAAGTGACATCAGGGGCAGCAAGCTCTTAAGAGTCCTATTATGTATGTTATTAGCCATGGTTGCAAAATCACTTAGACTTTCAGATTCAATGACAGATTCAATGTCTGATTCAATATCAATGCCAAGTTCAGAAACAATTCTAGCACTTAACCTATGAGCTCTAATCAACCTATGCAATGTTCTATCAATTTCAAGATCAAAATCAACCAAATTAATAGAATCAGATCTAATCATGCACCAATCAGGGCTGAAAAGGTGTCAAAAAGCTAAAACTCAAGAGCATGCAACCTACACTACAAAAATAGCTAGAAAAAATAAAAAAAACATATCAAATTATTTTTAAAAATCATGGGACCACCACAGAATAAAAACTACACTTTTTTAGAAAATTTTAATGCAAAGAAAATACTTCAAAAAATGAAAAGTGGTCTAAATGAAGGATTTTGAGCAAACCATGGTGTTGCTCACGACAAAGCATGAGCCTTGTGGAGAAGGCCATTTTCCTTCAACTCACCAATTTTCAGCTCATTCTGAACATGTTTGTCCGTATAAAAATTACAAAAATATCATTTTGTCAACTAAAATTGCTCAAAAACCTTACCAAATGATGGAATTCGGCCAAATTTTAGATGGATGATCCCTATAGGGCCATTTTGCTTAGAATGGTGGTTTACCTTTGGAGACCAAGTTTCATCTCAAAATTTGATTGCAGCTCATCATGATTTCTACTAGTCCTGTACACCATACCAGAAAATGGAAACCAAGTGAAGGGGGAAGGGGGAAAGTGAAAACGAAGTGAAGGTGAAAAGTTGAAATGCAACTATTAATGAAGATTACAAAAAGAATGGTAAACAGCAGCAAGAAACCAATAGAACAGTGACCAAGAAGCAAATTTGCTAATGGAACAGTAACAAAGTAAACAGAATTGCAATGTAGTAGAATTAGTGTTGCAGTTTGGAACAATAGTGTGACACTTGTACAAGCAACTTGCAATGCAACAACTAGTGCAAATTGATGGTGAATAGCAACACGAAATCAATGGAAAAGTACTAGTGCAACACAAAATGCAGAATTATGCAGCAGAATGCAATGCAGTAGAATTAGCAAGGGAGTTATGTTAGGCAATGCAATTGTAAGGAAGTCATGCAATGCACATGGACAGAATGCAATGCAACACAGCAAAAAACCAATGCAACAGTAACTCGAATTGTGTGCAGCAAAATTGTGCAATTGAAAAGAGTTAGTAATGGACCTAAGGAAAAGTAACTAGTGCAGCAAAATACAATGCAATTACCAATGGGACAGTAATGAATTCATGCAATGCAATTACCAGCAAAATGCATAATTTTTGCACTAATTAAAGGGCTATCACAATTCAACAATTACTAATGGAATAGTAACCCGAATTATGCAACAGAATTCCAATGCAATAGTATAATAGCAAATTGTGCAATCAGTTTAGTGAAATCAGTAGCAGAAATCAGAATGTAGCAACATTATGTAGCAAAACAGCAAATTGGCCAGAATGTACCAGAATGCAGCAGCAGTGGTCAAGAGTTGTGGATTGGTAGCTCTACAGCCAGAATTATAGATCAGATTACAGATCAGTAAGAACAAAAGTCAGTAATGACACTCAAAATAATCAGATTACAAATCACAATCCTCGGCAATGACGTCAAAATTTTGACTAGCGCTGAACTCACCAAAATTATAACCGAGTTATGCTTATGACTTGTAGCATAGGAAACAATACCGAATTGTCTCTCAAGGATTATAAAACGCAATTTGATCAAGTCAAGTGGAAATAGGGGGTTAGGTGAGATTAAGAAACAAAATTAAGAATCAGAATTCGAATTAAAGGTAAATCAGAATTAAGAAGGCAACCAATCCAAGAAAATTGTCCAAATTTGATTTTAATCCATCCTTGATTACTAAAGGTCCATTCAATTATTAATCAAGTCCTTGGTCATAGATCACTTCAAGATGCCTCTCAATGATCCATGGATCTTTTACTAGAAATGCTTCTAGATTTCAATTAATTAAAGTTAGACAAAATAAGCACTCAATCAAAACCGAAATCAACTTAAAAGCCAAGATCCAACCAAGTTAAACATTTCTTCAAACACCTTTAATATCTTATTTAATCTCTGAGTTAATCTCTTTACACATGTAAATTAAGCAATTAACATATGAAAATTCTAATTAAGCAACCAGAATTAACAAAGAGAAGAAGAAGATGAGAAACTTGATTAATAGATGAACTTAAACATTAAAAATGAAATCTCAAGATTAACAACCAAGCATGTTCAATCTTTTGGATTGATCTAAAGGCTCTACCCCTCCATGAGAAGGGGGAACTCAGAAAAATAAAAGAAGAAAGAAGAAAAAAAAATGAAAATTAGAGAGAAGGAAGAGAAGAAAATTCTAAAGAGAAGGAAGAAAAGTGTCCAATGAGAGGTGCCTCGATTTCTGACTTCCAACCCCTTAAACTACCACCTATTAAAAACCCATTAATTGCAAAGGTGGGTTAGTTATGAACATTTGGGCCTAAACCCCATGCAATTTGGAGTTCAATAACTCAAGTTATGACCAAAACATCATCAAAGTGTCTCTAAACTCGTATTCAGACTTCCATGAAAAAATTAGACTCACTAGACATCTGATTGAGACTTCGAGCTCTTCATCAAAGTTGTAGAGCTTCCTCTTAGCTTTTCTACAAGGTAAAATTCATGATTATCGGATATCTAGAACTCAAGTTATGGACAAAATACAAAAACAGTGTCAAAGCCCAATAATGCTGAAAAAATTTAATTAGGCCCAATTTGACCTTAAACTCACAAAACATGACCAAACTCAATCAATTAAAAAATGGAGAGTGAAAATGACTAAACATGATAGTTTATTAATGAATAAAATATGTGATTATCAATTCTCTCCAATAAGAGGAAGCTTGAAGACTATGAAACCATTGCTTTGACGAAAGAATGTAGTGTAATCATTCAAAATAAGCTTTCTCCTAAGCTTAAGGATCCAAGTAGCTTTTCAATTCCGTACTCAATTGGGAACATGAATATTAACAAGGTTATGTGCAATCTTAGAACAAGTGTGAGTTTGATGCCACTTTCTATTTATGAGACACTTGATATTCGGGAACTCAAACCAACCACCATCTCTTTTTAATTAGCAGATAGGTCAATCAAACTTCTTATTGACATATTAGAGAATGTACCATTGAAGGTGAAAAGTTTTACATATCAGTCGATTTTGTTGTACTTGAGATAGAAGTAGATATTCAAATCCTCATCATCTTGGGCAGGCCATTCCTAGCCACTGTGATAACTCTATAGAATGTAGTTATTTGTGCCCTGTATCCATGCATTATTGATTGCTTTGTCCTTGTTGTCATGCATTGTTAGAAGGCTTTAGCCTCATTTTCATCTAAAATCCATGTTGAGGTCTTCCTCTCTAATCTCACTAAAATTCTTCTTAATCTTTGATTTGATTGAGCTTGATTACACTTGTATTTGATTGGGTGATTTCTCAACTGTAGGTTAAGCCCAAAGAACCAACTTGGTGCAAGTAAAGGCCTTGCATTGGAAGAGAAATCACAAGACAAGTTCCAATGGATCACGCCGCAACACTAGTAAGTTCACGTCGCGACGTTCTGCTCTCTGCTAGTGCATCTGATAATCCGAGGCTTTAACGCCGCGACACAAGGAAGTGAATGTCGCGGCACTGGTGCCCTAATTTTTGCGCACTGCGTGAGATACGAAATCTGTGAGCCTATAAATACCTTTTATGCAGATTTCAACTTTGTCTCTCTCGATTTTTCTCTCTTTTCTTGGAGAACTTTTATTTTTACTCTTTTATCTTAGATCTTTTAGAAAACCCAATAGCTAGATCTTCATTTATGGGCTGAAAGAAAGTTGACGAAGCCAAGATTAGAGGTGCTCTTTAACTTGGAGAAAGATTCAAGCTTCAAGGCTCACCCCATTGAGTTTCATCTTCTGTTCCTTCTCCTTTCTCTCTTCCCTTTACCTTGAATATGAGTTTTTGTAATACATTTTCGTATTCAATGAGTAGCTAAGTTGTGTTTAGGGTATTCTTTGGATCCCCTTTTGAATATTGAATGATTTGTACTCTTTTGGGTTTATATAAATGATTTGGGTTTTGTTCTATCATGTGGTGCTTAATGCTCTTACTTGTTTGATCAGCATTTAGGTGATTTGATGAAATCTAATGAGCTTAGACGTAAGACTTTGGGTTTTAGATCATACGTATAGTAGATGCATGTTCGATTTTATTCTAATGGTAGGATAAATTAATTCGCTAATGGGATAGACATATACCTCTTAGCAATGCATAGTCATAGTTGAGAATCGATTTTAATGCTTGTTGTTTGCTCTAGTTCTCATGGATGCATAGTGATTTAAGTAAATGACATAGGGTTAATCGACCTAGACATAGACTTTTAACTAAGTTAGTTTCTCAGGCTAATCTAATCTAATCGTTTGTAATGCTTAATTGGATTGCATGTTATCAATTGAAGTAGAGGGTGAAAAAGGATTCCCTATTCTCTTAACCATATCTTTTTCTTTTCTTTATGCTTTGTAGTTTAATTAATTAACTCTTTTTACAATTTATATTTACTTGAATAGAATTAGTTAAGCTATAAGTTAAAATTTAGCATTAGAGAGTAATCATATTCCCTATGATAAGAATCTCTACTCATCATTTTTATTACTTGAGCGACCCGTGCACTTGTGGTTAGCAAAAAGAGTTACCCACCAACAAGGTTGGCATAACAATCTCCATCAACACACTATTGGAGCCATGTTTAATGTGAAACACTGGAAAATAACCCTCAAAGTAGGTGAAGAAGTTGTTGAGTTCAATTTGTCTCAAGTTTCCAAGCAACTGACCATTGTTGATTCTTGCTTGAAGGTTGATGTGGAAGAAAGGCTAGCTAGAGAGGTGCATACTAAAAGTCATCCACAAGACCCCTTAGAGAAGTGTTTAGCGCACAATGGTAACACTAAATTTGAGAATACCAAGCTCTGCAAGAAGAGACCAAAGAAGCGACATGACAATTATATCAAGCTGCATGAGTTTAAGATTGAGGATAAAATTCTAGTCTGTAACTCACATCTTTGTCTTCTTCCTAGTAAATTTTAGTCAAAAGAGTGTGAACCATATGAGATTGTTCGTGTTTTATCATATGGTGTGCTTGAAGTGAAGAAAGAAAGCCACAAGACATTTCTGATTAATGGCCAGAGAGCGAAGCACTATGAAGAAGGAGTGGGGACTGAGCACCACTCCATTGACATCACCTAAGCTTGGAACCGACCCATAGTCAAGCTAATGACTATAACTTAGCGCTTCACAGGAGGCAACCTATGTTTTTATCCTTGCATTTAGTTTTTCAGTTTTTGCTTTGTTTTTCCTATAAAAAAATTAAAAAAGAAAAAAATGCTTGACCCTTTTTTTTTTCTTGTGCAGTATTAAACAATATGTCGCCGCTCAGTTAGACTAGATGTTTAAGTTCATGGCTACTACGCCTCCCTCCGGCTCCACCTCTCCCACCACCTTCGTGATCTTGCATTTTCATTTTTTAGGGAAGTTTCATTATCCTTTGTTTTATTATTTTTCTTGTTAAACATTGAGAACAATGTTTATCTTAAGTGTGGGGGAGGGGGGAAATCGATGAACACTTGAGTATTGCATCAAATCAAGCAGGAATTATGTATTAATTGCTTGAATTAATACTGAGCTGATAGAGATATGTTTTAAAGGGGAGTCCACTACTCATGAACTGATTTTGTGTAAAGTAATCTTTTTCAATTGAGTATTAAAACATTTAGCATCTTATTTGGAAATTAGCCATGTTTGCTTGCATTTGATTTCTTTATTAACATTAGCCAAAAAGTGAGTTATGAGCTTTCATGTATGGATCTTTCATAACAAAATCCTATTTTTCTTTTGGAGTGTGATTTCTTTTGATTAATGTGCGCTAGAACTTACTTTGACATCTTGTTGAGACTTTAATGATTCATATACATACTTGAACATGATTAAGGCAATTAGGCTTAACTCTTTCTTGACTTCCAGAGTTATATTGAGAAAATAATCCATTAGTTGCCTCATTTGAGCTTGAAATTGATTTCTTTAGACACCAAATTGAATAATCAGGTTGGATTCATTGATTCTTTTTGAATAACAGAGCAACTGATGTGTTAATTGAAAGATCTTGAAATGTTGCTTTTGTCTTCAAGGGTAAAAAAAATAAAAAAATAAAAAAAAAGAAGAAGAAAGAAAAGGATTATTGGGGAAAAATAATGAGAATATTGAGTTGAAAGTAAGAATATGTTATACCCTTGTGCTTATGTTTTATTTATCATCTTTTCAACCTGATTATGTTGTGTATTGATTTATCCATGATCATTCTTTATCTTTATTTACCTTTTTCCTACATTTCATTATTCCCCTTGGCCCCGTTACAACCAAAGGAAATCATTTTGATTCTTGTGTTGTATGTGAACTTAGAAGTGGAGATGAGATTGATAATCAAGCCTATGGTATTTCATTTTTCAAGATAAATTTGAGTGATCTCTTTGTCCATAAACACTTGAGTGATGGAAAGATGAGTAACCTCAATTGGTTGATAAAGAGAAAAGATGCAAGCTAGACCCAAACTATGGATTGGTTGATTTCTGAACTTGATTAAATTCTTTAATTGTGGAATTTTCCTTAATTCATGTTTCTTGATGTTGAATTTAATTTTTTTTTATTCTTATTCATTGCTTGAGGACAAGCAATGCTCAAGTGTGGGGGAATTGATAAGCCTATATTTTATAGTCTTATACTGGATAAATTGTGGTGATTTGTTTATATTTATTGGTGAATTTAAGATGGATCCTTATCATTGTCTTTGTTTTCGCATATTAAAGAGGTTTATCACACTTGGAGTGAAAGCATGCAAAAGAGGATTATTTACATAGCTGATAAACATAATTTTTTATATATTAGTTAACCCTTATATTCAATATTTTAGACCTCTTCTGTGCTTAATCGATTGATTTTGGCCACCATTTATAAGTTTGGGTTCAAATTGGGCTTAGTTGTATTTTTCAGCATTGTGACCATTTTATATTATTTTTGTATTTCGGGTATAACTTGAGTCATAGATATCTAACAATTATGAACTTTACCTCGTAGGAAAGTTGAGAGGAAGCTCAACAACTTTGATAAGAGCTCTAGATCTGAATCAGATGTATAATGGGTCATATTAGGCTTGGAAGTCAGAACAGAGGTTCTGTTATTAGAACCTAAGTACTTTGCAAAGATTTAGAGTATCTTGGGTTGTAGGAGTCATACTGGGCTGAAACCGGTGACATTGGAAAGCTGAGACAAAACCCTTCAACTTTCATGAGATCACTTATCCAAACAGTGACGTTTTGATAGGGTTTTTAACGTCTGAAGTTAAACAGGGCCCTGTGTCAACTCAAAAGCGATTGAGGAGTTAGACACAACCCTGTCTAACTTGAAAAACGCTTCTGGAAAGGACACATAGCCGTGTTTCTATGTCACACAGTCGTGTCTTCCTTCTACATTAAAGTTAAGCTATTTTTTTAGCTCATATGGTCGTGTCGAGCTTAGACACGGCCGTCTAAGGTCTCCTGTGCTTAAAAACGACAATTTTTTCACCCCCAAACATTATAAATAGAAGCGAATCCCTAAACCTGATATACATTTTGGCTACGACAGACTACGAGTAGCAGAGATTGGAGGCTAGGGCTTTGAAGATAAAAGCAAGATAAATTGAAGTTCAACTATTGAAGACATCTTCTCCATCTTCATCTTCCCCATCTTTTCTTTTTATTTGTATTTTCTTGAGATAGAATCTTAGTTATTTCTTTAACTATTATTCTTGTTTGTGCAACATTAGCCATGTGTGGTTAAATTCCTTTTTCTAGGATTAGGATGAAACTCTCTATTTTTCTATGTTGAATTGTTAATTTAATTCTTTGTTAATGAAAATTATTGTTCTTGATTCATTCTTAGTATGCTTAATGCTTGTGATATGTTTCCGCCAATATTTGCATGATCTTAGGCTTTAGGCTCAAAAAATGAAATTTAATTGCTAGATAATCTAAGAATTGAACTTAGGAATTGAGACCTAGACATAGACTTAAATCCTTTGAGGAGTAAATGATTGTCATAAAACTTAATGGGTTGAAACTTGGATTAATTGTCATGAGAATGAGATTGATGAAGTTTTACCACGTTTTTAGTGCCAAGAAATTGAGCTTTAAATAATTTAGGATAAATCGCCTTCAAGAACATAATTGAACATTAGCAAAGATAGGATTACAATTTATCATAGGAGGTAGTATAGTGGATTCCTAGTCCTAGGCCTTTAAACCTTGGTTAAATCTTAACTATTCTAGATTTAATTGCTTACTTAATTTATTTGAGTTTTATTTTGATGTTAATTTAGCTTTCACTATTATTTTTATTCGCTTAAATAACTAAAATCACCGTAAGAGTTAGTAATTAATCGATCCTCGTGGAAACGATCTTTATTCTACTACTTGTACGATTCATGCGCTTGCGAAAAATTCACAACAATGAACTTTTGCCATTTTGCTCTATTTGAGTTGCTAAGTTCAACCCTTTGTCCTTCTTGCTAAAATTTGACATCTTGGTTGCTGCTCTCGGGGGATGCGTATTGTGGTTTAGGTGAGACCCAAGCTACCCACACACTCCTTTCCACTTTCTTGGTTCCTAAAGGCAATCTTAAGACTCACAACTTCTCCTATTTCATAGATTTAGCTAGAGTTTTACAATGTATTGGGATTTGAGGTTGCCATTGTTAGGACCTAGGGTTTGATTAGGACCCATTTGGTTTTAGCTTGTGTAATGAGTTGATAATAGACTCTATGATATGTTATCAAGCTTTTAAATTCTTTGTACATGTTTATTTTCATATATTTAACTTTGTGACTCTTGTACAGTATTTTGCTATTTGTTATTACTAAAATTTTGGAAAGCTGTCTTTGGTATTATTGTAATGAGTACTTGGAATTCTTTTTAACCTTTCATAAAACATCTTAGAAATATTCAGATTTTATCAATTGTTAGAGTTTAAGTAAATCTTGGGACAAGCACCTTTGAACTTTCCCTTTGATATATGACATGAGTAGTTTGAGTTATCGTTGAGACAAATGAATATGAATCCAATGAGTATGTTTAGCATTATGATGATGATGATAAGTTTTGTTGACATCTCTAAATGAGATAACGAGACATGAATTGTATTTTGGACTTACGACTATATGTTTTGTGGGAAGAAACTTGACAAAACATTGTAGTGCAATTGGCGCTAGCCTTAGTGCACCATGTTTTGAAATATCCTAGCTAACAGGGGTGGTGCTAGCTCGACATGTTTGGCCATCATGGATAGTTTCGTTTCCATAGCTAATTAGGATGGTATTAACCTATCGTGTAGGTACACACGTGCGAATTTGAAAATATCCAAGACAAGTAGGCATTTGTTTGGTTTTGGATTGGAAACCTCCCTTCATATCTTGGTCATATGACTATTTTGAATTTTAGTATGTTATATTGATCTATTTCTTTTGTTATTGATTGAAGAATTATCTGAACTACAGTTATTTAAGGAATATGTTTTTTGCATAAACTCAGTTACATTGTTTTAACTAGAATTGTTGTTTTGCTTATATTTGAAAAGTTGTAAGAATGCTTTGATTGAATAACTCGTGCATGAGCTTGTCCTATTCCTGTTATAGATATATTATCTCTCATTAGGTCTTGTGACTTACTCCATTATCTCTATGTTTTTCATATACTTGTGATGAGGAAGGTCCAGGCTCCTTAGCTTGATAGGAGTAATTATCTCTAGGTAAGCCCAACAATTTGTTCGTATGGGCAACCTCTTTTTTTTGTGTCCTATCTTTTATTGATTTTAGTATATTTTGATTATGTATTAAATTCTAGATGTGCTCCATTATCTACAAACAGGATCTAGCTACTGTTGTGTTTGTTTAGTTTAGGATGTATGTATGGATATGAGTATACTTCTGTTATGCATCATGTAGAAGCTTTAGCTATTTAGAAATTTGAGTATATGTATATGAATATATTGGATTGACAGGATTTTCTAATCTGGGGATGTCCAACTTTGAAGGGAAACTCTGTCGAATTTTCTGTAAAATTTGTTTATGAATTATATTATGTTTGATGGATTTGTTAGGCTTGCTAGGTTGGCTAGTCCATCCTATACACCGATCATGGCCCCCGAGTTTAGGTTATGACAACAACAATGCACATTTAAGTCCCTACACTTTCACTTTTCTTTCATTTGTGCTCTTCACAAATGTATCTATTCTGTAATTTAGTTTATGGACTTGTCTTCTTGCATTTTACTTTTTGTTTGTCAATGAATTTGTGTATTTGATGTATTTTATGGTTCTTACTCTTTACATTTTCGTGAGTTTACTTTCTTGCAATTTAAGTTCCTTGCACTTTATGTTTCAATCATTTATGTTCTTAATGGATGTTGTTCATTGATAAGCCTATATTTTATAGTTTTATACCAGATAAATTATGGTGAATTACTCATGATTATTGATTAATTTTAGATGGATCCTTATTAATTATCTTCGTTTTTGCAGATTAAGAGAGATTTGACACATTCAAAGTAAAAGCAAGTGAAGATATCTCGTTTTCAAAGCAAAAGAGGACCATTTTGGCTTAGATAGGACCATGTGTCAACTCATAAGCGATGTAGGAGTTAGACACGACCTTGTCTAACTTGAAGAAAGCTTCTGACTAGAAGACATGACCATGTCTCTTGGTCACACGGTCGTGTCTCTCCCAACGTTGAAGTTACGCAACTCAAAGGACACGACCCTATCTTAATGGATTGAAGCTTCTGACTTGGAGACATGGCCGTGTCTTACTTAAAGTACAGTTACGTGGTTTTCAAAGGACACGACCATGTCGAAGGGAGACATGGCCGTGTGAGCTTCCCTGACGTGAAAATAGGTTATTTTTACCCCAAAATATTATAAATAAGGACAAACCCTTAAACCTGAAAAACACCTATTTGATGGCAGACTTTGAGAGGCTGATTAGAAGAGAGAATTGCCACAAATTCTTAGAGGACAGCTACGAAGAGAGGACGACATTCTTGAAGGCTTAAAGATTATAATCACCGAAAAAGGGATTTTGATTTCTCTTTCCCTATAGTTTTCTCCTTTCTTTGGGTTTCTTCTCATGTGTTTGTATCTTGATATAGGTTTGTTTATATTGAACATGAGTGGCTAAACCCATAGCTAGGACTATGAGGGATCTTGTTTACCTCATTATTTGGGTTTGATTTCTAATTTGATTAAGGTAATTTCTTTTAAAGTCTATCATATTGCTTGCATTCTTGTCATAACTTGATCACTTTTGATATGTGTTAATTCATTATTTGACCAGTGACCATCCGTATTCAATGAGTGGATCTATATGATAAGCCTAGGATTAGATTGGTGAATGACTAAACATTAATTTATTTCTACCAATGGAATTGATGGTATGTTAGTTCATCTCTTGAATTAGGGCTTAATGCATTCTTAATTAATTCAACTAAATGATCGAATAAGTGAATTAAATTAGGAATAGAATATTATTTCTTCCATGACCATTGGGATTCAATAGGAAATAAGAGAATATTGGCAAAAAATTACCTTACATCATAATTGAAAGAAAATATGAATAATTAGATTCGAGTGAATCTTGCGCCCTAGTTTCTCTCTCATTGATTTCTCTCTATTTTGCTTGATTGTTCATTGTTTTTCTTCTTTATTTGTTTTCCAATTTTATTTTGAATTTTACACACTATCGATTGTCTGGATAACCAAGAGTTCTACAAATCTAGTAATTACCACTTATTTCTCATGGATTCAGTAACTGAGACTTAAGTCCTATATTACTTGGTGATATAGTGCACTTGCTCTTAGTGTATTTTACGTGTATCATTTGTTCCACTATATTTAACCTTACTAATTAATTGTAGTATAGATATGTCATGGTGAGTTTATAGTTTAATAGTGAGCAGGGGTCATTCCCACAAAGGATTAGGCCTAATCTCTTAAAGTTATTAATTCAAGTAAAAAAAAAAGGATTTTGGTTAACAATTAAATGAAAATGACAGGAACAATAAAGAAACAAAATTACAAACAAACATTAAACGGGATTGAAGATAACAATAATAAGGATTAGTTAAAGGATCAATCTCCACCACTAGACCATCGACAGGATAAGACATACCACTTATAAATGATTGATTTCAATATTATTCTCTTATTCCTAATTGAAACTAATAGCCATAGATAGCCAAGGTTCTGGCTCGTTCTACCGTCATCTTTTGTTAATTCTTCATTAGCCATGAGTTTTTGTCACAACTTAATCCATAACCATAAACACCTAGACTTATTAGACTTATCCATAGTAGCATTAAGATGAGAAAGATACTAAGTTATTCTAAGCAACATCCACTTGGAGAATGAATATTCAACTTATGTTGTGTACTTTATCAAGAATAATGAGCACCTCCCCATTACCCTTGATTTGCCACAAGGGTTAGGAAAACCTAGTGTTTATAGGTTAGCAAATTCCTAAATTAGTAGTAGAAACATGCAAAGATCTATTTAGTCGGTCAACCTAAATGAATCATAAACATTAGAAATAGAAGAACACAAACAATCTTAATTAACAAAAGGGAAATAACATCTATATTAAACAAATATAGTTAAGTCTAGGGCTTTGACATCTCCTTCAACCAAGGGAGGAATTAAACAAACATGGTTAAAGAAATAATTGATACAAACAATAAAGACAAAATAAGAAATTCAAGAGATGAAAAAATGGAATAGATGTGAGTGCTTGATCTTCTTAAATCTCCTTTTCTTGATCTTGGTCTTCAATGCCTTCAATTCTTGGGCATGTCTTCTCCTCCTTCGGAGCTTTGTTTTCTAATGATTTTACAATACAACCTCTCTTTGTGTTGGGATTTCTCCTTTCTTGCCTTTCTTCACATTAGGATTGCTCTATTTTGTTGTGTAGCTTAATGACGCCTAAATAGAGAACTACTACGTCTTAATGTGGGAAGGTGAAGCCTTGAAAAATCAGTATATTAATGAATTGACCCAATCCCAACTTAAATCAACCTTAGAAACCACGTGCCCAAATCAAACAACCATATGATCTAGCTGTGTAATGACTCGTGCATGACAACATCAGTACATCCATCTTGTACAACAATTTTCATGGAATAGATACGAGAATTAGAAAATATGGTAAACATTAAAGTTGTATCTATGTGCCTTAAATTTCTAATATCACTGAAATAACCTTGGTTTGATTTTTGTGGCTCAAGATATTCTCAAAACATTGCACAGAGGTCAGACAGTAAATTTATTCATATTAGATTTGATTGTGTTTCTTGTTTTCCGTCGATTGGCTTTCTTACAAAATATGATCAAATCAATGAGATATTATCCATATCAAACCTTAATAAATCTCATTAATTATAATTATCAAGCAAGTGGGAAAGCCCTCATATTAATTACGAGATAAATTATCATAATAAAAATATTTATGACTGGTTAAAACAATAACAACTCTAATATTTACAATTTAATGATTAAATAATGGAAATTATGCAATAAAATCATAAAAGCCATATAAAAGGAAAATTATCATTATTTCTATTAAAAGGAATTAATTATTTAATTTATAATTAAAACATGATTTTTAATATTAATTAAACACTAAAAATTGACATTAATTGCAACCTATCAATTCTTGCATTCTAATTCCCTGCACTTCAATTTCATGCAATTTACTTATGTACAATATATATTTGACTATCAGTTCAATTTCTGTTACTTATTTTTGGTGTTCATTTACATTCTTTGCACATTGATGTTTCACCATTTGTATTCTATCATATTTACATTTCATTTCCTTTACAGTTTGCATGTTTACACTTTGTCGATTTCACGTTTACATATGACACTATTGCTGCACCTTAAGTTCTTGTCAATTTTGTTATAATTTGCATATTTTCTAAATTCCCAATAGTATCAAATTCTCATTTACTTGACGAATATGAATCCCAAAAGAATTTTATAAAAGTTGTGGGTAGTGGTGAATTAAGTTCAATCATTGCTGACGATTATGACATTTTCCCTAACAGTGAATTAGGTGGGGCTAGTCCTGAATTCAGGTCACACCAACATTTTCCCACCTCCAGCACCCTTTATCTACATATGACATCCACATGTGCAAAAAAATGTTCAACAAGGATGATAACGTGCCACGTCAAACAAGTTATAGCAGTGCCAAGACAGAACGTCATGGTTGGACTATGATCATGTCTATTTTGAATCTCCAGGAACCAAATTAATGACATATCTCTTATCTTAGGACCAAATTGAATATTTACATTTTCTAAAATTTCAAGTTAGATAAGTAATTCTTATATGTTGAGTTATTTTATAGGAATTAAATGAGTTCTTTAAAAGAATTAAAATAATACAATAAAGTGCAGTACAAGAATTGACAATTTATTGTGTTAAAGCTTTAGTCGACGCCGTTTGATCCTATGAGTTCAATTAATGCTAATTAGTAATAAAAGTAGTTATTATACTATTATAAAGTAGTTATACACAATTGTTGATGTCAATACTATAATTGTATGTAATTATTTAGCAACCTCAAGAAATTGATTTAACGTTAGACGAGTATATGATGTGTGAATAAATATATTATTACGATTTAAATTTTAACTATGCCTATTACTTAAGAATAAGTTGTAAGGAATAACTTTATAAATCTTTATAAGATCTTTTTTTTTAAGTAAAAGAAAGAATAGAGAAAATGGACAAAGGCTGCTTATGGTTGCAGGAATCCTAGTTTATGGCAAGCTTAGCTTTCATGCAAGAAAATCAATCCTTGTTTGGCGTGCTTTTTACCATATTCTTGATTTATGAGCATGCTTGTTTTGCATTAATTTAGTTTCATTTACTATAAACATGCATATGTCTCCTATCTTGTATGAGAAACAAACGCCTGATATGCTTCTTTGTAGGAGGTTATTAGGTATATTGACAAAGGGAGAATATCTTGCATGATATACAAAGATGAAGTATCTGACAAAACCAAGTGAAGCATCTTGACAATTTATTGATAAGCACGTTGCCACACTTCTACAAAATCCTGATAAGGTATACTTGGTTAAGAGCAGCTCGGTGGTTACATGCTTTGTTGTGCTATACTAACATAGACAAAAGTCCAACATTTACCAAAGAATGGTGAAACATATGACTTGGTAGATCAATATCCATGCTTTAAGGAACATTTACTAATGCAAGCTTGTTGGTTGTAATAGTTTAAGAAAACTTTTCAACAGTATTATTAAACTCATATCAGACCGATCGATGTAACTAGTAAACTGGTCAATTAACTAGTCCAAGTCATAAATTGGATTTGTTACGTATTTAAATCGATGAAACCCGGTCTCACTCGATATAAACTGGCCGGTTTCCAACGATCCGATTGAGTTTCATGAACCAGTCGAGTTACATTTTTCTTTTAAAAAAAAACTCCTGAGGAAGAAAAGAGAAACCTGCACCCCACCCTCCCTCTTCGGCACTTGTACAACCGCCTTATTCCAGCAGAGTCACCATCACTGGTCAAGGAAGCACATCAAAGTGTGATTCGTCCACACTGATGGTTGAACGCTGCTCCACATCTCGCAGCCATGAATAGCCGATAAACCACGCTGGATTCAAGAGCAATTGTGGCAAAAAAAAAATAGAACTCAATGAGAGAAAAGAAGTTTGTTTGCAAATGAAAAAGAGTAAGGAAGAAGAGAACAAAATTAAATTACACATTCTCTTTGAGAAATTTAATTACTGTCCTATTATCATTGCTCCTACAAGCTTCTACCTCTACCCATTTTGACACATAATCTACTACCATAATAATATATTGATATCCAAAAGAATGAGAAAATGGTCCCATAACATCAATGTCCTAACAATAAAAAAATTCAATCACTAAAATTAGGTTTAAGGGGATCATATTATGATGGGAAATAACTCCTAACTTTTGACACTTTTCACATGAGAAACAATAAATGTTTGCATCCTTAAACAAGGTGGATTAATAAAATCCACTTTGTAGAATTTTTATAGTGATTTTCTTCATTGAAAAACGGCCCCCACAAGCTTGGGAGTGACAAAATTCTAAGACACTAGCAATATTTTCATCAGGGATGCAATGCCTTAAAATTTACTCAAGGCTGTATTTGAAAAAAAAAGTCATCCTAATAGATATTATGTACCTTAGTCATGAACTTCCTCTTGTCTTGAACGCTCTAATCCACCAGTATCTCACCCGCGGCCAAATTATTCACAATATGAGCAAACCATGGTAGAGATGTAATAGAAAATAAATGCTTATCGAGAAAATCATCCCTGATTGGCAGGTGGTTAGAGGTGTTCTCAAATGTGAGCCTCAAGAGATGGTCAGCTACTACGTCCTCCACTCCTTTCTTATCTTTGATGGTGATGTCAAATTCATGCAAAAGTAAAATCCATCATATTAGTAGCGTTTTAGCATCCTTCTTTACAAGAAGGTACTTAAGGGCTGTATGATCAGAGAAAATAATAATAGGAGAACCAATCAAGTAAGAACGAAACTTATCCAAAGCAAACACTACAGCTAGTAACTCTTTTTTAGTGGTGAAGTAATTCATCTAAGCACTATTTAGAGTTCTACTAGCATAATAAATGACAAAAGGCTTTCTCTTCCTTCACTAGCATCACACGTGATCTCGAAAGGTAAAGTCCACTTAGGTGGCTGTATTATTGGTGTTGAGGTAAGCTTGCCAATTAGCATTTTAAAGGTCTCTTGACGAGCTTGTGTCCATTCAAATGGGGCATCTTTAGCTGGGAGGTCACATAGTGGTCTGAATATGGTGAAAAAAATTCTATATGAACCTCCTATAAAAGCCCATATGACCAAGAAAAGATCTCACATCCTTTACTGTCTTAGGTGTAGGCAACTTAGAGATTAATTCGATCTTAGATTGATCAATCTTTATCTCCATAGAAGAAATAATATGCCCTAAGACAATACCTAAAAGTACCATAAAGTGACATTTTTCCTAATTCAAAACCTATTTCTTTTCCTCACAACAAGTCAACACTCTCTCTAATTTCAATAAGCATGCATCAAAAGAAGATCCAAAAACAGTCAAGTTATCTATAAAAACTTCTATGCAATTTTCAACCATGTCATAAAAATGCTCATCATGCAACGTTGAAAAGTGCAGGTGCATTACACAATCCAAATGGAATTCTACGAAAAACATAAGTACCAAAAGGACAAGCGAAAGTGATTTTATCCTGGTCTTCTAATGCAATTTCAATTTGATAATAACTAGAATAACCATCCAAGAAACAATAGAAAGGATGACCAGCCACACGCTCAAGAATTTGATCAATAAAATGGAGGGAAAAATGGTCTTTCAGGGTGGTAGTATTCAACTTTCTGTAATCAATGCTCATCTGCCACCCAGTCACAAGTTTTGTAGGGACTAACTCTCCCAGGTCATTCTTCACCACCGTAACACCTGACTTTTTAGGAACAACCTGTGTAGGACTTACCCATTTACTATCAGCAATAGGATATATGATTCCTGCATCTAATAGTTTCAACACTTCATTCTTCACCACTTCTTTCATAGTGGGATTAAGCCTACGTTGGGGGTATCTACGAGGGTTAGTTCCTTCCTCAAAATTAATTTTATAAGAACATACTAGGGGACTAACACCTTTTATATCAATAATGCTTCAACCTAAGGATGACTTATGCTAACTTAAGGTCTGAATTAATTTCTCACTTTGAGACTTAGACAATTCAGATGAGATAATAACAAGAAAAGTATCACTTGGACCAAGAAAAGCATGCTTTAAACCCTTAGGCAGAGACTTCAATTCAACCTTAGGTGCTTCCACATTTGAAGGAATTTGTTTTTCACTTTTCTTAGACAACTCCTCAAACTTTGATTGCCATGTCCGAGTGCTTTAATCATGAGTTCTATAAAAAAAAAATAATGCAAATATCAACTACATCAGATAGAATACTGATAGAATCAAACTTATAATTTACAAGAAAATACTCAAGGGGATCAAAATCATGGCCTATAGAAACTCTTATATCTATGAGTGAGTCAATCATGTATATTTGGTGGCCCTCGTCATCATCTTTTGGCTATTTTGCAATATGAAAAATATTTACCTCGAGAGTCATGTTTATGAAAGAAAGTTTCTTAAGCTCATTCCTACAATTAATAAGAACATTAGCAGTGGCAAGGAAAGAACATTATTTGGCACTAATGACAATAATTTTTTTTTCTGGGCAATAGAAGATACCAACTTTTTCTTGGTAAACAATTTATATTTCTTGTTTTTCTCATTATCATCACCAACTAGCAAAAATCCTAAGCACTATGAATATGACTTTCACTGTTGCAGAACAAGTTTGGTGTGAGGCCTCTGAGATATAGCCCTAATGAGATGATGGTAGCCTTATACCTACAAGTTAGTATTATAAGCCAGGCCCCAATTTTTGTCACTAGGTCCCGCATCTAGTCCTATGTTAAAAGACCTAGTTTTCTCCTACTAGGTGCTTTTATGATTGCTCAACTGGTAAGCTTGAACCACTTCTCCTTGTTAGCCATGGCAACCATCACCCAAGAGGGGGGTGAATTGGGTGATTATAGATTTTTAAAACAACATTAAGAAATTATGCATTTTGATATTTTCAATCAATATGTGCAGCGAAATAAGTTTAACAATGAAACAACTATTGTAAATTATACAAATATAATTTGGGTTATGGGAAAATCAAGGAAATAAACTAGATATCAAATTCAACTCAAGCATATATAATTAAAGTACAAATGTAAAGGAGATAGAGTTGAGGGAGGCAAACACAATATTTATCCTGATTCAGCCACTAACCACTTGTGGCCTACGTCTAGTCCTCAAGTAAACCACCTGAGATTTTTCACTATTAATACAAGTTTGAATAGGTGCTTGCTACCGTTACAAACTAGAGCACTTTTCACACGTAGAGAAACTGTACCCTTGTGCTAAAGCCTCAACTTTCAGAGATACCTCACCCTTACACAAACCTTTGAGGGATACCTCACCCTCTTTACAACACCTTTGAGGGATACCTCACCCTCTTCAAAAGAGTAGAATATAGAAGAAGAGAAACCCTCACAAAGAGCAAATAATGCAACTTAAAGCACTAAGAAAGCTCTTTAAGGATATCTCAAAGTTTTGGTGAAAAAGAGCACAAGAAATATGTAAAAATATGAATAATGAATTAAAGCAAGAAAAAATGGTTTCAGATTGTTGGGTGTATGTAAAAGATGACCCAAAACCATGTATTTATACTGTTCTTAAGAAAATAGTCATTGGGTATCATTTATTTCATCATTGAATGCATAGAAAAATAGTCGTTGTGTATTTCTACTCGTGTTTATTCGAATAACCCTTTGGTTATTCGAATAAATCTTCAAAAACACGTCCTGGAACATTTTTTGGGCTATATTATTGAAATAACCCTTTGGTTATTCGAATAAATCTTTAAAAATACATTCTGAAACATTTTCTGGGGCGTGTTATTCAAATAACACATCCCTTGTTTGAATAAACCACTTTGATTTTAAAAACTGACTTTAAATGAGCATAACTTCTTTATTTCTCATCCGTTTAAAGCAAATGACCACTCATTAGAAAGATCTTTGAGTCTATTTTCAAATGAAAGAAGTTTCAGAACAAAACTCAAAGTATTTTGAAAGTTATAATCAAAAGAGTGACCAAAGGTCAGTTTTACAAAACTCAAACTTGACTATTTTTCATAGTTTTGAACTACCACCACAACTAGCTTTTCAAAACTTGTTTGCTGGATATTTTAGCATGTGAAAACCATTTGTAAAGATTTGAAAACATATTTGAGATATCTATAAAGCTTCTTACATAAAGACCATAAGTCCTATAAGCTATACCATTTAATTTTCCTTTGAACTTGGTCTTTGACATGACTTTGTTGTTATAAAAAACTTCATGAAATAGGCATTCACATTCTCCTTAAGTTGAGCATAATTGAGATCATTTGCTTTCTTATTGCGATACTCACTCTTGGTACTTAGACTATCCTACAAAGTACTGCTCACTTAAACAAACATAGTTAGTTCAAATTCTTACTTCAATATTTTCATATGCATGATTTATAAATGTATAACTTTAGTTAGTCTAACATGCATATAAGACTTTCATAGACATATCTAAATAAGATATTTATCAATTATCAATAGATATGTTCTATATAGGATGCAACAAAGAACACTTTGCACATTTTCATTTAAATAGAGCCAAATCCAATATTAATTATTATAACTCATATAAAGCATTATTAGATATATTATATAAAGAATGCTACACATATCTCATTGCATGATTGTTAAGTAAAATATAACTAGATAAAATACATAATCATGCATGATACAATATAATCTATTAAGTACATCTATATAGCATAAGCATTATTCCTTTTGGCTTGTATTTGTCATCATCAAAACTTAACATATTAAACCATTGGGGCAAACTTATTTCCACACTCCTATCAACAATGCAATAAAGTTGTGCATGTTACTTTCTCGTTTGATTTTAATATTGAAGAAGTTTGGATTCTAGTGTTAAAAATCCAAGTACATTTTCAGCTAATGAACTTGAGAAAGAGCTTTTTAGACTATAGTTACTTGGATAATTATAATGATTGATGATTTATTGTGATTTTTGGTAAATTTTGATTTTGGATAATTACATGCATAAGAAAATAGAATTTTTTTTAATAAAATGAAGGCGTCTAGTTATGACAAACTGACGAGTGTATTAGCTAGTAACTCTATCAAAATTATAACTGAAGTTATTAACTAAGTTTGTAGTATAGTGAACAACACCGGATCGTCTCCTCAAGGATCGTAAATGCAATTTTATCAAATTAAGTTAAGTTAGAAAGGAGGGGTTTGATTGTTCAAGGATTACAATGACAAGATCTGAAGAAAAAATAACAATTAAAAGAACAGTCAATTCAGAAATCTATCCGAGATTGGGTGGATTCAATCATAGACCTTTCAACAAACACCTGAAATACATTTGAATGGTTAACTTGGATCTAACCGAGATCTCTGCATCAGATCCAGAATTCATACTAGACAATCATCCAGAATTCAATTGACAAGTGATAAACACAAATCTGCAATCGCACCATTCATGTAAATATATGTCAATTTAAGCTTCGAATTCAATTAACCTAGGCACAAATCAGTAACCTAACCTCTTCAATTATGTGATTAGTTCAGATTAATCAGTTCTAAATTTCATCACAATACTTAATCTTAAACCAAGATTAAATCAGATCAAACATAAACAGAATCACCATTCATGCATTCAAGATCAAGAGAACAGAAGAAAAAGAGAAGAGGAATTCAAATATAAATCAAATACATTACATAACCAAGGTCTCAAGAATCCAAGCCACAATCTCTTCAAGAGTCCCGAATTGACTAGAAGTGACTTAGCTCTCCATTACAATGAAGGAAAAATATACAAGAACTATGAAAAGCTATCTCTAACACCAAGTGTGTGTTGTATTTAGAGCTCTCCACATGCTTCCTTTTATAGAGGATTCAGAGTAGTAGTAGATGGGTAGATGAGATTAGTAGGTGGAATTAGTAGGTGAGCTTGGTAGGTGAGATTGGTAGGTGAGCTTGGTAGGTGAGATTGGTAGGTGAACTTAGTGGGTGAACTTCCTTGTCTCCGAAAGTATTCATTGCTAAACTCATTGATTTCGTCATTTCTGAGCCAAGTGGTCTTCATGAAAGTTCTAGGAAATTGTCTAAGCTTTCCAATGGCTCTGGAAGCACCCAAAAATTCGTCCTACAGCCCAAGATATGACCCAATTACTACAGATTGTTCAGGACCAGTTTCAGCACCTCTGTTTTGACTTTCAGACCCAATATCTCCATCAAGGAGCCCGAATCAAGTTTTGTATTTGTCATGAAAGTTGTACATATGGGTCTTAACTTTCAGATTACAAATTTTCAGCCCATTTTATATGCCCAAACTCGAATTATGTTCTGGTTACTACACATTGTTCGGGTTCCAGTCACAAATCCCGTATTCTGATTTCCATGCCCAATTAGCTCCACTAGATGTCTGAAATTGACTTTGAGCTCTTCATAAAAGTTGTAGAGCTCTCTCTTATCTTTCCTACAAGGTAAAATTCATAATTATCAGACATTTAGAACTCAAGATATGGCTAAAATACAGAAACAGTGTAAGACCCGAATAATGCTGAAAAAATCAATTAAGTCCGATTCGAGTTCAAACTTACAAAACATAATCAAATTAGAGTCAATTAAGTACATGAAGAGTGTAAATAACTAAACATAAGGGTTTCTTAATGAATAAAATATGTGATTATCAAATTCTCCCACACTTAGCTTTTTGCACTCCTGGGCAAAACATATGAAACTAAAGTTAGAAGACAAAGACAAACGACACAAACTTAAAAGCTAAAAACTCTAAAGGACTCAATGAAGCAAGAAGAGCAACAAGAAATTCAAGGGATCAAAGCATAAATGAGGTACCATTTCTTCACATCTCAAACCAACAAGTAAGGAAACTTCCGTTGAAAAGAATGAATTAAGAATGATGGATCTTCACAAGATTCCCTCTCAATCTCTCAAGTGTTTAAAAGGTAGGTATTTCACTCAATTCAACCCATGAAAATTGCACTACCATAAGCTTGCTTATCTTCTACTTCTCCACTACTCAAAACACATGCACACACAAATCATGAGGACTTTATTCAAGGTTGTAGTGAGGTCAAGGTAACAGAAGAGGATAAAATGGATATGAGAAGATAAATACTAAAGAGAATAAAAGCAAATGAGAGCTGAGTTCAAATAACAAGCATAAAAATTCATCTCAACTCTAATGTATATCCCTTTACATATTCATTTCCCAATCCTTTTCTCTTTTTATATATATATATATATAAACATAACTATATACATACATTTTTTTTTTTTTTTTTTAGGCACTCTTTCCTTTTTCAACAACCATTTTGTACACACACCCCCACACTTGTTCAAAAACTCATCCATTATTTAAGGCTAATGTTCTTTTATTCCCTAGGGTAAAGTAAGAACACAATTTTTCATTTAAGGCACATAATGAGCTAGAAACAAGGAATGGTCAAATAAGCTCAAAGGGGTTAAGCAAAGGAAAATATACAAGGTTGGCAGGAATCAGAGAATTTTCAAGAAGTCAAAAGAGTGCTTGATATCATATTGGAAACAAGGTTGGCTATTTGGTTAAACTAGTTAATTAAGAAAGAGGGCCTCAATCATGTTCATGCATGCAAGTGAAATGTAGCCTCAAAAAGAATCAAAGCAAGTTCTAGAGTGGTCCTTAACATGAGTGAGAATCACACAAGAAAGAAGAGAATGGCATAAATGTTGAATCCATCCATTAGGCTCAAAATCTCACAAGGTATGCATCCATCAAACTCAATTCATCAATTCAATCATCCATCACCAAGCATATCAGATCAAGAAGGGAGAAAAGTTATTCAATCATGCAATGAACCTTTTTTTTTTTAACAAACCAAAAGAAACAGAAACATGCTAAAATCTCTCCCCCATACTTAATATAGACATTGTCCTCAATGTGAAAGTGATAAATAAAACGGAAAGAAAAGAGCAACACAACCTGATGAGGGCCGAGATAATGGGTTTTTAAAAGATGCGTAAGAATCAAAGCTGCAACAGAACCTGAAAACTCACAAAACAAATGAGTAAAATGTAAAACCAAAATAACATGACTGGAATAATATAAAATTAAAGAGGAAATGCGGGTCTTTTAGAGTCAGATTCCCAAGACTATAACACTTCTGTTCATCTCTGAAAAGATTCCACAATTAAGAAGTTCATGATGTACCAGGCCACAAGAATGCGTCTCAAGAGTCAATAAGGTATAACTTACTGACTCCTTACTCAGCCATTCAAAGTGAAGTATGTTTTTATCTTCTCAGATTGCGAAAACCATCCCCAAAGATCTTGAAAACAAATCTAGTTAGGTTGCCTCCCAATAAGCGCTTGTTTAACGTCATTAACTTGACGTTGGGACACTTCTTAGTGATCTTTATAATGTGAATGGTAAAAGTCCATCACTTTCATTTCCACATTTTTCGGCTTGAGATGATGTCCATTGGTCTTATTAAGTGAGGTTGGTGAAAAGACTCCACCAGGATCCCATTGGTTGAAACGTGATGACCAAGTTATGGTTGACACAATATGATAGCTTTCACTAGGGTCCCATTGATTGAAGTGTAATGACCAAGTTAAGCTTGAAGCATGATGGCTCCCATTGGGGTCCCATTGGTCTTTCTTAATTTCCTTGACTTCACCAATGGCATGCAACACGTGTAATTTGACAATTCTGCTTTCATTGATTATATTGGACCATGACCCAAAAACAAAATCCACTTCGTAGAAAGTGAATTACCGTCATATGTTTGTCTTTCCTCCTTCTTTGAAAATTCCTCAATGGACTTCAACTCCACCTCCCTATGTGTTTCAGATCTCGCAACTACATTGTTGATAGACCCTTCTATATTATTAGATCCTGCGTAAATGAGAATTATTAGTTTTCAAATATGCAGAAATTTCAAAGACACACAACACATTTTATATCACCATCATGATCAAGACGTCGGTTGCAATTGATAGAATCATCAAAACCAATTAAATCAGGAAATTAAAGACACAACTCATCATGAGTTTCCTCAACCAAGTCTCGCATGTAAATCAATATGACAATTAGAATGCGGGGAGTTGGGAATTGTTTGGGGAAAGAGTTGGCTCGACTCTTGACATCTCGGTTCATTAACAAAGTGGTTGTCAACCTGGTCAATTTGGGTTGTTAAATCCTCGAATAGTGGCGTGAAATTCTAGCTGAACTCAATTTGGGTTTTCATCAAGTCCTCCCATGAAGGCTCAAGTTTTGTGGTTGATGGACTTGTTATCTCACTTGGAATGATCGCTGCTCATATTGAAATGATTGTTCTTTGTGTGATGCCGTATTGCCATATCCCAGATCCGGATAGTATTCCCAAAGCTAGGGTTGTATGTGTTGAAGAAGGGGTCATAACTCCGTAACTCATTCTTCTTCATTTGGAATTGTGGTTCATCGGGAAAATAACCCATGCAACAAATTGATCTGGAAAAACAGAACTACCATACATCGAAGTGTAGGGCATGCATATGTAGGGTGAGATGAACAAAAACAAATGTTACACACAAGTGTAGCTTCTCCTCGCACAGGTGATTGTTGTCTCACTACTATATGTCTTACCAAAGAAGTCAACTCCTCAAGTTTTGACTCCATTATGCATGGTCCATTGTATCCTTAAAATGCAAAGAATGCAACAAAATGATAATGAAAGAAAAAGAAAAAATTAAAAAGAAAGAGTTAGTATGGGATCAATATGCAAAAATAGATCTAGTTAATGTATCTAAACATTTTTAAAATTTATGGGAGCAACACAGGACAAAATCTACATAAAAATGGAACTAGAAAATACAATAAAAAATAATAAAAAATTTAAAAAGTGGTCTAAATGATAGAATTTCGAAAAACCAGGGGTGACCTCACAGTAAACTGTGAGTCTTGTTTATCAGGCTGTTTTCCTTCAACCGACCAAGTTTCAGCTCATTCTGGGCATGTTTCAGTTTGAAAATTGTAATAGTTACCCGTAATCACCTATTTTCCGTCTTTCCTAAATAAGAAAAATTCAAAAGCTAAGATAAAAACGTTAGTATGGTATGAACAATGTTAGTAAATGAAAAATAACTGTTAGAATAGGTAAGAAAGAACAAAAATTAGTAAGGTTACTCAAAATGAAAAGATTACACCTACGAGTTCTCTCCTAAAGAATCAATAAAATTTTGACGAGCGCCGAACTCATCAAAATTATAACCGAAGTTATTAACTAAGTTTGCAGTATAGTGAACAACACCGGATCGTCTCCTCAAGGATCGTAAATGCAATTTTATCAAATTAAGTTAAGTTAGAAAGGGGGTTTGATTGTTCAAGGATTACAATGACAAGATCTGAAGAAAAATAACAATTAAAAGAACAAAGTCAATTCTTTAAATCTATCCGAGATTGGGTGGATTCAATCGTAGACCTTTCAACAAACACCTGAAATACATTTGAATGGTTAACTTGGATCTAACCGAGATCTCTCGCATCGATCCGTAATTCATACTAGACAATCATCCATTGGGTAATTCAATTGACAAGTGATAAACACAAATCTGCAATCGCACCATTCATGTAAATATATGTCAATTTAAGCACCGAATTCAATTAACCTAGGCACAAATCAAGTAACCTAACCTCTTCAATTATGTGATTAGTTCAGATCAATCAGTTCTAAATTTCATCACAATACTTAATCTTAAACCAAGATCAAATCAGATCAAACATAAATGAATCACCATTCATGCATTCAAGATCAAGAGAACAAGAAAAGAGAAGAGGAATTCAAATATAAATCAAATACATTACATAACCAAGTCTCAAGAATCCAAGCCACAATCTCTTCAAGAGTCCCGAATTGACTAGAAGTGACTTAGCTCTCCATTACAATGAAGGAAAAATATACAAGAACTATGAAAAGCTATCTCTAACACCAAGTGTGTGTTGTATTTAGAGCTCTCCACATGCTTCCTTTTATAGAGGATTCAGAGTAGTAGTAGATGGGTAGATGAGATTAGTAGGTGGAATTAGTAGGTGAGCTTGGTAGGTGAGATTGGTAGGTGAGCTTGGTAGGTGAGATTGGTAGGTGAACTTGGTGGGTGAGCTTCCTTGTCTCCGAAAGTATTCATTGCTAAACTCATTGATTTCGTCATTTCTGAGCCAAGTGGTCTTCATGAAAGTTCTAGGAAATTGTCTAAGCTTTCCAATGGCTCTGGAAGCACCCAAAAATTCGTCCTACAGCCCAAGATATGACCCAATTACTACAGACTGTTCAGGACCAGTTTCAGCACCTCTGTTTTGACTTTCAGACCCAATATCATCAAGGAGCCCGAATCAAGTTTTGTGTTTGTCATGAAAGTTGTACATATGGGTCTTAACTTTCAGATTACAAATTTTCAGCCCATTTTATATGCCCAAACTCGAATTATGTTCTGGTTACTACACATTGTTCGGGTTCCAGTCACAAATCCCGTATTCTGATTTCCATGCCCAATTAGCTCCACTAGATGTCTGAAATTGACTTTGAGCTCTTCATAAAAGTTGTAGAGCTCTCTCTTATCTTTCCTACAAGGTAAAATTCATAATTATCAGACATTTAGAACTCAAGATATGGCTAAAATACAGAAACAGTGTAAGACCCGAATAATGCTGAAAAAATCAATTAAGTCCGATTCGAGTTCAAACTTACAAAGCATAATCAAATTCAGTCAATTAAGTACATGAAGAGTGTAAATAACTAAACATAAGGGTTTCTTAATGAATAAAATATGTGATTATCAAAATCCTAACTAGATGCTTAATTTTTTTAATATTTTTTACAGTATTAGAGACAAAAAAATTCGTCTCTAATTTAGAGATGGAAGTAGAGACAAAATTTTTTTGTCTCTAATTAAAGAACTAAGACGAATCTTACAATTAAATAGCGACAAAATTTTAAAATTTAGATAAAGAAAAAATCTGTCTCTATAGAGATGGAATTAAATTTTTCGTCTCTCATAATCAGAGACGCCACTTTTAGCGACAGATCAATTTCTATCTCTAATTTCGTCCCTAAATATTTAGAGACAAAATTTTTCCATCTTTAAATTGAAAATTTCTAGTAATGAATAAAGCTAGTGTTGAGGATTAAGAAATCAACAGGATAATAAAATTTGTCAATTTGAATTAGAACATCTTCTACCATATCCCGAGATACGTTGACTAAACTGTCAGCCAATTATAATACCACAGTGGTTGGTTTGATTTCTTCCAACCCCAACTGCAAATAAATATAATATGACATTAGATTCACGATAGCTCCTAAATCTAGCAAAGCTTACCCAAACTCATGATTTTTTATGCTGCATGCAATGGTTGGGTAACTAAGATCATTATACTTAAGAGGAATATGTTACTCAATTAAAGCACTAACTTGTTCTATCAGGAATGATGTCTTCTTCACATGGTGCTTCCTCTTAACTGTACACAAATCCTCGAGAATTTTTGCATAAGTAGGAACTTGTTGAATCACATGTAAAAGGGAAAGAATGATTTTTACCTGCCTTAGATTCTCAAGGATTTCATTGTTAGGATCCAGAGTTCGCTTACTTGATTTTAAAGCTTGAGGGAATGATACCTTAAGAGGACTCTTTGTCACCTCATGTTCCTTGGGTAGCTCGACTTCACTACTATCCTGATTCTTTTCCATATCTTCTTATTTGTTCGTTGTTAGGATGTGTAATGATGTACCACTTCATGTCACAATGACATTTACGTCCTTCAAATTCTCTTGCGTCATGTGTTAACCATGGGATGGGGACTAAGCTTGAGAAGGGAACTTGCCTCACTCATTCACACTCAAGGAGTTCATCAATTTGGACACTTGGCTCTTTATCTCCTTGTTTTCTTCAACAACCTGTGTAATCAAAGATTCAAACTTTTGGTTAGTCTTACCATGTGCCTCAATAAAATCATGCAAAATGTCTTCTAAAGGACTCCTAGAAGGTGAAGATGCATGATACGGTGCAGGATATGATCTAGGGGGTTGTGCAAGCGGCTGATTTTCAAACTTCCAGCTAAAATTGAGGTGATTGCATCATCCCGAATTATAGGTTTCAGATAAAGGTGTAAAAGACTTCTTGTACATACCTAAGGCATTACATTGTTCCTCATACATCTCTCTCATGTCAGCAAATGTGGGAAACTCTTGGGCGAGGTAATCTACCCTGCCACACACAAAGCATGGTTTAAAAGACTCTGCATGATTAGTCACATGTGTTGGCTTTTAAGTCCTTAGTTTTAACACCTCTAGCTCCCTAGTTAGCATCTCAACCTTAGTATTTAGGTTATCCTCTTCTCTGAGATGGTAAATTCCACCATCATTTGGCTTTCCTGCAGGTCATGACCTATTTGTGTTCTCAGTAGCATTAGGTTCAGTCTAAGTGTGAGCTTTTTTAGGAAGCTCATTAAGGTATTATATTGTCTCATCAAGATCTCTCTGTAAGAACTCATCATTACACATCATATCCACAAATTAGTGCTCTTTAGGTGTAAGTCCCTCATAAAAATAAATCACTAAATATCAGTTCTCATACCCATGGTAAGGACACATACTTAACAACTTTTTAAATCTCTCTCAAGACTGATACAAAGTCTCACTGTCCTTTTGGAAAAAGTATTTATTAAAGAAGGCTTGAGCCATCTCATTCCATGACCCAATAGATCACGGTCTCAGCGAGTATAGCCAACTCTTAGCTTTATCCTTCAAGAAAAAAAAAAGAATTTAAGTCTCACAATGTCATCAGTTGTATTTTGATTATGAAAAGTTGCAACTACTTCATTAAATTCTCTAATGTGCATATATGAATTTTCATTTTTCAAGTCATGAAAAGTAGGGAGTAACTATATCATCCCTATTTTAAAATATAGTTGGCGATTATTAACTAGAAACATAATGCATGATGGTGTGGTTGTGCAAGTAGGGTGGAGATAATCCTGAATGGTCCTAGTGGGTTAATCTTTGTGTTCGCTCATTTCCTCAAAATTAGAAGAAGTATCAAACAAATGAATAGAAAAGTTAGACTCTAACTCTGACACAGGTCTACAAGCAAACCGACCCAATGCGTCTCTATACATGTTCATGCAAGGTAGAGAAAAATGCAACACTAAAAAAAATTGTAAAAAGAAAATAAAATAAAGATGCAACAATCTAAAAAAAATAAGGAAGGAACGAAGTTACCACCTTTACAAACTATTGAAAAGAAAAATTTCTTAGCAATTCTTCTATCGTCTCCCCGGCAACAGCAGCAAAATTTGATAATGCCCAAAGAATACCTACATAGTTGTAGCACAACATTAGGGTGTCGATTCCACAGAGAGAGAAATTAAAATAATAGTAAAAGGAACAAAGAAACTAAAGAAAAAATATTAAATAATTAATGGTAAATAAAGATTAATTTTGAATGCAAATTAAAGTGAAGAAAAGTAAACAAATTGAGTTTCTACCAGATGCAAGATAACTTTGGTTTAGAATCCACCAAGATTAATTTTAACATTAACTATGTCAAATTATTATACTCAAATAATTTAACTTATGAACATCTAAATGTAAGCATGTAATCACAAAAGATCTATCAATGAAACACTAAAAATAATAATCAAGTGTATGATAAAATTTTCATAATCAATAGTAAATTATCATATCATTAAATGTATCATTAATAAGAAATTACAATTGATATCCAACAAATACTACCAACACTCAAATAATACAAATAAATTACAAAACATAAGAAAAATATGACTAAACTAATTTAAAATTTTATTCATATAATCGATAAGAAAATAGAATCAATAAATATTAAATTTTAAAATTAGATAAAATAATTTAACATAATAATATCAAAATAATCAAAATTTTATCATTATCTTAATAAAAAAAAATTTAATAAAATATAACAATATTAAAATATAATAAAATTATCTCACTAATATTTTTCGTTACACACAACTTCAAAATTTTTTCTACACTACCGCATCCTTCTTCTAATTCGTTTCATGCTGTGCCTTTTTTTTTTTTTTTTCTCCTACTCCGTTCGGCTCTGCACATTGTGCAGCCTTTCTTCAATTCGTTTTTCTTTCTTTTTTTTTTCCTCTTCCCTCCTGTAGGGCTCCTGCTACAACGTCCTTTTTATTTTTTTCGACTATGCCGCTGATGGTAAGTGTTGCAACACACAAAGATTTCATATTGGTTTGCACCACCTTCCTTTATATATATATATATATATATATATATATATAAGAAAAAAATCAACTTACATTAGTATAAATTATATATATTTATATTTTAATTTTGATCATTTATATAAAATTTAATGGTCAATATTTACTTCTCTTACCTCTTACAATAAACACTCCTCACACCAGAATAAGATCATATATATATGAAAGAGGATCAACTTACATTAATGTAAGCCTTCTTTTTTCTTATACTCATTTTCAACCGTTAATTTCACTTTTATATAATAGTTACTTTTAATGAAATAATCTCAACTATTAAATGAAAATGGAACTAACGGTTGAAAATGAATATAAGAGAAAAAAGACTTACACTAGTGTAACTTGATCTCTCTTCTATATTATATATATATAATAAAATTAAATTAATTAAAATAAATATAAAAATAAAAAATATTTTATCAAATTTAAATAAAATATATATAAATTATTATTTAAAAATACTTTAAAATAAAAAAATTAATTTAAAAGTATATATTAATTTTAATAATTTTTATTTTAATATTTTAATCTAATAATAAAATATTTAGGGAACACGTTGCCACAGTTCTCACAACTTCATTTGAATATTAAGATGTTCATACATTCGTTCGAGATTGTTTGCTGTCATTTCGGCCTGCCCATCACCACCAACGTTTTCTTTTATCTTTTCATCGTCATGCACTGCACATGCGACAGCGGAAATCAGGGGTGGATTTCTATTAGAAACCACATAAAGCGCAAGTGGTTCGAGTCCTATGACGAATCCTATAAAGATTTCAAGGAGACCTTCATCCAGCCACTCTACATTCGTGCTTCGAATCCTAGAAGCTACTTTGATGCTAGTGGGATCAGAAATTCCTCTTTTGAGTAGAGGAAAAACTCCAAGGAGGGAAAGAAACAAAAAAAACACAATAAAAAATTGTCCAAGCTTTTTCTGATTTTCCTTTTCCATTCATTTTCTGTATATAGATTTTCTGTTTTCCTATCTTTTTGGATCTTCTGACAAGTATCTAATGATCCGTACATAAAGGTCCTAATTGAAAGTGCAAAACTAAAATGGAATATTCATAAGGGAAAACAAAGTAAATCCTAACAGAATTGCTGAAGCATAAAACATGTGCAAATGCATAAAACCGAATTACTAATAGTCAGCCATCCATTTGGGTTGCCTTTTTGCTATACTGGGTCGCATATTGGGCTGAATGTTGCTGCTAGGTGCATTTCCCTCATGTCCACTTGACCCTGGGCCTAAACTTGTATCATTACCCCACTCTCTCAAGACAACCTTGTCCTCAAGGTTGAAATTCGGATAGGTTGCCTTAAAAGAGTCTCGGTCCTCCCATGTGGCTTCAAGTTCAAAGTGCCCAGTCCACTGTACTAACAATTGGTGGTGGTGGCCATCTGAAGTTAATAGTGTCCTTTCGCCCAAAATGGATTGGGGTTGGAGTTCCATGTGAGTTCCAGTAAGTGCAGGGGATAAGGGTGGAATCTCTGTTGGAGGAGTCCCATGGAATGGCTTAAGTTTGGAAATGTGGAACATTGGGTGGATGCGAGCTTCTGGAGGTAATGCTAACTCATAAGCCACCTTACCAATGACCCGCAATACCTAAAAAGGTCCCAGATACCTTCGAACCAACTTAGGAGGATTGCGGCCTTTAACTGAAATTTGCCTGTATGGCTGCAATTTAAGCCAAACCCAATCCCCCACAATGAAAACGCGATCTACTCGATGAGCATTGGCCTGTGTGCGCATACGAATTTGTGCTTGAGCCAAATTTTCCTGGACCAAGGTCAAGAGGTGGCGGCGCTGAGTAAGAGTTTCATCCAATGATGCCACTGTAGTGGACCCAGTGACATATGCTCTTATAGTGGGAGGAGACCTTCCATAAAGGACTTTGAACGGGGTCAATCACAAGGCTGATTGGAAGGTAGAATTATACCAATATTAAGCTAAAGGCAGATACCGTACCCAAAGCTGTGGGGTGTCTCCCACAAAGCAATGCAGATAAGTCTCTAGTATTCGGTTAATAAGCTCAGTCTAGCCATCGGTTTGCGGATGGTAGGCACTGCTAAACGCCACCTTGGTGCCATGGAGGTGAAATAGCTCGCGCCAAAACTTACTTACAAAGACTCTATCTCTGTCACTTACAATAGTTTTGGGCATACCATGAAGGCGATAAATTTCAGAGATAAAGATTGGTGCCAATGTAACAGCTGAAAACTGCCCAGGGAGGGCCACAAAATGTGCATACTTTGAAAGGTGATCCACAATTACCCATATTACAGACTTGCCACTTGCCGAGGGAAGGTGGGTGATGAAATCCATCGAGATGGTTTCCCAAACTTGTGTCGGAATGGGAAGAGGCTGTAACAATCCCATGGGTTTTTGAGGGGCGTATTTGCTTTGTTGGAAAGTGGAGCAATTTCTGACATATATTTTTACCTCTTTAGCCATGTGCGGCCATGAGAATAATGCAGCCAAGCGGGTTAGAGTGCCTTTAACCCCGGAGTGACCACTAGCAGGTGTCGCATAGAATTCTTCCAACAGCGGGGAGCACAACCCTGTCTTTAGAGGTACAAAAATTCGTTGTTTGAAATACACTAAGCCTTGTTGAATCCTAAAGTGTTTGGTGTGGTCCCCTGGCTGTTAAAATTTGGCCATAATTGTACACCCAGTAGGATCATCAGTGTAGAAGGCTCGCAACTGATCCAACATGAGGGGTTGGCAGGATGAAAAGGAGGCAAAAAGAGCCTCAGGTAGATCAGGGATGCGTGAGAGGGCATCGGCCACTGTGTTACTACATCCTGGAGTATACAAAATTTCATAGTCATACCCTAGGAGCTTAGTCAGCCACTTCTCTTGGGCAGGGGTCTATATAGTCTGGGCAAGGAGGCCACGCAAACTCTTTTGATCAGTAAAAATCCAGAAATGCCTCCCCAAAAGGTAATGACGCCATTTCTTCACAGCGGAAGTAATTGCGAACATCTCTCCATCATACACAGATGCCTGTTGTATTTGAAGGCATAATTTCTAACTATAGTAGGCTATAGGATTTGAGTTTTGGGATAAAACTGCTCCCACCGCAGTCCCAGAAGCATCGGTTGTGACATTGATAATCACATATTTTATTCATTAAGAAATCCTTATGTTTAGTCATTTACACTCTCCATATTCTTAATTGATTGAGTTTGGTATGATTTTGTGAGTTTGAGCTCAAATTGGTCCTAGTTGAATATTTTCAGCATTATTGAGATTTGACACTGTTTCTGTATTTTGGCCATAACTTGAGTTCCTAATATCTGATGAACATGAATTTTACCTTGTAGGAAAGCTAAGAGGAATCTCTACAACTTTGATGAAGAGCTCGAAGTCTGATTCAGATGTCTAAGGGACCTAAGTTTACATGGAAGTCAGAATACGGGTTCTGTCAGTAGAATCCGAACAGTGTGCACTCATAAAATCATATCTCAAGATGTAATAATGGAGATGGGCTGAAATTTGGATAGTGGATAGTCAAGATCCAAATAAACAACTTTCATGAAGAACACATTTTGAGAAAAAGAAGTCTAGTAGGTCATTTTGAGCTTGCAAGTCGGAACAGAGGTGCTGAAGTTGGGTTTGAGCAACCCTTGTTATTTGGGACATATCTTGGGCTTAAGGAATCCAAATTGGACGAACCAGCTATCCATTTTATAGCCAAGACAAGGATCTACAACTTTCATGAAGAACACTTTTCGTGGTTCTGAAGTATAGTGGGTCGTTTTTGGCTTCCAAGTCAGACACGAAATTTTCGTCCTCAACCATCCACTCATCCATCCACTAATCCACTCATCCACTCATCCACTCATCCACTAACTCACCCATTCATCCACTCATACACTAATCCAACCACTTAACCACTCCACCCACTCATCCACTAATCCATCCACTCATCCATCCACTCACCCATTCATGTCCATAATTTCCCACTCACCAAAAGTCCTTTGGCATTTTTCACTAATTCAACCACTCAACCATTCCACTCACTCATCCACTAAACCAATCCACTAAACCAACCCACTAATCCATCCACTCAAACACTCCACTCACTCATCCACTCATCCACCCACTTCCCTTTGTCATTTTGTTACCTTAGACTTCTATAAAAGGCACCATTTATCATGAACAAGATGTAATTCTCCTTCATTTCTCTCTAAGTTTCTTCTTGCTTCTTCATAGTTTCTCATAGTTTTATATATTTTGATGCTCCCCTTCATGGTAATGGAGGGCTAAGCTACTTTGGGTCAATTTAGAACTATTGAAGAGATTGTGGTTTGGATTCTTGAGACCTTGGTTATGCATTGTATTTGATTTGTAATTGAATTCCTCTTTTCTTCTTCTTTCTTCTTCTTCTTGATCTTGAATGCATGAATGGTGATTCTATTTATGTTGATCTAATTTGATCTTAGTTTAAGATTGAGATTTGTGATGAAACTTAGAACTAATTGATCTAAACTAATCACATAAATGAAGATTGAGATTTGTGATGAAACTTAGAACCGATTGATCTAAATTAATCACGAGAATTGAAGAGGTTAGGTTTGATTTGTGCCTAACTTAATTGAATTCGGTACTTGAAATTAACATAGATTTTCATGAATGGTGCGATTGCGGATTTGTGTTTATCACTTGTTAATTGAATTCTAGACGATCGTCTAGTATGAATTCTGGATTTGATATAGAGATCTCAGTTAGATCCAAATTAACAATTCAATTGCGCTTCAAGTGTTCTATGAAGGGTCTATGATTGAATCCACCCAATCTTGGATAGGTTTCTAAATTGACTGCTCTTTAATTGTTATTTCTTCTTTTAATTTTGTTAAGTGCGATCTTAAACTGTCAAACCCCCCTTTTTGTTAACTTTCACTTGATTTGATCAAATTGCATTTACGATCCTTGAGGAGACGATCCGGTGTTGTCACGTGCTACAAGCTTAGGTAATAACTTCGGTTATAATTTTGACCGAGTTCGGCGCTCGTCAAAATTTTGCGCTTGCTGTCGGGGATTAGTAAGTGTAATCTTTTCATTTGAAGTGTTTTTACTAACTTTTGTTTTTTATTAATTTTTCTAACATTTTTAACCATTGTCTAGTGTATTTTGCTTATTTATTTGTTTTTGTGTGATGCATGACTAGGTCTCGAGCCTGATAACTTGGTTGACTTTGATCCCGAGATTGATAGAACCTTGCATAGGTTGATTAGAGCTCGTAGGCTAAGTGCAAGAATTGCTTCGAATTTGATCTTAATATTGAGAGTGAACTTGAGATCTTGAATAATTCGAAACTATGGTGATAACATGCAAAATAGAACTCTTAAGGAACTTGTCGCTCCCGATATAACTAACCGGTCTTTGTGTATTCAATACCCGGATCTTGATGCTTTGATTTTGAGTTAAAATCTGGATTGATACATTTGTTGCCCAAGTTTCACGGTTTTGCGGGTGTGAGGATCCCCATAAGCATCTAAAGGAGTTCCATGTGGTTTGTTCAACCATGAAACCACAGGGGATCTCAGAAGAGCACATCAAGCTGAGGGCATTTCCTTTCTCACTTGCTGATACAGCCAAGGATTGGTTATTTTATCTTTCACCAGGTTCAGTAACAAGTTGGACTAACATGAAGCGGTTGTTCTTAGAGAAATTTTTCCCTCGCTCTAGAGCTGCTTGCCATTAGAAAAGATATATGTGGCATAAGACAAATGACGGGGAGACTTTGCATGAATATTGGGAAAGATTCAAGAAGCTGTGCTCGAGCTGTCCCCACCACCAAATCACCGATCAGCTCTTAATTCAATATTTCTATGAAGACTTGCTGCCAAATGACAGAAGCATGGTGGATGCTGCCTCTGGAGGAGCCTTAGTAGACAAGACCCCCGCAGCAGCGAGAGATTTGATAGCAAACATGGCAGCCAACACCCAATAATTTGGCACACGAATTATTACCTCAACCAGAGGAGTCAATGAAATTCAATCGTCTCATGTAGACCAACAGAGAATGGAACACAGACTTGATGAATTAACTTCTTTGGTGAGGCAGTTAGCAGTGACACAACAAGCACCAATGCAGATTGCTGCAACTGTGTGTGGCATTTGCTCTTGTTCATCTCATCCTACTGATGCATGCCCTACACTTCAGGATGGTGGTTCTATTATTCCGAACAATGTGTTGCAAAGCACTGGTATTTTTCCTGGTAGACCCCAATATCAGCAATCACAGCAGCAGCCCAGATATAATCCATTTTCTAATACCTATAACCCTGGCTAGAGGGACCATCCCAACCTGAGATATGAAAATTCTGGTCAACAACAACAGCCCTACCAACAGCAGCAACCACAGTTTAGATACCAAGCTACAGGCCCTAGCAACAAGTACCAACCGCCGCATTTAGGCAAGCACAACCTGCGCCGCCACCCATACAAAGACCCTCTCCAACTACTGCTCCAAGCAGCCCACTCCGGTGAGCCACCTTTCGAAGACTTGATGAAACAGTTTCAGCAGAATGTCAATGCCACCATCCGAATTTACAAACTCAAATGGGCGAGATGGCAACCACTCGAGTGAGTCGAAAAGTCAAGGGTCGAACCAATTGCCTTCACAAATAGTCAACAACCCAAGAGGCAATGTAAGTGCCATTAGCTTGAGAAGTGGCAGAGAAGTTGACGGTCCTACTCCACCACAACCCGAACTACAAGTGCAAAGAACCAGAAAGTGACCGAAACGAAGAAAGTGGATAGCTCGGTCAAAAATCTATGACACGAAGAAATGTGCGAGAGAATTCAAATCGGCCATTCCACTACCTTTTCCAAACAGAGTCACACACGGTACCCAAGCATCGCGCAAACAGAAATAGAAAGAGAAGTCATGGACACATTCGGGAAGGTGGAAATCAATATTCCCTCCTTGATGCAATCAAGCGAGATTCCCAAGTATGCCAAATTCCTCAAAGAGTTGTGTACTCACAAGAGAAGACTTAAGGGTACCGAGAAAATAAGCATGGGCGAAATGTTTTCGCAATGATTCTACCAAGCATGCCACAAAAATGCAAAGATCCCTGGAACTTTCACAATTCCTTGCACGATAGGTAACTCCAAATTTGAACATGCAATGCTAGATTTGGGTGCTTTGATTAATGTCATGCCTATGTCAATTTATCAGTCCTTAAACATTGGCACTTTGCAACCTACTGGTATAGTGATTCAATTGGCAAATAGGACCACTGCTCATCCTGCAGGAGTGCTAGAAGATGTATTAGTTCGGGTGAATGAGCTAATTTTTCCAGCAGACTTCTATGTCTTGTACATGGAAGATGAGTCTTCAAAGAACCCATGCTCCATTAATTCTAGGCGCACCATTCTCAAGACCGCCAAGACCAAGATAGATGTGCATGCCGGCACCCTTTCTATGGAGTTTGGCGATGATTTGGTACATTTAACATTTTTGATGCCATGAGACATCCCCCTGGAGGAGCATTCTCTTTTTCATATTGATGTGATTGAGATGCTTTGGTTGATGATGTTTATGCCGATTTATATGCTTTGAATTCCCGATATTGCCGACCTTCGGATTCTGTTTCTTGTGATACATGTGTTGCTTGTGATGTTGAGCCATGTGTCGCATGTCCGAGATTAATGCGATTATAAGTGGTGATGTAGGCTTGACTTGAATGGTACAACATGTGAAAATGAGAGTCGAAGTATGACGAATTTAGTGTTTTGAGTTAGTTGTTTCAAATAGCTTGTCGCCTTCCATTGTACAGCCTCCATCCTTAGAGTTGAAGACTTTGCTGGACCATCTTAAATATGCATATTTAGGAGATGGTGAGAAGCCGCACTGTGATTGTTGCTAAGAATCGCAACCCGAACAAGAAGAAAAATTTTGCAGTTTTGAGGCGAGAATAAGCAAGCCATCGGATGGACACTTGCAGATCTTCCCGGTATTAGTCCCTCCACATGCATGCATAGGATTTTATTGGAAGAGGATACGAAACCAAGTAAGGCAATCCCAAAGGAGACCGAACCCTTGATTCTAGATGTGGTGAAGAAGGAAGTGACCAAGCTACTTCAAGCCGGCATTATTTATCCCATATCGACAAGAATGGGTGAGCCCGTGCAGGTTGTTCCCAAGAAATCTGGGGTAACAAGTAGTTGAGAATGAGAATAATGAACTTCTACCCACAAGAGTTCAGAACAGTTGGCGGGTTTGCATTGATTATAGGCGGCTTAACCAGGCTACCAGAAAAGATCATTTTCCGCTACCTTTCATTGATCAGATGTTGGAGAGGTGATAAACACATAATTTATTCATTAAGAAACCCTTGTATTTAGTCATTTACACTCTCCATATTCTTAATTGATTGAGTTTGACATGATTTTGTGAGTTTGAGCTCAAATTGGTCCTAATTGAATATTTTCAGCATTATTGAGATTTTACACTGTTTCTGTATTTTGGTCATAACTTGAGTTCCTGATATCTGAAAATCATGAATTTTATCTTGTAGGAAAGCTAAGAGGAAGCTCTACAACTTTGATGAAGAGCTCGAAGTCTGATTCAGATGTCTAAGGGACCTAAGTTGACATGGAAGTCAGAATACGGGTTCTGTCAGTAGAATCCGAACAGTGTGCACTCAAAAAAATCATATCTCAAGATGTAATAATGGAGATGGGCTGAAATTTGGACATTGGATAGTCAAGATCCAAATAAACAACTTTCATGAAGAACACATTTTGAGAAAAAGAAGTCTAGTAGGTCATTTTGAGCTTGCAAGTCGGAACAGAGGAGCTGAAGTTGGGTTTGAGCAACCTACGGTATTTGGGACATATCTTAGGCTTAAGGAAGCCAAATTGGACGAACCAGCTATCCATTTTATAGCCAAGACAAGGATCTACAACTTTCATGAAGAACACTTTTCGTGATTCTGAAGTATAGTGGGTCGATTTTGGTTTCCAAGTCAGACACGAAATTTTCGTCCTCAACCATCCACTCATCCATCCACTAATCCACTCATCCACTCATCCACTCATCCACTAACTCACCCACTCATCCACTCATACACTAATCCAACCACTTAACCACTCCACCCACTCATCCACTAATCCATCCACTCATCCATCCACTCACCCATTCATGTCCATAATTTCCCACTCACCAAAAGTCCTTTGGCATTTTTCACTAATTCAACCACTCAACCATTCCACTCACTCATCCACTAAACCAATCCACTAAACCAACCCACTAATCCATCCACTCAAACACTCCACTCACTCACCCACTCATCCACCCACTTCCCTTTGTCATTTTGTTACCTTAGACTTCTATAAAAGGCACCATTTATCATGAATAAGATGTAACTCTCCTTCATTTTCTCTCTTAGTTTCTTGTTTCTTCATAGTTTCTTCTTGTTTCTTCATAGTTTTTCTTGTGATTTCTTTCTAGCTATGTGTAACTAAACCTCCCTTGGTTAAGGGGGTGATGAAACCGCTAATATTAATGTTGTAAACTTTGCATATTTGATTATTTCAACACACTTATGTTTTATTCATATATTTCTGAATCTATTGTTGGTATGAAGGTTTTTGTACTTGTTCCTACTTTCAAAGTAGTAGATCTAGGTTTATTATGCGTGGTTGCGGTAGTAGATCTAGTGGGATGTATGATGTTCATGTGGGTATAATTATCTTTGTGCTATTTGCCGCTTATAAAAGTGGTAGATCTGGGTTTATTATGTGATTGCGGTATTAGATCTAGAGAAATATATGTTCTAAGTAATTTAATCCCGGTGTGTGATTAGACCTTAGTGTAATTGGTTTTCTAAATCTTAATGCAATTGTTGGATAGTTGTAAGAGTGGTTGCTTTATGACTAATCAGTGATTAGGAGTTGATTTGAGCGGTTGCTAAATTGGCCAACACGTAAGGAAAACAGAGATTTAATATCACAATTGCATAAAAACATAATTGAGCATGTTGGAATAAAAAGGATATGTGGATTTACATTATCATATAAATCTAGTGGTGGATTCAATCTCTTAACCAATTTTCTTATATTGTTGATTTCAGTTTGTTTATTGTTATCTTTGAAGCTGTTCATTGTTCATCAAAACTCCAAAACCCCCCTTTTACTATTTATTGTTAATCAGAGTCTAAATTGGGAATTGTTTAATAGTGTTAATTGAATTGGTTCTCTGTGGATCGACTCCTTACTAACTACAACTAGTTGTAAGGTTTTTATTTTCTAGTGGGCACGACAATTGATTTTTATCTTAATTTTAATCACTACATCCGCACGCATCGAATTTTGGCGCAGTTCTCGGGAACCAATTTTTTCAATTACACTATTAATTTATTTCCTATTTTTATTTCTTTTTTTATTTTATTTTTAATCTTTCTTTCTGAGTGTTTTGTAGGTGTTGATGTCCTTTGAAGGAGTAGACGAAGGATTGCTAAATTTGAGGAACTATATTGATCAACTCACTTCACATCCTCAATTTCCCTTCCATCCGGCTAACTTCCAACTCACACTGCTGACATTGAAGCCGCCGTTACATTGATCTATCAAGTTCGGAGACATTTGAGCCATCCGAAATATCCGAAGAAGTGACAATGGCGAGAGAAAACACTTTAAGGGCATTGGGTGCTCCAGATCTAGATCAACAAACCTCTTTGCATAGACATTCTTGAAAATGAAGAGGCATTTGAATTGAAATCCGGTTTAATCCATCTCTTGCCATCTTTCAATGGATTACCCGGAGAGGACCCCAACAAGCACTTGAAGGAAATCCATGTGGTATGTTCTAGCATAAAACCTGCAGGAATTCATGTAGAGCAAGTCAAGTTGAGAGCTTTTCCATTCTCATTGAAAGACTCAGCTAAGGAGTGGCTTTACTACTTGCCACCCGGATCCATCCAATCATGGCAGGACATGGCCCGAACTTTCCTAGACAGATACTTCCCTGCCTCAAAAGCTGCAACAATCAGAAAAGAAATGTGGTATTCAACAAAGGCATGGGAATCACTCCATAACTACTGGGAGAGATTTAAGAAGCTATGTTTCATTTGCCCTCATCATCAAATAAGTGAGCTTGGCTTTTAATTCAGTATTTCTATGAAGGCTTACAAGTGATGGATCGCAACATGATTGATGCTGCTAGCGGAGGAGCATTGATTGATAAAACTCCTCAAGAAGCTAGAAACTTGATCTCAAGAATGGCTGCCAATACTCAACAATTCTACTCTAGAAATGACACTGGAGTAAGAGCAGTGAAAGAAGTAGAGACAACCAGTATACAGCAGCAAATGACTCAATTGACTGCTATGGTTCAGCGGTTAATGGATTCAGGTAAAGCACCAGTTCATGCTTGTGGGATCTGTTGTTCATCTGGACATCCCACTCGATATGTGTCCCACTCTCCAAGAAGACACAAATGAGGAGGTAAGAGCAAGAGGGGGATATCTCTGGACTTTCAAAAAATTACAACCCCTACTCAAACACATATAATCCGGGTTGGAGGGATCATCCAAATTTCAGCTATGCAAAGCAACCTCAAAATCAACCTCCAGCTTATGGACCTCCAGGATTCCAACAAAGGCAAGTACCTTTCCCTCAGAGACAGCAGCAAGTTCAAGCTCCTAAGCAATCTGAGCCTTCATTAGAGGAGCTAGTAAAACAAATGGCCACTAATAATTTGCAGTTCCAACAAGAAACAAATGCAACTATACAAAGTTTCAAACAAGAAACAAGGACTGCAATCAATAACTTGCAGAATCAGATAGGGCAGTTGTCCACAGAATTCAACAAGTTTCAAAGCCAAGCTTCAGGGAAACTACCCTCACAAATGAAGTGAATCCGAGGGAAAATGCTAGTCTTTGTCACATTGAGAAGCGGAAAGACGATGGATGAGCCTACCTCTCTTCCACCAATTATTCAAGAGAAGGATGAACCACCCAAAGAAGCAAATGATAAGGGCAAACTTCCAAAACCCCTAAGGTAAGTATTTCTGAACCCCTTCCTAAATATGTTTCTAAAGCTCCTTTTCCTAGTAGGTTGGTTAAAACCAAGAAAGAAGAAGCAGAAAAAGAAATACTTGAGACTTTTAGGAAGGTAGAGGTTAATATCCCTTTGTTAGATGCCATTAAGCAGGTACCTAGATATGCAAAATTTCTGAAAGAATTATGCACTAACAAGAGGAAATTAAAAGGAAATGAAAAGGTCCAAGTGGGAGAAAATGTTTCAGCTGTAATTAAAAAGAAACTCCTAACCAAATGTAAGGACCCTGGCACATTCACCATTCCATGCACTATAGGTAACACAAGGTTTGAAAGGGCAATGCTTGATTTAGGTGCATCTATAAATGTCATGCCATATTCTATTTATGCATCTTTATACTTGGGTCCTTTGGAACCTACTGGTGTTGTTATTCAATTGGCTGATAGATCTAATGCATACCCTAAGGGTGTGGTTGAAGATGTTTTAGTGGTGAATGAATTAGTGTTTCCATGCAGACTTCTATGTTTTGGACATGGAAGAGGATGAGTCTCCCAAATCTGCTCCTATCTTGCTAGGAAGACCATTTTTGAAGACCGCACGGACAAAAATTGATGTGCACTCGGGAATTCTAACAATGGAATTTGATGGGGAATTAATTAGATTCAATATTTTTGAAGCTATGAGATACCCAAGTGATGTGCACTCTGCTTGTTTAATTGATTCTTTTGATCCTTTTGATTCTTTAATTTCTGCACTTTTGATATCGACCATTTTGATGCTCTTGATACAATTCTAACTCATAGCTTAGATGTACAAGAGGAAAAGAAGAAGAGTGAAGAAGAGCCATGGAGTGAAGACATTGATGAAATTGTTCTTTGCCTTACAAGAGCTCTCTTCCACTCCCAGAAGAGCATGAGGTAACTTTTGTTGATTTACCTGTTACTACCGATATACCTCAACCTTCACAGTTGTGCAGGCACTGAATTGGGAACCGAAAGCACTACGATCATCTTAAATACATCTTCTTGGGGGAGAAGGACACCCTTCCAAAGGTAATAATTGCAAAGTCACTCACCCAAGAGCAAGAAGAGAAAGCGGTAGCCGTTTTGCAGAACATAAGACAGACCATTGGTTGGTCAATAGCGATATCAAGGGTATTAGTCCCTCCGTTTGTATGCACAGGATATTAATGGAGGAGGATACTAAACCCGTGAGAGACCCTCAACGGAGATTGAATCCTCCCATGATGGAGGTTGTGAAAAAGGAGATACCGAAGCTCCTAAGTGTGGGGGTGATCTACCCCATTTTCGACAAGTAGGTAAGCCCAGTCAGGTAGTACCAAAGAAATCTGAATTACTTGTGGTAAGAAATGCTGAAAATGAGCTTATTCCCACTAGGTTACGAGATGAGGGTGGCGTGTTTGTATTGATTACGGGAAGTTGAATGCCGCCACGAGAAAAGACCACTTTCCTTTACCTTTCATTGATCAAATGTTAGAAAGATTAGTGGTCATTCTTATTATTGTTTTCTCGGATGGTTTTTCGGGTTACAATCAGATTGCCATAGCTCCGAGAAGACCAAGACAAGACTACATTCACTTGTCCATTTGGTACCTTTGCATATAGGCGAATGCCTTTTGGACTCGCAATGCACCGGGAACTTTCCAAAGATGCATGATGAGTATATTTTTCGATTACATTGAAAACATCATTGAGGTTTTTATGGATGACTTTAGTGTCTTTGGAAATGATTTTGAAAATTGTTTGGAACATTTAACTTTGGTGCTTAAAAGATGCATTGACACTAACCTGGTACCTTGAATTGGGAAAAATGTCATTTCATGGTGAATGAAGGTATTGTGTTAGGTCATGTAATTTCGCTAGGGGAATTGAAGTAGATAAAGCTAAGGTAGAACTCATGCATTCTTTGCCACCACCCACTAGTGTGCGGGAGATTCGTTCTTTTATTGGTCATGCGGGTTTCTACCGGAGATTCATTAAAGACTTTTCTAAAGTCTCATTGCCCCTTTGCAGACTTCTTCAAAAAGATGTTAATTTTAACTTTGATGAGAAATGTATGGAAGCTTTCAATAAACTCAAGAAGTTGTTAAGCAATTGCGCCTATCATCATGCCACCCAACCTGGGAGTTACCTTTTGAACTAATGTGTGATGCCGGTGACTTTGCAAGTAGGAGTGTCTTGGGACAACGAGTTGATAGAGTTCCTTATGCCATTTACTATACATCAAGGACTCTAAATGATGCTCAACTTAATTACTCAACCACATAAAAGGAACTTCTAGTCGTTGTATTTGCTTTAGAAAAATTTAGATCATATCTAATTGGTTCTAAAGTGATTGTGTTTTCAGATCATGCAGCCTTGAAGTATCTTCTAACAAAGAAAGAAGCAAAGCCTAGATTGCTCCGATGGATTTTATTGCTCCAGAATTTGACTTGGAGATTAAAGACAAGAAAGGGAGCGAAAACTTGGTGGCCGATCACTTGAGTAGATTGGTAAGCGAAGAGGAAGAAATGCCTATCATGGAGACTTTTCCGGATGAATATTTGATGGTTGTCAACACCATAATCCCTTGGTATCGACATTGTTAACTACCCGGTTACTAAGGACTTTCCTGGGAGGATTTGAACAAGGCCCAAAGAGATAAATTAAGGAGGATGTAAATACTATATCCGGGATGACCCGTACTTATGGAAGCATTGTGCAGATCAAGTCATTAGGAGGTGCATTCCCGATCTCGAGACACACTCCATCCTCTCCTTTTGCCACACCTATGCATGTGGAGGACACTTTGGATAAAAGGACAGCCAATAAAGTGCTTGACAAAGTGGTTTCTATTGGCCTTCAATTTTCAAAGACGCTACAACTTCGTAAGTCTTGTGGCCATTGTCGAGAACAGTAATATTGGTCCTCGTAATCAAATGCCTCGGACTCCGATCATTTTTGTGGAACTCTTTGATGTGTGGGGTATTGATTTCATGGGACCATTCCCTCCTTCATTTGGTTTCACATACATTCTTTTATCCGTTGTTGATTATGTGTCTAAATGGGTGGAAGCAAAAGCCACTCGATCCGATGATTCTAAAACTGTTGAGATTTTGTTAAGTCACATATTTTCTCCAGGTTCGGGACCCCAAGGGCTATCATCGGTGACCAAGGGACCCATTTCTCGCAACAAAACCTTTGATGCTCTATTGAAGAGATATGGAGTAATGCACAAAATTTCCACTCCTTACCATCCACAGACAAATGGGCAACTGAAGTGTCCAACCGGGAGATTAAGTCAATCCTTGAAAAGACAGTGAATCCCTCAAGAAAGGATTGGAGCACTCGACTTGAAGATGCTTTATGGGCTTATAGGACTGCCTATAAGACTCCCATCGGCATGTCACCATTTCGGTTGGTGTATGGAAAGCCCTGTCATTTGCCCGTTGAGTTGCAACATCGATCTTACTGGGCCATTAAATAAGTTAATATGGAATTGGAAGGTGCTGGAAAGCAAAGGAAGTTCCAATTACATGAATTAGAAGAACTAAGAAATGAGGCCTTGAGAATGCCCTGATTTATAAGACTAAAGCTAAGGCATTCCACGACCAATTGATTTCCAAAAAGAAATTTCACAGAGGACAAAAAGTCCTGCTATTCCAATCAAGACTCAAATTATTTCCAGGTAAACTGCGTTCTAAGTGGATTGGGCCGTTTGTGGTAACTAATGTTTTTCCTTTTGGTGCAGTTGAGATCAGGAGTGAAAATTCTGGCAAAGCATTTAAGGTCAATGGTCATCGTCTCAAACCATATCATGAACTTCCTGACAGGCAGAGAGATGGAAGTGATGACCCTCATCCTTCCACAATATGAGGAGCAGTGAAAGTATCATCATGTCGGGCTGAGGACAATAAACTAAGCGTTCATTGGGAGGCAACCCAACCAGATTTGCTCTCTTTATCCCTTTTTATTTTGTGTTTTCATTAGTTCCTTAGATTATGTTTTTATCTATTTGTTGGTTGTAAGCATTTGAATCTCTAAAAAAAAAAAGTAAAAAAAAAGAGGAGAAAAGATTCTGTGTTTCATAATTTCAACCTTTTCTGACAACAGCCAACCTACCCTCATAGGTGCAATTATTCCCCTTTCCATTCTTTTTCCTACTTAAACACTCCATTTTCTCCATTTTCCTTCAACTCAGAAACACTCAAAGGGAGGAAGAGTATAGAATGGAGCCTTCTATTCGTAACATAAAAAATGTCTGTGTTTTTTGTGGGTCGAGTTATGGGAAGGGATTAGAGTTTGTAAACGCAGCCTAGCACTCTTGGTCGATCACTTGCTTTCGCAAGGAATATTCATCTTGTATATGGGGGAGGTTGTCGTGGGTTAATGGGGGGGGCTGTATCACTTGTCGCTTCTATAGGAGGCAACAGTTTTAGGTGTTATTCCTAAACCTTTGGTGAAAATAACATCACTTTGGAAAGACAGTTGGAGAAGAAATTGGGTAACATCTATGCATGGACGAATGAAAACAATGGTTGACAATTCGATGCATTTATTGTCTTACCAGGTGGATTTGGTACTTTAGAAGAAATTTTTCAAATTGTCTCTTGGGCGAACTAAACATCCACCATAGACCCATTGGTTTGTTGAATGTTAATAATTTCTTTGATCTTTTGTTATCTTTTCTTGACAAAGTCGTGGAACGTAAATTTATCACTCCTTGACAAGACAACTTCTTATCTCTGCCTCCACTATTGATGAGCTCATTGATAAATTAGAAGCTTTTGAGTATGTACCGATCCCGGTATTAGCTCAGATAGATTGGTCAACAGGAAGCAACGAAGGAAGTAACAAGAAACAAAAGCCAGATCTGCGACTTCATCTTTAATGGGTTTGATTTTATTGTACCTTGTTTCTGTTTAAATTTGTGTCAGCTTTCTCCAACAGGTAATATCTTCTGTCCTTTACTCATCTATATTTTAACATTGATGACAATGTTGTGATTTAGTTGGGGGGGAAGGATAGTTGACCCAAAAAAAAATAAAAAAAAAAAAAAAAAAAAAAAAAAAAAAAAAAATAAAAAAATTTGTTGTCTTTGTTTGGAAAGTATGATATGATTGTCATGTACTTATTAAATCAATTAGTGATGACAGAGTAAGGAGTAATTTTACTCTTGAGACGCATCTTAATTGGTGGCAGAGTAAGGAGTTTTTTAGATAGTAACTAATTAGTACTAAAGTTTTATTGTTTGATTTCTTTTCAGGGTCTGATGCGGTATCGACAAGTGTGTTTCTTTTCTGCTTGGCGTTGATTCACTTCTTATCAGGTTGTGTTGCTCTTTTCTATATCTCTCTTTCACATTGAAGGCAATGTTATATTAAGCGTGGGGGAGAGATTTCAGCATGTTCTTTTTGTAAAAAAAAAAAATTCAAAAAAAAAAAAGAAAAAAAAGGGGGTTCATTGCATGATTGAATAACTTTTCTCCCTTCTTGAACTGATATGCTTGGTGATGGATGATTAAATTGATGAATTGAGTTTGATGGATGCATACCTTGTGAGATTTTGAGCCTAATGGATGGATTCAACATTTATGTCATTCTCTTCTTTCTTGTGTGATTTTCACTCATGTTAATGACCACTCTAGAACTTGCTTTGATTCTTTTTGAGGCTACATTTCACTTGTATGCATGAACATGATTGAGGCCCTCTTTCTTAATTAGCTAGTTTAACCAAATAGCCAACCTTGTTTTCAATATGATATCAAGCACTCTTTTGATTTCTTGAAAATTCTCTGATTCCTGTCAACCTTGTACATTTTCCTTTGCTTAACCCTTTTGAGCTTATTTGACAATTCCTTGTTTCTAGCTCATCATGTGCCTTAAATGAGAAATCGTGTTCTTACTTTACCTTAGGGAATAAAAGAACATTAGCTTGGTTAATGGATGAGTTTTTGAACAAGTGTGGGGGTGTGTGTACAAAATGGTTGTTGAAAAAGAAAAGAGTGCCCAAAAAGAAAAAAAATGTATGTATATAGTTATGTTCATATATATAAAAGAAAAAGAAAAAAAAGAAAAAAAAAGAAAAAAAAACCAAGTGTTTAAAAAAAGAAAAGGATTGAGAAATGAATATGTAAAGGGATATACACTAGAGTTGGGATGAACTTTTATGCTTGTTATTTGAACTCAGCTCTCATTTGCTTTTATTCTCTTTGGTATTTATCTTCTCATATCCATTTTATCCTCTCCTGTTACCTTGACCTCACTACAACCTTGAATAAAGTCCTCATGATTTGTGTGTGCATGTGTTTTGAGTAGTGGAGAAGTAGAAGATAAGCAAGCTTATGGTAGTGCAATTTTCATGGGTTGAATTGAGTGAAATACCTACCCTTTAAACACTTGAGAGATTGAGAGGGAATCTTGTGAAGATCTATCATTCTCGATTCATGTTGAAGATACCTTGCTTGATGGTTTGAGATGTGGAGAATTGTTAACTCATGAATGTTTTGATCCTTGAACCTTTGGTTGTTCTTCTTGATTGTAAAATTTTGGTCTTGAGTTTTGCCCAGGAGTGCAAAAAGCTAAGTGTGGGGGAATTTGATAAACACATATTTTATTCATTAAGAAACCCTTATATTTAGTCATTTACACTCTCCATATTCTTAATTGATTGAGTTTGACATGATTTTGTGAGTTTGAGCTCAAATTGGTCCTAATTGAATATTTTCAGCATTATTGAGATTTTACACTGTTTCTGTATTTTGGTCATAACTTGAGTTCCTGATATCTGAAAATCATGAATTTTATCTTGTAGGAAAGCTAAGAGGAAGCTCTACAACTTTGATGAAGAGCTCAAAGTCTGATTCAGATGTCTAAGGGACCTAAGTTGACATGGAAGTCAGAATACGGGTTCTGTCAGTAGAATCCGAACAGTGTGCACTCAAAAAATCATATCTCAAGATGTAATAATGGAGATGGGCTGAAATTTGGACATTGGATAGTCAAGATCCAAATAAACAACTTTCATGAAGAACACATTTTGAGAAAAAGAAGTCTAGTAGGTCATTTTGAGCTTGCAAGTCGGAACAGAGGAGCTGAAGTTGGGTTTGAGCAACCTACGGTATTTGGGACATATCTTAGGCTTAAGAAAGCCAAATTGGACGAACCAGCTATCCATTTTATAGCCAAGACAAGGATCTACAACTTTCATGAAGAACACTTTTCGTGATTCTGAAGTATAGTGGGTCGATTTTGGTTTCCAAGTCAGACACGAAATTTTCGTCCTCAACCATCCACTCATCCATCCACTAATCCACTCATCCACTCATCCACTCATCCACTAACTCACCCACTCATCCACTCATACACTAATCCAACCACTTAACCACTCCACCCACTCATCCACTAATCCATCCACTCATCCATCCACTCACCCATTCATGTCCATAATTTCCCACTCACCAAAAGTCCTTTGGCATTTTTCACTAATTCAACCACTCAACCATTCCACTCACTCATCCACTAAACCAATCCACTAAACCAACCCACTAATCCATCCACTCAAACACTCCACTCACTCACCCACTCATCCACCCACTTCCCTTTGTCATTTTGTTACCTTAGACTTCTATAAAAGGCACCATTTATCATGAACAAGATGTAACTCTCCTTCATTTTCTCTCTTAGTTTCTTGTTTCTTCATAGTTTCTTCTTGTTTCTTCATAGTTTTTCTTGTGATTTCTTTCTAGCTATGTGTAACTAAACCTCCCTTGGTTAAGGGGGTGATGAAACCGCTAGTATTAATGTTGTAAACTTTGCATATTTGATTATTTCAACACAGTTATGTTTTTATTCATATATTTCTGAATCTATTGTTGGTATGAAGGTTTTTGTACTTGTTCCTACTTTCAAAGTAGTAGATCTAGGTTTATTATGCGCGGTTGCGGTAGTAGATCTAGTGGGATGTATGATGTTCATGTGGGTATAATTATCTTTGTGCTATTTGCCAGTTATAAAAGTGGTAGATCTGGGTTTATTATGCGCGATTGCGGTATTAGATCTAGAGAAATATATGTTCTAAGTAATTTAATCCCGGTGTGTGATTAGACCTTAGTGTAATTGGTTTTCTAAATCTTAATGCAATTGTTGGATAGTTGTAAGAGCGGTTGCTTTATGACTAATCAGTGATTAGGAGTTGATTTGAGCGGTTGCTAAATTGGCCAACACGTAAGGAAAACAGAGATTTAATATCACAATTGCATAAAAACATAATTGAGCATGTTGGAATAAAAAGGATATGTGGATTTACATTATCATATAAATCTAGTGGTGGATTCAATCTCTTAACCAATTTTCTTATATTGTTGATTTCAGTTTGTTTATTGTTATCTTTGAAGCTGTTCATTATTCATCAAAACTCCAAAACCCCCTTTTACTGTTTATTGTTAATCAGAGTCTAAATTGGGAATTGTTTAATAGTGTTAATTGAATTGGTTCTCTGTGGATCGACCCTTACTAACTACAACTAGTTGTAAGGTTTTTATTTTCTGGTGGGCCTGACAACTGATTTTTATCTTAATTTTAATCACTACATCCGCACGCATCAAGAGGTTAGCTGGCAAGTCACATTATTGTTTTCTGGATGGATATTCAGGTTATTTTCAGATTCATATAGCCCCAGAAGACCAAGAGAAGACTACTTTCACTTGTCCATTTGGCACATTTGCATACAGGAGGATGCCGTTTGGTCTGTGCAATGCTCCGGGCACCTTTCAAAGGTGTATGGTAAGTATCTTTTCGACTTTTTAGAGAATTGCATGGATGTGTTTATGGATGATTTTACTGTCTATGGTTCTTCCTTTGATGCATGCTTGGATAGTCTGGCTCAGGTTTTACATAGATGCATTGAAACTAACCTTGTTCTGAATTTTGAGAAATGTCATTTCATGGTAGAACAAGGTATAGTTTTAGGACATGTAATATCTAGCAAGGGTATCGAGGTAGATCCTGCAAAAATAAATGTTATTTCATGCTTATCTTACCCCACATGCGTGCGGGAGGTTCGCTCTTTCCTTGGTCATGCAGGTTTCTATAGGCGGTTCATAAAAGATTTCAGCAAAATTGCTCTTCCACTATCCAACTTGCTACAAAAAGAAGTGGAGTTCCATTTTGACCAGAAATGCAAGGATGCCTTCAATCACTTGAAGCAAGCATTGACCAGTACACCTATCATCCAGCCACCAGATTGGACACTTTCATTTGAGCTCATGTGTGATGCCTCTAATTATGCTTTGGGAGCTGTTCTTGCACAAAGGGTCGGTAAAATATCTCATGTCATCTCTTATGCTTCAAGAACTTTGGATCTTGCACAAGTCAACTACACCACCACTGAAAAGGAACTTTTAGCAATTGTTTTTGCTTTAGACAAATTTCGATCATATTTGCTTGGTTCTAGAGTGGTTGTGTTTTCAGATCATCTTGACTACGAAGTTTCTCCTGAAGAAGCTTGATGCAAAGCCTAGATTGATTAGGTGGATTTTGCTCCTCCAAGAGTTCGATATTGAAATCCGTGATAAAAGTGGAGCGGAGAATTTAGTGGCTGATCACCTAAGTCGTATTGAAAAGGAGGCAGATACTTTACCTATCCATGATGTCTTCCCGATGAGCAAAGGACTTTTCAAGTGCAAGGTAACACTCCTTGGTTTGCTGATTTGATAAATTTCTTAGTTGCTGGTGTTTTCCCTGCACATTTTATTAGGGCTCAGATTGATAAATTGAAAAGTGAGTCAAAATATTATGTGTGGGATGACCCTTATCTGTGGAAATTTTGTAGTGACCAAGTCATTAGGAGATGTGTGCCTGATAATGAATTCCATTCTATTCTTAGCTTTTGTCATACACTTGCATGTGGCGGTCATTTTGGTCCCCAAAGGACTGCTAGGAAAGTTTTGGAATCTGGATTATATTGGCCCACTCTATTTCATGATGCATATGTGTTTTGTAAATCTTGTGATCAATGCCAAAAAACAGGAAACACTTCTCGAAGGAATGAGATGCCCAGAGTAAATCCTTATTGTTCGCGTGAGATTTTTGATGTATGGGGTATTGATTTTATGGGACCCTTTCCTGTTTCTTTTGGTTTTGTTTACATTTTGCTAGTGTTGATTATGTATCCAAGTGGGTGGAGGCGAAAGCTACTCGGATGATGATTCCAAAGTTGTTGTGGATTTTGTTAGATCACGATTTTCTGCGGGTTTGGAGTTCCAAAGGCCATCATCGGTGATCGGGGTTCACATGTTTGTAATCGAAGCATGGAAGCTTTGATGAAAAAGTATGGGGTCTTGCATTGAGTTTCTACACCTTACCATCCCCAAACTAATGGGCAAGCCGAGATTTCCAACAGGAGATCAAACAGATACTCTAGAAACAGTTCAACCTAACGAGAAAGGATTTGGAGCAAGAGGCTCGAGGATGCTTTATGGGCTTACCGGACGCTTATAAGACACCAATCGGGATGTCTCTCAGTATCGGATTGTTTTTGGAAAAGCCTCGCCACTTGCCGGTGGAAATTGAGCATCATGCATTTCGGGCGGTGAAAAGGTGCAACTTGGACCTAGATCAAGCGGTATGGAGAGGAAGCTGCACTGCAAAGAATTGGAGGAGATCCGCTTGGAGGCTTATGAAAGTTCCAAACTCTATAAGGAGAAGACCAAAGCCTTCCATGATAAGTTGATTATGAGGAAAACATTTGAGATTGGTCAAAAAGTTCTCCTCTATAACTCCCGCCTCCGACTAATGCACGGCAAATTAAGGTCTAGATGGGATGGACCATTTATTGTTACTAAGATTTTTCCTTCGGTCTTTCATTCGGATTAAAAGTGAGGTCACCGCCAAAGCTTTCATCTTAAATGGACACCGCCTCAAACAAGATATCATGAACTTCCGGAGAATGCGAAGTGGAGGTGATGAACCTTCTCCATCCGCATTATGAATGAAAAAAAAAAAAAAAAAAAAAAAAAAAAAAAAAAAAAAAAAAAAAAAAAAAAGTTGTGTGTCCGACAATGAGGTAGGTAGTGCAATTAAATTTTGTCACTCGGAAGCAAGTGGAGGTCACTTTTTCTTCAACGACAACAACAGCGAAAATCTTGCAGTATGGATTTTATTGACCCACTTTATTCAAGGTCTTTACACCTTTTGCAAAAGTTACAGAAATTGGTCAAAAAGGTTCTGCTTTAAGATTATCATCTGCACCTACTCCTTGAAAAATTGAGATCTAGGTGGCGCGGTTCTTTTGCTGTCAAACACGTGTATCCTCTAGGACCGAAGATATTGAGGATCCTAGGAATGGTAATGCGCTTAAAGTTAATGGACAAAGACTCAACCATTCCTGGAAAACCAAGTTCTTGAGTTCTTTGTGTTGCCGGTTAAGTGGCGGATACGGTACTCGTGACTCTTAAGTCGGTTTATTTTTGATTTCCCAAAATAACTGAATCCTTCTTCTCCTTCAAAATGGATGTCATTCTTTCAAACCCGAGAAAACATTTTCCTTCTCTTCCTCAAAATGCTCGAGAAAAATCTACAAAGTTCGATGTGAAAGATTGAGACCGTTAATGCACAAAGGTATGCCGAGAAGATGTACAATGGATAATTGAAGCGAAGGTCCGATTAGCGGTGAGTCCTCAATTTCATTTGACTCATATATGCCCGGTCTTGGAAGAAGTTCATATTCTAAAAGGAGAAGAGCAAAAAGGTTACAAGTCCGTCACAAATGTGGACGATGGAAGCGTAACAAGCGATGTCGTACTAAGGGGATGGTTTCCGCAAATAGAGAAGATAAAATTTTCTTCATTAAGAATGGATCGAGTAAGGAGTCATTAGATGATATCTTATTGACTCTTGAGACGCATTCTTGTGGATTGGTGCATCGTGAAATTCTTAAATTGTGGAATCTCTTCAAGGATGAAGAACAACGCTACGATCTTGGGAATCGACTCTAAAAGACCTGTTTGCCAATTTATAAGAAAATTGGATGGGAAGCTTATCCTCGACTCATAGAAGATGTTTAAGCCGTTCATTGGACGTTTAACAGAGGCGAGATGTGAGCCATATCCACAAACAATCTGTACATATCTTCTTTTTCTTCTTCTTCTTCATGTCATCTCTCAAAAAAAAAAAAAACAAAAAAAAACAAAACAAAAAACAAAAAAACAAAAAAAAAAAAAAAAAAAAAAAAAAAAAAAAAAACAAAAAAATGTATACTTCTTAGGGTTGGCTTTGGTAACACACACCGTGAATGGGGAAATGCATGCATCCTGATCCAGCCTTCTTAATTGAAAAACAAAGAAGGTAGATTGTATTCCACATGTGAGGCAGCCAGTCGTATTATGACCACTTGTCCCTTTTGGGAGCCCTATGTTACGCTGGTCTTGAATGGATCGAATACTGGTCAACAATGCTTTGGCACAAAGCCGAAAGAGCAGACTACCTCCATCCCAATCTTAAGTAAGTATACACTCATCTTTCATCAAGTTTTTCTAACAATTTCACAAAAAAAAAAAGAAGAAGGACGTGATGTCTACTGCACTCATGACGCGCAGTATAAAGATACACCATGGAAACTGTACATACAGGTATGTCATCATTTTCTATTTCTTTTATCTTTGTATCATTTTGTTGTATTTTGATTTTTGTACAGACGATCCTTTGAAATTTGGGTCCTTGGGGGTTTCTAGACTTCTTTACCTTGATGGTTTTCTTGAAGTAAAAAAAAAAACAAAAACAAAAACAAAAACAAAAAAAAAAACAAAAACAAAAAAAAAAAAAACGAAAACAAAAAAACAAAAAAAAAAAAAAGGAAAAAAAAAGAAAAAGAAAAAAAAAAGATTCTGTGTTTCTTAATTTCAACCTTTTCTAACAACATCCAACCTACCCTTATAGGTGCAATTATTCCCCTTTCCATTCTTTTTCTTATTTAAACACTCCATTTTCCTTCAACTCAGAGACACTCAAAGGGAGGAAGAGTATAGAATGGGGGCTTCTATTCATAACCTAAAAAATGTCTGTGTTTTTTGTGGGTCGAGTTATGGGAAGGGATTAGAGTTTGTAAATGCAACTAGCACTCTTGGTCGATCACTTGCTGCGAGGAATATTCATCTTGTATATGGGGGAGGTTGCCGTGGGTTAATGGGGGCTATATCACTTGCTGCATATGTAAGAGACAGTCAGGTTTAGGTGTCATTCCTGAACCTTTAGCTCAACAGAACATCAATGGAAAGACAATTGGAGAGGAACTTAAAGTATCATCAATGCATGAACGCATGAAGATAATGCTTGAAAACTCGATGCATTCATTGCCTTACAAGTGGTTTTGGTACTTTGGAAGAGATTTTTCAAATTGTCTCTTAGGTCGAATCGAACATCCACCATAAACCCATTGGTTTGTTGAATGTTAATAATTTCTTTGATCTTTTGTTATTTTTTCTTGACAAAGCTGTGGAACAGAAATTTATCACTCCTTTGGCAAGACAACTTCTTATCTCTGCCTCCACTATTGATGAGCTCATTGATAAATTAGAAGCTTTTGAGTATGTACCTGATAAGGTATTAGCTCAGATAGATTGGTCAACAGGAAGCAAGCGAAGGAAGTAACAAGAAATAAAAAAGCCCGATCTGACACTTTCTCTTTAATGGGTTTGATTTTATAAAAAAAAAATTTGTTGTTTTGTTTGGAAAGTATGATATGATTGTCATGGACTTATTAAACCAATTAGTGATGGCAGAGTAAGGAGTAATTTTACTCTTGAGACGCATCTTAATTGGTGGCAAGTAAGGAGTTTTTTAGGTAGTAATTAATTAGTATTAAATTGTGGAAGTACTAACGTTTTCTTGTTTGATTTCTTTTCGTGGTCGATGCGAATCGATAAAGATTGTGCTTTTTTCGCTTGGCGTTGATTCACTCCTCATCGGGTTGTGTTGCTCTTTTCTTTCCGTTTTATTTATCACTTTCACATTGAGGACAATGTCTATATTAAGTGTGGGGAGAGATTTTAGCAAGTTTCTTTTTGTTAAAAAAAAAAGAAAGGGTTCATTGCATGATTGAATAACTTTTCTCCCTTCTTGAACTAATATGCTTGGAGATGGATGATTGAATTGATGAATTGAGTTTGATGGATGCATACCTTGTGAGATTTTGAGCCTAATGGATGGATTTAACATTTATGCCATTCTCTTCTTTCTTGTGTGATTTTCACTCATGTTAATGACCACTCTAGAACTTGCTTTGATTCTTTTTGAGGCTACATTTCACTTGCATGCATGAACATGATTGAGGCCCTCTTTCTTAATTAGCTAGTTTAACCAAATAGCCAACCTTGTTTTCAATATGATATCAAGCACTCTTTTGACTTCTTGAAAATTCTCTCGATTCTTGCCAACCTTGTATATTTTCCTTTGCTTAACCCCTTTGAGCTTATTTGACCATTCCTTGTTTCTAGCTCATTATGTGCCTTAAATGAGAAATCGTGTTCTTACTTTACCTTAGGGAATAAAAGAACATTAGCTTGGTTAATGGATGAGTTTTTGAACAAGTGTGGGGTGTATGTACAAAATGGTTGTTGAAAAAGAAAAGAGTGCCCAAAAAGAAAAAAAAAATGTATGTATATAGTTATGTTCATATATATAAAAGAAAAAGAAAAAAAAAAGAAAAAAAAAAGAGAAAAAAAAAACCAAGTGTTTAAAAAAAAAAAAAAAGGATTGGGAAATGAATATGTAAAGGGATACACACTGTAGAGTTGGGATGAACTTTTATGCTTGTTATTTGAACTCAGCTCTCATTTGCTTTTATTCTCTTTAGTATTTATCTTCTCATATCCATTTTATCCTCTCCTGTTACCTTGACCTCACTACAACCTTGAATAAAGTCCTCATGATTTGTGTGTGCATGTGTTTTGAGTAGTGGAGAAGTAGAAGATAAGCAAGCTTATACAAAGTGCAATTTTCATGGGTTGAATTGAGTGAAATACCTACCCTTTAAACTTGAGAGATTGAGAGGGAATCTTGTGAAGATCTATCATTCTCGATTCATGTTGAAGATACCTTGCTTGTTGGTTTGAGATGTGGAGAATTGTTAACTCATGAATGTTTTGATCCCTTGAACCTTTGGTTGTTCTTCTTGATTGTAAAATTTTGGTCTTGAGTTTTGCCTAGGAGTGCAAAAAGCTAAGTGTGGGGGAATTTGATAATCACATATTTTATTCATTAAGAAACCCTTATGTTTAGTCATTTACACTCTCCATATTCTTAATTGATTGAGTTTGGTATGATTTTGTGAGTTTGAGCTCAAATTGGTCCTAGTTGAATATTTCCAGCATTATTGAGATTTGACACTGTTTCTGTATTTTGGCCATAACTTGAGTTCCTAATATCTGATGAACATGAATTTTACCTTGTAGGAAAGCTAAGAGGAAGCTCTACAACTTGGATGAAGAGCTCGAAGTCTGATTCAGATGTCTAAGGGACCTAAGTTTACATGGAACTTTACCCAAGTCAGAATACGGGTTCTGTCAGTAGAATCCGAACAGTGTGCACTCATAAAATCATATCTCAAGATGTAATAATGGAGATAGGCTGAAATTTGGATAGTGGATAGTCAAGATCCAAATAAACAACTTTCATGAAGAACACATTTTGAGAAAAAGAAGTCTAGTAGGTCATTTTGAGCTTGCAAGTCGGAACAGAGGTGCTGAAGTTGGGTTTGAGCAACCCTTGTTATTTGGGACATATCTTGGGCTTAAGGAAGCCAAATTGGACGAACCAGCTATCCATTTTATAGCCAAGACAAGGATATACAACTTTCATGAAGAACACTTTTCGTGGTTCTGAAGTATAGTGGGTCGTTTTTGGCTTCCAAGTCAGACACGAAATTTTCGTCCTCAACCATCCACTCATCCATCCACTAATCCACTCATCCACTCATCCACTCATCCACTAACTCACCCACTCATCCACTCATACACTAATCCAACCACTTAACCACTCCACCCACTCATCCACTAATCCATCCACTCATCCATCCACTCACCCATTCATGTCCATAATTTCTCACTCACCAAAAGTCCTTTGGCATTTTTCACTAATTCAACCACTCAACCATTCCACTCACTCATCCACTAAACCAATCCACTAAACCAACCCACTAATCCATCCACTCAAACACTCCACTCACTCATCCACTCATCCACCCACTTCCCTTTGTCATTTTGTTACCTTAGACTTCTATAAAAGGCACCATTTATCATGAACAAGATGTAATTCTCCTTCATTTCTCTCTAAGTTTCTTCTTGCTTCTTCATAGTTTCTCATAGTTTTATATATTTTGATGCTCCCCTTCATGGTAATGGAGGGCTAAGCTACTTTGGGTCAATTTAGAACTATTGAAGAGATTGTGGTTTGGATTCTTGAGACCTTGGTTATGCATTGTATTTGATTTGTAATTGAATTCCTCTTTTTCTTCTTCTTTCTTCTTCTTCTTGATCTTGAATGCAGAATGGTGATTCTATTTATGTTGATCTAATTTGATCTTAGTTTAAGATTGAGATTTGTGATGAAACTTAGAACTAATTGATCTAAACTAATCACATAAATGAAGATTGAGATTTGTGATGAAACTTAGAACTGATTGATCTAAATTAATCACAGAATTGAAGAGGTTAGGTTATCGATTTGTGCCTAAGTTAATTGAATTCGGTACTTGAAATTAACATAGATTTTCATGAATGGTGCGATTAATGATTTGTGTTTATCACTTGTTAATTGAATTCTAGACGATCGTCTAGTATGAATTCTGGATTTGATGCAGAGATCTCGGTTAGATCCAAATTAACAATTCAATTGCGCTTCAAGTGTTCTATGAAGGGTCTATGATTGAATCCACCCAATCTTGGATAGGTTTCTAAATTATTTGCTCTTTAATTGTTATTTCTTCTTTTAATTTTGTTAAGTGCGATCTTAAACTGTCAAACCCCCCTTTTTGCTAACTTTCACTTGATTTGATCAAATTGTATTTACGATCCTTGAGGAGACGATCCGGTGTTGTCACTGTGCTACAAGCTTAGATAATAACTTCGGTTATAATTTTGACTGAGTTCGGCGCTCGTCAGACATCAAAAACCAAGGAGAAGTTGGGGAGAGTGAGTACTAGAAGGGTAGTCATAGCAGCCTTCAGTGTACCAAATGCGGCTTGAGCTTGATCAGTCCACTGAAAGTGGTTTCCCTTTAACAGATCCATTAATGGGCTGGTGATCGGTGCATAATTGAGCACAAAGCGTCGGTAATAGCCAGAAAGGCCCAAGATGTTGGGAATTGCGGATTAAAAATCGCGCAGCAGAGAAATAGAATTCCCTCACAAGATCCATGCGAAAAGTCTATAATCCGAGTTTTTAAAAGTTTATCTCTTGAAGCATGATAAACACAAGTGAGGTGAATCACCAACACCGTAATAGCAAAGATGTCTCTGCGGTATCCACACGAATAGACTTTCAAAAAGGAGTCACGCCTTTGTTTCGCGGTGCTAGCTGCGAAAAGAAGATAAGAAGACCTTTCACTGTCTCTTACTCACTTTCTTAGGTGCGGCTAAGTTTGTAATGTTACGTATATAACAGCCCCTTAGCAGTACTATTTATAATAGTAGCTGCCTTAAGTGAGTGTGAGTAGTAGCAAGGTAAGCTGTGCAACCCTAAACTCATCTGTTATGAGTTAGGCCCACAATTGAATCAGAGTCCAACTTGAATTCTTATTGTTCCAATTTAGTCTGCTCTAAGTGTGCGACCCTGCAAGTTCTCATGACGTTGGTAGTAATATTAAAATCTCATTTTAATATTACAAACAGTGAGCGGTATTTAGCAACACATCACTACTACCCAAGTAATGAGAATGTCAGTGATTTGACATAACCTACCCGTGACCAATATTTCCGTATAGTTTAGTCCATTTGTCCAGATATTTAATTGAACATAAGGCATGGAACGTGTCACCCTTGTTTAGTTCAATCTCCAGTTTCCTGATTCTCAAGTAGACATAGTAATAACAAATAAGATCAATATCTCATATTGACTTATTTGAGCATGACCATGCATTTCATAGTCTCACTCAATCAGGAGGCCCGAAGATATCACTCTTGTTATGTAGGAGGGACAAATCTCATCTAGGTCACTCACATCCCTCCATATGAATTGTGGTATGTCTAATAACTAACTTTATAATCATCTTGTTACAGATGACGTTTGATGGCATTAAAAACACACAACTCCTCATGTAGGAATCGTAGTGATTTCAGGTCAAAGGACCACATACACCATTATCACTATGAGAATCGCTTATGACATTCACGTAACGATCCACGTAGCGTTCTCATGGTGGGTCTGTCCAATACATCATTACTCTAATATGTATCCATGTGTAGACTTGATATGTCATATCCATGACCCGTGAGATGTGGTTATCAGTCTACGCACATACTAGTCTCAATGCATTATTGTTGTCCTAATTAACAATAATACTTGACTAAGGACTTTTAAGAATAGTATTTTATCTAATAGGATCTCACGATCAAGTCATCCACTTGATGTCCTATGGTATCAAACTTACTATTCTAAGGACCTTATTATGTTTATAAAAAAAGAACACAATAAATGAAATGCCTCATATATTAAAATAACATAATACAATGTATATAAATATAGACAAAATGTATTGGCCTTTAGGGCATACACCAATAATCTCCCACTTGCACTAGAGCTAATCAGGTATATATCTAATGCCGAAAGACCTAGTGTGACCCTCATGCTTCTGTTGTGCAAGAGGCTTCGTTAGTGGATCAGTAATGTTATCATCTGTTGGTACTCTGCATATTTTCACATCTCCTCTATCGATGATCTCTCGAATGAGATGGAAGTGCCTAAGTATATGTTTGGATTGCTGGTGAGATCTGGGCTCCTTAGCTTGTGCAATGGCTCCATTATTATCACAATAGAAGTCCACTGGGTCCACAATGTTAGGAGCTACACCAAGCTCAATAATGAACTTCCTAATCCAAACGACCTCCTTTGCTGCATTGAAGGCAGCAATATACTCAGCCTCTGTGGTGGAATCGGCGACTGTCTCCTGCTTTGAACTCTTCCAGCTCATAACCCCACCATTCAAGCAATAAACAAAACCCGATTGCGATATGGAGTCGTCCTTATCAGTTTGGAAGCTAGCACCAGTGTAACCCTTTACAACTAGTTCCTCCTCGGCTCCATATAGCAAGAACGAATCCTTAGTCCTTCTTAAGTACTTAAGGATGTTCTTGACAGCACTCCAGTGACTCTCATCGGGATCAGACTGGTACCTACTCATCATGCTCAAAGCATACGAGATGTCGGGTCGAGTACATAACATGACATACATGATAGATCCAATTGCAGATGCATATGGAATCTTACTCATGCGATCCCTCTCATCCTGGGTGGAAGGGGATTGAGCCTTAGACAGGTTTATACCATGCGACATGGGCAAAAGTCCTTTCTTGGATTCATGCATGTCAAATCGTCTTAACACTTTGTCTATGTATGTACTCTGACTTAGGCCAAGCAATCTCTACGATCTATCTTTATAGATCCTGATACCTAATACATAGGTGGCTTCGCCCAAGTCCTTCATAGAAAAGCACTTCCCTTACTAAGTCTTTACAGACTATAGGGTAAGGATGTCATTCTCAATTAATAGTATGTCATCTACATACAATACTAGAAAAATAACTATGCTCCCACTAACCTTCTTGTAGACACAAGATTCTTCTTCATTCTTGATGAAACCAAATTGTTTGATTGTATCATCAAAACGAAGATTCCAGCTTCTGGAAGCTTGCTTCAATCCATAAATAGATCGTTGCAACTTGCATACCTTTCTAACATCCTGTGGAGTGGCAAAACCCTCAGGTTGTGTCATGCACACATCCTCGAGAAGATTTCCATTAAGGAAAGCAGTTTTGATATCCATTTACCAGATTTCATAATCGTGGTATGTTGCAGTAGCAAGCAAGATCCGAATGGATTTAAGCATCGCAACTGGGGAAAAAGTCTCATCATAGTCTACATCATGAATTTGCTTGAAGCCTTTAGCCACCAATCACGCCTTAAAGGTATGCACGTTACCATCCATGTCGGTTTTCTTCTTGAAAACCCACTTGCACCCAATGGGTTTTACCCCTTCAGGTGGGTCAACCAAGGTCCAAAACTAGTTGGCATATATGGATTCCATTTCAGATTTCATGGCCTCAAGCTATTTTTCAGATTCTGGGCCAATAATGGCTTCCTGGTAAGTCACAGGCTCATCTTGATCCATGAGCAATACGTCACTAGCCCTTTCACCTTGTCTAGTGAATAGGGCCTTAGTCATCTTTCCCAATAAACAAGATTCACATGTCTCATATGATTCGAAATCAAACGAGTCCAAGAATCCATCTTTATGGAGTTTGGAGATATGCTTCTGATTTATGTGGCCCAAACGACAATGCCAGAAATAAGTCGGGTTCATATCATTTGACTTGAACCTCTTTATATTTACGTTATAGACGGGCGTTTCGAGATCAAGGACATAAAGTCCATTACTCAGATGTACACTACCATAGAAAATATCATTCAAATAAAAAGAACAACTTCTGTTCTTTATTATAAAAGTAAAATCTTTCTTGTCCAAATAAGAAACAGAAATGATATTCCTGCTAATAGCAGGCATAAAATAACAATTATCCAATTCAATTACAAGCCCAGTGGGCAAAGCTAATAAATAAGTCCCTACGGCGCAGCAACCTTTGCTCCATTTCCCACTCGTAGGTCGACTTCGCCTTTAGTCAATGGTCTACTGCTCTTTAGATCCTGCACATTTACACAAATGTGAGATCCACATCCAGTATCTAATACCCATGATGCAGAAGTAGATAAATTGACTTCTATAACAAAAATACCTGAAGTGGAAGTCTCACTTCCCTTCTTCTTCTTGAGCTCCTCTAGGTACTTGGCACAATTCCTCTTCCGATGTCCAGTCTGACCGTAGTGAAAGCATGTACCTTCCTTAGCCACTTTACCCACTGGTTTTAAGCCAGAAGTGCTAGGCTTGGACTTATCCTTGCCCTTACCCTTCCACTTGTCTGTGGGCTTTTTCTGCTGTTTCTTGCCCTTATTCTTATGGACCATCATTATTGCTTTTCCTTTGCCTTTGTTTATGTTCTGCTCAACAGTTCTCAATATGCTTAGCAGCTCTAGTAGTGATTTGTTAATTTCATTCATGTTGTAGTTCATGAAAAATTAACTAAAACTATCCGGTAACGATTGTAGGACTAAGTTAGTGGCCAACTCTTGGCCCAAAGGAAAACTAAGTCTCTCTAGGTTTTCAATGTACCCAATCATCTTGAGTACATGAGCACCAACAGGGCTTCCTTCTACCAGCTTGCACTGAAACAGTGCTTTAGAGACCTCGTATCTCTCATGTCTAGCCTGCTCTTGATAGAGCTTTTTGAGGTGTACGATCATATCGTAGGCATCCATGTTCTCGTGTTGCTTTTGGAGCTCAGAGTTCATGGTGGCTAGCATTAGACATCCGACGTCCAAGGCATCATCTTGATGCTTCTTATAAGCATCTCTTTCAGCTCTAGGGGCATTAGTAGCAGGTGGCTCAGGAATAGGTTGTTCTAAAACATACAACTTTTTCTCTTGCTTAAGGACAATCCTCAAGTTCCTGTACCAGTCTAGGAAATTTGTCCCAGATAACTTGTCCTTCTCAAGGACTGATCGCAATGATAAGTTACTTGATGTGTTTGTTGTCATGGTAATCTATCAACAGAAATATGCAAAATATAAGTAGCATGCCATAAACATATTTAACAAGGTCTTTAATTAAATATGCCTCCCACTATTTTATTCAAATCAATGACCCTCAGCATTGACTCAGAAAATCTCATCGAAAGATTTCCTAGTGGGTCAAGATCCATATTTCACCTAGCTTTGAGTCAGCTTTGGTTGATCACCCAAAACTCGGTTATTTAGGTAGGAAACTCTTTCCAATTACATCACATGCAACTCTTGGATAGTTGGGTGAATAACACTTATTCTAATCCATCTAATGGACTAAAGCCCAACTTCATGCCTCTAAGCCTTCAATCCTATTGAAATGGCCTAGTTAAGTCAGACCCAATGGTTGGCAATTGGATATTACTTTTATCCCATCGCGTCTTACTAATATAGATAAAGGCATCCTGCTTTGGCAGATATACACTTGATCGATACTAGTCTTGACGAGTGCCATGCATTGGAAGGCATCATATAATGACTTAATATTTTCTTTGAGGGAATTTTATTATTAGATCTCACTATTTATTAAGCTTGTTTAACATACCATAAACATCATTCATGCATCTCATACATATAAAGCATATAATAAACGTCACATGGTTATGGCCTCTAAGAGAGTAGCATTAACTAAACTAGCTTCACCAAGTGTCTCCCACCAATGTCTTCACTTGATGTCGTCTTCTTGCCTCCACATCAGGATTACATTATATAGAAACCTCTTTTACATTCGAGGGGAGTTAGATGAGAAGAGAATGTACAATCAGAATGTAAAGAGAAAGGCACGACACGCAGGTCGTATTTAAAATAACCAAAATAGCATAAAAATAAGGACTAAGGCCATAACCATGCACCATGCACCATGCATCTCTAAGTATACATAAACAAAAAGCAATAACACATTAATATTTTGTGAATTATAAAAACGTTTTTGAATATCACGCTTTCGAATATCACACACCACGCAACGGGGTTCGGGCAGCGCCTCGACGGGAGTGTCGCATCCTGGTATACGGCCGGGGGTCAAGGGGAGGCCGCCCCTTGCGGGGTGCAGGGGCAGCGCCTCGGTCCAAAATTTTTCATTCATATACCACTATTGGTTTCTTGGAGAAAAATTCGAGTTAGACCTCATTTGTCTCTATGATGGCTAAGGCAACAACACTTGAATCCTAAGGCCTGCAAACACATGAACGCTTCATGTGCCGCAGGGATTCCTCACAGCCGTCATCATCTATCCAGAAACAGGGTTTCCAAAACGCGTGAAAACATGAACACTTCATGTCATGAGGAAGCCACAAACCAAGAACAAGGTTTCCAAAACCTTGCGTCGCGCTGCTATGTATATATCGCATATATACCAGAAAAACGCATAAAACAGAAAGCATTCAATTCGGTTTTCACAAAATCATACATATCACCACACACACACACACACACACACACACACACACACACATATATACCAGAAAAATGCAGAAACAGAAAGCATTCAATTCGATTTTCACAGAATCATATATATCAGAAAAACGCAGAAACAGAAAGCTTTCAAAACGATTTTTCACAGAATCATATGAACATCTTCATGGTTTCAAAAACATCAACATGTTTCGAAAACAACAAATCAAACAGAACACGGTTTCATAAAGCATTTTTTCGATTTCAGAAATAACATATAAAGATCATATCTTTTATGAAAAGAAATCAATGAATCATGTTATCGCATATAACAAGAAAAGTAGAAAAACCGAATCATGGTTTCGCAAGTGGCTTTGATACCACTGTTGGGAATTGTGGATTAAAAATCGCGCAACGGAGAAATAGAATTCCCTCACAAGATCCATGCGAAAAGTCCATAATCTGAGTTTTTAAAAGTTTACCTCTTGAAGCGTGATAAACACAAGCGAGGTGAATCACCAACACCGTAATAGCGATGATGTCTCTGCAGTATCTACACGAACAGACTTGCAAAAAGGAGTCACGTCTCTGTTTCGCGGTGCTAGCTGTGAAGAGAAGAGAAGATAAGAAGACCTTTCACTGTCTTTTACTCACTTTCTTAGGTGCGGCTAGGGTTATAATGTTACATACATAGCAGCCTCCTTAGCAGTACTATTTATAATAGTGGCTGCCTTAAGTGAGTGTGAGCAATAGCAAGGTAAGCTGTGCAACCCTAAACTCATCTGTTATGAGTTAGGCCCACAATTGAATCCGAGTCCAAATTAGATTCTTATTGCTCCAATTTAGTCTGCTCTAAGTGTGCGACCCTGCAAGTTCTCATGACATTGGTAGTAATATTAAAATCTCATTTTAATATTATAAATAGTGAACGGTATCTAGTAACACATCACTGCTACCTAAGTAATGAGAATGTCAGTGATTTGACATAACCTATCCGTGACTAATGTTTCCGTGCAGTTTAGTCCTTTTGTCCTGATATCTAAATTGAACACAAGGCATGGAACGTGTCACCCTTGTTTAGTTCAATCTCCAGTTTCCTGATTCTCGAGTAGACATAGTAATAACAAATGAGATCAATATCTCATATTGACTTATTTGAACACGATCATGCATTTCGTAGTCTCACTCAATCAGGGAGCCTGAAGATATCACTCCTGTTATGTAGGAGGGACAAATCCCATCTAGGTCACTCACACAAGAATCCTCTCAGGGCTGTGATGGAGCGTGGTGCGGGCTAAGCTTGGATCGTATGGAGCTTGGAGGGGTCAGCTACCACACCCTCTTTGGATATAACATGGCCCAAATAGTCCACTTGGTCCAGTCTGAACTAACACTTAGAATACTTTGCAAACAATTGGTGGTATTCCAAAAGTTGTAGAACCTGACGCAAGTGGGTGAGATAGGTAGACTAATCTCTACTGTACATCAGGATATCATCAAAGAAGACCAGCACAAATTTGCGTAAAAATTCCTGAAAAACATTATTCATTGTTGCTTGAAACGTTGATGGCGCATTTGTGAGTCCAAAAGGCATTACGAGGAACTCGAAGTGGCTGTCAATGGTGCGGAAAGCGGTTTTGAAGGTATCTATTAGTGCTAGGAGAATTTGATGATATCTAGAGCGGAGATCAAGCTTAGAGAAGACCATGGAGTCATGAAGCTCATCTAATAGCTCATCCACTGTGGGAATGGGAAAGCGGTCTTTTACTGTAATCGCGTTTAATGGCTCATGCTTGGTTTGATAATCCCTTCCTGAAGCATGTTTTTAATCATCTAAGTCATTACCTCTTTCTGGCATTGGGGGTATCTATATGGTTTGACATTGACAGAGGCAAAGTCGGGGAGAAGGTGGATATGGTGGTCTTGGCTTTGGTGGGGAGGAAAGCCTTGTGGGGTGCTGAAAATGGAAGGAAATTGGAGCAGGGATGCAATGTCAGGGTGTAATGATGTCGTATCAAAGGGGAGGTTTTGGGAAGTGGTTTCAGGTGGTATAGTCTTGTCTAGCTGAGTAATTGTGACTGAGTATAGGGAGGCTATAGAGTGGGTAAAAATGAATCGACTGAATTGGGCCAAGGATGCGGGTTAGGTTTATTGGCAGGGGTGCCAACTAAGGTAATGGGTTGTTGGTTATATGAAAATTAGATTGATGGTACTAAATAGTCTGAAAGGAAGGGTCCAAGTGTTTGTAACCATTGGACTCCTAGAACAAGGTCTGCTCTATGGATTGGTAAAATGTAAAAGGAAATATGGAATAGCTGAGAAGAGAGGGTAATAAGGACATCTGCATATGTACCTGAACATTGAATTGAGTCTCCATTGCCAACTACCACCGCAAAAGGTGTGAGGGCCACCACCGGAAGGGCCAAAAACTCACAATGCGGGGTTGCATGATATTATGAGAGCTGCCATAATCGATTAGGATTGAGACATTTAGTTGTCGGATTCGTCCTTGGATCCGAAGGGTCCGTGGGGAGGGAGGCCCCCTGAGAGCAACTTGAAAAAGCTGAAAATAAGCAGAGTTTAGGGTGGGTTCTGGGTCAAAGGAGGGAGAATCAGAAATTAGGCCCGTATCAAATGGACCTGTATCCATCATTGGTGGGTCATATGGGTTGGGCGGTGGGTCATCTGCCAAAAGGAGGAGGAACATCTTGCCTTGACAGCGATGCCCAGGTGAGAATTTGTCATCGTAATAATAGCAGAGACCCTTTGCGCGGCGGTCTGCTATTTGTGAGGTTGAGATGTTGCAAATCCGAAGGGTGGCGAAAGTAGGTGCTGCACCTAACACCGAGGTAGGGGCATGGTTGGGTGTCGATGGTTGGGGAGTGCGGGATCCTTTCGAATAAGCTAGTTTAGCATTTAAAAGCTTTGCCTCAATTAATTTGGCCATGCCAATGGCCTCGGAGATGGAACGGGGTCGAAGAACAGCGAGTTCGCGTGGAATATCAGTTCTCAGACCTGAGATGAAGTAGTTTAGGAATAGCTCTGTTGACATGCCTAGAACGCAGTTTGCTAGTGTTTCGAATTGCGATTAGTAGTCCATTACTGATCCGATTTGTCGCAACTTGAATAAAGAGGCTTAATGGTTTTCGAAGGAGGAAGGTCCAAATCGAAGTTCTAAGGCGTGGGTGAAGGCATCCCAGGTGGTGAGCTGGTTGTTGAAGTATAACCATTTGAACCAACCCAAGGCAGGACCCTGCATAAAAAAAGGTATGAGGGCAAGTCTCTGATGGGGGGTGTTTGATGGAGCTCAAAATACTACTCTGCTTGGAAGATCCAGTCCAGAGGATTAGAGCCATCAAAGAGGTTGAGGTAAACTTTTGGGGGTTTAGGTTGGTGAGCGGGTGGAGCGGGCATGGCAATTTGGTCTCAGAAAAGAGCTAATTGGGAGTTGATATGTGTGGTTACGAAGGATTGGAGGTTTTGTTCCATAGATATTTGCATTTCACGAAGCTGGGTGAGGATGTCATCACTGGGTTTTTCAATTTTGTCAGGTTTGGGAGCCATTGAGGGAAGAATGAAAGCACCAAATTGATGCTAATGGGATCAGAAAGTCCTCTTTTGAGTAGAGAAAAAACTTCAGGGAGGGAAAGAAACAAAAAAAACATAGTAAAAAATTGTCCAAACTTTTTCTAATTTTCCTTTTTCATTCATTTTCTGTATATAGATTTTCTATTTTCCTATCTTTTTGGATCTTCTGACAAGTGTCTAATGATCCGTACATAAAGGTCCTAATTGAAAGTGCAAAACTGAAATAAAATATTTACAAAGGAAAACAAAGTAAATCCTAACAGAATTGCTGAAGCATAAAACATGTGCAAATGCATAAAACAAAATTATTGATAGTCAGTCATCCATTTGGGTTGCCTTCTTGCTCTACTGGGTCACATATTGGGTTAAATACTGCTGCTAAGTGCATTTCCCTCGTGTCCACTTGACCTTAGGCCTAAACTTGTATCATACTTCGAGCCATCATCCATTCTTCTTAACTCTGAAGGGCTAGCCTAAAATCATCCTTTACAACCATAAGGGATTTCGAGCGCCAGAGACTGATTGAAGCAAGATGATAGACCTCGAGCAGTGTATAGTTGACTTTTTTTTTGAAATGACGAAGAAGCAACTTATACGCTGTTCACAACTCATCACTTGAATCGAGGGTGACATGGTGGGCATTCTAGGTAAAGTCCATGGTTCGAGTTGTAAAAGGAACTTCCATGCTCATTAACATAGCATTTTTATATTTTTATTCCTTTTTGCCTTTTCTTTTTTATCCGCATTTGACCACGGTTTAATTTTTGTGCGGATGGTAGAGAGCATGGCACCGGGAAAGAACCTCAGGAAGTTAAAGAAGCGATCAAGGAGCAAGCGGCTGCTTTTGATTCTAAAGCGACTCACACGGATTCCGGACTGCGGATTATGGTAGAGGGTCAGCATGAGGTGGCAAAGGGCACGAGTTCCTAGCCTATTGACACTACTCCCCTTGCCTAAAAGCGCAAGGCCACTGACCAGGTCAGGGAGAGCCGGCTTAAGAAGACATTCACAGTGGACAACAAGCCCGTCGTGGAGACCTCAGCGGTTGGTGATAGGGTTGTGGTCATTAACATTTCTCCAAGCTCCTCGGCACCCATCTAGGGGCATTCTTTTGACGTGGTTGGGCATGTTGACCTCTTCTTCAAGACCTTGGAGGATACTCCCATTTTGGGAAAGCAGTCTCTAGGTGAGCTTTTCCTTTGTGGTGAGAGGCTTAGTTTCTAGGTGAGCAGCCTGTTTCGGTACTTGGAAACTGCTATCTTCGATGAGAAGAGGATGGTAGTGATGGAATCATGCTTGAAGTAGCTTTAGGAGAAAAGTTCGGACTGGGAGACTGAAAAGACAAAGATAAAGGCAGAGCTGACCAACCTCTGTGTCAGGCTGAAGACTACCGAAGACTAGGTGGTGGTGTAAAAATAAAATATTTTTTGATTTATAATTTTTTGATAGTTTAAACTGACATAAACATAATTTTTTATGAATTTACAAGTTTCAGGTTAGAATTAAAGTTGATTGAAATATAGATTTCGATTGGTCATTTTTATTTTATATTAAAAGTAATAGTTTCGATTTTCCATCGAAACAATGGGCTTGAAAAGTAGCTATACTTAGCAATATTTCCGGAAAGAAGAGACCTCGAGTGAAGATCAACAAAAGTTCGAGCGTACAAATTTGAATTCAAAAGAAAATAGTATTTTTGAATTTGAAATAGCAGTTAGCAGCAGTTAGAGGTAAAATCAAGACAACACATGGATTACTAGTGGCAGTAGAGACACCATAGTCTCTGCAAATTTACCACAAGCCTTAGACCCCGTGATCAGTGAAATCACATGGGCCCCTATTTCGAACCTAGAAACCAAGACTCTTGGGGTGAACAAAACTGCACCCCTGTATGGATTACCCCCTGGATTTGTTCCCCAAAGTGTTACACAGAATGTAGGGACTGCCCAAGCTACATACACAAGTCCTATATCCAATATTTCACCAAGAAACCAAATGATGACTACTGGTAGTCAGGGCGCAGGACAAGTACCAATCGAATTGATAGGCAAAATATGGGAACACTATCCCTAATATGCCCAGGGATATGTCTTCAATTCCTTCAGGGAATACGAACACAGTCTTGAACAATATCAGGCAACAGATTAATGAAAGTAACCATGAGATGGTTCATATGTTAACTCAACAGATGACTACTATCATAACACCACTCATAGAATCAACCAATAATACCTATATCACATTGGCTAGGCAAATGGATAGGATTGCAGATGTTTTTGGTAACCCGGAAGATTCTATAGGCAATCAAAGGGTGAACAATCAACCTATTTATCAAGAAAATGCCCAATTGGTAAATAATTCTAATGTTAACAATACAATTGAGGATAACCAGCCAAAAGAGATTCCACAATGTCCAAACTTAGGATTTCGAATAGTCAATCGAAATCAGGATGCTAATAACCTTCTAGAAAGGATTAGACTTAATAATCTTGGGAGGGAATAGAATATCAGCCAAACAGTAGAGCAAGTGCTGAATATGTATGGTTTTAATGTAGAATATGCAAAAAGACCCTACTTTGTGTCAGTTTTCCCTGAGTTTATCTAACAGGTAGAATTACCTAGAGGGTGCAAAGCACCTAAAATCTTTAGTAAATTTGTTGGGGAAAGTGAAGAATCTACCGTAGAGCATATTGCTTGATACACAATCGAAGTTAGGGAAGCAGCCTCGAATGAATATTTAAAAATTAAATATTTTCCCAATTCTTAAACCAAGAATGTCTTTACTTGGTTTACAACCTTTCCACCAAATTTGATTCACTCTTAGAACCAATTGGAAAGAAATTTCCATGACCAGTTCTTTAGAGGTGAGATGAAGGTAAGTCTCGTAGATTTGTTTAATATTAAAAGAGGCCATGAGGAATCTGTAGATGATTACTTGGCTAGGTTCAGACAAATGAAAGCTAGGTGTTTTACTGTGGTTCCTGAATCTGAGGTTGTCAAAATGGCTGCTGGTGGATTAGATTATTCCATTCAAAAGAAATTAGTAAACCAGCAAATCATCGACATGTCTCAACTTGCTGATAAAGTAAGACAAATCGAACAGTTAAAACTCGAAAAGGAAAAGTTTAAGAAAAATTTGAGAAAAGAAAAGATTGCTTATGTTGAAACTCTTGATATTCAGGATAAATACTTTAAGAAATTGAAAGATAATAAAGTGGTCTATGTTGAAATCAATGAAGGCATAGATAATGAGGAAAATGAGGTTAACATAGCAGAACTAAAGTCTGGTCCTCCTTATACTTGTTCATCTTTAGTACCTAGTCGAATCAAGGATAATATGAAATCTACTAGGCGAACTTATGATTTTGACATATCTAAAGCTAATTTAATTTTTGATGTTTTGTTGAAAGATAAGTAAATCAAACTTCCTGATGGACATAAGATCTCTTCGGTAGAAGAGATAAAGGGTCGAAAATATTGCAAGTATCATAATAGATATAGTCATTCGACTAACAATTGTATACGTTTCAAGGATTTGATTGAGAAAAGCATCATGGAAGGAAGATTGATCTTCGACAACAAGAAAACCATAAGGGTGGATGCTGATCCATTCGAACTAAATGTCAGCTATGTTGAGCCTGTTGGCTTCACTAAGGTTAATATGGTGGAGCTAGGGGAATCTGGCACAATCCATACCGCTGATGATAGCCTCGAAGTGTTTGAGGCTGAAGAATAGGAGGTTTTCCAGAAAGTTGGGGAAACGTTGGTCGAATTCCTTCTTAGAAAGAAGGAAGATGAGAGAGAAATGTCCCTATACCCTCGATGCAACATTGTTTTCGACAGATTGGCTGCAAATTCTTACCAGGCAGCCAGAAAGGAGAAGCAGAAGAAGGCCCCTGCAGGAAATTCGATCAATATAAAAAACCAACCAACAAACCATAATTCTGTGTCCGAAAAGGATCGAAAAAGGCAAGACTAGAGTGCCCCCTTCAAGTGTGGCACCTAATCAATGGGTGAGAAATAGTCCACATCCTCACAAATTCCAGAATAGACCATTTTGGCCTAATTTGGAATATAGTATGAGTCCCTTTTTGGGAAGGCCAAATACTTGGTCTCAAGGAGAAGGTTCGAACTCGAACCAAAGCTTTAATCCATTTCCCTCGAAATCTCAATGGCGGAAAGCCCAGAGGTTTCGACAACAACAACGGTGGGCATTGGCCAAGTTGCAGTAGCAACAGAGATCATATGCCCAGGTGGTCCAAGGACCACCCTTGAGAAAAGAAAAGCAAAATCCTCCCAGTCCAATGGAGGAAGACGTTATTACAGATTCTTTCGAATCTGGTTTTAAGGACGACCTGGATACCATTTTTGGTATCAATGTGGAGTCCCTACTCCCTTATAATTTTTCTATTGCAGGAAGTCAGGAATTGAACCAAGAAGAAGACTTCGAGGATAGTTCAGAGGAGACTAGTTAGTATTTGGTCGAGGAAGACACCGTCGAGGTAATGGAGAACTCCGCAGTTTTCAACATTCCCTCTCTTGAAATGAAGAGTCATCTGTGCCCACTATTTATCAAGGTAATGATAAATGGTAAGTTAGTGGGCAAGATGCTGATAGATAGAGGGGCTGCTATTAATTTATTGCCAAAGAATTTGCTAAGGAAATTTGGCAAAGAAGAGGAAGATTTATTACCTCACAATTTGGTGGTGACAGATTTTAATGGCAGATCCTCCACGTTAGAGAGGGCTATTGTTCTCGACGTCAAAGTGGCCTCAGTCACAAGGTCAACCTTGTTCATAGTGGTTCCTTCAAAAGCCAGCTATAATTTTCTTTTGGGCAGAGAATGGATTCATGCCGCAGGTGTTGTCCTCTCGACTGTTCATCAGAAGATGTTCTTGTGGAACCAAATGGGAGAGCTCGAAATGGTGGAGGCTAATGTTACTCTCTACCATGTAAACCAAAATCATGTAAATCTGCAAATATATGTACATGGCGTCAGACCATTCTACATATGGGATTCGACAGCTCTCAACAAGAAGGGAGTCAAGATGGTGGCCATTACACCAACAGGTTTTTCTGTTATACCGAAAACTGATTCATTTCAGCCTCAAAATTGTAATGATTCTAGGGCTTATAGACGCCTATTTAACATTCTAGGCCGAGTGTATTTGACCTTAAGTTGTAATATAAATAGAGGAACTTAAGAGCCACATGGCTCGAATTGTAGCCTATATGGCTGAAAATTGCACTGAAAGTGTAATCTCGAGTCATGAGACTCGAATCTCAGCCTATATGGCTGAGAAATTTGGTGTTATTATAGATACTAACTTAGATTGTATTTATGATCACTCTTCTCTAGTATTCGAACAAGCCCCTTTATCTTCTGATGTTAAAAAGATAGAGGTACCAGATCCTTTAGAAGAGATTAATCTAGGTAATGATGTAATATATAAACCTACTTTTATTAGTAATTTAATAAAATCTGATTTCAAGTATGAGTTGATTCACCTACTCGAAGAATATAAAGACTATTTTGCATGAGAATATAAGGAAATGCCTGCACTCAGTCGAGATTTGGTAGAGCACAGACTACCAATTCGAACAGGACATAGACCAATCAAGCAAGCTCTAAGAAGATTTGCCCCTGAAGTGGTCTCGAAGATCAAGGAAGAAATCGAAAAGTTATTAAAGGCTAAGTTCATTCGAACTGCCAGGTACGTTGACTGGATCTCTAACATCGTTCCTGTTATGAAGAAGAATGGTAAGTTAAGAGTATGTATTGATTTTCGATATTTAAATTCTGCTACTCTTAAAGATGACTATCCTATGCCTATTGCTGATATGTTGATTGATTCAGCCTCAGGTCATGAAATTTTAAGTTTCATGGACGGTTATTTTGGGTATAATCAAATTTATATTGCAGAAGAAGATATGCCAAAAACAACCTTTCGATGTCCTGGAGTAAATGACACCTTCGAATGGATAGTTATGCCATTCCATTTAAAGAATGCTGGAGCCATATATCAAAGGGCCATAAATACCATTTTTCATGATATTATTGGTAAATTCATAGAGGTTTACATTGATGAAGTGGTGGTAAAATCGAAATCAGAAAAAGAACACCATGCGAATCTAAGATAGTCATTCGAAAGAATGAGGAAACATGGATTGAAAATAAATCCTATTAAATGTACTTTGGGTGTTTCCGTAGAAAATTTCCTTGGGTTCCTGGTCCAGAAGAAAGGAGTAGAGGTATATCAGAATAAAGCTAAAGCTATTCTGAAAATATCATTGATGTGTGTTAAACAACATCATATTTTGTTCATGTGTTTGCATGCATTTTTATACATTCTAGGCATTTTAGTTTCCCTTTTTGTTTGTTTTTCCCTTTAGTTCGGATAACTGCGGTGTTTTTGGTGTTGTTGTGCAGGATTGGTGTTTAATTGGCCTTGAAATGGATAGAAAGCTTGCACAATTGAAGTTGGAGCTTAAAGGGTAGCAATTTGGGACAAAAAGCTCATTCCAGAGAGTTCCACGACTTGCCCGTGGCCTGAACCACGACCATGGATCGAGCAGCTACGTGAAAAAGCAAAAGGGGAAGTCCAGAGACAACCACGGCCTGGCCGTGGTGGCCACCACGGCCGTGGTTAAGAGTCTGGTTGAGAACCCTAAGTCCAGAACTGACCACGGCCTGGCCGTGGTACCCACCACAGCCTGGCCGTGGTACCCACCACGGCCGTGGTTCGGTGTGCGTGTCAGATTTTTAAGTCTGTTTTTCTCTTTTCTGATGGGCTTGAACCAGTTTTAACCCATGGGGTATATATAGATGTTCTGAAGACAACATTAGGGTTGAAATTTGGTTGGGAAGGAGGCACATTGGAGGCTCTTGATCTTCATCTTCCTCTCTTCTCTCTAGGATTACGGGTTTGGATGTTCTTGGAACTTGATTTCTGGTTTCTTCTTCTCCATGTCTGAGTAGTTTCTTTTGTTTCTAGGATTGGGCAATGCCCTTTGATACATTGATGATGATTAATTGATATTGTTTACCCCTTTTATTAATCTTGAATGTTGTTGATTCAATCCTTATTGCGATTATTCATGTGAATTTGCTGGCCACTTATTTGCATCTCATAGATATCTAGGGACGTACTGAAAGGTGAACCTAGGTGTTGGAACTATAAGAATTGAACTTAAGGTTTAAATCACGAGAGTAGGTTTAGCCTTTCGAGGATGAATGAATTACCAAAAAGTGTAATGGGTTCAATTTAGATTCAATTACCACGAGAGTAGGAATTGGTTTAATTGGGCACGATTCTTGTATCTTGAAAAGGAACATTAACTAATTTAGGGTAATTCACCTTCAATTGAATTTCAAGTGTTAATAAGAGGATTGTCAATTAGGAGTCTTGTATCATTGTGGTTAACCCCAATCCTGGAAGCTTTCTTAAATCTGAAATCTTTTCTCAACATTTTGCTATTTTTATTCTCAATTTTGTGTCTTAACTTTTATTTATTTAATTGTTTGGTTTCTACATTCTTGTTCAACAATTATATTCTCTTTTGTTTAATTTAATTGAATTAATTAATTAATTGGTATTCATAAACATAGTCCTTGTGGATTCAATATTTTATTACTTGATGACGAAACTGTACACTTGCGAATTTCACCCCAATCAAGTTTTTGGCGCCGTTCTTGTCAGGATTTGTGTTCTTCTTGAATATCAGTTAAATTTTTAATTTAATTATTTTAAACCTTTTTACTACTTTCTTGTTTTCTCTTTGAGTTTCTATAGGTAATTCTCTTGTTTATGCGAAGAACTAGATGTTTTGGGACTCTTGAAGAAGCTGATCCTGAAATTGAAAGAACCCTTCGTAGAAGGAGAAGACAACAAAGCCAAAGAGCAAGAGATAGACTTGAGCCAACGCTTGTCATGGCTACACCTGCTGATAATAGACCTCTTAAAGAGTATGCAGCCCCTAATGCTCGGGGTTTGCGTTCTGGAATTGCTCGGCCAGACATTGAAGCTAGACAGTTCACCATACCACCTGCTTTACTCACCATGATAAGGCAGAACCAGTTTGGAGGATTGCCATCAGAGGACCCAAACGATCATGTGGATATGTTCTTGGAATTCTGTGAGACCCTCAAGATTGAAGGTGCCTCTGTTGATGCTATTCGCCTTCGCCTATTTCCATTATCATTGAGAGATAGAGCTAGGGCTTGGTTGAGGTTAATTCCAGCTGAGACCATCACTTCTTGGGACCAATTGGAGCAAACTTTCTTGAACAAATTCTTTCCACCATCCAAGACTGCTCATCTGAGGACCCAAATCACAAGATTTGTTTAGAAAGATGGTGAATCATTGTCGGAAGCTTGGGATAGATATAAGGCTTTGCTGGAGGCCTGCCCACACCATGGGTTAGAAAAATGGTTGATTGTCCACACCTTCTATAATGGGCTAGAATATTCTTCGAAGGTGTCTCTAGACTCCCGTGACTGGTGGAGCTTTGATGAATAGAAGACCGACAGAAGCCTATGAGATCATTGAGAGTGTTGCCACAAATCATCACCAATGGGCAAATGAAAGAGGTAATAACCCGAGAAAACTCTCGGGAGGTAAGTTTGAGGTAGACGGAGTTGATTTAATTTTTTCAAATTTGATTCTTTGAATAAACGTTTTGACATGCTTGAAAAGGCTCATGTAAATGCCATAGGTGCCTCTAATAATTTTTGTGAGATTTGTGGAGCACAGGGACACATAGGTGTTGAATGCCAAGTTGGAATTGGCTCCTCACAAGGTGCACCAGTGGAGCAAGTGGAATTATGCCACAATTTCCATGACTTCAACCAAAAGAGGAGGAATGATCCATATTCTCAAACTTACAACCCCGGTTGGAAGTCACATCATAACTTCTCCTACCGGAATAGTCAACACCAAGCAGGGCAAGGTAGTGGTAAACCCTCTTCTGGACTCCAACAGGTACAAAACTCTAAACTTGAGTCTCTTCTTGAGAATTTTGTTGAGAGTCAAGCTAAGCAAAATGAGGAGTTTAGGCAACATGGGCAAGTTGTGACTGAGGCCATTAGAGAGTTGTCATCTAAAGTTGAAAATTTGGCCATTCATAATAAATTGTTAGAAACTCAGATTGCCCAACTTGCAGGCACTTCACATAGGCAACAAGGTAAATTTCCTGGTCAGCCTGAAATGAATCCAGGTAATGAACACTGCATGTCTGTTAGTTTGAGAAGTGGTAAGAACCTAGAGGATCCCAAGGATAAGGAGGTTAGTGACAAAGATGAGGGGAATGAGGAAAAAGACACTAAGACACAACCCTTAGAGGAAGAGGAAATTAATGAAAAGGTGTCTAAGTATATACCCCCTGAACCATACTAACCCCCAGTGCCATTCCCTCAAAGATTGGCTAAGGCCAAGCTAGATATGCAATTTGGGAAGTTCCTAGAGGTCCTTAAGAAATTGTACATTAATGTACCCTTCACTGAGGCGTTGAAACAAATGCCTACCTATGCTAAGTTTCTTAAGGACATTTTGTCTAATAAGAGAAAGCTTGATGAATATAAGACCGTAGCTTTAACTGAGGAGTGTAGTGCTTTAATTCAAAATAAATTGCCTCCTAAACTAAAAGATCCAGGTAGCTTCTCTATTCCTTGCTTGATTGGTAACACAAATTTTGATAAAGCTCTGTGTGACTTAGGGGCTAGTGTCAATCTTATGACCCTTTCTGTGTGCAAGAAGTTGGAGGTGGGTGAGCTGAAACCCACAACTATTTCACTCCAGTTGGCGGATCGGTCCGTCAAGTACCCCGTTGGCATCTTGGAAGATGTTCCTATTAGAGTGGGTAAGTTTTTTATACCTGTTGATTTTGTTGTGCTTGACATGGAAGAAGATGCTAAAATGCCGCTCATACTTGGGCGACCATTCCTCGCCACTAGAAGGGCAATTATTGATGTCCACGAAGGGAAATTGACTTTACGATTGAATAATGAGGAAGTAGTTTTTAATGTTTTCAATTCTGAAAAAAATCTTAATTCCTCTAGTTCATGTAATCGCATAGATGCTACTGATGATGTGGACAGAGTTGTACTTTTAGATATGCAGGAATCTGTGACTCATGCTGTATTAGAGGAGACTTTGCCCAAGGTTGCTTCCAAGTTCGAGAAGGTCAAGCCCTGCAAGAAAGGACCAAAGAAGCGGGATGACAAATGTGTCAAGAAGCGTGAATTTAAACCAGGGGATAAAGTTCTTGTTGATAACTCACTTCTACATTTCTGTCCAGGTAAGTTTTGGTCGAAATGGTCTGGACCATATGAGATTGTTCGAGTCTTATCCTATGGTGTGCTTGAGGTGAAGATAGAAGGCCAGAAGACATTTCTAATAAACGGCCAGAGAGTGCAACACTATGAAGATGGAGTGGGGACTGAGTACCACTCTATTGACATCACCTGAGCATAGAACAAACTCACAGTCAAGCTAATGACTATAACTTAGCGCTTCTTGGGAGGCAACCCAACATTCTATCTCTTTTCCTTTATTTTCTTATTTTTATTGATTAACACTTTTTTATTTTTGTTTCTTAGTTAGCTATTGTTGAGTCGGCTTTGGTGCCTCCCTGAGTTCGGAGCCTTTGTGGGGGATGTATATAGTTGTTGTCACCCAAAAAAAAAAATAGAGTTTTAGACCAGGATGTTCGAGTTCATGGCTACACGTCTCCTTTTTCCACCACCGCATGAGTGAATTCTTTTCATTTATTCCTTCCATAGTTTTATATTTTTATATTGGGGACAATGTAAGGTCTAAGCTTGGGGGTATTTATTTTTCATTTTTATTTTTATCTTCATTATCATGCATTCCCATATCTCATTTTGCATTGCATTTTCTTGTTGCATTTTCACACCATCTTATATTTCTGCTTTTTGGTTGAACCTTGTCCCCCTCTCTTTTGGGGATTTTGAGATGATAATTGATTTGGAACCCAATTTATTGATTCTTGTGGTAGGCAACAGGCATTGTCTTTAATTGATAGTGGAGGTGATTTCTTGATAGTTGATAATTAGCATATGTTCTCGAATTTGTGCTTCTCATTGATTTTTGAACCTCTAAAAGTGAGTTTTGAGCTTGTATGAGATTTATTCACTATATGATTTTTCATCCCATTCTTTGTGTTGAGTGGTCATTCCTCATTGATTTTGTGCTCTAGAACTTGATTTGAAACCATTTTGAGGCGAAATCTTGGTTTGCATGCTTGAATGTGATTAAGGCATCTTAGGTATTTTTTGGCCTTTGAATTTGTTACACTTTCATCCACTAGTTGCCCATTTTGAGCTTATTGTATAATTGTTTTCTTGATGCCTATGATGATACATTGTCGGTGATCATTTAGAATATTGAATGGAGCAATCTGAGTTTGAATGTTGTATTGGGAATCATGTGTTTTGAAAATGAGGTCTCTCCCCTCTAAAAAAAAATGAGGAAAAAAGGAAAATAAAATAAAAGAAAAGCTTGAGATGAAAGCTTGAAAAGAAAGGGAGAAAATGTGGAATTATGCCTTGATTGAAAACTATCTTGCTCCATGTATGTTCTATTAGGTTTCTTGTGCTTGTCGAAAATGTTGTTAGCCCTTTGTGCATACCTTCCTTTCTTTATCCTTCCTGACATCATTCCCATGGCCCCATTATATCCCTTGAAAGACCTTTTGATTCTTGCATTCATGCTGATTATTAGTGAAAATTTGGTTTCTTATCAAGCTTATGGAAGTGCATTTTCTTTGAGGAATATTGAGCGCATTATCTTCATCCTTAAACACTTTGAGTGTGTTAGTTGAGTGATCCTAATTTAGTAAGGAGCATGATTTCTGAGAACTTTAGCCTCTAATTGGACTTGATTTTGATTACCTCTCTAATTCTTGGTTTGTCTTTGCCTATTGCTTGGTTAGATGTTTTCTCGGGTTCCTCATTCATTATTGTCTCATAATCCCATTTCTTAGTTGGTCTTAGTTATTGCTTGGGGACAAGCAAAATCTTAAGCTTGGGGGTATTTTGATGTGTGTGAAATAACATCATATTTTGTTCATGTGTTTGCATGCATTTTTATACATTCTAGGCATTTTAGTTTCCTTTTTTGTTTGTTTTTCCCTTTAGTTCGGATAAGCTGCGGTGTTTTTGGTGTTGTTGTGCAGGATTGGTGTTTAATTGGCCTTGAAATGGATGGAAAGCTTGCACAATTGAAGTTGGAGCTTAAAGGGTAGCAATTTGGGACAAAAAGCTCATTCGAGAGAGTTCCATGGCTTTGCCGTGGCCGAACCACGACCATGGATCGAGACTACGTGAAAAAGCAAAAGGGAAGTCGGAGACAACCACGGCCTGGTGTGGTGGCCACCACGGCCGTGGTTGAGAGTCTGGTTGAGAACTCTAAGTCCAGAACTGACCACCATGGCCGTGGTACCCACCACGACCGTGGTTCGGTGTGCGTGTCAGATTTTTAAGTCCATTTTTCTCTTTTCTGATGGGCTTGAACCAGTTTTAACCCATGGGGTATATATAGATGTTCTGAAGACAACATTAGGGTTGGAATTTGGTTGGGAAGGAGGCACATTGGAGGCTCTTGATCTTCATCTTCCTCTCTTCTCTCTAGGATTACGGGTTTGGATGCTCTTGGAACTTGATTTCTGGTTTCTTCTTCTCCATGTCTGAGTAGTTCCTTTTGTTTCTAGGATTGGGCAATGCCCTTTGATACATTGATGATGATTAATTGATATTGTTTACCCCTTTTATTAATCTTGAATGTTGTTGATTCAATCCTTAATGCGATTATTCATGTGAATTTGCTGGCCACTTATTTGCATCTCATAGATATCTAGGGACGTACTGAAAGGTGAACCTAGGTGTTGGAACTATAAAAATTGAACTTAAGGTTTAAATCACGAGAGTAGGTTTAGCCTTTCGAGGATGAATGAATTACCAAAAAGCGTAATGAGTTCAATTTAGATTCAATTACCACGAGTAGGAATTGGTTTAATTAGCACGATTCTTGTATCTTGAAAGGGAACATTAACTAATTTAAGGTAATTCACCTTCAATTGAATTTCAAGTGTTAATAAGAGGATTGTCAATTAGGAGTCTTGTATCATTGTGGTTAACCCCAATCTTGGAAGCTTTCTTAAATCTGAAATCTTTTCTCAACATTTTGCTATTTTTATTCTCAATTTTGCGTCTTAACTTTTATTTATTTAATTATTTGGTTTCTACGTTCTTGTTCAACAATTATATTCTCTTTTGTTTAATTTAATTGAATTAATTAATTAATTGGTATTCATAAACATAGTCCCTGTGGATTCGATATTTTATTACTTGACGACGAAACTGTACACTTGCGGATTTCACCCCAATCAATCACCTCTTTCGAATAAGAAACAACTCCAGTCTCTACTTGGAAAAATTAATTTCTTGAGAAGATTCATTTCGAATCTGTCTGGGAAAACCAAAGCCTTCTCTTCATTTTTGAAGCTTAAAGCTGAAGAAGAATTTCGATGGGAAAAAGAACATTAAGAGGCATTCGAACAAATCAAGCATTGTTTGAGCAATCCTCCAGTAATGATGCCTCTAGTGCCTGTACACCCCTTGAAGTTATATATTTCAACATCAAATGAAACTATTGGGTGCATGTTAGCCTAGGAAGATGAGAATGGAATTGAAAGAGCCATTTATTATCTTAGTAGGGTTTTAATAGATGTTGAAACTAGATAGAGTGTAATTGAAAAATTATGTTTAGCTTTGTATTTCTTTTATACTAAGTTAAAGTATTATGTAAAGCCACATGATGTACTTATTGTGTCAAAAATTGATATAATAAAGTACATGTTATCCAAGCCTATTTTGCATGGTAGAATAGGGAAATGAGCTCTTGCTTTAACAGAATTTTCTTTAAAGTATGTACCACAAAAGGCTGTGAAAGGCCAAGTGTTAGCAGACTTTTTGACTGACTATCCTTGTGTTGACATCGAAGAATAAGACATTATGTACGTGGGTTTAAAACCATGGAAGTTATTTTTCGATGGATCGTAACACAGTGAAGGTGTTGGTCTTGTAGTTCTAATTGTTTCACCAATTGGAACTCCAACTAATTTTTTATTCGAATTAAAACCCGAGTGTTCGAATAATGAAGCTGAGTATGAAGCTTTAATAGTTGGCTTACAAATTTTGATTTCACTTAAAGCCAAAAATATTAAAGTACTGGGTGATTCTCAGTTAATCATTAAGTAATTAACTCGAGAATATAAATGCATTAATCAGAATTTGTTTAGATACTTTGCTTTTGCAGCAAGGTTATTGTGTGAATTCCATGAAGTTATGTTGCAACACATTCCGAGGGAAGAAAACTATGAAGCTAATGAGCTCACTCAAAGAGCTTCAGGGTACAAAATTTCGAGTTTCACTCTACTTAAACTAATCAAAATAAGAGAAATATTGTATCCTTTTGAGAATTTAGAAGTATGTCTAATAGAGGATATGGATGATTCTGATTGGAGAAATCGAATTGTGGATTATTTACAAAACCCAAACATAGCAGTCGAAAGGAAACTAAAATATAAAACTTTACATTATGTTATATTGGGTCAATCACTCTATAAAAAGTCGGTAGATGGGAATTTATTGATATGCCTAAGTGAGAAAGAAGCATTCACAGCTTTAGCGGAAGTTCATGAAGGCATTTGTGGTGCTCATCAAGTTGGTGAAAAGATGAAATGGGTATTGTATAGGCAAAGAGTCTATTGGCCTAAGATGACTAAAGATTATCATTTATATGCTAAGTCCTGTGAGGAATGTCAAAAGCATGGAAACATTCAACATGTTCCTGCAAGTGATTTACATTCGATTATAAAGCCTTGGTCTTTTCGAGGATGGGCTCTCGATCTGATAGGTCAGATTCATCCACCATCTTCGAAAGGACCCAAGTATATACTAGTGGCTATAGATTATTTTACTAAATAGGTCGAAGTTATTCCTTTAAAAGATGTTATTCAACAAGATATTATTAATTTTGTTAAAAAAAATATTATTTATAGATTTGGTATCCCTCAAACTTTAAATACTGACCAAGGTACTGTGTTTACTGGTCGTTATATTACTAAGTTTGCTAAGACAAGGAATATTAAATTACTTACTTCGACCCCTAATTACGCTCAAGCTAATGGATAAGTTGAAGTAGTTAATAAGATTTTAGTTAGTTTAATAAAGAAACATGTTGGTCAAAAACCAAGAAGTTGGCATGAAACTTTGAGCCAAGTTCTGTGGTCTTATTGAAATTCTCCTAAGGAAGCTATTGGTACTACACCTTATCATTTAGTTTATGGGCATGAAGTGGTGTTACCAATCGAAATTAATCTTCAGTTAATTAGATTACAACGTCAAGATGAAATTCATACTCAACATTATTGGGACTTGATGCTTGATGAACTAAATCAATTAGATGAGGAAAGATTAATTGCTCTTGAAAATTTGATTCGACAAAAAGAAAGAATTGCAAGATTCTATGATTATCGAGTCAAGAGGAAAGAGTTTGTTTTAGATGATTTAGTCTAGAAGGTTATTTTGCCTATGGAGAAAAATCGAAATCATACGGCAAATGGTCTCTAAATTGGGAGGGGCCATATTGAATCGAAAAAGTTTATTTTGGTAATGCTTATTCGATTATGAATGTTAACACAAATGAAAAGATCAATTCGATAAATGGTAAATATTTAAAAATATACAAACCAACTATTCACGAAATTAAGATTTCATTATAAAAAGTATTGGTTTCGATTCAAAATGATCGAAAAATTGAAATTGTCATTACAAAAAAAAAATGCAAAATATTTATTGGAGTCTCGAAAATAAGGAGACCCAAGCATCCAAGATCTTATCTTTTTCTTTGGAAGTTGGCTCGAGGGATGGAGTTAATTCTTGAATGGCTTGCTTTACTTGATTTCCTTCAAGTGCCAACTGTAAATACTCTTTATCAAGAGTCTTTTCTCTACTTGCACAATCTTTAGCAAGGGCTTGAAGTTCACTTTGTTGATCTTCCAATTGTAGTAATTCTTGTCTAAGCTCAGCAATTCATTCTTCGTTTTGATCAATATTTTTCTGAGTAGATGAAAGAACGGAGGTAAGCTTCAAACACTTTCTCTTGACCTTAGCAATAGCTACCATCAGTTGCTTCTTCTTTTCGAGAAGTTGCTGGTTATTGGTGATGACTTGATCAAGGTTGGGAAGTTGGGTTGGCAAATCCTTTGTAAGTTTAGCTAATTCTTGAATTACTAATTGGATGTTCGAATCTAAGAGATGTTTATTTTGATTCAGTTGAACAAGAAGCCCAAATAGTTTTTCTTATTTATCTTTGGCAGCCATAACTTGTTCTACCCTAAGAATGGAAAGATCAACCAGTTCTTTTAATAGTTGGGGGCAGAAATACTTTGAATTTCGGCTTCAGAATGGGCTGCAGAATGATAGGACTTAGAAGATGCAGATCGTTTCGATAAAATGTCTTCCAGCCTCTTCTGGGCATCATCCTCGTCTTCATCATCATCAAGACATATGGCTTATGCTTCTTCTTCAAAAGTAATTTTAGTCTGTCCTAACTGAACTTTAGCAAAAGTTGAAGGGATAGTCTTTGAAATTTGGATGGCCTCGATCGAGATAGGAACTTCAATCTCAGCAGTAATGATGGTTTCAAGTTGAGAAATGTTCTCCTGAAAATAAGAAGATTCGATCTTAGAAATAATCGAAGCAATTCATGTATATTCAATCTCGACAAATACAAACCTGAACATTTGTCTCAATAATGGGGACCTCGGAACTAGGTCCAGTTTCAGAAGCTATGTTTTCCTGAAAAATGTAAGAACAAAATTATCATTTTTTCGAGATTTATATAAAATAAATATATTGACAAACCTCAACATCAGCTTTGAGAGGGATATCTTGAGCCCCAGTGCTGGATTCTTTTTCGGCTTGAGTTTTAGCATCGAACATCTTGTCAAAACGGGAACTCAAGGCTGAAGTTGTTTCTGGCCCAGGAGTGAGTTAGTTTGGAATAAAATTTGAATCTTTCGGAGGAGAAGGGATAAAAGAAGGTGTCCTGAATCTTCTCATAGAAATCGGTGTAGATTCCCTTTATTCTTTGGGAGAGGATTCCTGTTCGAAATAGAAAACATTAGTTGTTTTAAATATTTCAAAAGAATTATTAAATAATATATGTATGACTTGTGATGGTTCAACTCTCTCTACATTTGATGCTAGTCTTGCATCCTTTGAGGAAACGGGTTCTTCATCTCATTTCGCAGATTCATTAGAGCTTTCAAATAAAATGATTTGCGCCTATTTCGACGTAACATGCTTTATGCGCCCAATTTTTATCCGGCTCTCAACAATTGTTTTTTCCTATAAAGATGCAAGGAAATCAAAGATAGAGACAGTAAGTTCATTTATAAATAAATAAAAAATAAATAAAATCCTTTACCTTGGATTGTTGGGGAACAACAGTTGTGATTTTTTTAATCACTTCTTTCTTTTTCTCAGCAATCTTTGTTTTTGAAGGTCCTGGAGGAGGTTTTTTCGAGATATAAGATGATAAAGTTGCCCCTGAGACTTTTGACTGTGTTTTTTGAACTTTGCTGGATCTATGAGGTTCATCATCCCAGTCTTCTTCAGCCTCCATTACTTTAGTTCTTTTTGAAACTACAATATACAAAATATATATATGATTCAGCATTAAGAGGTTGGATCGAAAACGAATAATTATGAAGTATTCTCTGGTTTTACCATATGGTGAGTATCTTATTATTCGAGTATATCCATTAATTGGAACTTGACAGGTGTCCAAATAGTAATTGCCAAAAGTTACTTCTCATTTCTTCGATTCCTTAAAAACACCCAACGCTCCACCTTTGGGATCTGGGTATTTGTTAGCCATGCTAAAAGGAGCAATGGGGAGTGGAGGAAACTTTAGTGGGGTTTCAAATCGTTTGAACGAAACCAAAGGATTCGAAACTAGCGCACCAATGAAATGAGCATAATAGAGTTGATAATGTTCTACTTTCTTTTGTTTGAGGACTTGTTCAACTGCTCGAACCACTAGTCTTAAGTGTTTTGGATCATATTTAACTTTAAAGAATTTCTTGAATTTGGAGATTTCTTTAAGATGCATACCTTTGGACTTCTTGATTGTTACTCTTGTCTGCACAAATGAATTGGAGTTAGTAAAATGTTGGAAGCATTCTTCGATTGTAGGTTTCTGAGTGAAGTAATATTCACTCCACCAACTTTCGAACCCTTGGGTCGAGTAAAAGGATTGGGAGCACTCGAAGGGATTAAAACCCTTTCTCCTTTTGATATTTTGCTTCAAGAAGAATTTATATTGTTTGAGATCTCGAGTTTCAGACTCATATATTTGGTATTCATCTTTTAAGGCAATAGGAGATGGAATGCATTAGGAAAACCCAAGTTGCCGTGAGGCACATGAAGGGAGGTAGAGTTGAAAGCTGAAATCATTTGAACCTAGGAGGCCAGGGGATAGTATTTGGGTGGTCAAAGTATGAGTCCAAATATCCAAGTTTTCATATTGAGTCCCTGGAGTTTCACGAAAAAATGGTTCTCGAAACCACTTAGGACCACAATCACGAAGAGCAAAAGGTGAAAAGTTGAAATTGTCAGATTGACGTTTCATGGTCATAAATAATGAAAAGAAAATTTTGAAGTCTTCAACTTCATTACCTGATTTCGAGGAATATTGAAGTTGCAACAATCGAGGACCTTCGATCTTTGTGTAATTGGTGATTGAATTTGCAATTTGAAGATGAGGCTCGAAAACAGAATTAAGCCAAAGTTGCAATAACCAGAAAGGCCCACCAAGATTATTGAGGGGTTTATCATTTGATCGAAGTAGGCTTACTACTTCTGACATTGAAGAATAGAGTTGAGCAATGATCAATTTGCTCAAACAGAGAGGACTTCCCTCATGAAGAAGAATGGCTAAGGGAAGGAGGGACTTTGGGATTTGAAGTGATTTGGTACAAAATACAAAAGCACTTAGCCAAAAATAAGGAATGCCACATGCTCTTCATCAGAAACTATAGCTATTTCGAGATGATTATTTTTTTTTTGAATGAAAGCATTGTAGGTTAATTTTTTTAAAATCAGACTCGATTAAGGTCTTGGGGTTTAAAGTGCTTTTGATTATCCATCCGACTGGTTTAAGACCAGTAATAGCAGCCATGTCGAAAAAAGTTAGAGTCAACATGCTATAAGGGACATGAAAAGAGTTGGTAGATCTGTTCCAAAAAAAAGAAGGAACTTATCAGCATAGGGGCATTATAGTCGAGAAGCTCCCTGCTCAGTTGGATGAAATAAAAAATGCCAGTTGTTTTCCACATAGATTCTTTAGCATTTTCAACACGGTTAAGCCAATGAATATAATTAGGCTTCGTTTGGTTACTCACAGGTGGTGAGCTTCGAAACACTCTATGAAAATTAGCAAAGAAATCAGTTTTAAGAGAGAAATGAAAGGCAACTATTTCTTCTCCTTTTATACAAGGGAAAAAGGATCGAATGGGTTCGTACTCATTTTTAGGAAGAGTTAGACCTAAGAAGACAAATTTCTCTTTTTCAATAGAAAATGGGATCATTACCTGAGACTTCTAGAGTTCAGAATGGTCCTTGGAAGGGTTAGGGGCGTAAAGAATCCCGTCTTTTAGCAAAAGGACAGTCACAGTGGCAACATTTGGCAAAATCATTATTTCTTGTGTTTCAGAGCTTGAGTGTGAAGCTTGGGCAATGGTAGCAGTTTGGCTAGAAGTTTGGTTAGAAGAAGATGCTATTGAATTTTGAAAGGTGCGGGAGTTTGATTTCAGAGTTCAGCAATGGCAGAAAAATGTGTAGAAACGCAGAGAGAAATGGAGGGTTTTTAGAAGAAGAGTGTAAAAAGGATAAAAGACTTGTAAGCCTTTAAATAAGGGTTTGAAAAATCAAGAAAAAGAGAAGAGAGAGAATATGCATAGTAACTCCCATTAATACAGATGTGATAGGAGTACGGTTGAAGTCATTTTATCCATTAAATGTCATCATTTGTTTTGAAAAGAGGAATTAGTTATTTAATGGGGAATGGCCACATAATGACTGTCGCGACCGAGATCGCGGCGGGAAATATAGCAAACTCGCGTGATTTTTTAAAAAAAATTAAAATATGGAGTCGCCACCAATTTTATTTAAATTTAAGAAAAATTGGAAAACCTTTTTAGAAAATGGTCTTTGGGACCAGATTGGATTCGGGAGTCGGTTATGGTTAAGGAAGGGTGAGAACTTAATCCCATAGCACCCCTAACACACCCGTCTTAAGACGGTACCTTAAGCTAATTGTGCAAAACCTAATAATCTTAAACTTATTTATTTTACCCCTTTTTTAAAAAAAAAATTATTATTTTTACTTCTTTATTTTTTATTTTATTTTTTTATTTTTATACCTAAAAAATAAATAAAAGAAGAACCAAATTATGAAAATTTAATTTTTGGCTTGACAGAATGAAAATTCTGCTCCTACGTACCCTCAGGTGCAATGAGGAACTCAAAGTCACGTAGTTCTGTAGAAAATAAGTGTGAGTTGATTGATTTTAATTAAAAGATTTTTGAAAGAAAATTTTATTGTTTGAAAATAAAATCATTCTTGCACAGGGTTCAAGTTAGTCATTAAGCTACTCAATAAACCCTTATGATCCAAACGACATTTGAAGATAGCATCCATTATTCAATCAACATCATTGATCATTGCATTGATTTAAAAGATTTTTTTTTTGTTTTTATTTATTATTATTATTTTTACCCTTTTTATTTTTTTATATTTTTATATCTTTTCATTTTTTATTTTATTTTTTTGGAAATCTTTATTATTATCTAATCCTATTTATTCGGTCTCTATATTTATTTTTTATATTTATTTTTTTCATTAAATGTCTAAATTATTAAACAAAATTAACCTTAGCCCAAAAAGAAAATTCAGCCCAACCAAAAACACTCCTAATACCAATTCTTTTTTTGTTTTCTGTTTTATTATTTTTTTATTACTTTTTTACCACTTCCCATCTCTTCTCTTTTACGTTTTCACATTTCTATATATGTATATATATATATATATATATAAAAGACCACAAGCCATAACAAACTAAAAAAAAAAAAACTTACCTTCGGTTTTTTGAACGGAGGAAACAAAAAAAAACAACAAAGGGTGCTCTTCTCCATTTGAATGGACGTGGGTAGGCTAGGTGGTGAGGCTCTTTGGTTCGGTGTTGGTTCTTTGCTCGGTGAGTGGACACGGTGGTGGTGCAGGCGTGCGGGATGAACAGGAGGGGATGTACGTTGGGAGTTGTTACGGAGTTCTACGTGGAGCTGGGTGGAAGCTTGGAAGGTTGAAGATGGCTTGGACGGGTTGGTCTGCGTGTGGGTTCTGGGCGTGGTCAAGGCTGCTGCTATATTGAGGAGGATGGCTCGAAACTCAGGGGCTGCGTGATGAGCAAAGGTGGAAGCTGACGGAGTTGCAAGCAAGGCTGGGAGTTTGGAGACCGAGTTGAACTCGGTTTGGTGGCTCACGGCGCTGCTACGGTGTGGGTTTTGCTTCACGGTGGCTGTATGGGGTTTCACGTGGAGGAAGGTTTGAGTATGGAAGATGGTGGAGGCTGGGTTAGGCGTGGAGGAAGGTTTGAGTATGGAAGATGGTGGAGGTGAAGTGAGTATGGAAGATGGTTCTTTGTGGAGGTATGGTGGGTTGTTATGGACGGTTTTCGGTTTGCGGGTTGGATGGTGAAGGTTGGTGAAGAATGGTGACTTCACGTGGTTATGGGAGAGAAAATGGTGGAGTGATCTATAGGGTTGAGAGTTGTTCTTGATGGGTCTTTGTCTTGGACGGTTTTACGGTTTGCGGGTTGGATGGTGAAGGTTGGTGAAGAATGGTGACTTGGAGATGAGGGAGATGGTGGGGCTGTTGTTTTTGGAAAAAATGGAAGTGGTATGGTGGGAGATGAGGAGGGAGATGATGCTACGGGATGAAGAAATGGAAGTCCCTTGCTCTGGTTTCTCTCTTGCGTGAAACCGTGAGGGGAAGAAGAAAAAATTCTGAGTTTTCCTTTTGCCTCCCTTGTTTCTGTGTCCTCTCTGTATCTTTGTGGTTGCCTGGGAATGAAAAAAGAAAACTCTTCTCCCAAATGGAGACCTCTTGCCCTCTCTTTACGTTGAACATGGGGTTGGTTATATAAGGAGAATGAGAATCAAGAGGGGCTGTTTGCGTGAGTGTGTGAGAAATAAAGAAGAAGAAAAAAAGAGTGAAGAGTGATTAGTGCTGTGAGTGGAAGTGAGTGGAGTGCAGAGTGGGTGCAAAGTGAATTGTTGAGAGTGCAATTAGGTGAGTGAGTGCAGAGTGGGTGCAAAGTGAATGAGTGCAGAGTGCAATTGTGCTGGTGAGTGAGTGGGAAAAAATGTGAAAGTGAGTGGGAGTGTCTTACGTGAGTGAGTGGGAAAAAAAATATGAAAGTGAGTGGATGTGATGATTGCCTTCCTTTTTTTTTTATTATACCCTTTTTTATTATTTTTTGTTTTTTTTTTTTATTTTTTTTTTTTATTATTATTATTTTTAAGACTAAGATGAGCTTAATCTGTTTAGGCTAAAAAAAAGGCTAAGTAAAATGGGCTAAAAGGTGGGCCATAATTTTTTATTTTCTTCTTTTTTTTAATTTTCCTTTTTTTTATATTTTATTTTTTAGTCCGGTCAAAATTGAGTGTTCACATTGCCCCTCTTTACTTGTTTCTTATTATATAATAAGAATAAGTAGTTTTTCAAATTATCGTCGTAAGAAATGAGTAAAGATATGAACTTCAATTTTGTCCGGCAATGCAAAACAAGGCAATAAATTGAAATGCATGGAGTCGATGCACTCAACAAAAATTAAAATGCAAAGAGCCGATGCGCTCAACAGAAATTAAATATGCAAGGAGCCGATGCGCTCAACAGAAATTAAAATGCATGGAGTCGATGCGCTCAACGTAAATTAAAATGCAAGGAGCCGATGCGCTCAATGAAATTAAATACATGGAGCCGATGCGCTCAAAGAAAAATTAAAATGCATGGAGCCGATGCGCTCAAAATTAAATGACAATGGGCAAACTGTGTCCGAAATTTTAAATGACAATGGGCAAACTGTGTCCGAAATTTAAATGATGAATTTAAATGACAATGGGCAAACTGTGTCTCGAAAATTAAATGACAATGGGCAAACTCGTGTCCCGAAATTTAAATAACAATGGGCAAACCTGTGTCCCGAAAATTTAAATGACAGAATTTAAATGACAATGGGCAAACCTGTGTCCCGAAAATTAAATGACAATGGGCAAACCTGTGTCCCGAAATTTAAATAACAATGGGCAAACCTGTGTCCCAAAAATTTAAATGACAGAATTTAAATGACAATGGGCAAACCTGTGTCCCGGAAATTAAATGACAATGGACAAACTTGTGTCCCAAAAATTTAAATGACAATGGGCAAACCTGTGTCCCGAAAATTTAAATGACAATGGGCAAACCTGTGTCCCGAAATTTAAATGACGATGGGCAAACCTGTGTCCCGAAAATTTAAATGATAATGCAATGAGCTGATGCACTCAAAAATTTAAAATGCATGGAGCCGATGCACTCAAAGAATAAATGACAGGAGCCGATGCGCTCAAAATTAATGACAGGAATTTAAAATGCATGGAGCTGATGTGTTCAAAGAAATATGGAATTAAAATTTTTCTTTTCTCTCTTTTTATCTTCCCTTTTTCTTCAGAAAACCAATACGAACCAACAGCGGCCATGGAAAGCTTTGACCAATCAAACCCTTTGCCCACATGTTTTTCTTCATCAGATCCTTTGTCAGCTGAGACTCCCTTAGATTTTCTCATTTCTTTTTCATTTTTTTCGACCACCTTGTTTTCCTTGGCAACACATCACAACCTGTATCTTGAATTATTGAGATCCTTTAATCTGAATTAATCATTGATGGATTGCTGCAAAATTGTCAAATCAAATTGTTGACCTTAAGTTTATTTTATTTGAGACATAAATTAATGAGTAAGCATGCATTCATGAATGGACAGAAATTTGTTGAATGAACAAACTTCCCTTTTATTATTTTGGTAATGTAATCGTACATGACTTTTGACAAGACACATACTTGAAAGACAAAAGAAACATTGCAAGAAAAATAAAAACTTTGCCCCAATATTGGTTCCTTGTTCCTCATTCAATTGATTCACTGCAAATGCTTGACAACTCAATCACTGCTTCTGCTGATACCTCCTTCAACATGAATTCTCTTTAATTCCTCAAAAATTTTGCCCCAGTATTGCCAATTCAATACGAACAACTTGCCCCGTGTAACTGATTGGACGCACATCAAAAATTGCCCCAGTTTGGTGAATCCCTCGAAGAGTTTCTGACCCACTTCCTTTGAGATTTTGCCTATTTATTTGTCCTAACTTTTGCTTAGACTGCCTTTTCAGGATTTCAGCCTAACGGACTTTTTCTTTTTTTCGTTTTTTCAATTGCTCTAACTTTTGCTTAGGTCGCCCTTTCGGGTTTTCAACCTAACGAGCTTTTTCCTCTTTTTTTAGGCATAGAATTTCTTGATAACATCAGTATTCACGGGCCTTGGCAGTTCTTCTCCATCCATATTCTGCAAAATTAACGCTCCTCCAGAAAATGTCTGCTTGACTATGTACGGGCCTTCATAATTCGGAGCCCATTTTCCTCTGGCGTCTTCTTGGTTAGGGAGAATCTTTTTCAAAACCAAATCCCCCGAATAGAATTCCACGGGACGAACTTTCTTGTTGAAGGTTCGGCCATTTCGCTTTGATACAATTGCCCATGACAAATAGTCGCCAATCTCTTCTCTTCTATCATATTCAATTGCTCATACCGAGTCTTCACCCATTCGATTCCTCTAACTCTGCTTCCATTAGAACTCTTAGAGAAGGGATCTCAATTTCTATTGGAGAGACAGCCTCCATCCCATATACCAAAGAGAAAGGCGTTGCCCCAGTACTTGATCGTATATTTGTACGATATGCATGCAGAGCATAGGGTAACATTTCATGCCAGTCTTTGTAGTTCACCACCATCTTAGCAACAATTTTCTTAACATTCTTATTTGCTGCTTCAACTGCTCCGTTCATCTGAGGCCTGTAAGGAGCTGAATTATGATGCTTAATTTTGAAATTCTCACAGAACTTTTTAATCTCAGCACCATTGAGATTGGTACCATTATCTGTGATTATCCTTTCTGGAATTCCATATCTGCAGACAATATCCCTTTTGAGGAATCTCAAAAACACCTTTTGAGTGATGCTGGCATAAGAAGAAGCTTCTACCCACTTGGTGAAATAGTCAATCGCCACTAGGATGAAGCGATGACCATTGGAAGCTTTAGGATTAATGGGTCCGATGACATCTATTCCCCACATTGAGAAAGGCCATGGAGATACCAAATTATGCAAAGGGAAAGGAGGTGTGTTGACTCGATCTGCATACATCTGGCATTTTTGACACTTCCGTACATAATCTATGCAGTCTGTTTCCATTGTGGACCAATAATAACCACTCCTTAGAATTTTCCGAGCCATCATATGACCATTGGCATGAGTTCCACAGATTCCTTCATGAACCTCAGTCATTATTAGACGAGCTTCACAAGCATCCACGCATCTAAGTAAAGTACCATCGTGACTCCTTTTATACAAAACCTCTCCATTCAAGAAAAAGGTCATCGCCAACCGGCGGATAGTCTTCTTATTCACCTCACTTGCCCCTGTTGGGTATTCTCTATGCTGAATATACCACTTGATATCATGATACCAAGGTTTACCATCTGGCTCGCCTTCCACATTAGCACAATATGCAGGTTCACTGTGCGTCTTTACTTGGATGGGTTGAACATTATTATGAATATCCAACTTGGTCATTACAGCTAAAGTGGCCAAGGCATCTGCAAACCGATTCGGTCTCGGGTCAAATGGGAGAAGGTCACCTCCTCAAACTTCTCAACCAACTGGATTAAATACTTTTGATAAGGTATCAACTTCGGATCCTTGGTTTGCCATTCACCATTCACCTGATAAATGATGAGTGCTGAGTCTCCAAATACCTTTAACCGTTTGATCCCCAAGTCAATTGCAACTTGTAAACCCTTAGCACAGGCCTCATACTCTGCAACATTATTGGTGCATTCAAAATCTAGCTTGATAGCGACTGGGTATTGCTTTCCTGTTGGTGAAACAACCACGGCTCCTATGCCACTACCATGCATGTTAACTGCTCCATCAAAATACATCTTCCAGCCAGGTTCTTCTTCTCCTTTTCCTTCTTCCGCCATCAGTATTTCTCCATCAGGGAACTCAGATGTCACTAGTTGTCCACCCTCCAGAGGGTTTTCAGCCAGATGATCAGCAATCACACTTCCTTTGATGGATTTCCGAGTCATGTACTTGATATCAAATTCTGATAGCATCACTTGCCACTTTGAAACTCTTAATGAAATATGAGGACTTTCAAATATGTACTTTAGAGGGTCTATTCGGGAGATCAACCACGTGGTGTAATAGAGCATGTACTGTCGTAGCCGTTTTGAGGTCCATACCAGTGCACAACAAGTCTTCTCAATAGCCATGTAACGAGCTTCACAATCATTAAACTTCTTACTCAGATAGTAAATTGCTTGCTCCTTCTTTCCCGATTCATCATGTTGTCCCAGCATTGCCCCCATTGAGGTTGGTAATACAGTTAGGTACAAAATTAAAGAGCGACCCGGCGTAGGGGGTACCAAAATAGGAGGATTCATTAAATAATCCTTTATCTTTTCAAAAGCTTCCTGACATTCTTCATCCCATTTGCCTGGTTGATGCTTCTTCAATAACTTGAATATAGGCTCACAAGTGCTGGTTAAGTTAGCAATGAATCTAGCAATGTAATTGAGTCTCCCGAGAAAACTTCGCACTTCACACTCTGTCTTAGGGGCAGACATCTCTTGTATTGCTTTTGCTTTATCTGGATCCACCTTTATTCCTTCTCTACTAACAATGAATCCAAGTAATTTCCCAGTAGATGCTCCAAACACGCACTTGGCAGGGTTCAACCTCAACTTGTACTTTCTGAGCCTTTCAAACAACTTACGCAAGATCGCCACATGACTTTCTCCTTCTTTAGACTTGGCCACTATATCATCCACGTACACTTCAATCTCCTTGTGCATCATGTCATGAAACAGTGCCACCATAGCACGTTGGTAAGTAGCCCCAGCATTCCTTAATCCAAACGGCATCACCGTGTAACAAAACGTTCCCCAAGGAGTAATGAAAGTGGTCTTTTCTTTGTCATCGACATCCATGGGAATTTGGTTGTACCCTGAGTATCCGTCCATGAATGAGAACCTGTGATTCTTAGCAGTGTTATCAACCAGAACATCAATGTGAGGGAGTGGGAAATCATCCTTCGGGCTGGCCTTATTCAGATCTCTATAGTCCACACACATTCTGACTTTTCCATCTTTCTTAGGCACTGGCACGATATTGGCTACCCACTCTGGGTGCCTTGACACTTCCACAAAGCCTGCTTCCAACTGCTTAGTCACCTCTTCCTTGATCTTCAAAGACATATCAGGATGCATCCTTCTCAATTTTTGTTTCTTTGCCTCAATATTCGGGTAGAGTGGGATTTTGTGCGATGCTATTTCTGGGTCTAACCCTGGCATATCCCGATAAGACCAAGCAAAAACATCCATATACTCTTTGAACAACGTGATCATTTCTTCAAACTCCGAGTTTCCCACTACCTTCAATTCTTTTTTCTCTTCCTCTGTCCCCATGTTAACCACCTCTGCTTCTTCGCCATTCAAGTTAAATCCCCTCTCTGAGTACTCCAGTAATTTTGAAAAATTTTCAACAACATCTTCCTCTTCCCCAGATCCAAGGTCTTCTTCATCAAACATTGCAGGAGAATCAATTGATGAGTTTTCGAAGTCCTTTTCATAAGGCAAACTTTCTACGAAACTCAGATCCCTGGAAAGCCATTTTGTGTGGAGTTGGAAAAGCAGAATAAAGCAGGAATGACAAAGAAAGAACACGATATGGTACAGAAATGTAAAAAGAAAAATGCAAAAGGATAAGTCAGAAAGTGCAACGAAGAGAAATGCTGAATATTCATGCAAGTTCATTTAATCAATGTCTCAAATAACATAAACCATAAGTTCAGAACAACTTAAACAGGAAATTACTTTGAAACAATCACATCAATAATTGGTTCAGATTTCCAGTTCTTTAGCGGCTCCTCATCAGCAACAGGACGGATTGCCTTGTGCTCTTCTTGGCTTTCTTCATGCAAAGCATTGATAGTGAGGCGGTATCGAGGGTGAATGACCTCATCAGGCATAATCACCTCTCACCGGTCTTTGGGAATGTTTCCCTCAGATGGGGAATATACTTTGCTTTGCCCTTGTCATTCTTTCTTCCAAGAGTCATGCTCCTCATATGCTCCTCCAGAGATACTTCGTACCCTATCCCAAACTTGTCTGACTTTCCTGGGAGTGACACTGGCGACCGAGTACCTTGCAGCTTTGAACCCAAACCCTTTCCTTCCTGGTATCCACTACTAGTCATGATCCGGGCAACCACCTGATTTACACTTGGTGTGAGAGATTCATCTTTACCAAGTCCGGTCTCAACTATTTCGAAACTGTGCCATAGGTTCTCCTCTTCCTTTTCTGCACTCTCCACATATGGTACTGAAATCGGTTTTGACAGCATAATTTCTTCCTCTCCATGTATGGTGATGATCGACCCATTCTCAATGTATTTAACACTTTGATGCATGGTGGAAGGAACAGCCCCGGCGGTATGGATCCATGGCCTCCCTAGTAACATGGTATAGCCAGGATCCATATCCATGACTTGGAACAGTACTTGAAAATTGCTTGGACCAATCTCTAGCGGCAACACTATCTCTCCCACAATGCCTCTTCTATTTCCATCAAAAGCTCGTACCACCATCTCCCGTGGCGACAGTTCATCCTCACTTATTGATAATGAGGTTAGGGTCGACCTGGGAATAATATTCAATGCAGACCCCCCGTCAATCAAAACCTTTGCAACTATGTACCCTTTGCATTTAAGGGTTATGTGCAAGGCTCGCGGGCTCTTCTCAGATTGAGAAATGATCTCTTCATCAGTAAATGTGATCATGTTAATGCGTTTCACGGGGTCCACCATGTTAACCACACTTTCGGGAGTAACATCGGGCTTCACATAAGCTTCATTTAGAATTTTTAGCAATGCCTTCCGATGCATCTCGGATGTCAAGATGAGTGACAAAAGAGATATCTGGCCGGAGTCTTTTTAAGCTGTTCCATCACATCATATTTACTCGCTTCATTATCTTCAGGAACTCCTCTTCACCTTCTTTCTCTCTCTCGTCTTCTTTTGACATTTCCTCTCTGCTCCCTTCCTTAACAATTTTCTCCTTTTCTAACTCTCCTGGGCCATAGCATCGCCCACTCCTTGTAATTCCCCCTACCCTGACTATATTAGTCATAGATTCCTCATCCTTGTGTACTTCAGTAATTTGGGCCTTCGTAGTCTCTTCCCCAACTCCTTTTGTCTCTACCTTGGTTTCATAATTCCACGGCACTGAATGAGTGTCATTATAAGCAAATGGCACTGGCTTCTTGATTGTTACCACTACTTTCTCTGATGTTGAGACTTGGTTGAGCGGTGGCACCTTAAGCACAAAGCGTTCGATCACATTAACCTCTTCGGAGGAGGCTAACCCTTGCCTCGCATGTATTACTCCCAAAGTAAGCAACCCTTGGACTCGAACCTTGAAGTCCCAACAATTTTCAATATCATGTCCTATTTCTCCACAATGATAAGCACAATTTGACTCTGCATCATATTTTTCCTCTTCTTTCATCGTGGCGGCTGGTGCAGTGATATTGTAGCCAGCTTTCTTCAATCCTTCGAATATCCTTGCCATCGGTGTACGCAAGCTCATGACCTTTCTTATGGATGACCCTTCTACCTCTACAGCATTCACCACATTCTTTCCGCCATGATTAAGAATTGGGTTATTAATGATACTGGGTCCAGCTTCTTCCTGGATATCAAGCTTCCCATAGGCAATTAACTTCCTTACTGCAGTCTTAAAAGACTCGCAGTCTTCAATTGAATGCCCTGGGATATCCATGTGATACTTGCAGGTTGAGTTCGGGTTATACCATGATGGAAATGGTGGTTCTAAAGGACGCACAGGAATTCCCGAAATAAGATGAGCATCAAACAACCTTTGGAATAGGTCTGCATTTGAAATGGATAACCTTGGAAAGGGGGGAAGGTTTTGAGGACGAAAACGGCTTTGGTTTTGGAGGTCCGGGCGAGGTTGTGAGTGGTTTGGGTAATTCTACGGAGGTGCATTTGGGTATCGGGTATAAGTTGGGCGAGTTGGTGTATATGGTTGTGGCGAGGGGACATTGTTAACTTGGAATTGTGGTGTTGGGATGAAGTTTGTGGCCGGTATAATTTGGTGGGATGGATAATGAGGCGTGGCGGTGTTTGGTATGGAAAGTGAGGATTGGGGTTGTATGATGGGCCGATGACTTGGGCTATATTGCGGTCTAAAATTTGTTGAGGTTGGATATAATTCACCTCGGGTTCCTTTTCTTTGGTGGAATCCTTTCTTGAAAGCAATATTCTCTGTGCTACTCATTGGCAACTTCCCGTTTTTGGCCAATATTTCAATTCTTTCTCCGAGAGGTTATTAAATCTGCGAAATCCTTATAGGCTGCTCCAGCCATCGTCCCAATAAAAGGGTTTCCTAGGGTCCCAAGAAATACGAGCACATCTCAGACAATGTTAATGGGGGCTGGACTTGAGCTGCCAAGGCTCTCCACCTCTGCGCATATTGCTTGAACGGTTCTTCATTTCCTTTCGCATCGAGCTCAATTGTTCTCGGGTTGGGGCTGCGTCCAGATTGAATTTGTACTTGGTCCATAAATAAGTCAGCCAATTCTCGTCCAATGAGAGATCTTTGAGCGATCCAACCGAAGGTACCATTCTAGGGCGGGACTCGTAAGACTCTCACGGAAGAAACTGATGAGGAACTTATCATCCCTAGACCAAAATGACCATCTTAGTCCCATAACTGATCAAATGGAAATGAGGGTTGCCGCTCCCGTCATACTTCACAAAATCAGGAATCTTGAAGTTGTTGGGGATTACTACATCCGTAGTAGGACACAACTCCTCTATCCTCAGAGGTCCATAAGCATTTGGGCCCTTTATTGCCTTGATTTGTTCCTCCATTTTCTCCATCCAAGCTTCTTTCATTTTATCCTTCTCAGTTATGATATGACTATTCCCAGAACAAGGCATGGTCACGTGTCCTGGAATGGACACATGAGGTGGTTCCCAAGTAGGGCCTGCGCATAACCGGGGACTTCATTATGAGCGCCTTCTAGAGCATGATACCCCTCCCCAATGGGCGTGACTATTGATGTTGTTTGAGGTGGTTGCTCGCGGATTCTTGCGGCCGATGCTTGAGGTTACGGCCGAGTAGATTGGAGCGATCGATGACATGTTTGCATACGTTCCAACCCCACTTGCATTTCTATTTCCACCGATTAAGTGGAGAGATTCCCTTATATCTTGCAATATCGCTTCCATCCTCGCTTGATTTTCTCGACACCTCATTTATTCTTCCTGTTACCTCGTCGACCTCCCTACTCAAGTTCCTTCCTGTCTCAGAATTATCAGCAGCCATCCTGGTCCGAGATCTGGTATTGTGAACTCGGGTTAGATTGGTCTCTTCTTTCCTAGGTCGCGCAATGATTCCTGGACTAGTTTGATTTATTAACAAAGACTGAGATGAAATGAATGAGATGCATGAGAAGCATAAAATGAAATGAATGAAATGCATGAGATGCATAAGGTGAAATGAATGAACTTTGGAAACATTTTTTCTCTTTTTTTTCTTTTTTTTTTATTTTTTTAAAAGATGATCAATGCCATGGAAATGTAAGATGTATATGTTTTTTTTTTCAAAAATTATGAATGACATGAAAATGCATGATTTTTAAATACTAAGAATGCTATGAAACTGCAAGGTATATTTTTTATTTTTTGGAATGCAAGAAAATGACAAAAAAAATGCAAGATGAGGTATTTTTTGATTTTTTTTTTGAATGTCATGCAAATGCAAGATAATGCATGTTTTTTTTCTCTTTTGTTTAAAAAAAAGCTACGAATGTCATGCAAATGATATGAAAATGCAAGATGAAACATTCCCCTTTTTATGATTTTTTTTAACAAAGAACGAATGGTATGAGAAATGAACAGATAAAGAAAAAGCACGCTCCCTTTGTGTCCTAATCAGGTGAAACTTAAAGGTTGGATTTTCCTTAAAGTCACGACTCTAATTTTGACAGTCACTATGTTCAATCTATCAGTGCAAGATTTTCGGAGACAGATCTAAACTTCTAAAAAGTCATGGTCCCCAGATTGTCTCTTACTGTCACCAATACTTTGGCTAGCAAGAGTCCTCAATCCTCACCCATGATAGGTTACAAGCGGAAAGAGTTCAATTTGAGTGAAGGATTTTCATGTGCCTGTTCGGAGACCAAAGGTCTCTCAAAGCAACACTACTTCACCCTCTATTTAATCCTACAAGGTATTGAGCCCGGGTATAGAGCTTGTGTGTGAGGTAAGTGATAGTGACGTGTGTGAGGGAGCATACAAACCTGTACAACAAAATTTAAAAAGACAAAAAAAAACTACCCCCCAACCTGCAGAACATATATACAACAACCAGCCAGCAATCATCTACCCTAGGGTTTCAACAAATAAGTACAAAAATATATACAAGTTAAAAATATACACAAAATAATGCTAGCAAATATTTACACCAAAACATCAAACAAAAATTATTTACAAACAAATATGGAAACAAAAAAAAAATAAAAAGGGTGAAATAAATAAATAGAGATTATTAAAAATTTGCACAACTAACCACAACAGGCCTGACTCTCCAAGTATTCCCCAGTGGAGTCGCCATCTGTCGCGACTGAGATCGCGGCGGGAAATATAGCAAACTCGCGTGATTTTTTTAAAAAAATTAAAATATGGAGTCGCCACCAATTTTATTTAAATTTAGGAAAAATTGGAAAACTTTTTTAGAAAATGGTCTTTGGGACCAGATTGGATTCGGGAGTCGGTTATGGTTAAGGAAGGGTGGGAACTTAATCCCACAGCACCCCTAACACACTCGTCTTAAGACGGTACCTTAAGCTAATTGTGCAAAACCTAATAATCTTAAACTTATTTATTTTACCCCTTTTTTTAAAATTTTTTTTATTATTTTTACTTCTTTATTTTTTATTTTATTTTTTTATTTTTATACCTAAAAAATAAATAAAAGAAGAACCAAATTATGAAAATTTAATTTTTGGCTTGACAGAATGAAAATTCTGCTCCTACGTACCCTCAGGTGCAATGAGGAATTCAAAGTCACGTAATTCTGTAGAAAATAAGTGTGGGTTGATTGATTTTAATTAAAAGATTTTTGAAAGAAAATTTTATTGTTTGAAAATAAAATCATTCTTGCACGGGGTTCAAGTTAGCATTAAGCTACTCAATAAACCCTTATGATCCAAACGACATTTGAAGATAGCATCCGCTATTCAATCAACATCATTGATCATTGCATTGATTTAAAAGATTTTTTTTTTGTTTTTATTTATTATTATTATTTTTACCCTTTTTATTTTTTATATTTTTATATCTTTTCATTTTTTTTTTTGGAAATCTTTATTATTATCTAATCCTATTTATTCGGTCTCTATATTTATTTTCTATATTTATTTTTTTCATTAAATCTCTAAATTATTAAACAAAATTAACCTTAGCCCAAAAAGAAAATTCAGCCCAACCAAAAACACTCCTAATACCAATTCTTTTTTGTTTTCTGTTTTATTATTTTTTATTACTTTTTTACCACTTCCCATCTCTTCTCTTTTACGTTTTCACATTTCTATATATGTATATATATATATATATATAAAAGACCACAAGCCATAACAAACTAAAAAAAAAAAACTTACCTTCGGCTTTTTGAACAGAGGAAACAAAAAAAACAACAAAGGGTGCTCTTCTCCATTTGAATGGACGTGGGTAGGCTAGGTGGTGATTTCTTTGGTTCGGTGTTGGTTGTTCTTTGCTCGGTGAGTGGACTCGATGGTGGTGCAGGCGTGCGGGATGAACGAGGAGGGGATGTACGTTGGGAGTTGTTACGGAGTTCTACGTGGAGGCGGGTGGAAGCTTGGAAGGTTGAAGATGGCTTGGACGGGTTGGTACGCGTGTGGGTTACGGGCGTGGTCAAGGCTCGCTATATTGAGGAGGATGGCTCGAAACTCAGGGGCTGCGTGATGAGCAAAGGTGGAAGCTGACGGAGTTGCAAGCAAGGCTGGGAGTTTGGAGACCGAGTTGAACTCGGTTTGGTGGCTCACGCGCGCTGCTACGGTGTGGGTTTTGCTTCACGGTGGCTGTATGGGGTTTCACGTGGAGGAAGGTTTGAGTATGGAAGATGGTGGAGGCTGGGTTAGGCGTGGAGGAAGGTTTGAGTATGGAAGATGGTGGAGGTGAAGTGAGTATGGAAGATGGTTGCTGTGGAGGTATGGTGGCTGTTATGGACGGTTTTCTGGTTTGCAGGTTGGATGGTGAAGGTTGGTGAAGAATGGTGACTTCACGTGGTTATGGGAGAGAAAATGGTGGAGTGATCTATAGGGTTGAGAGTTGTTCTTGATGGGTCTTGTCTTGGACGGTTTTACGGTTTGCAGGTTGGATGGTGAAGGTTGGTGAAGAATGGTGACTTGGAGATGAGGGAGATGGTGGGGCTGTTGTTTTTTGGAAAAAATGGAAGTGGTATGGTGGGAGATGAGGAGGGAGATGATGCTACGGGATGAAGAAATGGAAGTCCCTTGCTCTGGTTTCTCTCTTGCGTGAAACCGTGAGGGGAAGAAGAAAAAATTCTGAGTTTTCCTTTTGCCTCCCTTGTTTCTGTGTCCTCTCTGTATCTTTGTGGTTGCCTGGGAATGAAAAAAGAAAACTCTTCTCCCAAATGGAGACCTCTTGCCCTCTCTTTACGTTGAACATGGGGTTGGTTATATAAGGAGAATGAGAATCAAGAGGGGCTGTTTGCGTGAGTGTGTAAGAAATAAAGAAGAAGAAAAAAAAGAGTGAAGAGTGATTAGTGCTGTGAGTGGAAGTGAGTAGAGTGCAGAATGGGTGCAAAGTGAATTGTTGAGAGTGCAATTAGGTGAGTGAGTGCAGAGTAGGTGCAAAGTGAATGAGTGCAAGAGTGCAATTGTCTTTGGTGAGTGAGTGGGAAAAAATGTGAAAGTGAGTGGGAGTGTCTTACGTGAGTGAGTGGGAAAAAATATGAAAGTGAGTGGATGTGATGATTGCCTTCCTTTTTTTTTATTATACCCTTTTTTATTATTTTTTGTTTTTTTTTTTTATTTTTGTTTTTTTTATTATTATTATTTTTAAGACTAAGATGAGCTTAATCTGTTTAGGCTAAAAAAAAGGCTAAGTAAAATGGGCTAAAAGGTGGGCCATAATTTTTTGATTTTCTTCTTTTTTTTAATTTTCCCCTCTTTTTTTATATTTTATTTTACTTACTCCGGTCAAAATTGAGTGTTCACAATGACCATTCAAGAAAGTAGAGATTTGGATGACAAATTACAGATATTGTCATTAGACTTTTCAGTTGCTTATATTACGGTAAACTGAGATATAAAGGGAAAAAAATTTTCAAAGTCCAATTATAGTCGAAGAGTAGTATTCGAAAAGTTAAAATATTTATCTCTCATACTTCGAGAATAAATATTGGGGTACATCTGTTGGTATAAAAATAAAATACTTTTCGATTTATATTTTTTCAATAGTTTAAATTGGCATGAACATAATTTTTGATGAATTTACAAGTTTCAGGTTGGAATTGAAGCTGATCAAAACATAGATTTCGATTAGTCATTTTCATCTTATATTAAGAGTAATAGTTTCGATTTTCAATCGAAACAATGAGCTTGAAAAGTAGCTATACTTAGCAAAATTTCTGGAAAGAATAGACCTCGAGTGAAGATTAACAAAAGTTCAAGCGTACAAGTTTGAATTCAAAAGAAAAGAGTTTTTTGAATTTGAAATAGTAGTTAGCAACAATTGGAGGTGAAATCAATACAACACATGAATTGCTGACAAAGATCGAGCAGTTGTTGATGGGATGAGGATTGCTGACAAAGATTTGGTAGTTACTAGACAAAGAATTACTAATCATTTAGGCAGTTATCTTTATCGTAAACACATGCCAAAATCTTGTAAAATAGGTAGTTACTTAGAAAGTCTATAAATACCAAGAGGATGAAAACATTTAGGAGTTGGAAATTCTATACTCATAAACATTTGTAAACTCACGCTCTCACATCCATTGACATCTCGAGCAAACAACATGCAAGTGTCCACTATGTTTACATCCACTTTCATTTTTATTTTCATTTATGTATTCTTTACAAATTCAATGCAATCTTAAATTCAGTTCATTTACATTCAATTTTTATTTTCCTTTGTAAATTCTCTTATACTATTGATCAAATGATTCTTTTTAAAGATCATTTAAGTTCTGTTTATTTGCTTTTCCTTTAACTGCTTTCTTTACTTTTAATGCAACTTTATTTTCTTGTGTTTTCTTTATTGTAAGTCTTTTATATTCTGTCAAATTTACTTCAAATACATTTTCATTTTAGTCATTTATATTTAACTTATTTCCATTTGCACTAATTCTTTGTTACTTTCTTGAAAACAAGCCTTTTTCTGAGTTTCAAACTTCGTTTTCATCAAGGTAAATATATGTATAAAGCTTTCGATTTTGGATTTGCATAACTTTCTTGAAATCGAAACCATCAATTCCATTCCTTTAAGATATTCATACCAAAATCCTAAGAGGAAGTGATTCCCTTCCCCGAATTGAGATCGAGAATCAAACTTTGTTCATAGACAAAGGGTTTACCATAGTTTAAATAAGTATAATCGAAATATTTTGGTAAACACTAGGTGACCTCTGCCATCAGTGGTGCTGAAAGCTTGAAGAAAAAGATGAAGGGCACCAAATCTAAGGAAAAAAAGGCTGAGGATGCTAAGTCTAAAGTCTCAGAGCATCTTGGAGCTCGAGAAAGCTCAAGAGGTAGATCTCTATGCTTGGGCAAAAGAGAAGGCCTTCCTTACAAAAGGTTGGGATGATTCTAACGAGGTGTCCTTTAATAATGCCTTAGCACAGATATAGATTCTCCGAAGTTGAATATTCTCGGAGTGAGCGAGCCGAAAATAGTGGTTGATGGGAAGATCGTTGACATGTCGAACTCTGATAGAGATGATGATGAGGACAACGAAAAGGCTAATATTGAGGCCAATGTCATAGAGGACAACACCAACCATCTAGATGCCAATGCTCAGAGGGACAACATTGACCATCCAGATGCTTTAGAGGCTTGAACGTCCTCTGCTAGCTCCTCATCTGTTCTCTCTCTCTCTCTCTCTCTTGCATTGTGGCCCCTAGTGGGCCTTTTGGCTGTTGTATGTATAATTTGTTGTTATTTCCCCTTGTGCTTCATAATTTGTAATTTAGTTTTAAATGGCCCGATGTTGCATTAGATTTAGTATGGGGTCCGTACTTTGCTTTATCTCTTATACTAAGGATACAACGTTTGAGACTCGTGGTCCTATACTTAGCTTCTATTTATTATAATAAGGATCCAATGTCCTTTTAACTTAAGTTGGGATCTATTGTCCTATATTTAGCTTTTTTAACGTATTAGGGATCTAGCGTCACTTTGGTTTAAATTGAGATTCGTGGTCCTATACTTAGTTTTTGTTTAAGGAATGAAGGATCCAACGTCTCTTTAGGATCCGTGGTCTCATACTTTGCTTTTGTTTAATGCATTAGGTATCCAACCTCACTTTGGCTTAAGTTGGGATCTAAGATGTAATACCCTAATACAATTATCGTAAAATAAACTAAATATTTCAAGATAAATCGCATTAAGCATGTCACTTCTAAAAATGCATAAAATAAAAACTCATAATAACCTGTATAATCATTATAGAGAGCCACGAATAATAAAAAGATCATATATATATACATCTCCGGCCAACAAGTCATACTGTATACATAAATTTTTACAAACAAGCAAAAAAGTACAAATATACAATTTGATTCAAAAAGAAATAAAGCTGATAAACAAAGCCTTTTGCTTTTTTTTTTCTTGCCTTTTTCCTTTGGAGGGTCTTCACCTGGATTTACATGGAACACATAGAGGTAAGAAATCACAATTTCTCAGTATTCGTATATCAAGACCAACAATTAATCATTTGCAACAAATAAATTAACTAAACACATAATTATATTCTATGTAATAGAATAACCGATAATCAACAATATCAAAGAATCTCTCATACAATCCTAAGATACTATCAAACAAGCAACCAATGAATCAACCGATTAAGTAACTAAGCGAGACAACTGCTCATACAATTGTCAACAATGCAATGCTTTATGTTATGATGTATGATTATGCTCAAACAAAGTCCTAATATAATGATTGTGTAATGCTAATGCAGGTTTTGAGTGTTGAAAACACAAGTTACTTACTTATTTCCCAGAAACCCCCATCCCTTGTATGTACTGGGTAGGATAGGCAATTAAGCCATGACACTACGTAGTGATATGTGGACTCATTTCCCTCACAAAAGTAAGAGTATTAATACCAACCCCATACACTGGTAACCTTGACCTCAATGAGCCTCCGCTCTGAGAATCTAGGTTCACACCTTGTTCTCTGGTCAAATGGTTGTGCACACTATTTTAAGTCACAATACATAGGAAATTAGCAAATACCAAGTTTGAAAACCAAATATCCAAGCCATATTTAAACACTAGAATGTAGGAATCTTAGCCTTACTTATCCAAGCCACATTTACTGTATAATTGTATTACTTGTTCGACCCGTGTACTTGCGGCCTAATAAAGTGACAAACAATTTATATGATCATGCTAACTTACATATCTTTTATCCTAATATAACCAATTATGTTCCTATGCGTTTGTGAGATTAATTCCCTATTATCCTTAAGTTTTTGTTAATTTAGCGACTGCTCAAATCAATCCCTAATCATTAGTTATTTATAAAGCAACCGCTCTTACACCCATTTAATGATTGCATTACAATTTAGAAAACCAATCACACTAAGATCCAATCACACATCGGGATTGAATTATTTAGATCATATGTTTCACTAGCCTACCACTACAACCGCGCATAGCAATCCTAGTTTTACCACTTTCGAAATTGGCAAAAAGTATAAAAACCTTTATACAGAATTAAGATTAGAAAACATATGAATAGAAACACAACTGTATTGAAATAAAGAAATATACGGAATTTACATGATCAAAAGTAGGGTTTCATATTCTCTTAACAAAATAAGAAAGTTAGCCACATATGGCAAATTTAAAATCAAAAGAATAACAGAAGAAAGACATCATCCGAAATAAAAGTGTAGAAGAAAACTAAAGATCAAACTAGTTTCCAAGGTTAGAGGTTGATTGATCTCTGATTGCTCACACCCGAGTCTCCAATCTTTGATCGAATCTTCCTCTTTCTTGTTCTTCGTATTCTCTTCAAAACTCAACGGCTTCTAGTCCAGAATTCCTTTTAGAAGTCCTGAGCAATCCTATTTATAACTTTTGATACCTAACTCCTCAATCAGATTGAAATTTGATTTCCTGATTCGCAAACACGAGCCGTGTCTGATGACACGACCTACCCCATGTCTGAGTCTATCAATGCAATTCTAACAGGATTTGAAGGCAGAGAGGAACACGACCTACCCCATGTCTGGGGACACGAGCCGTGTTCTCGGGTGTACTCAGAACTGGACCTCTTTTTGTGATAACAGAGAAATACACGACATATCCCTTGTTTGGGGACACATGCCGTGTTTTTGGTCAAGTCTATTGCAGAATCTTGTTGAAGTACCAGAGAAGGACATGACTCACCCTGTGTCTTGGGACACGAGCTGTGTCACCTAATTTCTTCACATTCAGCCCTGATTTCTCTTTTCTCCTTCCTTATATGGGTGATATTGATCTCCTTAAGTCTTTATCTCTCTCCTCAAGTGGTTAATAAGCTTGGTTTGAAGCTAATGAACTCAACACTCAAAAATCTCCTAACAAACACAATTCAATTATGAGTGCTTGTGATCACAATTAAGCATAGTTTCACAATAAACATCTGATTAAGCTTTATATCAGAAACTTAGCTAAATGTTAATAATTAAACACATATGAAGTCCAATTAGATCAAACATAAGACATTCAAGATATGAAAATAATCGATAGATCACTAAGCAATAAAAGTCAAGGAAATAGGTTGTAAATCGTGGAGTGTTTTAAGCCTTTAGTTATAATACTGGTACTTTCCGATATGTTAAAAACACACAGATTTAGCTAAACTAAGTTTTTCAACATCCAACAACTTTAAAGTAAATATTAAGATTCATTAAAAAAGTCGTTTCACCAGTATCATAATTTTTCATATCTGAGACTAGTCATTCCAACTTTAAATAGACATCTAGTATGCCTAAAAATACCAAAGTGACTCTGATTATTCTCAACCTTTAACCACATCACATAATACATATTTTTTACTTAGAAATAAATTATTCACTTCTATTTCCATTAGCTAGGCCATTTAAGCTAATATCTAGGTTATTTTAAGCTACTTTTCACTTTTCGACTTGCAACAAGGTGCTTAAACTAACTCAGATTGTCACAAAATTAAACAGGTATGTTAAGCAAGTATTAAGCTACCTTTGTAACTAATCACTAGTCTAACATGTTGAAGAGGATGTTACATATAGTCCCATACTTAGCTTTTCTTTAGCACATTAGGGATCCAACATCCCTTTGGCTTAAGTTGAGATCCGTGGTCCTATACTTAGCTTTTGTTTAACGAATTAGGGACCCAATGTCTCTTTAGCTTAAGTTAGGATTTTTAGTCCCATACTCAGCTTTTGTTTAACGCATTAGGGATCCAATGTCCCTTTTGCTTAATATTATTAAGATTTTTAATGAACCTAAAATTGTGATTGCGAAAACTTGTTATACTAAACAAAAACATCATTTCATTAACAAAGTCAGGTCACAGTTTCTTACATGTGCTACTGTTTACAAACGATCTAACTATAATATTTTTTTAGGTTGCTAGCATACCATGATCTTGGTAGCTCTTGGCTAGAAATCAGGCAATTTTGTATGCTCATTTGTCAAATGTCTCTATGACTCGATATAGGCCTTCCTAATTTGGGTCAAGCTTTCCATCCCTTGTGTTTCTTCATTCGATGTCAGCCTTTCTTTGAACAAGGTCCCCCACTTTGAATCTTCATGGGGAAACCCTTCAGTTATATTACTAGGGGGTTTGAAGCTTGAAAGTGACCTCTCTAATGTGAACAATTTCCGGTTGTTCATCACTTAGGTCCAATTCATCTTGGAGAAGTCCCTCATTAAGGGTGCTGGAGAAATGTTCTTTTCTCTAACTCGGTTCTCCGGTTTCAATGGTGATAATTACTTCACAACCATAGGTGAGTCTAAAGGGGGTTCTTCTATGGCAGAATGTAGGGTCGTCCGATTTGCCCACAAAATAAGGCCCAATTGGTCTACCCATTCTCCTTTGCATCCTCTAGCCTTCTCTTTAATCTTATAAGTATCACATTGTTAACTACCTCAACCTATTCGTTGGCCTGTGGGTGTTTTACCGAGGTGAAATGATGCTTGATGTGGAGACCAAAACAAAGTTTTCTAAACTTCTTATCAACAAATTGGGTTCTGTTATCCATGACAATCGACTTTGGAATCCTGAGCTAGCAAATGATGTGCTTTGTGTAAAAATTATTCACTCTCTTAGTCATGATGGTTGCCATGGGCTCTATTTCAATCCACTTTGTGAAATAGTCCATAGTAACAATCAACTACTTCAACAGTCAAGTGCTTATAGGGAAAGATCCCAAAAGGTCTAACCCCCATTTACAATGGGCCATGCCACAAAAATAGTGAAAAGTTCCTGTAGTGAAGTCATTTGGATGTCGGAACACCTCTGGTACTTAGAGTGACTTTAGACATGGGCCATCAATTCGGTCGCCTTCATGGGCCAAAAATATATAGCTTACAGGGCCTTTTTGGGTAGGGACCTTCCTCCGATATGTTATCCGCAAGAGTTGTCATAGATCTTGGTCAATATGTACTTTGCCTCATCTGGACTAAGACACTTAAGCAATGGGATAGAGAACCCTCTCCAATAGAGCTTATTATTCACTAGGACATACCAACTAGATGTTTTTATAACCTTCTTAGCCTTTTTAGAGGTCTGTTGCAATGGGTTTGATCCAACTGTCGTCTTCTTCCATTGAGGAGTGTCGCTTGGATAAAAGACATATTATTCCTCAGGCTTTTGGTACTAGCTAGTTTGGATAGTATACCTGTCTAAGAGTTTTGCTCTCGAGGAATGTAATCTACCTTGACTTCCGAGAATTCAACCATAAGCTACTTTACTTTCACTAAGTACTTCTGTAACTAGGGGTTATTGGCTTGATATTCACCCCAGACCTAGGATGTTACCAATTGCAAATCACTTGATGATAACTAACTATGTTGAAAATTGAATATCACTGCTCTTAGTATTTGGAATGGATTAATATGTTTTTTGTGGAGTTCTTTTGTTACTCTAGCATATGTAGGATTGAACTTTGTGACAAATAACATTTTTGGGTGATTAGAGGACCTAAGAAGCTCAATTCTTGATTTGAGAAAGTTTAAGGAATACTTGAGAAGGTTCCCAATGAACATGAGAAAGTTCACCCTGAGAAGGTAGTGAGAAAGTTCAAGTAGAGATCAGAAAGATGAAGAGTTTCCACAGATCCAGATTCAAGGACAAATTAGTCATCAAGGAGTAGTCATAACTATTTGAATCATCAAAGGATATTTCAAGTGATGGTGTTTTTGAAGATGAGAAGATTGAAGTTCTTTAAGTAATGAGAAAGTTGATGAAAAAGTTGGCTGAGAAAGTAAGGTGTGAAGGTTGCTCATGAGAAAGTCCAGATGAACATTCTCACTGACTAATGCTTAAAACACATATGTTGACTCATCAGAAAGGACATGAATAACAGATACCTACCAAGAAAAGGACAATTACCATTATAAGACTACAATGGATATATTCTTGAAGTCTATAAAAGGATCCAAGCTTGGAGATTTGAAGGTTATGAACCTTGAACACATATACCACAATGCAAAAATGAACTGAACCTTATCATCTTTACCTACCTAAACTTGATCTTATGTAATCCTTTACAGGTGTGTTGTTAGCTCTGCAAGTCACTGTGTATCTACTTCTTCAGTGATTTTTAGAGCTACCCATCAGATAAAAATACCTATTTCTTTATATTGATACTTGAGTGTGAAAGTGAGCTTCTGGGCTTTGTAAGTCACTTGAATCTTGAAGTGTTTAGCCTAAAGAGGTTGTGGTGTAAAGAATACTTGTATTATAGTCTTGAGAGATTGGGTTTTCAAATAATACTCAATATAGTGGAAAATCCTAATGAAAGTTAAATACTGGATGTAGCCCACGTGGATTTGGGGTGACCTAGTATAAATTTTGGTGTTCTTATTGTTTCCTCCCTTACCCTTTTAATCCATTATTCTATCAACACTTCACCGAGTTGGGAAAACTTACACTAATTAGGAATATATGAGGAAGTTACTAAGAATCTTGTATAAGGTGTGGAGACCAAAAGTAATGACAATTTAAGAAGCCAATGATCTATCACCCTTGAGTTTGGAAGAACTGTTGGGATTCTTGAAAGTGCATGAGCAAGAACTAGTTGAGATGGAAGAGGATATGCCAAGAAAAGGAAACAATATTGCTCTTAAATCCACTCAAAAAGTAAGCAACTTTCTCACCAACCATTTCATAACTCTATTAGATCAAGAGCTGAATTTGATGATGAAAGTGAGGAAGATGATGATGACGCGTCAGATGAAGATGAGTTTTCCTTTATCTCTAGAAAGATTCAAAGAATGTGGAAAATGAGAAGAATAAAGGGAAAAGGCTTTTAACCCAAGAAAGAGTTTTAGAAACGAGATTCGAGCAACACCAACAAGGAACAATTAACATGTTATGAGTATAGGAAACTAGGCCACATTAGGTATGAGTGTCCTCTGTTGAATAAATCTCAAAAGAAATTCTCAAAGAAGAAGGGGATGATGGAAACTTGAAAGAATCTAGATAATGATTCATCAAGTGATGAAGAGTAAAAGGAAGTCATAAAACTCTGCATAGTTGCTAGAGATCAAGAAAGTGATGATGAGGTATTAGTTACTAAACCTTCTCACCCTTATTATGATGAACTTAAATTTACTTTTGATAATATTTTGTCTGACTCTAATATTCAGGCTTAAAGATGTAATGTCTTGGAAGCTAAGTTGTCAGAATTACAAATAGAAAATGATTCTTTGAAAGTCGACAATGCAACTTCGAATGATAAAGTTGGATCTTTAATAAAAAAGAATGTTAAGCTGATAGCTCTAACTAAGTTGAAAGGTGTTGAATCTTCTCATAAATCGTCTCAACAACCTTCTCATATGTTAAATGAGAGTAAGATGTTGAAGAGGAAGGTGGAAGACTAGAAAAATGACCTTGCCAAGTTTGTCAATGGTATTATCTTGAATTTCCTTCTCTTAATCCTTGATCTTTAATGCCTTCAATCCTTAGGCGCATCTTCCTCTCTTTCAAAGCATTGCACTCTAAAGATTTCTTAAGACGACCTCTCTTCACATTGGGATTGCTCCCTTCTTGCGCCTTTATCTCTTGGGATCACTTCACTTTGTTGTGTTGCTTCATAGCGCTTAAATGGGGAATGGTTGTGTCATGTTTTGGGAAGTTGAAACCCAAAGAACCTATCTATTAATGATTTGACCCAAAACCAACTTAAAATCATGCCCAAGATCTCAAATATGGATCACACAACCATGTTTTTGCATTCCTCGTGACAACACCAGTTACAACAACTTGATATGTTATTTTCATGGTCTAGATGCGCAAATTAGGAAAAATAGGTAAACAAGAGAGTTATAACCTTATGTCTTAGCTTTCCAACGTTGCCAGAATCACCTAGATTGCATATCTATAGTTCGAGATATTCTCAAAATACTACATAGAGGTTAGATTGCAAAGTTACCTAGATTAGATTTAATTGTTTTTCATGTTTATGTTGATTGACTCACCTATAAAACTAGATAAAATTAATGAGATACTATCCATGTCAAGCCATAATAAATCTCATTAATTACAATTAAATAGCAAGTTAGAAAGCCATCATATTAATTACAAGAAATATTACTATAATAATCGCATTTATGACTTACTAAAATAGGAACAAATATGATATTTGCAATTAATACCTAAATCATGAGAATTAAGCAATAAAATCACAAAACTTTCTAAAAGGGGTTTTATCATAATATCTATTAAATGGGATTAATTAATTAAGATTAAGATCCAATATAATATTAATTAAGTACAAAAATTATGCATTATTTGCAACCTATCAATCAACCACACAACTGGACACATCAGTCCCTAAACAGGACTAATGTGACCAACATTTGTGGTTCCTTAAGAACTACGGTGGGGGGTTTTAAGTTTTCAGGGATAATGTGTTTAGCATCAAATTTTTCTAAGATGAATTTAAGGGTTTACTAAAAAAAAAAAAACCATTTTGACCAAAATGCTTTTTTAAAGAAAAAAACAAGTATTCATCTCAATTGGTGGTCTAGCATTGATAGTTGCGGTGGCTTTTGTGGCAAAGCGATGGTGGCAATGGGGTGATAGTAGTGGTGGTGGCACGATGACATTTGAGACTGTGGCATTAGTGATGGTAATGGTAGGGCAAAGAAAGAAAGTAAATTCTTTTTTTATCGTATGATATCATGTAACGGGTACTCATGGCCTATCCTGGCTCGAAGCTAATTTCGTCGGGTTGAGTTCTTGAAATTAGAACTGATATACTTTTCGGGTCGAGTTCGGCCCACACTTCGAGTCAGCCAAACTCGGCCAAATGCTACCTATTATATTAAAACTTATAATTTGATGAAAATTAGTAACAAATTATAAGACATCTTGACCTAAATTAATACTTTTTGTATTGATATAATTTATTTCAAAATATATATTATAAAACATTTCATAGTTTTTGTTTCATACATTTAAAATTTTATAATTTAATTATACACAATATTTAAAATTATAAAATTTATCTAAATATTGGGTTGATTTGATCCCGACCTAGTCACTAATCGGACCATGATCGAATGGGCCTAGATCTTAAAAGTTGCCTAAATAAAAATATTGAGTCAGATTCAAACTTTGTTAAATCCAACCCAACCTGCCTGACGCAAGAGCACTCATGATATCATGTGATGTTTGAAAGGATAGAGTTATATGTTTATAATAATGAGATAAAAGTGTTCAACAAGATTTGAATATACTATCCAGTACATTAAATACTTGCAAAATTATGATAATGTTTATTTATGAGTTTAATTTTGATTTTTTATCTATATAAAGATTTTGTGTTATCATTAAATCATATGTGTACATATCATTAAAAGAATTTGATTTTTCATGTAGTTATTGTTAAAACTTTATTATTTTAATTATATGATAAGAATGAATAAAATTGTGCCAAACTTAAACTAAAATGATATTGAATTGAGTTTTATCAAATGAAAGTATTTATTTTCCTCAACAATGTAAGGTTAAATATGGATAAAAATAATGTTTAATAAGAAAACATTCATAAATTCACGAGTCAGTCAAAGAGTTTATTAAATTCAATCATATTTTAATAATTACTATAATATTTTTCTATGAATATAAAAATAGCAATATTATTTACACAACATTTCTCATCTATTATTCCTAGATTATTTCTTTTTTAAGTAATATAACAAGAAATATACATCTTTCAATACACTTTCTCTTTCTTTTTTTTTTTCATATATGTATAAATGTAAAAATGATGTAAAAATATAATATGTAAATATATTTTTCCCATATAAAAAAAAATTCATGTAAATTTTGATAATAATAATATTATGGGCAATAAATGCAAAATATGACTGTCATAAATAAGTAAGAAAGAGGAGGAGGAGGAGACCAAGTGGGTCAGAGGCACACGCTATGCGCAGGCAATTCCATGTGCCCACATGGATGATTGGAGTGGCCGTGGCAAATTTGCGGAGGGGAAGAGGAAGAAGATGAACAACATCAACAACATCATCAAACGACAACTGAAACACCCACAACCATATCTGGCAAACTAGATTACCTTACCCAAAATTAATTCTCATTGTTCCCTGTTTTTACACTGCACCAATAATCACAATCTCACACACAGAGAAGAAGATAGGGTGAAGAAGGAACTAAGATGAAGGAAAGCAGTGATGGGTTTGTGAGGGCTGATCAGATTGATCTGAAGACCATAGATGAACAGCTGGAGAGGCACCTGAGCAAGGCATTGACTATGGAGAAGAAGAAGCAGAAAGAGGAATATGGTGCTGATCATGTTAGCTCTATTGCTACTGCCATTAAATTCAAAAGTGTAGCAGTAGGTGGTGCTACCTTCAAGAAGCAAAGGCAGGAGTGGGAGATTGATCCTTCTAACCTCATCATCAAGAGTGTCATTGCTCGTGGCACTTTCGCTAATGTCCACCGTGGTGTCTATGATGACCAAGATGTTGCTGGTAACTTCTTCTCTTTCTCTTTTTGTATTTTATTTTTTTCTCTTTGGGATCAACTTTCCCCATCAGATGCTGAATTCCCCTTTCCACCAAAAGCTTAAAGTACAAGTTTCATTTAAAAAAAAAAAATCTATGTTCTCGTGATTTCCATCTTTTTCTTTTCAATTTTCTCTTTCTCTTCAAAATAAACTAATGAATTTGTCAATTAACTTAACTTAAAATAAGTAAACATCAACCGATGTCATTACCAAAAGTTCTAAATTTATTATTACCCAAAAAAAACAAAATTCTAAATTTATTTCAGTAAAATTATTACTTCAATTCAATCAGTTAACTGTTTAAAATTAATGGTAGAGATCTTTCCTGAAGCACACATTAATTGTGCTCCAAGAGCATGGTAGAATTTCTCTTCAAGGGGCCAATTCCTTTGCTTCTCTTCATGGGGGAGACTCTGTATTTTTCTTGAAAAGAGTTGACTTCTACAATAATTTGGTCATGAGTCGTTTTGATCCATTCCTATGCATTCCTAGACTCATTTACGGACTGAAGTGTTTTGCATCTGACAGTTCATGTGATTCCAGTTGGTTTATCTTATGTTCCTATGGTCTTGTGGTGAATATAATTTAAGTACAATGTTATTGTTAGGTTGGTTATCGTTTTAATATACTTAGTGGTTTGCTTTTCTGCATTTCACTGAGGACCATTATTGTGATTATTTACTTAATGAGCAGTTAAAATGCTGGACTGGGGTGAAGAAGGGCAACGGACGGAAGCTGAAATTGCTGCCCTCCGATCAGCATTTACACAAGAAGTTGCAGTTTGGCATAAACTTGATCATCCTAATGTCACTAAGGTCAATTTCATTTCTTCAGCTTCAACTTGTTGTTCTTGTTGTTTTTGTTATTTGAACTTGTGTTTTCAATGTAGCTTCATCTCATTTTTTTGGGGTGGAGGAGAGAGAGAGTGGGTTTTATGTTCATGTTATGAGATCGAAAGTTGTAAGGTCCTATAAACTTTGATTATATCAAGTGAGGGTTTCATTTCGGTAAAAGGCTATTCATTCCTATTCTATTATGCCTATGCCTCCTTCTTTGAGTTTTATACTTTGTCTTTCAAGGCTTTGAGTGTTTAGGTCTTTTGATAATTCTTTAATGGTGTAGTAGGGTTCCAAGTTATGTACTTTGTCAGGGATTTCATTCTTAAATGAGTTGTCCCCACCCCCCCCCCTTTTTTTTTTCTCTGCTTTCCCTTGACTTATGTTTGAATTTGCTGGAAATTGTGAAATGGGGTTTCTTTTATGCTGTTGAGGGCCTTTTTTATGATATTGATCTTCAAGCAAATTGTTTTAAGAGCATGATGTGTGCAGGTTTCCTGCTGTAATAGTATTCCAGCTCTTTTTATTTGTGAAATATTAAAAATTCAAGTATTTTAAGGAAATAATATAGAAATAGTTCTCAATATTTTGAAGTTTATTCACCATATATGAGCTTAACTGTCCTACATTTTTATTCTCCTCCTATTGTATATGTTGATAATCTAATTTTTTAAGTAAGGACATGGAAGTGAGAATAATTTTAAGGATAAGGGTTTTGTGGGGTGAGATTGTTGTATATGTAAGTTGAAATAGTTAGTATGAGACTTTAGAGAATCTTGTATGGGGCTCATGTTCTTAAGTTTTTAGATGATAAAGCAGTTTTTGAAGAGGACTCTGTTGACTATATCCTATCTAATAAATGTAGATAATTATAACTTCTATCATGTTAAACAGTTTATATACCCTGTTGATGTAAGAATAGATACTGATAACTTCATATAAAGAGGAATGGGTTTAGCAATATTGTCATTCTATACATTTGAAGTGCTTTAAACCCGAAAGAGTCTTTCAGAATGGAAGATGGAAAAGCATGTGAATGTGTATTTTCCATTTGGTTCTACATACTTATTTATGTTGAACAAAGCTTGTGAATAATTAATCAAGCCTAACAACATTTTTTGAAATCTACTTATCATGAAAGCTTCTAGTTGCCATCTATTCTTTATGGTGAATCTGTTCTCTGGAAGAATTTATATGTGTATTACCATTTTCTCCTCTTAATGAACTTCAGCTTTTCTTCAACAGCCAGAAAAGATAGTCTATATCTTCATTTCATGTAAGTTCATTCATTTGAATGTTCAGCTGGTGTGTCCTGGTCTTTGTTCTATTATTTTCTAGGACAAAAGTGCTTGTAGGTATAGAGATTAGAGAACAAGGCTAACCATAATGCCCCTCTCTATTCTTTTTCTTCATGACATTTTCTCTTTCCTGTTTCATCTTGTGATAATTGCAGTTAATTTCGCCCCTCTTTTCAGAGGGTATTATGCACTTTCTGCAAGTGTTTTTCTTCCCTAGTTTCTCAAACAATTTTCTTTCTCCATGTTTAGTTTATAGGGGCAACAATGGGGTCTTCAGAATTACAGATACAAACTGATAATGGTCTAATTAGCATGCCAAGCAATATCTGCTGTGTTGTTGTGGAGTATCTTCCTGGAGGTGCGCTGAAATCTTTCCTAATAAAGAATAGGAGGAGGAAGTTAGCTTTTAAGGTTGTCATCCAGCTGGCACTTGATCTTGCAAGAGGGTATTTATCTTTTTGTAATTTTTTCCTCAATGTAATAGTGGTTTAGCTGGTTGACAACAAAGAATGCCTCATAATTTGTTTAGGTAACCCTTCAAATTGAATTCACTTGGTTTTGCAGGCTGAGTTATCTTCACTCTCAAAAGATTGTCCACAGAGATGTAAAGACAGAGAACATGCTGTTGGATAAGACACGCACTGTTAAAATTGCTGATTTTGGGGTTGCACGTGTTGAAGCGTCAAATCCTAATGACATGACTGGGGAAACTGGTACACTTGGTTACATGGCTCCCGAGGTGTGTAGCCAGTATCCCTAGAAACCTTTACAATTAGAAATTATTGTACAAGCATGTATGGCAGAGTGGAAGCATTAGTGCAAAGGCTTGCAGTGTCCAAAACATATTTCATCTGATCAGAAATGGGTATATCCAGTTCCCATATGTTTTCTGAGTGGGGATGAGTGTCTTTGATCTTCAGTGTCATTCATAATTAGCATTCTTCAACAAGGATAAATGATGGCCTTAATAATGCAGCAAATAGTGTGCCAATGAGCAAAGAAAAAGATGATATAAAAGTTTTTAATTTGATCAAAGAGAAAGCTTGTGTAATTGACTACTCACTTATTTGCCAAATGGGTGCTGGCTTTCAGGTTTTAAATGGCAACCCCTATAACAGGAAATGTGATGTGTACAGTTTTGGCATCTGTTTATGGGAAATATATTGTTGTGACATGCCATATCCTGATCTAAGTTTCGCAGAGGTTACTTCAGCCGTTGTTCGCCAGGTATATCTTCTTCTGGTTTTGATTTGATTGTCTGTCTCACTTAAGCAGTGCGTGTTGTCACTGTGAATTCAGATTCAAAATGAATCCATGATTTTGATTTTATTATTTTCTGTTGAAATTTTAGAATCTGAGACCAGAAATACCAAGATGTTGCCCAAGTTCTCTAGCAAACGTAATGAAGAGATGCTGGGATGCCAATCCTGATAAACGGCCTGAGATGGATGAGGTAGTTTCTCTGCTGGAGGCCATTGACACATCCAAAGGTGGAGGTATGATCCCTGTTGATCAGCAGCAGGGTTGTCTTTGCTTCCGCAAGTACAGAGGGCCTTGAGTTTTATTTCTTTAGTCCAGCAAACGATTAAGTTATAGTGATTTTTCACTATTTAAAGAATCAATATGTATCTATATGCTAAGATGAGAGCAATATACAGTAGAGGGTATAGGAAGGAGGATCTGGTGACGTGTCAATTCTTATGTAAAGCCATACATCCTATTTTCTTTTATTCTTACCTCTTTTTCCCCATGGTTTGGGTTTTGTGGGTATGGGTACTACTTTCAGCTTGGCAATATGTTCCCGGACTGGCCTTGTAACCTTGTAAGATCATTGTACTGTTGTAATCATGATTGATATGATTAAATTGCATCTATTTGCTAGGTATTATCTTAGCTCTACTATCTGTTTCAGTATGTTTGTTTGAAAACTTGTAATAATTTCCAAAAGAAGGTGGTGCAATGGTCTACCTGGTAGAATATAGGGAATGAAATGAAAATCGGATCAAAATCATGCTTCACAGAATTCTTCTTTAGTGAGAAATTATTATATACTCGAATGCATATTCATTATTGAATTTAAACGCATTCACATAAATTTTAAAGAAAGTAACTTCAATCAATGATAGAAATTCTTCTAAAACATATATTTATTACCGTACTAAGAGCATAGTATAATTTCTCAACTTTATTTGCACTTTAATCAAAGGTATAATATACTTTTACAGATCGTAAGAGAAAAGAAATAAATATATACAAAATTAGTAAGATACAAATGCTTGCAAGTTGCCTTTGTATAAAAAAGCAAAACAGAAACAGACATAGAACACCTTACCAGCAACCCCCAACTAGATTGGGTAAACAGTAAACATAAAAACATAAATCTGGAATATCCAAATTAGACTAGGCTAATTAGATTATTAATTAATAAATAATTATTATAATTAATTATTATAATCTATTATAATTGACTCAGTGCATCACTTGAAACACGGAATCAAGCTGTCTTCATACTACCAACAGCGATACGAGAAATGGAAACAGTATGCCATATTACCATGGCCATCTTACGGTTGAGGTGAGGCGGCCATAGACTATGGTTAATTCAGAAAATATAAAACAAGCTCTTGATGAAAATAGCCAATGAGAGATGGGTTGTTGGCTATCTCATCCAACCTAATTGTTCTTGGCTACCTTATTGCACCAAATTATAATTCAACACAATTGTTGGCCGGCAACGGCATAACTCGGAAAAGGACTGGAAACCAATTATTTTAAAGCAAGCATAGTTAACATTGCCGTGACTCTAGGAGTCAAGGTAGATGAAGACTACAGAAAATAATTATATAAAAGTCATAATTAAAAAAAAATTAAACTGGCAATTTCCGTCAGCAAAACCCTTTTTGCTGAGAAAACAGGGTCAACTACCCAGAAACACATTAACTAGGAAGTAGCCAACAAAAATGAGTATTAGCATAGTCAAAATACAGAAGGAATGCTTTTCTTTTTGCTGTGAAGACCCAAGCTAAGATGGTGGCCGAAGTGAGCCATGTCATTGGCACAAGAATTTACTAGGGGTGTTCGTTGGGTGTGTTTCACAACTTTTTTTTGACATGACCCATTCATCTGAATAATGAGTTGAGTTGAGTTGGATTGGGTCGAGAAGATTTTTTCGCTCAATTCGACCCAACTTGATTCATTTAAGAGTAAATTAGGTTGAGTCGAACTCATGAGTTTGACATGTATGTTTTTAAAAAAAAATTCTAAAAAAAATCAAAATACAAAATCTATCAAATTATAAACACCATATGTTTCAATCTTAAACATATTAGGTCTTAATCTAACAAATTAATATTATAAGTCTCAATATCAAACATAATATGTCTCAATATAATAAATTAACATTATAAGTCTCAATCAACCTTACTCAAACATAATAGGTCTCAATCTCAAATAAATTAAACATCATAAATTAATAAGTGCATAACAAATTAATAATTAATAAGTCTTATGAAGTTTAGAATAAACTAAACAAAGCTAGTCATAACTCAAATAACAAATTAGTCTAACTAATCGAAGTTCGTGTCATCATGCATGTCATACGTATTGACATAATCATTTACTTCACTCTCTATTTTTTTCTATGTACTCTTTATCATCTAAACGATTCATTAGTTTTTAACACAACTGTCATTTAAATACGTCAAGAGTCTTATGAACTTATTTTCTTTGTTTACTTTGAGAGTAATACCACAATGCCTACACCTAAACTTGATTGGAACAGAAAAATCATGAGAAAGCATCATAAAATGTCACCATGGACGTTTAGGATCCATAGACATCTCAAAGAACTCTGCACGATGGCGTGCCCTCCTTTCTTTCTTGGTTTGCACAATCAACAAGTACATACAAATTTAAACTCAACAATAAAATAATAAGTTTATAAGAATTAGAAAACTAATTATTAAACCGTAAACAATTAAAAGAATTAATGTTCAAGACCCACAAGTTTTTCTCTAACAACTGATATATTTAACATGCTAAAAAAATATTAACAATTAATAATAGACAATTAGTAAACGACTTTTTACGAAAACAAAAGTGTGGGTAGGTCATATTTGTGTGAATTAAACGTGTTTTAACTCACTACCCAACTCACATATTGTGAGTTGAAACATTTTTCAACCTAATATAATCTGTCAACACAATCCAATTCACATTTTATGAGTTAAGTTAAGTTAAAATTCATAAGTTCACGAGTTGGTCCAACCCATTAAATAGCTCTAAAATTTACCTCCTTGAAGATATGGATCCATCAGCAAAACAGAATGACTCTTGTCACATGATTACAGTAAATATCTTAATTACTTATTAAGACTATTATTGATGTGAAAACACATAATAATTAGTAAATAGTGTATTACGTAGACTAATAGTAAAAATTAAAATTAAATTCATTATTTATTTAGCTACTTCACCAAAATATCTAGGCTAATTTTTTTAACAAAAAATAAAAATTAATGTCAACTACTGAATGCGGCTAATAATTAAGAATTAATAAACAAGAAGCATATATAAAAGTCTCCTTGGATTTCCACTCCACATATAGAAAACCACACCATAATAAGTTAATAATGCCATATAGCGTAGTGTTTACCAAAATAATAATAATAATAATAATAATAATAATAATAATAATAATAATAATAATAATAATAATAATAATGCCATATAGTAGCAATTTAACTCCAAAATTGACATCATTTTTTTTTTGGGTAGTAAGTGTTTGGAGTTGCTCTGTTATTTACTATTGTTTCCTCCAAACACATCCAGTGTTAATTGTTGGATTAATGCTAGGAATTGGAATTTAATAACAGAAAGAGACAGGACTTAGGACCAGGCCCCTGGAACCCAAACGTAGTTGTACGCAAACGCACCACCCATCTCATCCTCCTTCCTCGACGAACACATGTGATGTTGTAATTAAATTACAGTTTCTAGATTTGTCATTATTATATATATATGGAAGTGTATTTAATGAGAGGAATTTTAATTGTGAGAGGGTGAGAAGAATTTTTATTGTGAGAAAGTAAAGAGAGTAAATCTTGACCATATAACTATACATAGATGGTAAAGATTAAAAGTTACTTAAAGGTCATGTGACCACTTAAAAAAGTCACATGCATTTATATTTTAATCTTGACCATTCATGTAAGATCCAATGATCAACATTTACTCTTCTCACCCTCTCACAATAAAAATTCTCAGATATGTCCTCTATATATATATATATATATATATATATATATATATATATATATATATATCATATATATATATATATATATAAAGATCAACTTTTTTGACTTACATTCATTTTCAATTTGTTAGATTCACTTTCATCTAATGGTTACTTTTAACGAAATAATCTCAATCATTAGATGAAAGTGAATCTAACGGTTGAAAAGGAGTATAAGTCAAAAAAAATTTACACCGGTGTAAACTGATCCCATCGTGTGTGTATATATATATATGTGTGTGTGTGTGCGCAGTTTCGTTTTGGACTTTGCTTAACTTCAACACCTGCTGAATTGCGTCATACGATCAATGATATGTTGTAATGGCGCAATAAAAAAAGCAAGCTTCAGATTTCTGGTATTTTTCTGCTTGGGAAAAAAATATTTAAATACATGATGATGAGAGCAGCCAGGTAGCTTGCCGTTGCTGCAATTAGTGGTTGGGCCTGTGGTTTGTTGTCTTTGAGGAGCAAGCAAAATTGATCAGAATCAAACACTTTGAAGGGAGGCTTGGCTACTCGCTGAAAATTTGGCCAAATTATGGTGATGGAGATTGTTATTTCTTTGATCATCTTGTTTGTGGGGATTGCTATTTTGGTGTCCATCCATGTGTGCATCGTGGGGAGGGCTTTCAGAAGAGACAATAATCATGGTCATGGTGGTGGAGATACTCAAGGCCAGAGTAGTAGTATCACCACGAAAAGAATGTCTGGTGGTGACAATATTGATGACCTGAAGAACCTTCCTTGCTTTGATTACGGGGAACCAGAGAGAGGGTGCAGCCTCGTGGATTGTGCTGTTTGCTTGGAGAGCTTCAAGGTTGGTGATGCGTGCAGGTTGTTGCCCAACTGCAGCCACAGTTTCCATGTCCAGTGCATAGATTCGTGGATACTCAAGACACCCATTTGTCCAATTTGTCGAACATGGGTTCATTCCCGAGTAGTTTTGAGGGAAGAAAGTGCTGTTTCTGACAATGTAGAAATTGAAATGGCATAGAGCAAATCAAAGAGCTCTGACGGCGTCTGAATTGGGCTCCTAATTTGCTTTGTGTCAACCCCGAAGATGGATGTAATGTTGGGGGTTCTCTATTACCTTTCATTAAACATCAGTAAATATTTCTTCAACCAGTAACCAAGGAATACATATCTTTGTAAGATCAGTAGTCACTAATCTCACCTGAGTAATGGTGCTTACACTCACATATTTTCAATATTTCATTTCATATACTTATCTCTAATTATTAGATAACACTCTAATTTCAGTGCGAGGATCAATTTAATTTGAGGCGAATTTTGTTCAAAGGGTCAAACATCATTCTGATTGGTTTTTATGCAAAAGCTTATCCATCCAGAATGCGGTGTGTCGTGGACACATTTTCAGCCGAAAGATTGTGAACCACTACGAAAATGGTAAATGTTTCTTTGTCTTTTCGTCCTAATGAATGGACACAAGTACTATTGCCTGTGTGGTTGTATCTTGGACAGTTTGATCTGGTGCTGGTACATGTACACAATGTCCTAAGATTTCTCGCCATCCCTCAATTCAATAATACCAGCATAGGGCAATCCCAAGTGACTGCTATGCTTATACGTAAACAAATCATTATCATATCAATTTTGTAGTTAACAAAAAACGTTTATATATCTAATGTTCTTTGATACTATTCTTCCCTATTTTAGCTTGCGGTGACAAGAACAAAGCAGTTACCAATTTAAAAGTACAAGTAGAGCGAACGAAAGGACTCACTCAGTCACTCTAAACGAAATCAATTTGAGACTATCAAGAATAGAAAGCAGATGCCTGATAAAATGAACAATTTTCAGCTCTGATTAATTACAGAATTTAGCCGTAAAGAGCTTTTCTATACATCAGGTGTGGCAAACTTTTGGCATTGACCAAATATATATTGATCTCAATATCATAGCAAAACTTCATGCTGTAACACCGAATTTCACACATAAATTTTCGTCGTTTGGTACTTGCTACGTCAGGGCTTTTAGTATGCCGAAAAACTTAATTGACTCCATAGTTATAAGTTTGATTCAATTTATTTTTTAAACAAATAATCACTTATTTTTTAAACTTTTAGTTATAAGTTATTTTAAACACAAAATAAATTCATCCAAACACACTAATAATTTATACCATGTTTGGATTATAATTTTTCCACCCCAAACCATGGTTTAGAGGGAGAAAACAGAGTTTCATCCTCGCACTGACATATTTGGTAAAATTTTAGTTGGGGTATGTATAATGGGATTTTGGACTCAAACCATGGTTTGAGTGGAATAGAAAAACAGTTACTTTCACGTGAAGACATTTATGGTCGACAATAAATACACAAACTCACTTTTCAAATAAAAGTATACAAACACATTTCACCAAAAAGGAAGAAATATCAAAATAAATCACTTTAATCAAGTTTATTCAAAATCAATTTTGAAAACTACAATCCATACACACACTAAAGACATTGGCATTCAATCAGTGGGGATGAGGATACCCACAAGTCAAACTTTCATCCAGTCATCAAATACAAAAATAAAAAAAGATCCATTTGGGCCTTTGGAACCACCGGACGGCAAGAAAAAGGTAAAAGTGCAATGCAAGTTCACTTTTTCACCACAGTTGTCCAAAGAAAAACACACCAGCCCAACCCCAAAATGAAAATATGACAGAATAATTTGATGTTGTAACCCAAATCTTAACGGCAGATGCCAACTAATGAGACAGAATTCAGTTCAAGTACAACCACAATAGCTTCTATGCAGATGTTCTTTAAGTAAGAGCAGAAGAATCATGTCCTTATGTTCTGATCTTACTGTTTTACATTTCCTTACTAACAAGGCATAGTTTTCATTTCTTTTGCAGGCAAGAAAACACCTATACTTCAAATACCTAAGTCATAACGCATAAGTTACATCAAGCAATGATAACCAGCACTTGGTTTAATTCTTGTCAGTATTGCTCTCCAGCTCCCTCCTCAGTTGAAGAGAGAAATCATCACTGACATCATCATCATCCCAATCATCCTCCCACTGTTGAGTCACTTCTTTTCCTTCCTCCTTGTCATCCAACTCTGCAAGTTGTATAACAATAAAGGACAAAATAAATAGAAACAAACAATAGAATGTACGCAAAAGGGCAGAATTGTTAAAGCACAAAATTTTAGTCACCAAACAAATCAAGTTGGATAAGCAGTCTCCAATACCCAAAGCACTTTCAAATACCATCATTAGCAACTGGAAAAAAAAAGGACAAGCAATTAAAAGAATCCTATTATCTGCACTCTAAAAGTATTTATGACTAATGAGAAACAGCATCAACACCATGAGGAACTAAAATGCACGGGTGCACCAAAATTGGTGGTGTACCATATCGTATTTGTATCTCATCGTACTCATATTTTTGGCATATTCCTTTTTTTTTGGTTTTTGAAAACCACTGCCCTCAAAGTATTGCTACTTGAGAAATCTGAGATACAGATTCAAGTCTTGTTCTCACCAAGTTAGAGAACACATGCGATTCAGGTTGGGGGGATCATATGAGGATAAATTTAATTATTCTTTTTTACATATATAAATATAAATATTTTATTTAATATATAACACCGTACCTATATCTTAATTTTTAAAAAATTATCGTCTATGTGTATTGGATAGTATTGGATACTCATACCTGTACCCATGCAATAACTATTCGGCATTGAGACTCATGACCTATGATGCACGAATACGAGTACAGGTATGGTACCGAGATACGACTTTTGTTAAAAAATTAAACTAACATTTATCAAGTATCTAGTACGGATAAGGGTACATATCTGACATGGGTACGGCTGACATTATGAAGTACCGTGCTTCATAGCTCATGACAGCAAAATGGCTAATTTGGAATGTACTAAACTAAGTTTCAGTCAAATGTGCAACAATATGTGAAGGGGATCTTTCCACTGAAACGGTTTGAAGCAAAAGTGGATTAGAGAAGGTCTCTCTTGATTGCTGGGTTTATGATACAACCAAGCTACAAATACCAAATCCCACCCAACAATCAAATCCCAATTGTCAAATGACTTTCATCTTCTAATGAATGTTAATTGTCAAGAAATGTTTGAATTTGATCAATAAGATGCATTCGAACATAATCACAAGCAGAAATAAACAACGGAAACCCACAAAGTGAAATTAAAACAGAAACAAAGAAATTGCATCAGCGATGGCGTGAAAGAATGAGATGATTTAGATTTACCTTCATTGATTTCAAACTCTTCAAACTCATCATCGTCTTCGAAGAGATCAATCTTGACGTCCTCGGTGGTTACCTTTGTTTCGGTCGCCATAGATAAACCTGAATCTGCAACCAATTCGAAGTCAAAAGTGCATCTATTTGATGAATTCAGAAAGTGAAAAAAAAAAAAAGAAAAAACCTAGGCTAAATAAACGAGAATAAGGTGTGCCATCAAACCAACAACCAAAAATTTCTGATAATTAGTAATTGGAATGAAAGACACACTTACCGGCGGAGGGCAAAAACAACGATGAATGTGGAGTGTCTACACGATAAGCCCAAAATCTTCTGCTTTTGAAGTCACCAAGGGTTTATAGTTTATACTTTGAGAACAGTGAAAACTCAGTACACTACAGAAGAAACGACGTTGTTGGTTCCAGAAGCTTTTTTTTTTTTAATTTTTTTTTTGGCAATAATGAAAGGAAAATGCTGATTCCCACGAAGTGGATTTCGCAAAACGTTCACGAAAAGAAAGAAAAAAGTTTGCATTTTATGAAATACTTTTTTTTTAATTTTAAAAATAAAATCAGTTATATTTTTTACCCAACTTGTATTCGTCTAACTGCTTTCGTAATCATTTCATGAATTTCAATTCGTGATATATAGCAGTGCTCATAAAAAAATATAATAAATTAATTAATCCTTAAAAGTTGATCTAATAGTAAACAAATATGTAATATGTATAGATTCACAAGTTTAAATGTCATCTGTGCCAATTTCTTGGGATAGAAAATAATTTTGAATCCTCATGGATGACCTCCTTTTGATGGGACGTTAAAGGTGAATTATTCAATATACACGCAAGTTGAATCGAACATTATCTGATCACAGTATCAATATATATATATATGAGGGAGGATTATATATCTTAAAGTGTTTTTTTTCACTTACTTATTTTTAAATATTAGATCCACTTTCATCTAATGGTTATCTTTATTGAAATAATCTCAACCATTAGATGAAAGTAAAACTAACTTTGAAAATGAATGTAAGAGAAAAAAACTTACACTAACGTAAACGGATCCTCCTCTATATATATGTATATAGAAAAAGATTCACTTATATTTAATATAAGTAAAAAAATTTTACACACAATTTTATACTTTTTATTTTATTTTGATCATATATGAAAAAAGATCCATTTACATTTAATGTAAAGTGAAACAAACTTACACATAATTTTATACTTTTTATTTTATTTTGATTTTGTGATTTAGTGAGATAAATAGTAATTACGTGATCAAAATAAAATAAAAAAAAAAAAATCGAAGTGATAAGTCTTTTTACTTATATTAAATATAAATAGATCTATATATATATATATATATATATATATATATATATATATGTGTGTGTGTGTGTGTGTGTGTGTGTGTGTGTAAGTATACACACACAAGTTTAAATTTCATCTATACCAATTTCTTGGGATAGAATATCATTTTGAATCTCCATGGATAACCTCCTTTTGATTGGACGTTGAAGGTGAATTAGTCAATATATACGCAAATTGAATCCAACATTATCTGACCACAATATATATATATATATATATATATATATATATGTGTGTGTGTGTGTGTGTGTGTGTGTGTGTGTGTGTGTGTGTGTGTATATGTGTGTGTAAGTATACACACACAAGTTTAAATTTTATCTATACCAATTTCTTGGGATAGAATATTATTTTGAATCTCCATGGATAACCTCCTTTTGATTGGACGTTGAAGGTGAATTAATCAATATATACGCAAATTGAATCGAACATTATCTCGACCACACAATATATATATATATATATATATATATATATATATATAAAAAGATATCTAAATGAGAGTTTTTATCATGATGAGATGAGAGAATAAATTTGACCATACAACCATACATTGGATAACAAGATTAAAAATCACTGAAGGTCATGACGACCACTTAAAAAGTCACATCTATTTATGTTATATAATCTTGACCATTCATGTAAGATCCACAATGGTCAACATTCACTCCTCTCATTTCTCATAATAAACTTCTCTCACTCCTTTGAATAAGATCTTATATATATATATATATATATATATATATATATATATATATAAAACTGTTTATAGGGAAATTTTGTCTATGTGTTGACAAAATTATGATTTCAGCTGTTTACTTAGAAATAGAATCTTCTCCTCTAAGGATTCTTAAATTATTGATGACTTGCAAATTTAAAATATCAAATAAGCGCAATAACAAAAAAATTGGCAAAGTAGCAACTTGGCATAAGGGGAAAAAAGTGCGGAATAAATGAAATTAACAATAAAGTAAACTACAAGAATGATGAATGACAGAAAATATAAATGTGCATTTAAAGTAAATAAATAAATACTTAACAGTGGTTGATTGCAGTACAAGTAAATTGTGATTTCAGATGAAACTTACATACAATGTTAAGGGTTCGAATCTTAGAGTTACCACTTTAAGAAAGACTTTACTTAACTACTCTCGAACTCGAGATTGAGTGAGTAATTAGTCAAAGTCCAAAAAAAAGAAGTAAATTAACAAATAAAGCAAATGTATCAAATGTAAATGAACTCAATGAAATTTACATAAATGTAAATGACAGGAATATGAAAAATTAAATTAAACTGACATAATGTAAACTTGACACAATCAAATAAAAGTAACAAAATATAAATTGACAATCAATTAAAGGTTGCGATGAAACGGTAAAAACTCATATTTTTCTATTTCAAAATCTTGGTTTTCACCATTTCCAATCTCTTTTGATTGAGTTTTATTATCAAATTTTGTCATGTGTTTATTATTTTAAACTTTTTTCTCATTACATGTTTCATTTGTTTTTGCTAGGTGTTTACACATGGAAGAAAACTGGATGCTTGAACAAAGAGCAAAAAGACATAAATAAAGTTGCTGGTGCTAGGAGCTTAAGTGCCAAACTTTCCAGCGCTTAAGCGTCCAAGCATAGAGAAGGAAGTGTTACGCACTTAAGTGCCCAAAAATTGAGCGCTTAAGCGCTCAGTACGTTTAATGACGGGTTTTGCTATATATAAATAGAAGAACATGGTGTTTTTGGGCATATATTCATAGAAAGAAGCAGAGGCACAAAACCTAATTTGGCGTGGGAGCATTCAGGCTTGAAGATTAGAAATTTTCTTCTATCTTTCCACCTATCTTCCATGGAGTTTGTTGGAATTTCTTATTTGTTTTCTTCTTTCTCCATGTGTAGCTAAACTTCTCTAGTTATGGTGATGATGAATCTTATTCTTAGATGATGTAAATTTGTTTTTGTGTTTAATCTAAGTTTCTATTTCATGATTTACGTGTTTTTCTCCTCTCTTAATGTTTTTCTTAATTTGGCCAATTTGGGAATGCTTTTAGGGTTTATGTATGATTTAGAAAAATAGTGCACGAACCTATAACTTGTGATAAACATATCAATTTTTGCAATCGCTAGGAATAGACATTGTAGGTTGTGTGGTCTTATTTTTTATTCTCTCGTTTTTTATAAAGTCTTCGCTATTTGGGATTATACTAAGGGATTGGTTAACTCAAAGTAATGTGAAGATGATTAATATACCAAAGAATTCGATATTGATTAAATTTGGGAATTTAATCATGAATCATGGAATAGAACTTAGTTAAACTAATCTTTGAATTTGCATAAAAAAGTTCAAGTGAAATCTGAACCCTAACACTTTGATATCATTATCTTTCATCCTTTTCCTAATTGATTTATTTTAGTCTTGTTAATTTTAAATATTTTCTTGTTAGTATTTTCTTTTTATTTACATTCTTATTAATTCTCATTCTTTGATAGCTTAAATAATTGTGTTGATTTAACGAATTTAGTAATTGACAAAGTAATCTCTGTAGGACGATATTTTTACTCATTATTTTATTATTTTTGCGATTTGGTACACTTGCCAATAGCGTAACAAGTTTTTAGCGCCGTTGCAGGGGATTATTTGTTGTCAATATTAAAGAGTAGTTTGAAAGAAACTAATTTAGGCATTTATTTTTTCTTGTTTAATTTTATTTTTATTTATTCAATTTTCTTTTTTAATTTGTTTTTCTTTAACTCACTCTTGTTTGCTTTGTTTATATGAGATACAGTAAATCCGGAAGCATTACTCTTTGATCCGAAAATTGAGAAAGCAGAAAGGGTAAAAAAAATAAGAGAGAGAAAAAGAATTGAAAAAGAAAAAATGGCAGAAACAAACGAAGAAAGAAGATGCACTTTGGGAGATTATGTCACTCCCTCTACTGAAAGGGTCGCAACAAGTATAGTACGACTTGTCATCCAAGCCAATAATTTTGAAATTAAACCAGTTCTTCTACAGCTGGTTCAACAAGATTAGTTTGGAGTTAATCAGTCAGAAGATCCCAATTTGCACATAAACAATTTCTTACAGCTTTGCGATAGCATCAAATTCAATGGAGCAAGTGATAATGCTATACGACTAAGGCTTTTCCCATTCTCTCTAAGGGATAAAGGTAAGAGCTGGCTACAAGCTCAACCTCTAGGAAGCATTACTACTTGGGATGATTTGGTTTGCAAGTTCTTCACTCGATATTTTCCTCTGTCAATGTTTGTGAAGATGAGGAGTGAAATTGCATGTTTTGCTCAAAATCAGGAGGAATCTCTGTATGAAGCTTGGGAAAGATACAAGGAGTTGTTGAGAAGATGTCTTCATCACGTGTTTGAAATTTGGCAGCAAGTCCAAATATTTTATAATGGCTTGAATTATTCTACCGGGGCTATGGTTAATGCATCTATAGGTGGGTCTCTCAACACTAAAACTCCTAAAGAGACTCAAGAATTATTTGAAATTATGGCTACGAATGAATATCAAATGCCTAGTGGAAGATCAATGGTTAAACAGAGAGTTATGAAGATTGGAACCTTTGATGCCATACTTGTGCAAAATAAGACTCTTTTGCAGCAAATCACCAATCTTACCAAGCAAATTGGCAACATGCAAGTAAGCTCGTTTAACCATCAGGCTTAATTTGACTTGCGATTTTTGTGAGGGCAATCATGTCAATGGTGAATGCAAGGCAAGCAACTCAGGTTTCACTTCTCAAGAGCAAGTCAACTACATGGGCAATCCTTCAAGACCCTAAGGTAATTCATACTTAAACACATATAATCCGGGGTGGAGGAATTATCCTAACTTTTCTTAGAATAATCAACAGATGCAATAGAATGCTCAACAAGAGAAGAAATATTTTTTAGAGATTGCTTTTGAAAAACTTTCTCAACAAACATCTTCGTTTGTACAACAGACTTCCAGTTTCATGCAGGAAACAAGGACCAACTTTAAAAATCAAGAGGCGTCTATTAGAATTCTAGAAATGCAAATGGGGCAGATTTCAAGACAGCTTGTAGAGAGACCTCCAAGTAGCCTACCTAGTGACACTGTGGTTAATCCAAAGGAGTATTGTAAGGTAATCACTTTGGAAAATGACAAGACTTTGGAAAGACACGTGAAAGAAATACCTAGCTCTTCAGGAATTAAGAAAAGAGAAAGATGATGTTCCTACTGAAGATGCCTCGATTCAAGATGGCAACAAAGAAGAAGAAGCTAAGGAGGAACAACTAAAAATGTAGAGAAATAAGAAGGATCTTGAGCAAAAACACAATATATGAACCATCACTGTACGCTAAGATCACATTCCCTTAGAGGTTGAAGAAGGAAAATCAAGAGAGACAATTCTCGAAGTTCCTAGATGTCTTCAAGAAACTGCAAATAAACATCCCCTTTGCTAAAGCACTTGAACAAATGTCACCTTATGCAAAGTTCATGAACGATTTGCTAACAAATAAGAGAAAGCTCAAGGAAGATGAGACAGTGATGTTGACATAGGAGTGCAGTGCTATAATTCAGAGGAAATTGTTACCTAAATTGAAAGATCCAAGTAGTTTCACCATCCCTTGCACTATTAGGAAGCTAACTATTAGGAAAACTCTCTGTGATCTTGGGGCTAGTATAAATCTCATGCCGATATCTATGATGCACAAGCTGGGAATTGAAAAGGTGAAGTCAACAATGATCTCCTTTCAACTAGCAGATCAATCTATCAAACACCCTTATAGTATAGTCGAAGATGTGTTAGTTAAGGTGGATAAGTTTATTTTTCTAGCTGATTTCGTGGTTCTAGATATGGAAGAAGATGCGGACATCCCCTTCATTATGGGTAGACCTTTCTTGGAAACTAGAAAAACATTAATTACTGTGTAGCAAGGAGAGCTCATGTTGAGAGTGCAAGATGAGAAGGTTAGTTTTAGTGTCTTTGAGGCAATGAAACATCCTATAGAGGAAGAACAATGCTTTAGGGTGGACATGATTGATTATTTGGTTAATAAAGCATTAGAGTAGAGCGTCCCAACATCTTCACTCGAAATAGTGTGAGTTAACTCCAATGCCTTTGTGGATGGAGATACTTGAGTGCATAGCTAGTTTAGAGGCTTTGCCAATTTTTCCTTGTTTAAACTTGTAGAAAGAAAAGCTGAAGAAAGAAGATACAATCAAAGAGAAGCCACTAAAGCTAGAATTAAAGTCACTTCCCTGTAATCTCAAGTATGCTTTTCTTGGTAAGAACAACACTTTTTCCAGTAATTGTGAATGTTGAGCTCAACAAAGTTGAAGAAGATAAGCTTTTGAGAGTCTTGAGAGAACACAAATCAACTATTAGGTGGACTATTGAGGATCTTAAGGGCATTAGTTCCATAATTTGCATGCATAAGATCCTAATGGAAGATGACTTCAAGGTGGTGATTCAACCACAAAGCATATTAAACCCTACCATGAAAGAAGTGGTCAGAAAGGAAGTGATGAAGCTCTATGATGTAGGCATTATTTATCCTATCTTAGACAGTTCTTGGGTAAGTTCGGTACTAGTTGTTCTGAAGAAAGGGGGATAACAGTGATATTTAATGACAAAAATGAACTCATTCCCATAAGGACTGTTACCGGATGGAGAATGTGCATAGACTACAACAGGCTCAATAATGCAATAAGGAAGGATCACTTTTCCCTTCCATTCATTGATCATATGGTAGAGAGGTTAGCGAGTCACACATATTATTGCTTTTTAGATGGCTACTCTAGTTATAATTAGATCTTAGTGGCACTCGAGGATCAAGAGAAGACTACTTTCACTTGTCCATATGGAATCTTTGTGTACCGAAGGATGCCTTTCAGATTATGCAATGCTCCTGCAACTTTTCAAAGGTGTATGATTTCTATTTTTTCTGATATGATTGAAAAGTTTGTTAAAATTTTTATGGATGATTTTTCTATATTTGGATCTTCTTTTGATTCTTGTCTATCTAATCTCTCTTTAGTTTTGGAAAGATGTCAGGAGACTAATTTAGTGTTGAATTGGAAGAAATGTCACTTCATGGTGCAAGAAGGAATTGTTCTAGGACATCGCATCTCTTCATGGGGAATTGAAATGGATCAAGCAAAAGTGAAAATTATTGAGAAACTGCCCCTTCCCACTAATGTCAAGGGAGTAAGGAGCTTCTTCAGGCATGCTGGGTTCTACAGGAGATTTATTAAGGATTTCTCCAAGATCACCAAATCATTATGGCAACTACTTGTTAAAGATGCACCATTTGTCTTTGATAATGACTGTTTAAATGCATTCAATGATTTGAAAACAATATCATTTCTGCTCCCATAATTACTGCTCATGACTAGAATTTACCTTTTGAATTAATGTGTGATGCAAGTAATTTTGTTGTGGGTGTTGTTTTAGGACAGAAAAAAGATAAAGTTTTACATGTCATTTATTATGCGAGTAGAGTCTTAAATGATCCACAACTTAACTAAGCAACCATAGAAAAAAATTACTTACAATAGTCTTTGCATTTGATAAATTTTATTCTTATTTGGTTGGATCAAGAGTTATTGTTTATACTGACCATTTAGCTTTAAAATATCTCTTGACTAAACAAGATGCAAAACCTAGATTGATTAGATAGATTTTGCTGTTATAGGAATTTGACTTGAAGATTCGAGACAAGAAAGGAACATAAAACTTAGTAGCTGACCACTTGTCAAGAATCACGCAAGAAGGAGGCTTAGAAGAAGAACATGTACCAATAAAGAAAGAATTCCCAGATGAATAGTTGTTCACCTTTCAAATCCTACCTTGGTATGCAGATTTTGCAAATTATAAGGCCACTGGACTCATCCTATCAGAGTTGACATGGCAACAAAAAAAAAAATCCTACATGATGTCAGGTATTATATTTGGGATGAACCTTTTTTATTTAAAAGATGTGCTAATAGTGTGTTGAGAATGTGCGTTTTGGATGAAGAAGCGCTAAGCATCCTACGACACTGTCATGGTTGTGACTATGGAGGTCACTTTGGAGGCAATAGAATAGCAGCAAAGGTATTATAATCTAGTTTCTATTGGCCTACCCTGTTTAAAGATGCTTATAAGTTTGTTGAAAACTATGACAGGTGTCAAAGAGTTGGCAATATCTCTAGAAAGCACGAGATGCCACTCAACAACATCCTAGAAGTGGATTTGTTTGACGTTTGGGGAATTAATTTTATGGGCCCTTTCCCTTTCTCATTTTCTAATCAATTTATATTAGTGGCTGTTGATTATGTGTCCAAATGGGTGGAGGTCATTACCACACCAACTAATGATGCTAAGGTAGTTGTCAAGTTTGTTAAAAAGAATATTTTCACTAGATTTGGCACTCCTAGGGTAATAATTAGTGATGATGGGAAGCATTTTTGTAATAGACAGTTTGAGTCTATTTTGAGCAAATTTTGTGTTAAGCACAAGGTAGCTACTCCTATCATCCCCAGTCAAGTGGTCAAGTAGGGTTTTTAACAGGGAATTGAAAAGCATACTAGAAAAGACTGTTAATACCTCTAGGAAGGATTGGTCACTTAGGCTAGATGATGCATTATGGGCATATAGGACTGCATTCAAAACTCTCATTGATATATCCCCATATAGGCTAGTCTTTGGTAAATCTTCCCATCTCCCTGTGGAACTTGAACATAAAGCTTTTCGGACAACTAAATTTTTGAATTTTGATGTGAAAGTGATAACTGTCAAGTTTACCAAATTTAAATCAATTTATAACCAAATTACAAGAACTACTTGCAGCATAAGGTAACATCGGGTCAAGCCTGTAAATCACTCTAATTATGAAGTCAGATTAAGAGGTTAATACAAAGGGGAGAAGGAGTTTTTGAAATTAAACAACAAAAACATAAAGTAATTAAAGAAGAGAAAATAGAATTAAGAAGCAACTAATCTAAGAAAATTAATCAATCTTGATTTTAATCCATCCTTGATCTCATCCTTGATCTCTATAGATCCATTCAATTATGTACTGAATCCTTGGTTTCAGATCACATCAAGACACCTCAAAATGTTACATGGATTTTCTACTAGATACACATCCAAAATTCAATTAATTAAGATTAGACAAATTAAGCATTCATCCAAAACCCAAATCAACTTAAAAACCAAGATCCAACCAAGCTAAACATTTCATCAAACACCTTCAATGCCTTGTTTAGTCTCTGCAATTCATCCTTCACACATGGTAATTACACAATTATCATATGAATAACCTAATCAAATTAAGCAACTCAATCAAAATTAAGCAAAGATGAAGGAGAGAAACTTGATTAATAATTGAATGTAGAACAATTAAAACAGAATCTCAAGATTAAGCATTAAGAATGTCAATCCCTTGGATTGATTAAAGGCTCTACCCCTCCATGAATGGGAGGGAAGAACTCAGAAAAAGAGAGAAAATCTAGAGAGAAGGAAGAGAAAAGAGAGAGATCTAGATCTAGAGAGAGAATAAAAAGTATAGAATAAGAAGATAAGTCTCAGATTTCTACTTCTACCTCCTATAACTATCCTCTAATTTGACCTTACATGATTAGAAACCTATTAGTTACAAAGCTGGGTCCATTTGAAATCATTGGGCCTAAGTCCCATGTCATTTAGAAGCCTACAACTCAAGTTATGCTCAATTAAGTAGTCTAACTCGTCAGCAACTCGTCTCTATTTTACAGCTTCAATTACATGCCCAAAAAAGACATAGTATAGCTTAGGAGTCTTCATAAGAGTTGTAGCTTTATGTCTTATCTTTCGTTTGGGTCTCATTTGACATCCATTGAACTCCTATAACTCGAGATATGGGCTGATGAGTGCGTAGAGGTCAAGTTGTCAGGATCAACATTCTGGCTCTTGCTTCAACTTCAATTTAAATTATCCAAACGTATGATTCAACTCTCGAGGTCTCATGAAACTTGTAAATATTTGTCTTAACTTTTCTACAAGACTAAAATCACACTAATCAAATATTTAGAACTCAGATTATAGCCAAAATACTGAACATTGACAAATAAGTAAATAAAGGTCAATTTATACAATAATTCCTTCAATAATCTAATTAGGCTCAATATCATAAGATGTGACAAAACTAATCTAATTAAGCTAAATTGAACCTTAAGACACCTAGTAAGAGAATAATTAAATAAATAAAATATATTGCTATGAAATTCTCTCACACTTAGCTTTTTGCACTTCTAGGTAAAACACATAAGACCAAAACTAGGGAACAAGGAAAAACAACACAAACTCAAAAGCTGAAAAAACTCTAAAAGACTCAATTTCCAAAATTTCTAATGATATTCAAGAATGGCAAAAGTTTGTAAGCAAGAAGAGCAACCAAAGATTCAAGGGATCAAAACATTCATGAGGTAATATTTCTTCACATCTCAAACCAACAAGCAAGGTATTTTTAATTTGAAAAGCATGAATCAAGAATGATAGATCCTCACAAGATACACTCTTAATCCTCAAGTGTTTACAAGGCCAGAATTTCACTCAATTCAACCTATAAAAATTGCACTACCATAAGTATGCTTATCTTCTACTTCTCCACTACTTAAACACATGCACACACAAACCAAGACGACTTTATTCAAGGTTGTAATGGGGTCAAGGTAAGGGAAGGAAATAATATGGATATGACAAGCTAAATACCCAAGAGAATAAAAGAGCATTGGGGAGGAACTCAATTAATAAGCATAAAATTTTACCCCCCCAATTCCATATAATGTGCATTCTCTTTACATGTTCCTTCTCGATTTTTTTTTTTTTATTTCTTTTCTTTCATAACCTTCTTGTATTTATTCTTTTTCTTTGCATTTTTTTCTTTTTTTTTCAATTGGCTCTTTTTCTTTCTTTTTTTTCTTCTACCAACACTTTGCATATTGCACATTGCACATCTATTTGCACAACCCCCACACTTATCCTATTAATTACCCGCAAGCAAAAGAGCTCCTCCAATGAAATTGAACCAATGCTCTCTCATTCCCTAAGGTAAGACAAAAACATAGTTTTTCACATAAAGTATATAATGAGCTAAGACAAAGAATAGGTATTATCAAAACATTTTTCCTTCTAAGTCAATATGGTTTTACACAAACAAAATCATTAAAATTCTGCTTTCAAAACCGTAAGACTTATGGTCATAAAAACCAAACCCATTTGTTCAAAGTCATTTTCACTTTCTTTGCAAATCCTTTTTCACTTTCTTTGCAAATCCTTAAAATCAACGTTTGCCCGTTTCATTCAAAACTCATGTTTAGAAAAACACTTAGGATCTTTTTACACAAAATAAATCAATAAAAATCCTTCAAAACCATGTTCTTGTTCTCTTGAAAAACATATCCTTTGTTCATTTTCCATGCTTTTCAAATCAATCCAATTTTATTCTTCCATGAAAATATTAAGTTATAAACACCTATGTTGAGGTGTCTTGGCCGAAATTCTCAATGTTCTAGGGACCCAAAAATTAATTCTCTTGTTCTTAAAAATTTTCAACATAAACCCTCTTCATGGGTATCAAAACCGTATTTCCTTTCCTTTGGCCATTGAAGCCAAAAATTGATTTTCTTTCCATCATCACATCATGGCATACATATACATAATTTCAACATATTCTCATCATGCATATTATAAACATACCATATTATCATCATGCATATTATAAGCATGCCATATAAGCCATAAAATCATGCAAAGCATATCAAGCATAGGCAAATAATCAAAGCTCATAAACACACACAAATAATTTACATGACCATGGATATGAATCCTCACATGGATTCACTATCCATCAAATATAAGACTATCTCTCACCACCATGCTTGGTTGGTGAGGTGGATCTCCCTCTTACCTCTTGAAGATCCTCAAAAGCTCTTTGTTTTGCTTCTTTTTCTAAGTCCTTCACCACCAAGGGCTTCTCAAATATAAAACAAAATATATAAAAATTAGTATACTAAGCTTGATTAAGAGGAACCATGAATCAAACATAGTTTAGATCATGAAAAAGAAGAGAAGAAATGAAATTTCCTTACACTTCACCATAAATACCCTATAACTTTGATCTTGAAGATGAATGATTTAGAGGAAATCTTCAACATAAAAGTTGTTTAGAATATCATGTAGATTCAAGATCTATAGTTGGATGAAAATAAAAGAGATTGGAGAGTAGATTTAAGTGTCTTGACCAAATGGTGTGTTTAGGAGAAAAGAATGGAGTTTTTTGTGTTTTGCTTTGGAGAAGATGATAAATAGAAAGGAAATTATGATACAATGATAGAAAACAACACTTTTGGCCTTCTTTGAAGTGTATGGCGGTAGTTCACATGGAGAGAAAGAAGAGAATATTTTTTTTAAGTCTTGCTTTAGGAAAATCAATGAATGATGAAGATTGATCAAGATAGGTAATAATGGTCTTCAAACTTTTTCTTTGGCCTAAAAAGCCTACTCAAAATTGTCTCCTCCTTCCTTTGCATCTCCAAAACCGTCCCCCCTCCAAGTAGTCTTCTAAGGGTGCAAACAAAACAATAAAGGAACATAATTGACTAAAGCAAAGCATAATTGACTAAAGTATCAAATAATGCATTGAATCTTTTCCTTTAGCTCCAAATACAACACAAAACCGTCCCCCCTTGCATTATGCATGCAATAATATTGTCATCTTTTCTAGCCATTATTTGAAGCATTCTAAGCCATTGATTAATTCAATGGTTAGGATTTAGGTAGACTTTTGATTTTAGAAGACTTAATCTAGGCCATTGGATTTTCTCCTTTAAATTCTAACCATTAGATGTGTCTCCAAAATGAAGGGTCAAGATTACTCCTTCTTACTTTTAATCCAAGGGTCATAATTAGTCTTTGCTACTTTTTAAGACTAATTCTCCACCATTGATTAAATTTACATCCAATGGTCATAAATGGTCTTTGTTACTTTACAAGACCAAATCTCCACCCTTGATTAATTCTTCATCCAATGATCATAAATGGTCTTTGTCACTTTTTGAGACCAAATCTCTACCATTGATTAAATCCAAATCCAATGGTTATAAATGGTCATAGCCATTTTATTAAACTTATCCTACATCATTGATTAAATCAAGATCAAGTCTTTACCGTCGATTAAATCAACGACTGATATTAAAGTCTTCAATATTGAACTTGTTTCCTATTGGTCCATCAAAAATTATCACAAGCACTAATATTGACTTAATAGTATAATTCCTATTTTTATCTGCTAAAACCCTATGAAAGAATATATTTACTGTATTTTTATCGCCTGATAAATAAATACAGTACAAAACACAGTACAAGAAATTTTCTAAAACTGTTTCCGAATTCAAGTTTAGTAAGATCCCCTGTCTCCGTCTAAATAGTACAAATTTTTCTATGCGTAGAAAAATTTTCACTTTGCGGGACCTACATGGGCCCATTTATGGCCACCTGGGCCCACATACATTCCCTAGGCCCACAAACAGTAAAAAAATTTCATAATCATCCATAAAAATCACAAATATTAGAAAACGTATGAAAATCAAGTCAGATTATTAAAAATAATTAACAGTCAAGAGAAATAAATATTTAAAGATTTTCTCCGACCCAAAAATTATTATTTTTCTGACACAGAGTAAATCACTCAAAACGATCAAATACACTGATGGAATAATCAAAATAATATTACAGCGCTCAGAAATTACTAAACAGTAAAATTCTATTAACTGTCAAAATTACTGTTTAAGAGATAGGAAATTCAGGGTGTTACAGTCGACACCAAGGAAGGAGTTGAGATAAGATTGGATCCTCATTGATCACAGAAAAGGTCACCCATAACTAGGAACTTCAAGAAACTGCCTAAATCTGCATGTAACTACTCAAGATATGTTGTAAGAGAGAAAATATGAAAGCTAACCTTGAATGAAAGGATCAATTACTTGAAGGCGCCTAAATCGTAGAAGTTTTCAAATTCAAAACAAAGTGGGGATGATAATAGCCAAAAGAATCTAAATAGCAAATTTGAAGAAGGAGAACTGGATTGAAACTCGTGACTCCTCACACACATAGCATGAAAATAGTCCCTCAAGCACCTTTACATTTCCAAATTTTTTCTTTCTTTTGTTAGGTTCTTTAGTTCATTTTTATCTTTTGCTATTTTATTGTTGTTGTAACTCTTGCAACTTTGTAAGTTGTAGTCTTTGCTTTCAGTTAAATCAAATTACTATTTCTTATGCATGTTAATGGCATTTTGCATTTCATCAAATAGACATTTGCATTAATAAGTTTAGACACTGTGTGCAAAACAGAGAGCCCATAGAAGAAAGCAATTCCTTTCTCCAAATTGAGATTACATCATCGATTAGATTGTCGAAATTTGACGAAAACATATAGTTAAAATAATTGCTTCTGCAACTAAAATTAGGAGACGTCAAGGAAATAAAACTAATTTATGACAACTAAGCTGCTTTACATATTGTTTCTAACCCAGTATTTCATAAAAGAACCAAAAATATAAAGATTGATTATCATTTTTTCAGAAAAAAGTTCTTTCAAGCGAGATCATCACTGGTTTTGTCAACTTCAATGAACAGTTAGGTGATATATTTACTAAGTCCCTTAGAGGACCTCAGATTCATTTCATTTGTAACAAGCTTAGAACATATGATATATATGCTTCAACTTGAGGAGAAGTGTTAGAATTAAGCCCATGTTTCACATGTTTCATAGTTGAGTCATAGTGGTGATTACTACATATTATAACCACCACTTCATAGGAATTAGTGTTTGTATTAACTTCATTCATATATCATTCATGTACCAAATTTGTATATAAATTCCAGTTTATTTGTGTTTGATGTAACACACAATTCCTAAATCTCTATCTAATTCTATAGATTGAATTGGGTTGGAGACTAGAAAACCAAGTGAAAGCATTCTTGGTCAAGGAACTTACGTATAACCTCATTTTTTAAGTATTCATTAGTAGCAACTCTTCTTATCTCTACAGTGTATATGGCTATATGTTTGACAGGTGACTTGCCACCTTCTCGAGAGAACTTAGTCTAGGACTTAGGAGCCTTCCATCCTCTGGGTAGTTTAGCTTGATGAATGAAGTCAAGGAAGGTTGACGCAAAACATAGCTAGTTGGCATAGCCAACATTGAAATCAAACATGTTTAATATTTGTTTGACAACTTGATTGATGTGTTGATGCCCCCATTATTGTTTCCTTGAACTCTATGGAGCATGTTGTCATCCTATTGTTCTCTTCCCACCATGAGAACATGACCATATTGAAGATCAAGTTGTTGTTCTTGACCAAGTGGTATGTTATTTCTTACCTAGTGAAGAATTGTGTCATTAAGATCATCTTCCTCATCGAATGTTCCATCTAATCGATCAATTCAATGAGTTAGAGGAGTAATTGCTAACTCTATCATTGGTGCCATCACTGTAGCCATTTGTTGAGTAAGCATTGTTACCAAGTGGCCTCAATACTCAAGAGGGGTGATAACACTATATTTTATACATTTTATAATTCTTTCACTAAGTTTCTTAAAGTTCAATTAAGCTTAATTTAGTTGATTTTGACACATTTTATGATATTGAACCTTATTGGATCATTAAACAAATTATTGCATAAATTAACCTTAATTATTTCTTTGGCAGTGTTTAGTAAATTGGTTATAACTTGAGTTGCAAATATCTGTTTGATGTGATTTTGGTCTTGTAGGAAAGCTAAGACAATTCCCTACAACTTTCATGTTGAACACTTTTTCAGATTCTGAGGTCTAATGGGTGATATTGGGCTTTGAAGTCAAAACGGAGGAGCTGAAACCGGGTCTAAATACTCTTCAATAATTGGACCATATCTTGAGTTCTAGGCATGATTTTGGACTCAGGCCAAAGCCATTTTAAAGCAAATATCCAGGCCTACAACTTTTATGAAGACTACTTTTCTCAAAAATGGAAAAAAATAGGAGACACGACTGTACACATTTGCTTAATTATTATTTAAAAAAAATAAAAAAAAAATAAAAAATGTCATGGATGACGTTAAGACTTAATCATTAAGTTTGGTTACTGTGCAAACTTTGCCTATAAATAAGCAATTGAATTCACAATTCAGGATGTACTGAATTTGGGGGAGACGCTGGAGAGGGGGTTCTGGGCAGTGCCCAGTCTCTTCTCCTCAGTCTCCCTTCAATTTTCTTTCTCTTTCTTTTTCTCTTCTTTTTATTTCTAGTCTATGTGTAAATAAATTTCAATTTATTTGGGTCAAAGTGTGAAACTCTTGGTAATAAAATAAGGTTAGATTTATTCTCTCTTGTGCTTTAATGATTTATTTTCTAGTAATTATTATACGTGTTATATTTTGTTTCTGATAATTTAGAAACTACCATTGTAAAGAGGAGTTCTTGATTTATTGTAGACAATAGGATTGGCACAGTGAATGCTTTAACCCATTTACAAGTGGTGGTAATAATTAAAGGAAACATAATATAATTACGTGATGTGCTTTTAATGTTATATTTTTCGATTGGAATCTTCATTGTGTATGATTTCAATTGAGTTATAAAAAGAAATTAATCTTACTTTTACTTTATTTACCAAGAGTGGATCTTTTTACCCAAGTAAATATTTTTTATCGTAGTAACAAAATATCTACCTTACCTTAATTTTTCTTTATCAATTCCTTGTGGATCGACTTCGGACTCCCGAAAATTTATTACTTAAGACAACATGCACTTGAGTTTGCAATGCAATAATTAATCTCGCATCAAGTTTTTAGACTTGGTCAAGAAAAACTGTGCATCAAGTTTTTGGCGCCGTTGCCAGGGAATTGTTTTAAAGAATAAATTTCTGGTGTAAATATTTTTGTACATAGTAAAAAGTAAATAGTGTGTAAATAGTAATGTGAATAGTATATAAATAGTAACATGAATAGTATGACTGGTAAAAAAAATAAAAAATAAAGAAAATGAAAAAATTTGAGTGAATAGTATGAATAGTATAAATAGTAAAAAAGTAAAATAAAAGTTTTTATAATAATAATAATATAAAAAATGTGTAAATAGTGTGAATAGTAAAAAAAAAAAAAATGAAAAAAAAACATAAAGGTTCCACAATAAAAAAAAAAAAAAATAATAATTGGGGACAAGGTTGTCCCCCTTTTTGAAAATTGAAAAAAGGTGGTCACACCCATGACCACCAAAACGACAAAAAAATAAAAAAAAATAAAAAAAATAAAAATAAAAATAATAATAATAATAATAATAAAAATAATAAAAATTAAAACTTTTACTTTATGTAAATATTAACTAGTGAGAGAATCTCTCCCTTTTATTTTTTGTACATACGTATTTTGTGGGGGGTACTTCTCCCTTTTAATTTCTGTACAGTGGGAGTAATTTTTTCTTTTATTTTCTTTGTACATACTAACAGTGGGGGAAACTCTCCCTTTTATTTTCTTGCACATACTAATAGTGGGGGAAACTCTCCTTTTTACGTTTTGTACATATTAACAGTGGGGGTAATTCTCTCTTTTATTTTCTTGTATAGTGGGGGAAACTCTCCCTTTTAATTTTTATATATACTAACTCAGTGGGGATAACTCTCCCTTTTATTTTACGCACTAATTTGGTGGGGAAACTCTCCCTTTTACTTTTCTGTAATTTACTTTTTGCATTTTTTTTATTTGGTGGTTGGTTTATTACCCCACCTTTGCTATATATATATATTTTTGGTGGTTGGTTTCTACCACACCATTTTTAATTTTTATTTGGTGGTTGGTTTATTCCACGCCTTTGTAAATATTTATTTGGTGGCTAGTTTATATCACATCTTTGTATATATTTTTATTTTTCTTATTTCTTTTTCTCTTTTGTTTTGTGTGTTTTTAGGGTGAAAACGTAATTTGATTCAATTGACATGTATTAAGACTGGAATTCTAATTAACTTTTTTTTATTCAATTTGAGTGCTTATTATGGTTCATAATGCTTTTATGAATTGGCCACTCATAAATTGATCTAGTGGGTGTATGTAGAATCGGAAGGTTTGCATATGACCTAGACCATAAATAATAAAGTGCCATGATTTATAATTGTCTAGGAATTAAGGTTATAAGTTGTGTGGGAGAACTGTGGTATTTTCCATGAGAATCCAAAGAGTAGGGGTCATGCCTTTAAGAGTTAAGGTTTTAGACCAATGAATTAAATGAAAATTAATTACTGATTCTCCCCATCAATTGAATGACTAGAAATTAATTAGAAGGAAGCCCCAAAACTATTCTATTGTCTATGATAGATTGTTGAATCAAGTGAAGTTAGAGCCTTAGTGTTTTTAATTTCATGTGTTTACATCATTAATTTGTTCTTCAGTCTTGGGAATCTGACTCAAAAAGACTCTGTTTGTCAATTTATAAGAAAATTGGATGGGAAGCTTATCCTCGACTCATAGAAGGCATTTAAGCTGTTACTGGACGTAAAACCAGAGAAAGATGTGAGTCACAATCACAACTATATGTATATATTTTCTTGTATAGATTTAAAAAAAAAAGAGAGAGAGAGAGCAAGAAATGGTCCGAAGGAAATGTTGCGAGAAGCAGTAAGAAAAGAAAGCCAGTCAATACACTCCATCTGTTTAAATAATTTCAATCTTTGGTCGTACTTTGTTTCTGTTTATATTTGTGTGAGGTTTTTCTTTTCAGTAATTGCAGTAACAAGTACTATCTTCTTTCCTTTACTTATCTATTTTATTTTAACATTGAGGACAATATTGTGATCTGGTAGGGGGGAAGGATAGTGTGAATAATTGTGTAAAAAAAATTTTGTTTAAAAAAAATTGTTTAAAAAAAAATTAGGAAGTGTGTTTATTAATGTGTTTATATGTTTGTCAACAATTTTCTAACCTAAACCAATTAAGAATGACAGAGTAAGGAGTAAATTTTGCTGTGGAGGTGATTTTACTCTTGAGACGCATCTAGATTGGGGTAGATAACTAGTTTGTATAGAAGTAGCAATTTTAATTCAGGGAAATTTGCATGATTGAGTAAATTATCTTCTTTCTTAAACATCACATGCTTGGTTATGGATGTTGAATTTTTTTGGACTGAGAATGATAGAATTATGCCTTGTGAGATTTTGAGCCTATCGATGAATGGATTGAACATCTGTACCATTCTTTTCTTTCTTGTCTGATTTTTCACTCATGGAATTGTTACTCTAGAACTTGCTTTGATTCTTTTTGAAGCTACATTTTCACATGCATACATAGACATGATTGAGGCAATTTTTGATTGAATTAACTACTTTGACCAAATAGCCAACCTTGCATATTTTCCTTTGTGTAACCCCTTTGAGCCTATTTGACCATTTTTTTTCGAACTCATTATGTGCCTTAAATGAAAAACCATGTTCTAACCCAGCCTTAGGGAATAAGAGAGCATTGGCTTTGTTGTCGAATGAGTTTCTTGAATAAGTGTGGGGGTATATGTGCAAGTATTCCAAAAAAAAAAGCTGGCCAGCGAATTCTTGGAAATAACAGGAATAGAAGGAGAATATTCAAGCCTAACAATGAATTCAACTTACCAATTGATCTTTAACGAAATATTAGTCAAACATTGGTCATTGCCCTTTATGAGAAAGAAACAAACAGAGAAGGAATTAAGAAAATCTTGGGAAAGTTAGACTGAATGTTCTCAAACATCTTCTCCACTCTAACTATAACATAATGCTCTTTTATTCTCTTTGGTATTTAACTTGTCTTATCTATATTACTTCCTCCTTTACTTTTACCTCATTATAACCTTGAATAAAGTCCTCATGAATTGTGTATATATGTTGTTTTTGAGTAGCGGAGAAGTAGAAGATAAGCAAGCTTATGGTAGTGCAATTATTCATGAGTTGAATAGAGTGAAATACTTACCTTTTTAAACACTTGAGAAATTGAGAGTGAATTCTATGAGGATCTATTATTCTTGATTCATTCTTTTCAACTGAAGTTTCTTTGCTTGTTGGTTTGAGATGCGAAGAAATGTTATCTCATGACTATTTTGATCCCTTGAATGTTTGGTTGCTCTTCTATAGTCATTAAATCCTTTAGAGATTTTAGCTTTTGAGTTTGTGTTGTTTTTTTCTTTGGTTTGTCCTTTGAGTTTTGCCTAGGAGTGCAAAAGTTAAGTGTGGAAGAATTTGATAATACTATATTTTATACATTTTATAATTCCCTCACTAGGCTTCTTAAGGTTCAATTAAGCTTAATTTAGTTGGTTTTGACACATTTTATGATATTGAACCTTATTGGATCATTAAACAAATTATTGCATAAATTAACCTTAATTATCTCTTCAACAGTGTTTAGTAAATTGGTTATAACTTGAGTTACAAATATTTGTTTGATGTGATTTTGGTCTTGTAGGAAAGCTAAGACAATTCCCTACAACTTTCATGTTGAACACTTTTTCAGATTCTGAGGTCTAATGGGTGATATTGGGCTTTGAAGTCAAAACGGAGGAGTTGAAACCAGGTCTAAATACTCTGCAATAATTGGACCATATCTTGAGTTCTAGGCATGATTTTGAACTCAGACTAAAGCCATTTTAAAGCAAATATCCAGGCCTAAACTTTCATGAAGACCACTTTTCTCAAAAATGGAAAAAAAAGGAGACACGACTGTACACATTTGCTCAATTATTATTTAAAAAAAATAAAAAAATGTCATGGATGACGTTTAAGACTTAATCATTAATGCACAGTAACCAAACTTTGCCTATAAATAGGCAATTGAATTCACAATTCAGGATGTACTGAATTTGGGGGAGACGCTGGAGAGGGGGTTCTGGGTAGTGCCTAGTCTCTTCTCCTCAGCCTCCCTTCAATTTTCTTTCTCTTTCTTTTTCTCTTCTTTTTCTTTCTAGTCTATGTGTAAATAAATTTCAGTTTATTTGGGTTAAAGTGTGAAGCTCTTGGTAATAAAATAAGGTTAGATTTATTCCTCTCTTGTGCTTTAATGATTTATTTTTTAGTAATTATTATACGTGTTATATTTTGTTTCTGATAATTTAGAAACTACCCTTGTAAAGAGGAGTTCTTGATTTATTGTAGATAATAGGATTGACACAGTGAATGCTTTAACCCATTTACAAGTGGTGGTAATAATTAAAGGAAACATAATATAATTACGTGATGTGCTTTTAATGTTATATTTTCTAATTGGAATCTTCATTGTGCATGATTTCAATTGAGTTATAAAAAGGAATTAATCTTACATTTACTTTATTTACCAAGAGTGGATCTTTTTACCTAAGTAAATATTTTTTACCATAGTAACAAAATATTTACCTTACCGTAACTTTTCTTTATCAATTCCCTGTGGATCGACCTCGGTGCTTGCACTCACGAGAATTTATTACTTGAGACAACAAGGGATACCTCACCCTTTTACTAGAGGCACTTGGGTTTGCAATGTAACAATTAATCCCGCATCAAGTTTTTAGACTTGGTCAAGCACAAGCAAAAAAATTCAAGTGGTGCATCATGTATTTATAGTGTTCCAAGAAAAAGGTGAATTGAGTTTATAAAATAAGTTCGCAAATCTTTCGAATACCTATGTGGTGTATTCGAATACACCACTGATTTTGAAATCTAACTTTAAATGGTCATAACTTCTTCATTTCTTATCCGTTTAAAAAACACTTGATTATTGATTTTCGTTGAAGATATTGATTGATAGAGATGAATGACTAATGAAGATTGAATACTTTCACTCACAAAAGAACTAAACAAGATAGTATTCAAGCAAGCAAATATAATCATTGCACAAAGGTAAAAGAGTAGGGTTAAGAAAATTAAACACAAGATTTGTCTTGATTCAACCACCAATCCACTTGTGGCCTACGTCCAGTCCTCAACCAACCACTCGAGATTTTCCATTATATCTTCAAGTTTCAACAGGTGCTTGACAATCTTTACAAATTAGAGCACTCAACACTTTGGGATACCTCACCCTTTATGCCTGAGCCTATACTTTCAAGGGATGTCTCACCCTTTATAAATTGGAAGGATGCCTCACCCTCTTTTACATATTAAACAAGGTTGATAGAATGAAACTCTCACAAGAATAATTAATACAAATTGAAGTCCTAACAATGCTCTTTAAGAATATATCAAATGATTTGCAAAAATAGAGCAATAAGGGTTTGAAAGATTGATTCTCGCATTAAAGTGATAGAAGTAAGTTTCAAGTTAATGGTTAGCCACAAATGATGCCTTAAGATGTGTATTTATAAGTTTCCAAAACAAAGGAGTTGTTGGGTGTTGTCAAACTTGATGTAATCGATTACAATGTTCATGTAATCGATTACATAGCTCTTAGAACGTGTTCTTGGCTTTCTAGGTAGAATGTAATTGATTTCAACCTTCATATAATTGATTACATGACCTCTTCCAGACTTATAATCGATTACAACCTCAATGTAATTGATTACAAAGCTTCTGCCATGCTTGTAATCGATTACAACACCCATATAATTGATTACAAGGCCTCTGGTTGACTTGTAATCGATTACAACACTTGTGTAATCAATTACAATGACCCTAAAATACATTTTTCAAGTCCAATTAAGCTTGATGGTCATTTCCAACTTAGAAGCTCTTGGATTTGTTTAAGATATAAACATTTGTTACAAAAACCAAAATTAAAATCAACCTTTTCTTTATCATATGAACTTTGAGCATCAAGTTGATTTATAAAGGATCTTTCAAAAACCATTTGAAGATAATTAAGATACTTAAGAGCATTTTACATTGAGATCCTAAGACCTATAACCTATACCAAATATGCCTTTTTTGATCATGGTCACTTCTTTTGATCTTGGTATTCATCTTGACTTTGTTATCATCAAAAACTTCATTTGATATGCTTCACGACATAAACATTCACATTCTCCCCCTTTTTGATGATGACAAAATAACATAGGAAAAAAGAGAAGCATTTGTATTTATAATTCAGAGATTTAAGCGCAACTTTTTCTCGTAGTTTATGCATGAGATATGATAAATAATTTTGCATGTAAAAACTCCTCCGTACTCATGTAACTTATATGTATATATGTTATCTAATAATTCTCCTCTGTTGGCATTATAAAAAAAATAAACTTTCAACATTGCACAATAATACCAAAAAAAATTCGGTAGCATTTCCACAGCATTTTACATGAATTCCTCATACAATTAGTTAGCACAACAACAGAATAACAGGGCAAAAATAGAGTATAATTAGACCAATCATATCAACATCAAAATATAACCAACCAGACCAAAGCAACAATAGATTTATATAAACTAGCAAAATATATAGACATTAATACCAAAAGATCCAAAGTCATATACAAAGAAAGAAGTAATAAGGTGTTGTGGGGTTAGACAAAATATAAAAATAAGAAAATCATCATAACTAAGCCCCAAGGTCACTAAGTCGCCTCACTATCATTATCATTATCAGTATTACTGTTAGCAACCACATCTCTGAGATCGACATCATCATCATCTGTGTCCAAATCATCCTCATAGCTAAGAAGCTCCTCATCATCAACAAGGATACCAACTGTAGGACTGGAAGGAACAACAAGGGATATATGGGCAGGAGGTACATGTGGGAGCATTAGCATCTCTCCTAGGTACATGACCTGGGCCCTCCAAAAAAGATCGAATAGAGGCTAACTCTTGATCAGAGTAATCCATCTGCTGCTCAAGATGATCGACCTTCTGCTTAATGCGATCCATCCTTACTTCTACTGTGGTTGCCAAGGTGCGCATCTCCTGAAGTAAGAGGTCCAATGTAGATGGAGCAGTAGCAGGCTGTTGACCATCTTCTTCATCACCATCCTCAGTCTCATGAGGGATGTGTCCATAACTCCCATGAAGAAGATAATACCATTTATCATTTATTTTTCTTAGTTGAAGTTTTTGCAGAGTATGTAATCCAATGGACTGTGGCCCTTTGGAGCTAGTATCCTTTGTCTCTCTAGACTAAAAAAAAATATGAAAATGATCGAGGATTGCTGTAACTAGCATAACATAAGGCAAGGGGTGTTGTTTCTTTTTGGCTTCCAGTATGTGTTGTATAATGAAGTAGGCTCAATTGATTGGCCTTTTAATGTTCATTGTCCATAAAGTCAGCATATCGTCCTTAAGGACTTGGGAGTAATTGCCTCTCCGAGGGACCAATCCCCTAGCCACAAGGTAATGCAACACTCTATTTTCCATAGTTAAACCAATGGCCATTACTTTTTGTTTTCCCCTAGGAATCTTATATCCAGCCCTCAGTAGTGAAATCAACGCAGCCTTATACTCATAATCAAGTCCCCATGCATTGTCACCACCAGAAAAGTGTGCACCATCAGATGATAGCTTAGTCAGCCTATACCAAAGCTCCCTAGTAATAACTATTGGTTTCTTTTTAACCTCTGAAATCAGGCAATTATCCTCATACTTTAAATTGGCATAAAAGACTTTAACTAAATCTGGATAGATATCTTTCTTTATGCTCAGAAAATCAACCAAATCAAGTCTCTCAATAATTCTAAAACTTTCTAAAGGTTCACTTGAGCAAAAGTCCTTAGTTAGATACCTTGGAGAGATGATTTTCCACAATTGAAAATTTTTGCGGAAGTATTCAACCTTCTTGGTGGTATGAAAGTGTTGAGCGAGGTCCAAACTAGGAACGGTGAGTGGAGGAGCACTGGAGGAAGTTCCTATGGAGACCCTTATTCTCGGACATTTGGTACGCTTGGAGGATTCTACCATAGAGCAAAAATGAGGGAAGAAGGTTGTGAGGAAGGTGAAGGGAATGAGGTTGCGTGGTGTTTGGTGGTGGAGGAAGGTAGAAATAGTGACAAGGTGGAGGTGTTCGTGGGTTAGGGCTTAGAGAGAGAAAACATTTGTGAGGGGAGATAAGGGAAGGAATTTTGGGTGATTTTGGTTGAAATTGGTATGGGGCTATGATGGAGAAGAGAAATTCGAGTAGAATGGTGGTGGAATGAGGTGATTTGGCTAAGAAACGGGAGAGAAATTGAAGGTTAGGGGTAAGGGGTTTCGTGAGGGAAGAGAGCGAAAGCTGAGTTGTAGGTGAAAAATGGCTATCCCGCACGTTTTTGCCTTTTAAAACCCCTTTGTAATCGATTACATTAGGGTTGTAATCGATTACATGCATTCTGGGTTTCTTGTAATCAATTACAATATGGTTGTAATCGATTACAAGCTTTCTGGAATGGCTGTAATCGATTACATGGTATCTGTAATCGATTACAAGCATTCTGACTTTGCTTGTAATACTTGGCAGAGCCTTTGTAATCAATTACATGGCTCTTGTAATCGATTACAAGCCTTCTAAACTTGATTTTCTCACTTCAAATTGCAGAAGACTTGTGTCAAACCCATCAAAAAGCTTCCAAATTTTCCCAAACTGAGTCCAATCATCATGTAATCATAAAAACTAACCAGTTCATGATCCAAAACACATGTTCTTGCAAAAATATCTCCTTTGTCAAAGATCACACTATTTTAACAGGATAGGTGAATTTTGAGCTACTTGGAGGACTTAGTCGTGATGGAGTACCTACAAAACAACCTAGGAGAAACCTCCGACGCTCAAGTCAGTATTAGATTCAAAAGTTATTAAAGCAAAGTAATTGTGTAGCAAAAATAACATATTATGTAGCAAATCAATTAACTTATGCAGCAAATTTCATATTATGCAACAAGAAAATAGATTATATAGAAGATTGTGACTTATGCAACAAAAGTGACTAGTTATGCATCAAAATTACAGATTATATAGCACATGACACGTTATGCAGCAAAATTATGCATTATGCAGAAAATTACATATAATGCAGCAAATTGATGAGTTTTACAGCAAAATTGTGCAATATGAGTTTAGATGCATGATTGATCCAGTATACCAAGTTCAGTTCTTATATAGAAGAATGCTTCTTTGTTCAAAGGCTTAGTGAAGATATCAGCTAATTATTTAGTGGTTTCAACAAACTCAAGCATGCAATCACCTTTCTGAATATGATCTCTTATAAAATGGTGCCTTATTTCTATGTGATTTGTTCTTGAGTGCAAAATGGGATTTTTAGACAAATTGATTGCACCAGTGTTATCACACCTTATAGGGATGTGATCAAGTTTAAGACCATAGTCTAGAAGTTATTGCTTCATCCAAAGGACTTGAGCACAACAACTCTCAACTGTAACATATTCAGTTTCAATTGTAGACAATGTCACACTGTTTTGTTTCTTGCTATGCCATGAAACTATTGACCTTCTAAGCAAGTAGCATATCCCACTATTGCTCTTCCTATCCATTCTGCATCCAACAAAATCAAAATTGGAATAACCAATTAGGTTACATGAGGCACCTTTAGGGTACCACAAACCCATTTGTGAAGTGCCTATTAGATACTTCATAATTCTTTTTACAATACATTTATGAGATTATTTAGGATTTGCTTAAAATCTAGCACATATGCACACACTAAACATGATATATGGCCTACTTGCGATAAGATAAAGGAGTGAGCCAATCATACCTTTATATTTTGAGATTTCTACATATTTACCTCCTTCGTCCTTGTCCAAACAACAAGAAATGCTCATTGGTGTAGCCATATGCTTGCCATTGTCCATTCCAAACTTTTTGAGCAGCTCCTTGCAATATTTGAATTGACTTATAAAAGTCTCATCCCTTGTTTGCTTGATTTAGAGTCCAAGGAAGAAGTTGAGCTCACCTATCATAGACATCTCAAATTCATTTTGCATAATGTTAGCAAACTCCTTGCAAAGAGATTCATTAGTAACACCAAATATAACATCATCAACATATATTTGAACAAGAAGTATATCATGCTTTTTATGCTTAATAAAAAGAATGGTGTCAACCTTTCCTCTAGAGAACTCATTTTTCAAAAGGAACTTGCTCAACCTTTCATACCAAGCTCTAGGAGCTTGTTTTAAGCCATACAAGGTCTTTTTCAATTTAAAAACATGGTTGGGCAGTTCAAAATTTTCAAAGCTAGGAGGTTGTTCCACATATACTTCTTCTTGTATGAAACTATTCAAAAAAGCACTTTTAACATCCATTTGGTAAAGCTTGAAATCCATGATGCATGCATATGCAAGACATTCTAATGGCTCTAATCTATCTACTGGAGCATATGTTTCCTCATAATCTATTCCTTCTTTTTGATTATAACCTTTAGTAATAAGCTTAGCTTTGTTTCTTATTATTAAGCTCGTTTCATCAAGTTTGTTTCTAAAGACCCATTTGGTGCCAATTATGGGATGATCATTAGGCCTTGGAACTAATTCCCAAACTTAATTTCTTTCAAATTGGTTTAGTTCATCTTGCATGGCCAAGATCCAATGTTCATTATCAATGGCCTCATTTATGTCTTTAGGTTCAACTTGAGAGACAAAGGTCACATGGTTGCATGCATTTCTAAGAGAGTTTCGAGTAATTACCCATTTTGATACATCACCAATCACCTTGTCAAGAGGATGATATCTTGATATCCTCCATTCCTTGGGTAAGTCCATGATTTATGAATCTTCTTGCTTTGAGGGATTAAAGGGTCTTTCTTCTTGCTTCTTGGGCTCTTTCTCTTGATTCTCCAAGTGTGTTCTTGTCAAGATTTCTGCAACATCAACAACAAACTCCTTTCTCGGCTCATTCGGGTTAGTTTCATCAAAAGCAACATGTATTGATTCTTCAACAGTCATAGTTATCTTATTATAAATTCAAAAGGATTTACTACTAAGTGAATAACTAAGAAATATTCCCTCATTGGATTTAGCATCAAACTTGCCTAGGTTATCTTTTCCATTGTTTAAAACAAAGCATTTGCAACCAAAGACATGAAAGTGAAAAATATTTGGCTTCCTTCCTTTGTATAGTTCATAGGGGATTTTCTTTAAAATTGACCTCATTAGAACCCTATTCATAACATAATAAGCGGTACTTACCACATCCGCCCAAAAATACTTAGGAAGGCTTGTCTCGTTTAGCACAGTTCTTGCTAACTCTTCTAAAGATCGATTTTTTCTTTTAACCACTCCATTTTGTTGTGGAGTTCTAGAAGCAGAAAAATTATGCTCAATGTCATTTTTATTACAAAACATTTCAAATTCATGATTTTCAAATTCCTCACCATGATCACTTCTTATGGATGCAATGCTATAATTCTTTTCATTTTGAATAACCTTTGTAAGTTTTCTAAATGCATGAAATGCATCATTCTTATGAGCAAGGAAAAGAGTCCATGTAAATCTAGAGTAATCATCCATAATCACAAAAGCGTAGTAGTTACCCCCAAAGCTCATAGTTCTTGATGGTCTAAAAAGATCCATGTGCAAAAGTTATAAAAGTCTAGTAGAAAAGACAATATTTTTAACTTTAAAAGAAACATTTACTTGTTTACCCTTTTGACATGTATCACAAAGTTTATTTTTATCAAATTTGAACTTTGGAAGACCAATTTCTAAATCTTTAGAAATAAGTTTGTTTAGGTGATCCATATAAATGTGAGCAATTCTCCTATGTCATAGCTATGAATCACTTTCTTTACTCATAAGACATCTTGCATTTTGAAAGGTAATATTATCAAGGTTAATCATATATATATTATCAATTCTATGATCAACAAACTTAACTTAATTGTTATCTGTACCCTAAATTATGTAATAATTAGAATCAAATATAATTCTACTACCTTTATCACATAATTGACTAATGCTTAACAAGTTGTCTTTGAGTCCTTCCACATACAAGACATTATCAATTGAAGTTGAGGAATCCTTACCAACTCTTTTAACACCAAGAATCATTCTTTTATTGTTGTCCCTATACGTAACATAACCGTGCTTCTTTAGTGCAAGAAAGGAGAACTTGGAGTCATCACTCGTCATGTGCTTGAGCATCCACTATCAAGATACTAACTTGAGTTTTTTGTCTTTAAACACACCTACAACACACATTCAAGTTTTAACATTTGGTACCCAAATTGTCTTGGGTCCTTGTGTGTCAGAGTTAGGCAAGTTGCACTACAAAAAAATAGGTAAATTACGGCAATTTTTTTTTGTATATTACGACGGTTTTGACTGCCGTTTTTCATGTCAACGGCGGTTTCCAAAAAACGCCACGACAACCGATGTATAATTGACTTTGCATTGGAGTTATCGCCATAATAATACCAATACGGCGTAAATTTTCTCATTGTCATAATTTATATAAAACCAACGAAAACGGTCCATAATTTACCATGTATAAAATGCCGGTAATTTTTTTGCTAAAATAAAAATGGCAGTTATATACTAATGAACTGTAGTAATTTAACATAATACTAACAAAAAAAAACGTAAATTATACTCTTGGAGATTAGAACTTTGCTTTGGTCTAACTAGTCTTGAACTTGACATTAGGGTCCCTTGCTTTTGTGTTCTTCAAAGCAGGTATTTCATAATTTGCATAAAACTAACAAAAAAAGCATAAAACGGTCATTTAGAACTACCGTAATTCACCTAAACCCAATTCAGTTTGACATGTTACTAATGAAAAAAAAAAAATGGCAAAATAAATGAAAATATATAGCAACCTAACTCAATAGCATAATAGCATAATCCATAATTCATGTTCTAAAATTCTAATTTCATATCAATAGCAAACTATAAAAAAATTCTATATACTAATGAACCTGTAGTGCCAATTCATAACCAGTCGAAGTGATCAGTAGCCACAGAACTTATAAAAAAAACAAACTATGTACTACTGGAGATTAGAGCTTTGCTTTGGTCTAACTAGTCTTGAACTTGACATTAGGGTCCCCTTGCTTGTGTTCTTCAAAGCCAGTATTTCTTTCTATCTTGCACAAAGCTTAGCACTGCTTGAAGAACATGGTTAATTTATGAAGGCAATATTTAAAGGATAGAAACAAGACCAACACTTGAGTTAGTGGACTTACTATTTCTCTTTTCTGATTTGATCTGCTTCTTTACATACTGGATCAAGTTGTTGTATTGTAGTTGTATTCAGTTTGACATGTTACTAATGAAAAGTCAAAAGTAAACACAACTCAAAATAAATGAAAATATATAGCATTAGCTTGGTTTATCACTTGCCTTATTTGTCTCGTGAAGCTTGTCTATTGAATTGTTGTTGCAAACTTCGCTATTTTTCCTTATACAACATCAAATAGTTCGTAAGTGCCAAGTTTCTTAAACAACGTAAGTTTGTCCAACCAGAAATTTAGTTTGGAAATAGTTCATCACTGAAACTAAATTAACAAATCCTACATTGACAGAATAAGCAAGATTTTCATATAGAAAGTAGCTTAAATCTAACTAGAGGACATAGTTAGTCAATGACATAGTAAATAATAAAGGGCTAATGGGACAGGTAAATAGGGAAAAAGTAGGTCGTAAATCATGAAAGAAGACTAAAGTATTTCAGAGTAGCTGTAACAAAAATAAAATTAGTAAATAAATCAAAATTTAGACCATGAAGGACAGGCAGGGTAGTACCTAAGCATCAAAAGATTATCATGTTCTATTTTGTTGAGGTTATATATGTTATATGGTGATACCATAAATGCCTACATCAGAAGCTGTATCTCCCCTATGGTATCCAATTTCACTTTTATCAAGTTCAATTGATGCATTGGAATGGCAGTTATAGAGCATAAAAATCATAAAATGGCATAGGAGCAATAAACAAGATGAAGTGAAAATATAAGTAAACACTTCAATGACAACAAATAAATAATGAAGGACTCGTATATTTCAAAATGATAGAAAAATCTAGGAAAAAGTTAACAGACTTACTCATTTTATTTTGCCTTAATTCAAGCCATTAATAACTTCTAGTTACTTTTCTAACTGATTTTTTAATATAAATTATGTGTATCAAAAAATTACATATCAAAGGGATTTTTTTTTCCAGCAGATCAGTGCAAAGCAACAAATGGGATCAAGCCATTGAATAAGTGCCACAATTGAAAATCTAATAAGGATATGAAATTAAAGTCTCAACTAGTATGTGTGACCATATGGTTGAACAATCTATCAATATGCAATAAAAAGAAAGGCTATCAATGTGCAATTAAAAGAAAGGAAAAAGAAAACAAAAAATAGCAGACAGAAGGACAGTAATAGTTCCTTCATAACCTATTCTACAATAGCTTCTGTCCTTGAAATCTTTAAAAAAAAGGAAAAAAAATTATAAATTGTGAAAGCACACTACGAAAAAAAGAATGACTTTTCATTGGCATTTCGTTTTCAGTTCCACACATAAGAAAGAAAATGCCATTGACAAAAATCACTTATTCAATTGTTTCTTCAAATGTGTTTTAATCAACAGTAAATTAAACTACAGTCATACTCCATGTAAAACTCATAGGGTAAAATAGAAGTAAAACTGTGTCAAGCGGGTCCTAATTCTCTAAAAGGCCTGTTTCTAAACAATCTTTCTACAGGAGAAATAATTTGCTGCCAAAAAACATTTAATATGTCCAATTTTTGTCTAGGTGTCAAAATAATCAATCTAAAGCACATGGGTAATTTGCTCAACTGAAACTTGATAAAACTTCAAATAGAACTACTTGAAGAGTTGAAGTAAAGGTATCAATTGGTCAAGACACACAGATTGAGAATATAATAACATATATTAAGTTCAACTACTTAAAGAGTTATTGGAAAGTAATCCTCCAAAAGTGGAAGATGTTAATTATAATGAATTCAACCACTTAAACTCGCACCACGTGAGATATTTCTTCAATAAATTTGCTTGTCTCAATTCGATTTTGTAAGCTAAAATTTCTTGACCTATTTTATAAAAAGGTTACCTAGAGAATTAGGTTTACAAACACTCAAACAAATCAGTATGCCTCATCATTTGCTTGGTCAAGAAATCCATGAAATACAACAATCTTATAAGTTGTGGTATAGTGTAACAAATAATAGAACTTACGCATCTGAGTTCCATTCATCCTTTATATATTCTTTTCAAAGTCAAAGAAAGCTTCTAATTTAACCTACTATGCAAGATAATAGTAAGAAACTGCACATATCCCAGGGTCATATGCAGGGGGAATCTATATTGAAAAAAAAATGAAAAAAATAATAATTTAGTATGTAGTTGAAGTAGTACTTTCAACTGAGTCAAATTTTCTATTTAAGCCATTCTCACTAAAAATAAGCCATTTTATTAATCTTTTCAATATCAGACTTCTTTAGCAGAAAGGATTGACTATTGAGGCAGACTTATAATTGAATTGGAAAATTCATTAACTTTCAACATATAAATCTTCCGATGTAAGAACTATAGTCACCATATAAATAAGCTTTTTAACAGGAATTCTACAGCCAATAAGTATCGGAAATACTAATATTCCACATAGCTATCACTAACATGAAAATATGGGAAAAACATATAACAAAACAAAGAGGATTAATTAGAGAAAAAAGCTGGCATAGCTATCACTCTAGCTGACCAGCAATTGAGAGAACGGGTCAAACTCACCCGCGCCTGCAAGTCACGCGCACTGTGCGTGAGTGGGTCTCGTCAACCAACAAAGAGTTGGTCTCCTTCAACCTCCTGCTGGGGTTGTAACAGAGCAACCATGAGAGACCAGCTCACAGTCCGATTTCAATGGGAAAACCTTCTGCTAGGTTGGTTCATCCTCCCCATCGCGTTGCAAATGCTGCTGCGAGCAGCCATGGGAGAACCTCACCGGATCTAACACAATTCTGACTGGAAGATCGAGCCATGACTCATAGCACATCTCCTTACCTCCCCAGTGGTGCGATGAGGGCAAAAACCGCCACTCAATGGCAACCCAATTGGAAACTTATATGTCATTTGCACCGCCCTAACACAGCTTAATCCGCCATCAATGGAGGATGGCCAAGAGCAATCCAGTAACACCATGAACAGATCTGTAACATTTAATGCTACCTACAGACATGGTGAAGTGAAGCAGAAAAAGAAGACATTGAGCAGAACAGAACAACAAAACAAGGATAATGAACCTAGAGTGAGTGGGGGGCCAGAGACGACCTTGCTGGTCTCAAACCTTGTTAGTCATCTTCCTTCTGCACGTGAGTGAGTAATAAAGAAAATAAGGGAAAGTGAGGAAAGATGAAAATGTTAGGGCAAAACGAGGAAAAGTTCGCGAGAGAGTAATAGGGTAAGTGAGGGAAAATAAAAATATTATTTAATATTTTATTCAAAATTAAAATTAAAAAATGGCAGTTTTTGAACTGCCTTTTATGAACCCAACTACCGTTTTATAAATTTAAATTACGGCAGTTTCAAAACTATCGTATTATACTATATATTACGGTGATTTTTAAGAATTGCCGTATTAAAATAGTCGTAAATTACTTGTTTTTTGGTGGTGGTGTCCTTAGGAAGCCAAACCATTTTAGTTCCAACCTTAGTGTTTATGTTCTTTCTAACATTACATGTAGATGCACTATGCCTTTTCTTCCCACAATGTAAGCATTTGATAAAGAGGTTACTTGATGTACTTGAGAAAACAAAGAAATTCTTGTAAGATTTTTGTTGGTTATTAGGATTATACACCAAACCGGATTTTTGAAAAGCACATCTTTGTTTCCCTATTCAAATTGTCTTTTCCAAAGGTAAATTTAGCAAGAGTATTTTTCAAATCCTCAACTTCCTTTTCAAATGATTCATATGATGAACAAGGTAATTGAATGAATGCATTGCCATATGAGGAACAAGTTATGCATGATAAGTTAGCATTAATAAGTCCTAGAGTCTCATTCTCAATTTTGAGTTCATTAATTTCCTTGTTTAAAATGGAAACTTTGTTTATCAATAAAGAAATTGTTTTGTTGGAGGATAAAATCATTGTTTTGAGTTTCAAGGATTTATCATGCAATTCTTGAAAAACATCTTGTAATGCACTATAGGAGGGTGAAGAGTCTAGGTTAGAAGAAGTTACCTTGGTGTCACTCTTCTCTTCTTCTTCTCCTTGAGCCATGAGACATAGATGGGCTTTCTCATTTTTCGAGCTATCGATGGAATCCATATCATTGTCCTCTACTGCTATGTAAGTCCTTCTTCATTTCTTTTCTTTAGAATATCTCTTCTCAAACTTCTCTATCTTCTTAAGATATATGGGACATTCCATCTTCATATGTCCCGGTTTACCACATTCATAGCATGTTGGAGTTGATGAGGTTCCTTCCTTTTTATGATAGGTCTTCTTATGAAGGAAATGTGGCCTTCTTTGAATTCCTTTCTTCTTAGGAAATCTTCCAAACTTTCTCACAAGAAGACTAAGATTTTCTTTATTTAGTTCAAGGCTTCCTACTCCATCTTTATCATCTTCATCATCATCTTTAATTGTGGATGAAGTGGCTTTAAGAGCAATTCTTTTTTTCTTTTTGTCAGGCTCCTCACTTTGATTGAGCCTATTGAGCTCCAACTTATACTCTTGGAGCTTTCCGAAGAGAATTACTAGAGACATTATTGATAAATCCCTTGATTCTACAATAGCCATTACTTTGGGTTGCCATTTTCTGCTTAAACATCTCAAAACTTTGTTAATAAGATCTTCATTAGGAAAAGTCTTTCCCAATGAAATAAGATGATTTACAATGTGTGTGAATCTCTTTTGCATTTCTTGAATGCTTTCTCCTTGATTCATTCTAAACAATTCATATTCATGAGTGAGAGTATTTATTCTTGATTGTTTTACTTCACTTGTACCCTCAAAGGTTATTTGTAGAGTATCCTACATTTCTTTGGCGATCTTATAATTTGACACCCTAAAGAATTCATCATACCCCAAGGATGTGGTGATGATGTTCTTGGCTCTCAAATTATATTGAATATTTTTTTTTGTCCCCATCGGTTCATTCACTTCTTGGTGTATTAGTTCTTACACCATCAACAGTACATGTGGGAACAAAAGCATCATTTTCAACGGCGTCCCATACGTCTAAATCAATAGCTTCAATAAAAAATTTCACCATTTCTTTCCAATAGGCATAACCATCCCCATTGAAATAAAGGATTTGTTTATAGAAGAACTTTCCGAAGAAAAACCATTTGAAGTCATCTTTTCTCTTAAAGTTGCTAAGCTTTTTATATAAGAGTCTAGCTTTGATACCACTTGTTATCAAGTGGCCTCAATACTCAAGATAAGGTGAATTGAGTTTATAAAATAAGTTCGTAAATCTTTCGCAAAACATTTGATTATTGATTTTCGTTGAAGCTATTAATTGATAGAGATGAATGACTAATGAATATTGAACATTTTCACTCACAAAAGAACCAAACAAGATAGTATTCAAGCAAGCAAATATAATCAATGCATAAAAGTAAAAAAGTAGGGTTAAGAAAATTAAACACAAGATTTATCCTAGTTCAACCACCAATCCACTTGTGACCTACGTCCAGTCCTCAAGTAACCGCTCGTGATTTTCTGCTATATCTTCAAGCTTCAACAAGTGCTTGACAACTTTTATAAACTCGAGCACTCAACACTTTGGGATACCTCGCCCTTTGTGCTTGAGCCTCTACTTTCAAGGGATGTCTCACCCTTTACAAATTGGAGGGATGTCTCACCATCTTTTACAGATTAAACAAGGTTGATAGAATGAAACTCTCACAAGAGTAATTGATACAAATTGAAGTCCTACCAATGCTCTTCAAGAATATCTCAAATGATTTGTAAAAACAGAGCAATAAGGGTTTGAAAGATTGATTCTCACATTAAAGTGATAGAAGTAAGTTTCAAGTTGATGGTTAGCCATAAATGATACCCTAAGATGTGTATTTATAAGTTTCCAGAACAAAGAAGTCATTGGGTGGCATTTATGGCAGTATTAAATGCCAAGAAAAGAGTCGTTGGGTGTTGTCAGACTTGATGTAATCGATTACAATATCCATGTAATCGATTACCTTAGGACGTGCTCTTAGCTTTCTGGGTAGGATGTAATCAATTACAACCTTCATGTAATCGATTACATGCCCTCTGCCAGACTTGTAATCGTTACAACCTCAATGTAATCGATTACAAGGCTTTTGTCATGCTTGTAATCGATTACAACACCCATGTAATCGATTACAAGGCCTCTGGTTGACTCGTAATTGATTACAACACTTGTGTAATCGATTACAATGGCCTTAAAACACATTTTTCAAGTCCAATTAGGCTTAATGGCCATTTTCAACTTAGCAGCCCTTGGATTTGTTTAAGATATGAACATTTGTTACAAAAACCAAGATTAAAATCAACCTTTCTTTATCATATGAACATTGAGCATCAAGTTGATTTATAAAGGATCTTTCAAAAACCATTTGAAGATAATTGAGATACTTGAGAGCATTTTACATTGAGATCCTAAGACCTATAACCTATACCAAATATACCTCTTTTGATCATGGTCACTTATTTTGATCTTGGTCTTCATCTTGACTTTGTTATCATCAAAAACTTCATTTGATATGCTTCATGACATAAGCATTCACAAGATGTTAACCAAATCGCGATGACTTTCCTCAATTTGTTGTTGAAATCGAGCAAATTATTCGTTAGTTTGACTAGTCATATTCTCTGACATTCCCCTAGTCATTGAAGGGAAAATTGGACCAGAACCTCAAAGATTCAATCGATCCTAGCGCAGAGTAGTCGAACTCGAAGCACTTTGTCCAACAACTAGGTTTGTGTTAATTACAACAATAGGTTGCTGACTCATGGAAAAGTTTGTCAGATACACACCTAGTTATGGAATATTTGTTACAACTGGATTAGAATAAACCATGGGTATAGTAGCCATGCATGTTTGTGCCACTATTTATTGCAAGAATCCTGGTGGAAGTCCATACGATGGAATAGTCCTAGTTCCACCATTAGGATTGACAACATTATTAAGATTAGCAATGTTGTTGTTGCCATTCTTCCCTGTTGAATTTGACGTTGCAATCCTATAGTCAAGGGAGGTCCATTGACATTTGGATTGGGTGGAATAACAATATTTCAACCATTATTATTAGAGTCATTATTGGAACCATCATTATAATTGGAAGTTTGACAACGACTTCCCAGACATTTTGGACACTATGGTACCACTTCTCAAATGCATAAGAAGATCGAAATATTCTATTAAACTGTGGACGCTTCTATGAGTAATTTTACAAACCACTCTTGACTTGACCCACCACTACAAGAAATTCAATGATTAGCAGAATTTTTTAACGAAATCCATGCCAACAGTATCCACACCGAAAAATCAAATGTCGAGAAAAAAAATTATTAAATTAAAGAAAATAAATTTCTAGCTAATTAATCTTCCACTAAATGTATATGTTTCATTTTTTAAGATTTTTCAGCAAATCAATTCCGCCGAAAAACTCTTCTAACTTTCGAGGAGGACCTCCTAACATTTTCCAAAAATTTCACATCAGTTACTCAGGTAATGAACCAGATTCGTTTTCCAATGATTCCGAAGGATTAGCCACCAAAAATTTGAAACTATTCTTCGAAAAAAAATTCTAGCAGATTATGATCCACTAGAAACTTTTTTTAGGAGCTGAGTACGACTCATTTCTCTTCCATTTCTGTGACTCTCTCCTCCTTCCTCTCCCTCTTCTATGTCCTCTCTCCCCCTCCACCTCCGAGCTCCATCCTTCGAGTGCTAGCTCCAGCAAAAATGCAGTCCCTGACTCCTCCTGCACTGCTATTTTCGGCGCTAGTTGTTGCCCTAAAGGCCATGATGGCCTGAGCTCCAACAATGGGTGCCATCAGGATTGATGGCCTATGGACCCAAATGTGGTAAATGGGACTTGGGTGTGGGTGCATGGGATCAAATGTGGCTAAAATACTATATGTATGTATATATTGTATTTATATTTGTTAATAATATGTATATATAGATATGTATGTATGTATGTATGCATATTATATTTATATTTTGAATATATGTGTTTATGTGCATACTTGAATGTATATTGATGTATATGATATACTATTATATGTTATTGTCAAGTATTTGTATGTCGTTGTGATAGGTAATTCTCTATTATGTTGTTATAGGATTTGAATCATAACTTTACATTATATAAGATTAATACTATAATCTATATTAAATGAGAATGGCAAAATGAGAAACTCAGAAATGTGACTAAAAGTAAGATGAATCCCTTTATCACTAGTATAGATTATAATCTAATGTGTTAATATGAAAATTTTAAAAAGCTGTGATAAAATAGTAATAAAAATATTAAACATTAAAAATTTAAAATTTCAAGTGAAGATATTGATTAATTATTTAATTATTTAAATTAATTAATTACACTAATTAATTAATTTAATAATTTATTTATTAAATTAAAATAATTATTAATTCATATTAACATTAATTTTAATTTTAATAAATTAATAACGTATAATATAATGTAATAAAATAAAAAATAAAAGAAAGTAAAAATGTGAATTATATATAATTAATAATTAATTAAGTTAATAATGATTTATTAATTTCATTATAATGATAAATTTCAAGATTTCTACAAGCTTGAAAAAGGAAATGTCAAATAAATTAGGAGTTAAAGCGGAACCCTTATTTTTTAAAGTCTACTAAAAATATTCAAATGAAAAGCACTTATTAAAATTTAGAATCAATTTCAATTAAGTTAATTTAAAATTGTAACTCAAAATATAACATCAATTCTCCAAAATTACCATAGAAAAACCCTAATAAATTCATTTTATATAATTTTACATTAATAAAGATTTTAACTTAATTTCATACAAGATAGTGTTTCATTATTTTACTTATTTTACTTGTCCAGATTTAATTTAATTTAATATGTTGTTGTGTTTGAATTGTTAAATAATTAATGCTCTACTGAATTAGGAAGTTCTAAACCTTAAGTTAGACGATATTAGTTTTGCATGATAGATTAAGTGGCTCTGAGTAGTCTAAAATTTGATTGCTCAAGTAACTTATCTTTTGTCACTCATTGGTAGTGAGAATAATTAGTTTAGTGATAAGATTATTATGTGGTAAATGTGATAGAAAGTTTAAGTAAAGACACGAGTCCACCTTTTTTTATGATAAGGAGAAGACTAGGTAGGATGATATAAGAAAAAGAAGAAGAAAAATAATGCAGATTAAAAAAATAAATTTGCATTTTTTTAAGTAGATTTTCTAACGGACAAAAGGCACGTGGTGGAGAGGATATGCCAGATAGAAACGTGAGCTCGACATTGTTAAGATTGGGAAAGTTAAGTGGGTAGTGCCTAAACTATTATTCTTACTAGTGATACCGAAAGTGTGTGTCTCCTTGCACTCGTCTATCAAGTTTTGAAGAGTAGTTAATTGAGAGAAAAAAAATTTCAATGGTATTTGGTTGAAGTTGGGATTATGGTTTTGAAAGTGATTGTGATGACAAGTAGAGTACATATATTTTTCTTATACAATGTAATACTATTGGAACTCAAGGAAGACTATCATGTTTAATGAATGAGTTTAGAAACTGGAAGTGTCAATATCAAGAAAAAGTAAAATTTATTTTGATTTTTAATAAATTACTCTCGCTCGTGTTAAAAGATTTTCGTATTGGATCTCTCTTAGTAAGTTAGGATAGAAATGCTGGCAACTATAGAGAAGTAAGACTTTTTCTAAGTAATGTTCCTTACAAATACACCAATCATCATCCTTGTCTTCAACAATTAAACACTCGAATTTTCTTAACACATTTTGCACTTTTCCTTACTCTTGATGATAGTCATATCGTACAGTGGTCAACTCATATGCCTTCTGCAATCTAGAGATCTCTTCAGATTAGAGAAGTTGTAGGTTCAAATTTCTAGATTGGATAAGGTATGTGAGTTGACTTTTGTAAGATTTGGTTATCATCGACTGTATGAAAGAATGTATGGAAGAATGTTAATAAAATTTGTACATTTAACAGTTGAAGACAATGATGATGATTGATATATTTTGTAACAAACATTGTTTTTGGAAAAATTGTGGTTCTCAAATTGTAATGAGCAAAATTAGTATCCCAACTCATTAGGAGAGAAATCAATACACAAAAATTTAAACACAAGTGCGATTGATTCAAGAGTTTAAAAGAAAATAACTTTTTTTTATATTGACACTCCAAATTTCTAGATCGATTCGTTAAACTTGGACAACCTTTCCATAAATTTCATATTGTATTATATTGTATAAGAGAAATATATATTTGCTTTCATTTGTCGTCATCATTGTAACACCCCAATTTTTAGAAAATATTTCGAATGTGCTGTTTGCTGTTTTTCAAGCTTTTGTGTGAATGACCGTTGTGTCCCTATTTTACTGTTTCTCGATTTCTGCATGAAATACAAATACGTTTATACAGGCTCAAATTTTATTTGGTCTTTTACGTGATTTGTTAGAGACGGTAAAATAAAAGTTTTTCGAACTCTTGTTTTAATTTTTTTGGAAGATATCAGACAATTAATATCTGTCATGTCATTTTATTTGAACTTTTTGGATGATTAGCTACGTTGTGGGAAAAAATGGGAAAATGACCATTACGTCCCGAACGTCTTTGTTTTTTTTGTTTTTAATTGTTTTCTACTTGATTTAATGTCCAATATTAATGTCTGTGATTTTATATGGACTTTTTGTGTGATTTGCTCGAGACGGAAAATAATATTTTTCCGGGTAGGAAATCTTATTTTATTATTTAGAATTGGGGGATCTTACTAAACCCGATTCTGAATGAGACAGTAAATAATCTTTTAATTTTTAGGATTTGACTGTCAAATAAAATAATTTTATAATATTATAATATTATTTTATTAGTCAGTATAATAAAATGACTGTGGACCTGGAAATGTTTTGCGGGACTCACAATTAACAGAATGGTTAGATCAGTAGCTTAATTAATCATCATTAGCAGTAGAACTTTCCAGAACAAGCTGACTCAACTAGCTGACTAAGCTGGTAATTAATGAACAGTGTGATTAGGCTTGTGAGTCATCAATAATCAACCAATTGGAGACAAGCTTGTTAAGCAAGTTTTAATCCTAGCCTTTGATGCAATCCATGGCTTGGATGAAGCCAACCATTTGGCCACCTTGCATGCATGAAGAGCTACGGCCATGTGGGGTTTAGGAGACCAAAATATCACTTCATCTTTCTTGCTTTTCTCTTTTCTCTCTCATCCAAGAACCCTAGCCACCATTCTTGTTTCTTTCCTTCACCATTCAGCCAAGACAAGAACCATACCATCCAACCATCCAAATTTTCATCTAACCAAGTTTTCTAAACCTAAACACCATCCTAAGAACATCTCTAGTTGAGAATTTCTTCAAAATCTTCCATTTGGAGCTTGGAAACCAATCTTGAAAATTTTACCTAGAAGGTGAAATCTCATGCTTTTCTTTTCTCTCTTCTTTTTCAAAGTTCTAAGCCATGATTTATCCATGGTTTAGGTTCTTTTTCATGGTTAGTAACTTGTAGATTTTTGTTTGAGTTGCTAGGTACTTTGGTGGAGAAAACCGAACCCTAGGAGGAGTGAAAGAAATCCATTTGTCTTCATTTAAGGTAAGAGGAAGACTAATCTTATCATCCCTTGGTGGTGGTAAGAAGATGGAGTTTTGATTTTGTGATTGTAGAATCCATAAGGATTCATGTTTGTGCTTGTTAGTAGCTTATTTGATGTGGTTGTGTATTTGTTAATAGCTTTCCTATTTGTTGTTTGTAATAATTTGCATGTCTACAAGCTTTAAGTTGCATGTCTACAAGCTTTGATAATATTGCATGTGTTAGAATTGCATGATAAAGTATAGAATTGCATGATAATGTATAGGATGTGAATAACATGTCAAGGAAATGTATGTGTGTTCCAAAGAGCATTCCATGATGGCTCACGGCCACTAACAAAAATGGAGAACCAAAATGTTCTCTTAATTTTCTTAAAAGGTGATTTAATTAACCTAGGAGAATTAAGAAGGTTTCAAGTTGTTTAGATCAAGAAAAATGAATTTGGAAATCAAATGGCATAACCTTACATTTTCGGCCAACAAGTCTAATTTCAACACTTTGAATTCTAAAATTATTTTCTAAGGTAATGATTTAATCAATGTAGACAATACAAGAGATTTAACATGTATTTAGAAGGTGAAAAATAATTTGGAAATCAAATGCAAAGTTTTTATCAAATTCGGCCAACATGCCAAATTAGATATTCATGTTTTCTAAAATTAATTCCAAGCTATTTTCAATCAAGAAGAAGCAATACAAGTTAAAGTAAATTTTCTACAATGAGTTTTAAAGAAATAAAGTGGTTAGAACTAAGTTTAAGAGGTTAATACTAATGATTTTTACTGTAAGAAGAAATACAGTAACTTTCGAAAATTTCTAACATATAGCTCATGCTTTATTTTGAAGCATGTTAGTAATTTTCAAAAGGATTAAGTATATGGTTTTAAAATTTTAATAAAAAATTTTACGGTAAAATTAGGAAACCATTAATATAATTTTATAAGTAAAATCTTTCAATTTTTAGTAAAAACGGACAAATAAGATAGAAAAGATGTCCAAAAGACAAGATTATACGGTATGGAAAATATTATACGTAGCTTAAAAGTATTATTTATTATTTCATTTTATTTAAACAAGTAATTTTAAGGAATTGGGTCAAGAAAATGATTTAAAAATCTTACGCGATTGAGAAACGTATTAAAAATCCTACGCGATTTTGAAAAAGAAAAATATACTTAAGCGATTTCAAAACGTTTGTAAAAACGACGAGATTGTGAAAACGCGATAAAATTTTTACGCGATTGACCGTTATCTTGTATTTATTTTTTTCATTTGTCGGGAAAATGTGAACCCGCATGAGGCTTTTGAGGATTTTTATTTGTCGGGAAAATGTGAACCCGTCTGTGCTTTCTATATTTTTTCGCCATTGAGGGCATATTATTATCTTGAGGGCATTTTCGTAATTTCATATTTTTTGGAATTATGTATTGTGTTTATGCCAAATTTTTGGTGTTTTGGTTGACGAGACGAATCACATCGTGTTGTCGATGCGATAAACGTAGTGTGGTTCATTGTTCTAATGAACTTGGAGACGTTAGTGTACGGGATCCCATAAATGGACGGATTGGTAGCTCATTTGTGGCCCAGTAAACCGATAGCACACTAATGGACTCGACACGCACTATATTTAATCGAGATTTGTAAAGTCTAGTAGTACATTTGCCTGTAGTGCCACAACGTGAGACCGTGAACTACACCACGCCTAGATGATGGATTCCTGTGTCGTGGGGCTATAGATGCAACGTGTGTGTGCATGCAATATGGTTGGTTAGGTGTTATTTGTGGTACTAATAGATTTTTACGAGTCATTCTCTCTGATATCTTTGTGTGTTTTTAGCTCCATGGAGTAGGGTGTGTTGTATATTTATTTATTGGGATCTATTTATTTATTTTATCTTATCTAATTATTTTGTCTTATCTATTTATTTTATCTTATCTAATTATTTTGTCTTATCTATTTATTTTGTCTTATCTATTTATTTGGTCTTATCTGTTTATTATATTGATTTATTTGTTTTGTATTTGTGTTATCTATTGTTGTATTGTAGCATTTGTTTCTTATTTTATCCGTAATGGTGTGTTGTTGGAGTATTTACATCTTTTTGAATCTTTACACTACTGTTACTTATTACTTGTTATAGCTTTTCATATTGCATGAAGCGTATATCATTGTTGTTTGTCGTCTTCTTATTGGCCATGTTTGTGGTGATTTTAGATTGTCTTACCTCTTTATTGTATGTGTTTTTCGTATATATACTGTTTATATGGTAAAGAGTTCGAAGAAGAGGAACAGCCTCTTGAGGTTCTGTACCCCGAGGAGGAGGAGGATCAGCTAGTCGACGACCAGTTTGACGATCAAGAACCATCTGATCATCCATACCTATTGGATTGATTAGTTTTGGTATGGCGGTGCCCGGATTTTTGGGATTCGTGACTCTGGAGTTTCACGGTGGATCGCTTTCGTGGCACATGAGAGGAGATAGAGACTCGGTGACGTAAATCTGATCATCTAGATATTTCTTTCCATGATACTTTGGTACAATATCATTTTCACTGTTGTCATCATTCTTGATAAAAAAAGAATTCATTTGCTTTTGGTTTCTTTTTTATTTCCTAGCCTCTCCACCAAGGGGTTTCTGTTCGCTAGAAAAATTTCTTCAGAAAATCATATAAAATCATTATTATAATTTGCAATGCTTTTCTCCTTCCTTTTTTTTATATATTGTTACTTAGTCTTGTCATCATCATCATAAGAGATGAAATCATTTCAGTACGCAAACTTTTGATTATATCAACCACTTGAAAATATTATTATTAGAGTCATAATCCTCACTATTAGTGGCAGGCGAAAGATGAATAGAGCAATCAAATATCGGACTACTCAGAGTCACTTATAAAGTGATTCTAGTATATTCTAACAAATTTTTTGCCAGAAAAAATTTACAGTCACAGGCATTTTTAGGTGAAATATCCACAAAAAATTTTCAGGTGATTTTTCTGCCACAAAATGTGGCAAACTAACAATCCGCCATTTTTTTTTTGCAACGAAATTCATTGGTGAATTCTTATTTCTGACAACCATTTTTTTGAGAAACGAAAATCCACTGAAAATTTCAATTCCCGAGTAATTTTGGGGAATTATATACAAATTTGATCGCTGGTAATTTGTGAATTTCTTACATTGCACCATGCATGACAATTTGTTTACATGGAAATTTTGTTTGACAAAATTATGATTCCAGTTGTCTATTCGAGAAAGGAATTTCTGTCTCTTGGGATTCTCAAGTTCTTGATGACGTGCAAATTTAAAATGTCAAATAAGCACAATAACAATGAATTGACAAAGTAGCAACTTGGCAGAATGGGTAGAAAGTGCAAAATAAATGAAGTTGACAATAAATTAAAATGTAGGAATGATAAATGGAAGAAAAATATAAATGTGCATTCAAAGTATATTGACAAATAAAGCAAATGCGTCAAATGTAGATGAATGAATGAAATTGACAATTGAACTGACAGAGTGTAAACTTAGCATGAATATAAATATCTGTCAAATAAAAGTAACAAGATGTAAATTGATAGTCAATCCATGGTTGCATGGAAATAAATCAGCATGAAACTAAAGTGGAAAAGAACTTCAGTAAAAAAATCTAAATGACAATCAAAGTAAAATACAGTCATTAATCAACTGGAATGCAAAATGCATGAAAGTAAATTGACTGAAAGGAAAAGAATGAAAATTAAATGGCAAAGCACAATAAGAGTGCAGGAAATATAAAGAGCATAAATTTAAACATGTATGATGTAAGAGTGCAAAAACTTAAAGCAAGAATTAAAAGAAGAACATCAAATGAACTTAATCACTTGATGCATTAAAATGAAGAGAGGAATATATTGAAAAACCATTACATTAAACTCAAAAGTATATGTGTTTATGATGTTTTTTGGTCAAGACCAAATCCAACAAACAAATAATGAAAAATTAGGTGAATGTGGGTTTTGAGTTACGCGGTAATCTCGTATCAAAGTTTCAAAAGATTTGTCTATTGACAGTACAAATATGACAAATTCAATTTCACGGATTATTACAGAGATTTGTCAAACAAAAGTTATGAAATAGGAATGTGAATACATGAAAATAAAGGAAAGCATGTAAAGTGCAGAATGTGTAAAGTGCAAGGAAGATAAAGTGCAAAAAGTTTAAATGTGCAGAAAGTTTAAATGTGCAAAAAACATAAAGAACGTGAATTTAAAATGCAGGAAAAGTAAAGGAAGTTGAAGAACAAGTGCAGAAATGTAAAAGGATTGAATGTAAATTGCATTAAAAGTAAAGGATGGAAGGCATACTTGATGTGAATCCATATATCTGCCTGAGTGAGAGGTTTAGGATTTTAACCAAATATCCAACCATTTGTACATCGCAAATCCTAATATTTATAGGTAAACTATAAAAATAACTGACTACTCTAAAATCTGACACGTAAGTGACAATTATTTTTATTCTTAGGCCACATCTGTAACAGTTATATTATGTCTAAATTGAAATATTTAGACATAACTGCCTAATTTGACTTCAAAATAAAGACCTTGACTCTTCTGAATACTCGACAACATCTTCTGCCTCTTTCTTGACAAGTCAAATAGCAATTCCATCACTTAGCCATTTCTACTGATCTTTTAGCATCTTCGCCAACTTTGTATAACTTGTTTTGTCAGAACTTACTTTCTAACAATTATTTGTCGAAACCACATCCTTTTGTCAATACTCTATCAAATCATAACTTGGCACTTTCATTCTCCCATTTCCTTCGACAGCTTTATGCATCATCCGACAGAGCTTAGTTTTTAGCCATTCTTGTCGAATGACGTCATCCTGTCAGCTTTTATTGTGTCAAATCGTAACTTAGCCATTTTCATTACCAAGTCACATTATAGCTGACATCTTTTATCATTTTCTGTCATATTATTCCATCAGAAGGTAGCCTTATTTGTACATAAGGATTTCCTCTGTCGAATTCAAATTTGAAATTTATCCCCTAACAGATGCCCCCCAAAATTTTGACTTTTGACAGCTTATGGAGGAAGACAAAATTTTATAACGAATGATCTTCAATTTTCAATTTGGGAATATATATATATATATATATTAAAATATAATTTCAAAAGATTTTCTATTAAGATTTAATGTCTATCAATAAGACATCAAATCTCTCTTTTCCCAAGAAATAGAGTTAATAATTATATAGCCGTATTTGCAACAACCACCTTTTGAAATTCACGTTTCATATCTTTAAATATTTTCTAATAATCAATTAGCTTACTCTTCCATCTTCCTCATCAATCTGCTTTCTCTTCATGAATCTCTTTTGTATTCTTTCCATACCTTGCTTCCATGGCTTCTTCTAGCAAACAGAGCAATGATTCAAGTACTCCCAACATCATTCACGACCCTATTCTTGAAAAGTCGGAACTTTGGCAACAATCCCAGGTAATTCTTCCTCTTTTTGATTTCTCTTCAGAACCTCCTCCTGCGTTCTTGGGCCCTCTATTAAATCAAGAGTTTTTCCCTGAGGAACTTCTTTCCACCTTTCTATGTAAAACTCCTGATGAAGATGTTCTTGCTTCACTCCCTTGTCTCCCCATCTATTATGTCAAAAAATCTAAAAGGTTATTCAGAACCCCCCTCTCCAAAATCGACGAATATGTATCGTGGCTCAACAGAGTTCAAGCCAAGAAAGAACAATCTTGGAAAAACATGGGGATTTTTTATTTTATTCAACTTTCCCGCCATGTCATTAAGATGGAACCCTCAATGCTTGGGGCATCTATTTTTTTTTGGAATAAAACCACTAACAATTTTCATTTCCCCTATGGAATGATGGGTCCAACACTTTTTGAAGTATCAGCCATTACTAGTCTTCGCCCAGATGGGACCATTATTCATCCCTTTATGGAACCAGACCAAATGATCGACGTTCATTCTAAGAAAAGCACCTCCTTTTCTTCTTTCATTACCCTTCACCGTCAAGATACAGATTAAGTATTTGACGAGGAACATGTGGCCTTTCTGCTTCTTTGGCTATTAGCTTATGCTTTCTGCAGCAAATCCATCCAAATTTCTAAAGCTTTTCTCCCTTTGGCCAATCTCCTTCATGAAGGTAAGAAACTAGCTTTAAGCCAATGCTTGCTAGCAAATCTTTACCATAGCATAAATCTATTGGTTGACAATGTGAGGACCAAAATCAAAAAGAGCAATGTTGGTAGTCCTGTCTGGTTACTTCAATTATGGTTGAATGTCATTTTAGAAAATCGACTAGCATTTTCTCCTCCTGACAACTTTTCATCAGACTCATATGGACCATGACTTTGCTATCTTTCTTATGAATCTTTGGGCAAAAATGAGAAACACAACTTTTCTCATTTCTTTAAAATCTTTCATTCCCTCTCCAACAAATCAAAGCAAATTCAATTTGCTCCCTTTTTCAAACGTCAAAAAGGTCCTGAATGGTTTACCAGAACCATTTGCCCTTCTGATTCTGACAACATTCCCATCTGGTCGAACTTTCTATGTCGACGTGTCCTTTTCACGGGCCTTCCTTCATCAGGTGACGGATCCATCTATGTTCACCTTGCAAATTGTGTTGCTCGTCAAATGGGCCTATGCCAGTCTATTCCAGCACCCTACTCATCTGATCCTGATGATCATCTTGTCAATGCCTTTGCTTCTAAGTACAAGGATATCATAGATCTCTTCAAAGAAAACAAAAGACGCAAAATTCCTCTTGTACTTACACCCTTCACACCTCTGCAAGGAGTCTCACAATGCTTCATCGACTGGTGGACTAACTACTATCAGAAGTATCATCCCAGTCTGACGGACTGTCTGAATAACATTGACATTTTTCCTGTGCAGAGACAAGACCCAGGGAAGAAAACCAAAGGTAAGCATATCCAAGTAATTCATGCCTATGAAAAATTTTACAAAATGAAATGAGATCCTAGGTATCCTCAGTTGACTATTCGACACATGGAAGAAATTGTAGCCAAATTGAAACGAGAACATAATGAGCGATGTTCAATAAGAGCTCTGAAATATTGGAACAATGCTTGAATTTGACCAGAGATTTTTAAAACTCTTTTTCCAAATCCAGTCCCATTGCCATGTGCTCGTTTTGATTTGGCTGACATATTTCTTGGGAATCTGACACAAGCTAGTAACTTCAAAACTCTCGACAGAATAAACTCTTGTACAAACTTTTTCCAAACTAAGTCTAATGGAGTTACTTTTGCTCGTCGGTTTGCCCCTTCCATTTGAACTATCTACCAAGGTTACCTAGGACATTACCACGTATCCTCAAGGTATTCATTTTTACTTTTTTATCGAACTCTTTCTTTCCAATTGCTGACTTATATATATTTTCCTTTGCAGCAATTGCTTTGAAAGAACCTCTTTCGTACAAACAATAGACAGATCAAGCTGACGAAGAAGAAGAAGAAGAACCTTATTTAAAGAAGAAAAAGGTCATAAAGAAGAAACAAATAATTCCTTCTAGTAAACCTCCTAGGCCAAAGCAGACTGTCTCCAAGTCTTCAAAAATGTCGGCCAAAAGAAAAATAAATCTTTCTACTTCCGATACTTCAACCAAGAAAACCAAACAAGATGACAACTTGTCGACTTTTGACTCTGCTGCCAAAGCCAAGGTAAGATTTTAACCTTGCTTTTTCTGTATTATGTATGTCAATCACATCTAATTATTTCCGTCAACTTGTAGGAAATCACAGCCTCCAGATCTTCTACTCTAACTGCTGCATCTTTCAATTCCTCGTCAACAGAAAAATCAAAAGTACTAACCAATTTCTCCTTTGTCACTTATTTGTCTTTTGATATTACTAACCCACATTCCTTTCTTCTTTTGTAGACAACAAAATCTATTCCTCAAGAACTTATGTCAAAACAGAAATTCATTGATCTTGACATTACTTCCTCTGATTCAGCTAAGGTAAATGTACCTTCGCTTTTACCATCATTTTCAAGAAAAATATTTGCTCATCTATATACATATTTTACACGTCAGGAACCACATTCCGAGCCAGCAGCTTCTGAAACTTCTTTAGAAGCAAACACTGAATCTCATCGAGAAATAGAGGTTCGACAATCTTTAGAGGTAACAATTTTGACATGTACCTTTACCAACTATATTAATTTTATTTTTCATTTTGTCAGAACTCAAATTTGAACTAAGTCAACTAAGTCATTAACATTAATGTGGAAATCCCACCATCAAGCATTCAAGCTTCCCTTGCTGACCAAATTCTTCCTCCATCTGTTTCAACTCCTCAACCAGTCTCATCCTCATTTAAAGAAAGACAAGAAGTCTCATCGGCTCCCCATGATGTCGCCGTTCCAGACCAACACATCAAACCCATTCAATTTGAATGCATTGCTGAAAATGTCATGGAAAGACTTCTAGACGAAGTTTCACCACCAAATGCTCCACCTCCTTCTTCTGCAATTCCTTCTGAAGAAGAAATTAGCAAGGATCAGGACACATCTCTTGCACTTGAAGATTTAATCAACATGCTATCAGCACCTAGCCATAGAAGCTCCCCTCAATCAGCTCGTTCCTCGACATTACAGAGGCAGGTCTCCAATGATTCTAGAGTCGTCGGATTAATGCATGAATTAAAGGGCTTTTTCAAATACCCTTTTGCAACTTTATGTTCCGATGAGGCCATTCAACAACAAATGATAAAGATCATCGGCGAGCTTGAATCTGTCAAACAAATTCTACCCATAACTAGCCAAGGTATCTTTTCTATGGTTTAAGACTTTCTTCAGAGCCTGAGTTCCAAAGCTCCCTTCATCAATCAAAATATTCCTTCTTATAAAAAAGAAGAGGAAGAAAGAAACAACATCCTAAACCAGTTGAATGAAATGAAAGCCGACAAGGATCAACAAGTCAAACTACTCGCTACTGGGAAGATTGCTGAAGCAACCTTTGATCAAAAAATTGCTAGATTAGAGTAGGATTTAAAGGAGGCCAAAAATCAAAAAGAAAAGCTCAGCTTGGCCATGGCAAACAATCTGGCAAATCAACAAAAAATTCAAAGTGATTCTTATTAGCTTGAAGGCAAGGTCAAGGCCCTTATTGGCAAGATGCAATCTTTGGAACCTGACTATCAGTCTGCTCTAGCCGACAAAGAATCTCTTGAAACATCTTGGGAAACTTTAAGAAAAATGCAACCTTAAGTCTTTTTTTTATTACTTAGATTGCTTCGACAATGTAACTTGCAATTGACAATAACCCTGAATAAACTAAAATTTTCCTTACTCATTTTTTGTCAATCTTTAATTCACACATTGTCAGTTTATATGGTTTCAAATACTTGCCATTTATAGATTTAATTCTTAAACCAGAATTAATCTCGACCAGTGCATAAGTATTCTCAGAGAACACTTGAATGACTTTGAATGGTCATTCCAATTTTGGAAACCATTTACCAAATTCTCGACAAAGTTTATCCATGGGCAACACAACTTTCCAGACTAAGTCATCAACTTTAAAAGACTTAAATTTAATTCGACTATCATAATACTTTGCAATTCTCTCTTTCTATCGAATCAAATTTTCTAATGCAATCAACCTTTCATCATGCAACTCATTTAATTCGTCGAACATCAAATTCCAATAATGTTCTATTAGTAATTCATCTTGCTTTTGAATACGAATTGATTGAAGGTTAATCTCGACAGGAAAAATTGCGTCATGACCATAAACTAACTTATATGGTGAAGTGCCTGTCGATTCCCTTGGAAAGTTTTTATATGCCCATAAGATCTGGTCAATAGTATTATGCCGATTCCTAGGCTGTCGACCAATATGCTTCTTAATCAAACTGATAATTATTTTATTCACGGCCTCTACTTGGCCATTTGCTTGAGCATAATATGGAGTCGATGTTAACATTTTTATTTTCCTAGAATTAGCATACTTAACAATTCTTCTACCAGTAAACACTGAACCTTGATCAGTTGTCAAAGTTTGTGGTATCCCAAACCAATAAACTATATGATTTTCTATAAAATTAATTACATCTTGCTGGGTCATATTTTTCAAAGCAACAACCTCCACCCATTTATTGAAGTAATTTACTCCAACCAAGATGTACTTATGTCCTTTTGACGAAGTTAGGTGTATTTGGCCTATCATGTCTAAAACCCATCCTCTAAAAGGTCATGGTTTGACAATAGAATGTAATTCACTAGCTGGGATATTTTGTATATAACCATGTTTTTGACATTCTTCACAAGACCTCGCAAACATTATACAGTTCCTAACTAGAGTAGGCCAATAGTACCTTTGTCGTTGAAGGATCCACTTCATCTTATCCCCTACCTGATGAGCTCAGCAAATTCCCTCATGGATTTCTGACAAGGCAATGTATGCTTCTGCCTCATTCAGGCAAGTTTCCAAATTCCTGTCTACAGATCTCCTATAAAGAGCTCCACCAGACACAACAAACTTTGATGCTTTATACTTAAGTCTCTTGTTTGCATCTTGACTTGGATTCTATAAATACTCTATTATTAGTTTCCTTCAATCATTATTTATCGAAATGTCATTCTGTAAGACATCTCGTTCCTTTAGTGGATACAAGAGTTCTCGAATTTCCATTATGCTTGACAGAATCTTTGAAGAAACTTTATAACCAGAGGCTGTCTGAGCTAATTCATTAGCCTCTTGATTTAGACTTCTAGGAACATGCTCGACAATTACATTGTCAAATTTTTTCATTAACTTACTTGCTATAATACAATATTTAGTCAGATTATAACTGACGCATTTTTATTGCCGTGAAAGTTGTTTGACAACTAACTGTGAATCCCCAAAGATGTGTATATTATGTGCTCCCATATTCAAGAGTATCTCTAATCCGACAATCAAGGCTTCATACTCAGCCTTATTGTTGGAACAATTATATTTGAGTTCGAACATGAACTTAGTTGGAATTCCTTGAGGGGAAATAATTAATACTCCTACTCTAACTCCTTTTTGATGCCTTGAACCATCGAAATAAAGATGCCAGGGTTGCAACTCGGCAATATTAATAGTTTTAACATCCAAACAAGGATGGTCGGCCAGAAAATCAACAATGGTTTGGCCTTTGACAGCTTTCATAGGAACATATTGTAAAGAATATTCAGACAAAGCAACAATCCATTTACTAATATGCCCATTCAAAACTGGTTTGAATAGCATATACTTTATTATATCAGTTTTTGACATAACTAGTACATTATAAGGCATCGTATAATATCTTAACTTCGTACAAGAAAAATACAATGCTAAACACAATTTTTCTATGGCACTATATCTTCTTTCAGCCTCATTCAATACTTGACTCAGGTAATAAACAGCTCTTTTGACACCATTCCCATCTTCTTGAGCTAGTAAACTACCTATAGTCTCTTCTGATGCTGATATGTACAATTTCAACAGTCGATGAGTCATTGTAGGTACCATGACCAGTGAATTTGTCAAGTATTGCTTGATTTGGTCAAAGGCTTCTTGATGACAAGGCTCCCACACAAATTCTTTCTCAGCCTTCAACTTGATTAATAGTGCAGAAACTCTGGTCCTTCCTGACAAGTTGAAAATGAATCTTCTCAAAAAATTCACTTTCCCCAAGAAAGATTATAACTCTTTCTTATTTGTCGGTGCAGCAGCTTTTAAAACAGCTTTGGCTTTATTCTTGTCCACTTCGATACCTTTTTTGTGAACTAAGAATCCCAAAAACTTGGCAGCTAACACTCCAAAGCCACACTTTTCTGGATTCATTTTAAGGCAATGCTTTCTCATTCTTTCAAATGCTTGCCTCAAATGTGTCAAGTGGTCCTCTTTAGTTTGTGACTTGATAATTACATCGTCAATATACACTTCCATGAATTTGCCAATGACATCATGGAAAATAATAGTCATTGCTCTTTGGTAGGTGACCCCTGCATTCTTTAAACCGAATGACATGACTACCCATTCATATGTCCCAATAGCACCTGGACATCTGAAGGCAGTTTTCGACACGTCCTCTTCGGCTATAAAGATCTGGTTATAACCTGCATGACCATCTATACAACTTAAAATTTTATGCCCAGACGCAGTGTCAACCAACATATTTGCTATGGGCATAAGATATTCATCTTTAGGAGTTGAAACATTTAAATTCCTAAAGTCTATGCATACCTTTAACTTGCCATTTTTTGTAACAACAGGAACTACATTAGAAAGCCATTCGACATACTTGGTAGTTCTAATGAATTTAGCTTTGAGTAACCTTTCAACCTCTTCTTTAATTTTGAGCACTACTTCGGGAGCAAACCTCTTGTTCGCTTGTTTGATAGGTCTACATCCTTCTTTGAGTGGTAATCTATACTCGACGAGGTCTCTGCTTAATCCAAGTATTTCATCGTAATTCCAAGCAAAACAATCTCTGTATTTTGTTATTAAGTTGACAAGCTCCTTCTTGAATTCCTCTGGCAGAATAGCACTTACAAATATAAGTCTCTTATTTGTTTCATCACCCAAATTTATCTTTTCCAGAGTATCCTCTACTTCAACATTTTATTTTTCATCAGCCCCTTTTTCAAATCCTAAAGGGCTGTCATCTAAAACGTAATCTGATAATGTACCCTCTGAGGTACACAATGTTTTATTGGCCAGATAGGCCGACTGCTCAAATAATCTTCAACAACTATTTCTAGTGCTTGGTCGTTCCTCATCGGCCTTGTCTACTAGTCGACAGCTAAACTGGTCCATCAGGCAAGCCTTCAGAGCCTCTTTGTCTACGACCCCATTATTGACAGTAACAAGCTTGACGTTTGGTGCATATACCTTGAAGTCCACATGAAGTTGTTGTAAGTAACATGGGCTGTCATCAGCTTCTATTATTTCGATTTGATCCTCTGCATTCCAAAGGATCATTTTTTGATGTACTATTGAAGGAATTGCTCCAACAGCATGAATCCAGTCTCTACCTAATAAAAAGTTGTAACTTGACTTGGTGGGGATCACCACAAACAGCGTCGATCTCTCTACTGACCCAATTTGAACATTCAGCATTGCAACCCCATCAGATGGAGAAGTCTTGCCACTAAAGTCAGTGACAATTATATTTGTTGGCATCAAGTCGGACTCATCCTTCCCAATTTTCTTAAACATGGCTCTGGGAATAAGATTAATGGCAGCCCCTCCGTCTATCAATACTCTGTTGGTAGGTTTTCCTTCCAACAATGCTTTGACATGCAATGGACGCAAATGAGCCTTTTGTTCATCAGTCGGCTTTTCAAATTGTGTCAAATTGTCAAACACAGTTACCATGTTTTCTTCTAAAAAGAAACCATTATCTGGCAAATCCCATTCTTCGTCATTCTCATCCAAGTACTCAATTTCATAATACCCTTCAAATTTAGCTGGTATTACTGAAATTAAGTTGACATTCATTGTTAAAAAATTTTTCTTATCTCTCGTCTCTTCGCCATCAAAATATGTTCCAAGCGTGGCATAATCTCTGTCGATCGAACCTTCATCTGATCTGACATCCGACACAGTATTACCCATTGCCATGATTATATCATCCAAGTCTTTGTTCAGATCCAAATCCATGTCAAACGTTTATTTATCATCAAAACCCAGAAGGTCGTTGGGGTCATTATGGGCATCGATAATTTCATCCATTGACAGGTTCAAGTTATTAGCAGTATGAAATTCTGGTTTGAATTCGATCAACTCATCACCTTTCTTAACTTTAAAAAGTGTCCTCCTCTTTTGTTCGACATCCATTTCTAGATCCTTCAAAATCTTCATATCTTCTTCCTGAGACCAATCTTCGACTTCTTGATCTCCAGACTTATCTTGACTGGTCAGGGTTTCCTTTCTAGCGGCCTTTTCAGCGACCACTAGCCTAATGGGCCATTTCTTACAGAATTGGCCTTGACTGTCCTTTACACCCTTGTTTTGCACCATAGGCTTTTTCTGCCATTGCTTTCTTTCTAGTTGTCTAGTCGACACTATTGATTGGGTAGAAGTTACCCCCTGGTGTCAACATGATCTTTCTTGACAATACTTTTTAGTTTATTATCCGCTTGACCCATGCCTTGTGCTGGTTTAGTTTCCACCACCAAACAACCCTTATCAGAAGGTTGTTCCTTAATTGTCAAGTTGTTGGCCAAATCCTTCTTTTTCTGTGCCTGCCTGTACCTTTGAAGTCTTCTTTTCTGGCTACTTGACAGTGGCACTCGACTCGATGGACTAGGTATATCTCGGTCATTGAGATTTTTGTTTTGCATCGATATGCCATGTCGATAGTCTTCATCCCAAAATGGGGTATTATTCTGGAGTCTATTCCTTCTGGCTTTCATCCTATTGCATAACTCAGGGAAACGAGCCACTGCAGAATTCTTCACCCAGGTATCCACCGAGACGTTAGCAGGTGGCACTCTAGTCTTTGTCTGTCCAACAGTTCGACGAATCTGGTTACTACCCACAGATTCTCCTGATGATTCTATCAACCAGCCTTTTGTATTTAGCCGAGGTGAATAATTTGGCCTTGGCCTTGGTGTATAGAATGGTCTTTGTCGAAAATTTCTTTCAGTTTTGTTGAATGATCCACTTCTTTTCTGGAAACCCTTTGACCATGATCTTTGGTTGTCAGCTTTTTGGGCAGCCGAGTCATTAAAAAATGTCGAACACTTTGAGCAAAGCTTCACTCTACCACTGCCCTCCATCCTTTCCAAGAAGGCTTGCCATGGTTCCCCAAACTTTGGGAAGAGGTAATGCAGATCTGACATTTTTATCGTTTCAAATAGTGAATTTGAAAGGTCCGACACATTCTGAGCTTTGGCTTGAATATTAATCATGCTAATGTTCAACGGAACTTGGCCTTCCATGTTTGATACTTGTTTACCAAATGGCTCTGTGTCAACCTTCAGTTCGCTTTTCTATTTGTCAACAAACTTGAGTCTTCCTTCCATGAGTGCTTTCTGAATTAAGTCCCCGAAATGTATACATTCGTTAGTTACATGACAGACAATATTGTGAAATTTGCAATATTTTCAGTCTTTAATTTCATCAGGCTTTAAAAGCCTATGACTATACGACAACTTAATTTGTTTGTCTTTCAACAAAACATCAAAAATTTGGTCGGCTTTTGTAACATCAAACGTGTATACTTTCTTATTCACAAAACTCATTTTCTCTTTAGCCCTTGCAGGCTTTAAGACTTGACAAACGTAAAGAGGTCCGTTTTTTAATTCAACAATGTTTACTTCAAATTCTTCAGGACTTGAAACTTCTTCGTCGGATTCTTCTAATCCGACAAAGTTAATTTTCTCTCTTTTAAGAAATTTCTTTTGCTTTTGTAACTTTTTAGTCTTTAACTGCTCAATTTGCCTGACCTTTTCCCCTAATTGAGCTAAATTAACAAGGTGTTGATTGACAAGTTTCTTTTTGACATAATAATCCAATCCCCCAACGGCTATCTTAACTATTTTTGCCTTAGGAATATATGTAAAACACCTACTTTTCATTTGCCTGAATCTAGCCAGGTAATCATCGACAGATTCATTATACATTCTTTTGATGTTAAACAAATCTGTCAGACTAACCTTCATGTCACCTCTAAAGAATTGATCATGGAAAGTCCTTTCCAATTGTACCCATGAATGGACAGAATTAGGTCACAAGGTGGAAAACCAAGAAAAGGCATTTTTCATGAGTGAACTAGGGAAAAATCTCATCTTTAGGTTCTCTATATTTGCTAATTCACCCATCTCTATTGTATACCATGTGATATGCTCGACGGTCGACTCTCTATTTTCTCCAGAGAATTTAGACAATTTAGGAAGTTTGATCCCTCTAGGCATTTCTGCCTGTTGGACCCAATCTGGGAATGCTGACACAAAATAAGGCTGGTTGGCATAGCCAACATTGAAGCCAAATCTGTTCAGAACTTGTTCAACCACTTGGTTGACATTCTGTTCCACTTGATTCCCCATAAGATTTTGTCGAAGAGCACCTAAAGCAAGATGCATACCTACTCCTGGTTCCTCATTCCGACGAAGTAAATGGACTTGACCATATTCCAATCTAGGTTGGTCTTGCCCTGGTATTACATTAACTTATGGTATTTCTGCTTGTTCTTGTAATGCGTTTCGGTGAACTTGTCTAAGGCCAACACCATTTTGTGGTGGGACCTCATGTATTTGTCCTTGGTCGACACCCTGAGGTTGTTAGGCCATGATTGCTGGCCCTTGTGGAATATTATTAGTTTCAGGTGCCACTATTCCCAAGGCCTGATTTAGTCTCGCCATATGCAAGGCTAACGTATTACATGTATTGTTAGTATTCTCCATGAGGGGTGTAATTATAGCATCCATTTGCTGTGTGAACATGTTAACCATGTCATGGTTGTTGTCGTCAATCTGTTGACGTACACTAGCCAATATGGCAGGCGTCAAACTGATAGTGCTTTGAGGAATTTGTCTAGGCATGCTTGGAAAAACAGGTGGTCCCAAATTCAACTGTTCTTGTCGAGCAGGAGTTGTGACACTTGTTCCTGCCACTCCTATCCCTTGGCTAATACTACTATTTTGCCCCCTGCCAGAGTCACTGGCTGGTTAACAAGGGCAGAACTTATTAGTTGGCCCGTCGGATGGTTCAGGAATCTAAATGGCATGCCATATAAAGGCTATGTCAGAGGCTGTGTCCCTCTTGAACTTGAATTCACTATACTGTTTGGTGAAGGTTGACTCACCAAAGGCACCACAACCTGTTCCAACACTGGGTTTCCCCGTAAAGCACCTGTGGGCACCACGTCTACATGAGGAGACTCCTCTTTAGTGGCTACAGGAAGATTTAACACTTGATTGTTCGCGTCACTCATGGTTTGTGAGTTGTAAGAATATGGAATTATCAATTTTCCACTTCATAGATGCATAAAACCATCTTCCAATGTCAAAAAGTTCGTGGCACTTACGAGTTATTCTAAACTCGTTCTACTGGGCGTGCCAATTTGTTTATGGTATTTTTTGGTCAAGACCAAATCCAACAAACAAATAATGAAAAATCAGGTGAATGTGAGTTTCGAGTTACGCGGTAATCTCGTATCAAAGTTTCAAAAGATTTGTTTATTGACAGTACAAATATGACAAATTCAATTTTACGGAGTATTACAGAGATTTGTCAAACAAAAGTTATGAAATAGGAATGTGAATACATGAAAATAAAGGAAAGCATGTAAAGTGCAGAATGTGTAAAGTGCAAGGAAGATAAAGTGCAGAAAGTTTAAATGTGCAGAAAACGTAAAGAACGTGAATTTAAAATGCAGGAAAAGTAAAGGAAGTTGAAGAACAAGTGCAGAAATGTAAAAGGATTGAATGTAAATTGCATTAAAAGTAAAGAATGGAAGTCATACTTGATGTGAATTCGTATATCTGTCTGAGTGAGATGTTTAGGATTTTAATCAAATATCCAACCATTTGTACATCGTAAATCCTAATATTTATAGGTAAACTATAAAAATAATTGACTACTCTAAAATCTGACACGTAAGTGACAGTTATTTTTATTCCTAGGCCACGTCTGTAATAGTTATATTATGTCTAAACTGAAATATTTAGACGTAACTGCCTAATTTGACTTCAAAATAAAGACCTTGACTCTTCTGAATACTCGACAACATCTTCTGCCTCTTTCTTAACAAGTCAAATAGCAATTCCATCGCTTAGCCATTTCTGCTGATCTTTTAGCATCTTCGACAACTTTGTATAACTTGTTTTGTCAGAACTTACTTTCTAACAATTATTTGTCGAATCACATCCTTTTGTCAATACTCTATCAAATCATAACTTGGCACTTTCATTCTCCCATTTCCTTCGACAGCTTTATGCATCATCCGACAGAGTTTAACTTTTAGCCATTCTTGTAAAATGACATCATCCTATCAATTTTTATTGTGTCAAATCATAACTTAGCCATTTTCATTATTAAATCACATTAGAGCTGACATCTTTTATCATTTTTTGTCATATTATTCTATCAAAAGATAACCTTATTTGTACATAAGGATTTCCTCTGTTGAATTCAAATTTAAAATTTATCAGCTAACAATATGAAATGACTTGATTTTTCCTTGTGTTGCCATGTGTGTCAGACTGACGTATGTATGTATAAGGTATTTCTCATGTGTTTTCCAATCATTCCTCTGCCTTAACAAGAAAGTTTATTTATAGACAAATATACACTCTAAGATCTTGACACATGTCCTTCTTTCCTATAGATCTAATTTTTTTTGGGACAAGTATCTCACATGCACTATTAACACATCATCTAATTACACTTATCTGGCTACTGAACATAAATTGACATAGACTCTTTCACTTTGAATTTGATCTCCTTAACTATCAACTTCGTTCTGCCCTTTCGAACGCAACTGTCACTTTATTCATCGAGTGCTCTCAACCTTGTGACCTAGTGAATCTCATTAAGTATTGGCAATTTGCTCACTTGTCTTCAGAGTATCCATAAACTTGTCGAACACTTCTCAATCATATTTGCTTTCCTTGACATCTTCTAACTGTTGAATTTACGTCGAATAACCATTTAGTCAAATAACTCTTATTTGTTCCTTCTGACCACTCTCTCTGGAACTTCAAAATTTTGAATTCCATTAAGCTTCGTGGTTATCCTTCTAAGAGCTTGCCCATCTTGACAAAATCTACATAACTTGTCTTGCCTCTACTCGTAAATTAAAGCATCTAATTGACTTTTCTTCAAGTATCTTTTTTTGACAACTTTACTCTGATACTCTTTTTTGGGTTCATCGCCTTGCCAAATAGATTTCTCTGTTCCTTCGAGCCGGTCAAACTTATTTACCTAACTATAAACTCAAATTCGTCAAAGAGATCAATTTTGACAATAACAATAATAAATTAAATTCACTAACATATTACATTTTCTTGCTCAAGTAAACACATGGATTTGGTTCAAATGTAAAAATCATTTATTGGTGGATGATTTATAAGCAAGGAAGAACGAACACTTCAGAATAGTCACGATGTTATACACGTATTTATGTCAGACATCTAATACTCCTAGCTACATTCTACAATTTTTACATTTTTTTAGACTTTTTATACCAACTTAGATGGGAAGACTACAACAATTAGATAAATTATAGTGTTTTATAAAGTTTACAATGTCTAATGCTTACTTTTAAAACATTTATTCCCTCTTTTAATTTGTGATTTGTGTTTTTATGTTAATTTTATACTAATTTTATCTATTTTATCATAGTCATATTATGTCTTACAATTCTTAAAATTTGTTGTATCTCTTATGTTTGTGTAGTATCATATTTGTATTTCGTATTGTATCTATGCTTCTTAATTTATAAGTCTTATAAGTGTTTATTGAGTTTGGACATCTATCTGACTCTAAAATGAGACAACTATCCCTTCATTCTAAATTTTTACTATACCAAAAATAAAACTTGCTTTAGTATTAGTAATATGAAATATTAAGTTTTATATAGATTTTGTTAATGTATATCTTTAGGACACATAATAAAAAATATTTATAACCTTTCATCGATTTATCTTAATACTTAAAGTAAGAAAATATTAAATAATTTTAAAATTTTTTAAATATTAAGTACTTTTATTTTTATTTAATATTTCTTTTAATTTCTTAATGTCTATCCTAAAGGCACACAATAACTAAACTTATTTTATTTTAGAACTGTCTAAAACCAATAACCCGCTTAAGTAATACAAGTCTCTTACTACTTGAGATTGAATCACTGTTATTATTACGCATAACCAAAAAAAAAAATCTGAAACTAATACAACAACTTCCTAGTTAAACGGGAGAGAAGATTTAAATCACATCTCTATCCAAAACTCATTTACGCACAACATGCGTTCATATGTTTAATAAGTTTGTTAGATTTAGATTTGTTTTTGAAATTTACAAACTGATTAATATATTGATTTAGTTCGATTATGACAGGATTATGAATGGATCCACGCCAGTTTAATTTACTACTGTAAAGATGTATGAAGAATCGAACCCAAACAAATTGTAAAGTGAAGACAGACTTGAAAGTCATCTAGAAATATGATTTCTTCATCTAATTTCACACTTCTTCATTTGATTATTATATGCTTGTTTGGTAACGCTTATTTTTTAAAAAATAATTATTTATTTTTCAAAAAAAAAAATTAGAAAGTTTTTTATTATAAGTTATTTTCAACACAATCAAAATAAACTAATTCAACAACACACTATATCCAAGTGCACAGAAATTTCCAGCTACTTAATTGAAATTAGCTCGGTAGGGTAAAATCAAGGAGCTAATTTCAAAAATCTCAAATGTGGTAAGAGGAACATCTGACATAATATTTACAAGGAGTAAAAGGAAGAAGCTTCTAATTAATTCAAGATAAGTGAACTAATCGTTGCTGCGAAACTGACGAGCCAACCAATCCAGAAGTTCTTTTCTCGTTGAACTCTTGTAGAACATTGATGAGGGAGCGTGATTTCTTGGCCGCATGAGGAGTACCATCCGTAAGAAGTGAATAAAGCAAAGGCATAAGTGAGGGATCCTTAGCTAAAACACCTACTACCTCTGCACCAACGTTGACGCTTAGGGACAGCAAAATTGAAACACAGTATTCCTTCCCTGGACGCGACGTTGCAGATTGCAAAACCCGAATGATTAATGGCAAAGCCTTGGCTTGTAATATAGCATGTGCTCCCTCGACACTCTCTGCCAAGGCAACGAGAACTGCTAAACAATCAGTGATAAGATCAGCTTTATCTGAAGAAGCTAAAACACCAACAAGGGCAGGAACAACACCAGCTACAAGCACCCTTTGATGATTTTTAGGAAGCAAAATCAACCCAAAAATCGCAACAACTGCATTCTTTTGCCCACAAGTTGTTCCTTCCTTGATCATCTCTACTAAAGCCGGGATTGCATCAGGGTTTTCTCCTATTAATTTCCTGTACTCTTTCACCGAAGAAAGATAAAATATTGTAGCAGCTGCGATTTGGCGAGCTTCTAAACTATGCCCTCTTTTGAGAACCTTAACTATAGGTGCTAATCCCCTACTTTCCATGATAATTTCCCTGCCACTGGCGTGCATTGAGAGCTTCAAAAGAGCAGCGATTGCATTCTCTTGCGTGGTTTTATCATCAGTGGCTAAAAGATCTAGTAGCGGGGGCACCGTGCCAACCTCAACCAAACACGCCCTATTGAAAATGTTGTTCGTAGCAAGCAAACGGACCTCAGAAGCAGCCTTGTTTTTCTGCTCATCTGTTCCAAACACCAGCCTCCGAGCGAGAAACCAAGAGAGGAATTGCATGGAATTCGCGGCGGCAGGACTACCGGGCTCGATGGTCCTCGTTATACCGCGGTTCCAATTACTCGACTTGGTGATGGAAATGCCGTGATCGGCACAGAACTGTTGGATTAGCTTCTTAAGCGTTGTGTTCGGGACTAACTCTCTGCTTTTGAGCCTCTCCCCTGTTTTGGGGCATATCATGCTTCCTGCTTTCAGCCATTTCTGAATGGAGGCTCGATCGTAAGTCTGGCCAGTGGATACGGTAACGGGATCCGTCATTAACTCGAGGGAAATCGGGCACCGGAAATCCTCTGGTTTTACGCAGCTTAATATCTCTGTGCTGCACCTTGCTTCAGGTTGCTCTGATGCGGCGCCGTTTTGGAATTGGAAATCCAACAGAGTTTCGAAGATCACTCCTCTACAGTAACACAAGAACCCCAACAAACTACTCAACAACGGAACCTCTCCCTCCTCAGAACCAGAGCACTCAAAACCGATCATTTCCTCTTCTAAGAATTTGACCTCTTTGTTACAATCAGTCCAGCTCTTAATCTCGAGATAATCAAGGATTCGCTTCGTGGCATTCACGTCGGGTTCGGTTCCCCTCTCGAACTGTTGCAAAACCGAGTGAACTCGTTTGGCTTCACGTTCGTCGTCAGAGTCGAGTTCCATTTTGGCTTTCCTAGCTTGTTTGGTTACTAGTTCTACTAACTCTTTCACTTCGCCACAAACCTCGATGTTATGCAGGGGCAACACGTCAAGGGCGGTGGCCACGGCACGAATGAGAACCCTGAACTGCGTGGCAACGTATTGGGACTTCATCAGCATCCAAAGGCGTGCACCTTCGCTAGCGCAATCTTGCATCAAGAAGTGGATTTTTTGGAAGGTGAGGTGGAGCTCCGAGAAGCAGAGAACGTTGGGGTCTGGGATAACTATACTGCGGTCTCGGATTTCTTGGAAGAATATGAGGAGGATAGCGATCTGGCGCGTTGTTTCTCTTGCGTTTCGTCGTTGCGTGGCGAAGAATTTGGATTGGAGATTGCATATGTTCTGTGAGAGAGTGATTAAAGAGGCGAGAAGGGTCGATGGAGATATGGCTTCACAGGGGCGCACCGCCGGGAACGATAGGGCACGGCGATGTGTTGGGTTGGGTTTAGGAGTCATTTTTTAATTTGAAGCAAAGGAGTAAACGAAAACACTGAAACAGGGGAAGTCTGTTTCTCTGAATCTCGAAGGGTTTGGATATTGTGTGGCGGGGTTGGTCAATTATCAAGAAGGAAGGTACCTGTGCTGACTGGATGATCTTCTGGACACATGGCACGGTGGCTGAGATTCTGGACCCAGGGAGGTATTGCTTTGAGTTTACTCGGACGGTTGTGTAAAGTGGATAGGATGGGGATTGATTTGGTAACTATTTATTAGTACTAGTTAGTAAATGGAAATGCACGAAATTTTTTAAAGTTTTAATTTTATTAATTAGTTTTTAACATGTTATATGTATAAGTTAGATCAATTAATATCAATGTAAGAACACAACTCTTATACTAAAATCTTATCTTTGATTTTGTTTTAATATAACGGTTGATATTAGCTCATTTAATGAAGGAGAATATTAATATCTAATTTTTAATGAAAAAAGCATGAGTTTATTTTTAATTTTAATGAAGCAAGAGAGTATGATTTTATTACTTAATTTAATTTATTTTGTTTATATTTTTTATTTTTATATTTATATTAAAATAATATAATAACATTTAACATATATAATTTTATTTATTAAATAAAAAAATTGATTAAAAATAAAATCAGTTTTTATTTTTATTACTAACTTTAATACTCTATGAGCATAATCAGTTTCTTCCATTTCTTATTTAATAAATAAAATCATATATGCTAAATGTTATTACATTATTTTAATATAAATCTAAAAATAAAAAATATAAAAAAAAAGTCAAGTTAGTAATAAAGTTATAATCTCTCTGTCCTTCTTGCAAATAGAGTTCTATTAGGGTTTTTGTGTCCTGGCGGCTCGCTTTCAATGAAGGTTTATTCTCATGATTTGTGAGTCTGATCTCCACGATGGTTGGAGTGTGGTTGATCGACAGTTGTTGGGTGGGAGTTAATGGTGGCTTTAGGTGATGGCAGAAGATATTATTTGACGTTACAAGAGCCTCAAACTTATATACGAGGAAGCGAACGTGATCGGTGCAAAGAAAGAGGATGGAGGTGGATCAACTTCAAAAGAAAAGTTCCTGTTGATGGCTAGACTCTTGTCTTTCAACCATATGGCCATGGGTAAGATAATGCAGAACATTTGGAGATTGGTTAAAGAGATGGAATTCAGGAAGATTGGTGATAATATCATGCTTTTCGAGTTTTCTAGTAGAAAAGACAAAATGCATGTTTAAGATAATTGTGAAAATTTGATTATTTCAATAATTAATATTGTATAAAAGCTTTTTGTTATAATTGATTATAAAGATAATCTGTTTCATTTAGATATTTTAGCTGAAAATCGATTTTAAACTAATCTATTTTATTTAGATGGTATAAAAAAGAATCGCTCTTATGTATTAAATTACCAAAATAGGTATAGAATGATAAAAAAATTATTTGATTGATTAAAAAAATTATTTGATTGATTAAAAAAATTATTTGATTGAGGATAAAATAGTATTTACATATCAAAGTATAGAATAATCCTAACAACTTTTTAAAAAAATGCTCAAATTATAGCTTTTTTTCAAAAGTTGTTGCCGTACAAAATTTTTCCATCAACAGCTTTTATGCAAGTTGCCAAACACGTTGCTAACATGAACCAACAACTTTTATGCAAAAAAAAAACTATTGGATGCCCAAAACAATCTGAAACAAATAGTCTGATTACAGACCTCCTGTAATTGATTACACAGGCTCTGCCAGGCAAAATATGCAAAGTTAGAATGCCTGTATTCGATTATATACCCTGTATAATCGATTACCAAGGTTCTGTCAAGCTCATAATGAAAAGTCAGAATGGGCATAATCGATTACATGCACATTATAATCGATTACAAAGTTACCTAGAAATTTAATTGATTACATTCCCAATTGTAATCGATTACAGAGGAACCCAGAAATGTAATCGATTACAACCTCCCTTGTAATTGATTACAAGGTGGTTTAAAAGGAGCCCTGGATGCGCGAACGGTCATTTTCATCAGAAGCTCTACACTTTCTCTCTCATAGCCACGAACCACCTCTCACGAAATTCCCCAAAATCACTCCCATTTCTTTACCAAATCACTCCATTCCACTCTAAATCCCTCAAAATAACATTCTCTACAAAACCCATCACCCTTTTCTCAACAAAATCCACCCAAACTCAATCTCAAATTTCCTCACCTATATGTCTCCCTCTCTCTCTTCAACCACGAACCAAACCACTAAAAATCCTCCATTTCCTCCTGTTTTTTCCATCACTTTCCTCACCCATACACTACCAAACACCTTTCCCCTTCACCTTTTTCAACCCATCTCTCTCAAAATGGTTGAATCCTCATGCAAGGCAAAGAAGCCCAGTACAGGGGTTGCTGGTGCTTTATCTTCCCTAGCTCCTTCTATCATCATTCCTAGCTTGGACCTCGCTGCTCACTTTAGGACCTCCAAACAAGCTGAAGTTTTTTGCCAATAGTTTCACCTACGAAAAATCATCCAGCCCAGGAATCCCATTGTTGAGTTTTGTTCTAGTGAGCCTTTGGAGAGTTTTCATTTGATTGAGCGACTAGACTTGATCAAATTTCTGAGCATTAAGAAGGATATATACCCTAATTTAGTTCGAGTATTTTATGCAAATTTGAAATTTAAGAATGCCTGTCAGATATCTGAAGTGAAGAAGAAACCTATAGTTATCAACTCCAGTCTTTGGTATCAATTAACTGGGCTGAGTACTGATGGTGCAAACTTTACTGGGTTAAATTAGTAGGGTAATGAATATGATTATAAATCTGCATTTAACTCTGTGATGAGAACAAGTTTCCACCCCGATTTGTGGGTTTTGGCTACTGAGCTTACTATGGAAAACATGGTGCTTCACTACATTATAGCCAAGGCCTTGATTGCCAGAGGGGGAAATTACTCTTAGGTTCTGAAGGATGATGTACTAGCTCTATGGGCGATGAACACAAACCGCTCCATTAACTGAGCTTATTATGTCATTCAGCACATGCTGTGCATGAAGAGGGATCCTCATCCTCTACCCTACGCCATGCTTATCACTGCGATTCTTGAGTACTTCTATATTCCTCTGTTTGGGGAGGCAAAGGGTGAGACTTCTGATGGGCATGAGTGCATCAGTATGCATACTCTGACAAAGCTATAGCTGAAGAAGATTGATGATAACTAGTATTACCTCAATCATGGGGTGGATGGTCACATACCCCGAGATGATGATGAGGAAAACTTGTTTGTCCCTTTATTAGGCCACAAGTGCACATGTCATTTAAGTAATATAATGAAGAGTAAAGTTCATTCCCTCTAGGATGATTGGCTTCTAATACTAAGTATCAACTAATAGCTTAAGTAATTTTATTTAAGAACATATAAAATAGGAGAAATTGCAGTAAAACTAAATCTAAAGACTACAAAGCAATAAAGATAATGGTTTAGAGATTTAGGGAATCCTTTTTCACCTCATATTTCAACTAATGATATGCAATCCTTATAAGCAACATTAATGAATAATCAAGTTAGCTTGAGAATATGATTTAGTCAAAAGCCTATGTCTAGATCAATTAACATTGACTTCCTTCACCTAGCTTACTATGCTTCCATGAGAACTAGTGCAAACTCCACTAATGAATAATCTATTCTCAAACATACGCTATACATGGCTAAAACGTATATTTTTATCCTAGTGAATCATTTAACCCAAGCCAATTGAGTAAAATAGAACATGCATCAACCATACCATATCCATATCCATAAATCCCTATGTCTAGTTCATTTGCAACATTGAAATCATGCAATTGATGGCCAAATAAGAGCAAGCATTAAGCATAGGTATGAAAGAACAAAATCAAACATCAATCCAAAGTCAAAGAAACACATAATCATCAATATACATACAAAAATCCAAAGTAATCCATAAATATAGCTCAGCTAAACATTGAACACGAAATTATACAACAAAATCAGTGCTCAAAAGATAGAGGGAAGAAAGAAAAACTAAGGGAGAAGGAAGAAAGCTCATGGATGTGATCTTCTATGCTTGAATCATCCTCCCTAAGGAAGATGGTCTCCAACCTTGGCTCCCCATATAACACCCCAAATTTCACTAATTTACAGTATTGTCTGAATTGTACTATTTTATGTTTTCTATATGCTGTAAAATTATTTTAACTGTTTTGTGACTGTATTTGATTGTTGTATGTGATTTACTCTGAGTAAAAAATAATAATAATTTTTGAGCTGGGAAAAATCTTTATCTGATTATTTGGAGCTGGGGGATCTTACTAAACCAAATTCTGAGTAATACGTGTATCAATCTTTTAATTTTTAGAATTTATCTGTGAAATAAAAATATTTTATATTTTAATATTATTTTATTATCCAGTGGACAGTACCTACTGACTTTAAGGCAGTAGCTTTTGCCCAGTGGACAATAGGAACCGAAAAAGTCTTTGTGACTTACAATTCGATAAACCAATAGGAATTGGTCAATGATATTGGCTTGAATTTTCTAAGTCAATAGGAAGGTAGTCAACAATAATGGTTGGACTAGTTAGTTAGTAACAAGAAAACCTAACTAAGTTAGCCTAAACTTAACTAAGTTAATCTAGAAAGCTTAATAGTAACTAAATGGAACAAACCTAGTTAGCTACTCATTAGAGCCTTAGTTAAAGAATGTTCTAGCATGATCAAGAAGGTGGTTAGTCATATTTAGGTAACTAGATGGTTAGCCAAGTAACTAGAAAATCTAACTAGATTCACCTAAGCTTAACTAGATGCCTAAGTGAACCAAAACTTGGTTTGCTCTCCCATTGAGCAATTTGGTTATGGCACCTCTAAGAAGCATCAAGAACTTGATGACTTGATTCTCTAAGCCTATAGGAAACAAGCTTGGAGGCAAAGCTTTGAAGATCAACCATTGATCTCATCTAAGGCTATTAGGAAGTCTTGAGTGGTCAACCAAAGTGGCCACCTCCTTTGGGAGATCCATGGCAAGCATAAGGGGAGGAGAGCATTTTCACTTCATCATCATCCTTTATATCACACAAATCTATTCCCTCATTTCTCTTTCTTCCAAGAACACAAGAAACTCCATTCTTCCTTGTTTTTGGAGCTCACGGCCTCTACACCAAATCCATACCTCCACTCTTGTAAAATTTCATCCAACACCACTTCCTAAACCTAACCACCATTCTAAACACTTTTCATGAAGTGAGTTTCTTCAAAATCATCCATTTAGTGCTTGGAAAACAACCTTGAAGTTTCTTCTATACAAGGTGAAAATCCTTGTTTCTTGTTTCTAACTTGATTCTTGAAGTTCTAAGCCATGATTGATCCATGGTTTTTCTTTTTCAACCTTAGTTTATGACTTTAAAAATTATTTAAGTTTGTTAGGATTTCTTGAACGCTATACGAAATCCCTAGGAGGAAGTCCAAGAAGAGTTTATCTTCCTTAGAGATAAGAGGGAGATTTAATCTCATCAACCTTGTATGGTGGTGAGAAGATGGATGTGTTTGTGGTGAAGAATCCATAAGGACTCATTCACTTGGTTGTTTAAAGTTTTTCCTATTTGTGATTAGTTTTGATGCAAGTATGTTTATAGCTTTGATATATGTTTAATTATGTGTTTATGCAAGCATGATAGATATTGTATGCCATAGGATGTGAATAACATGTTGAGGAGTTGTATGAGTGTTCCAAAGAATACATGAAGCTCACAGGTTCACCACCATAAAGAGAGCCAAAATGTTCTCAACTATTTTCTAAATCATGGATTAATTAATTTGATTGGATTAATGATATTTACAAGGACTTGGATAATAGAAAATAAGTTAAAGATGATTTATAGAGAACATAGTGAATTTTCGGCCAACATGCCATTTATGATATCTTTGATTCAAAACCATTTTCTAAGTTTGGACTATGCAATTAATTTAAAAGAGAACTCAATTTAATAGATTTTAGAGAATAAAATGAATAAAATTATTTTAGAAGCTTAATTAGAGAAATTAAGTAAGGATGGGAAATAAAATAAACACTTGAAAAGTACTAACGTATAGCTCACCCTTTGGGTTTTAAAGTGCGTTAGCAAGTTTCGAGCTGTAAATATTGGTTAAGTCCAAGAAGGGTAATTTTTAAAGGAAACAGTAGAAAATATTACTTAAAGGATTTTCAAAAGGAAATGCTATAAATAAAGTTAAAAATAAATATATAATGGAGAAAGTTTCAAAATATAATTTAGATAGTAAAGAAATATTTTACATAGTTGAAAACTATTAGAAATATCTTATGCATATTCAAAATAATGATTTTGTAAACTACACGATTGAGAAAACGATTTAAAAATATTACGCAATTGAGAAAATGATTTAAAAACGTTATACAATTGAGAAAATATTTTAAAAATACTATGCGATTTTAAAAATGTCAAAAAATATTTATGCGATTTGAAAACGTTGGAAAAAGGTGAAGTAATTGTGAAAATGCGATAAAATATTTATGCGTTTGAAAATAACAGTAGTTTACTGTCGGGTTAAAGTGGTAGACCCAGATATGTTGAAAAGTGGTACTGCCAAGTGGTGGCATACTAGTATAAAAAATAATGATAATGTTGTTATTTATGTATTTTGGCTTATGCACATGCATAGAGAAATGTGTCAATTTGGTTAAGATTGTCAAGTTGCTGACGAGATGAATTACACCATAGTGCGGGTACGATAGGCGTAGTGTGGTTCATTGAGTGAACTTGGAGGTGTTAGTGTGCGGAAGATTCTATATGGGGACAATTGGTAGCTCCTCTAGGCCGTGGTACCGGGCAACACACCAACGATCTTGACAAGCACTATTCTTAATCACGATTTATCTTAGACTGTCTGGAACAATGCCTATTGTACACGATGTTTTGACTGTGTAATATTTGGCTGGGGCAAACGGAGCTATAGGCAGATCGATTGGGTCATTCTCTCTGATGTTTGTGTTTAGCTCTATGGAGTAGGAACGAGTCTGTGTACATTGACATATGTGGTCTGCATCATTATGTGACATTTATATTTGATCTGAGATATTATGTATGATTGTGATAATATGATTTGACATATTGATTGTTGTATCTGTATGTACTATCATTTTCTATACTGCCATGCTGGTAGTGATGTAGATTGTCTCACCTTTGTATGTATTTCTATATTATTATTTATGTTTGATAAAGACTTTGAGGAAGAAGAAAGGGAGCAACCTCCTTATTGTCAGTACGAAGAGGAACAACATCCAAGTGATCAGTGCGAAGAGAGCGAGCCTCTAGATTATCCTTACCATTTGGATTGATTTAGTTGTTATGGCTTTATCGGATTTTCTGAGGTTCGTGAAACTGGAGTTTCATGGAGGCTCTGAAGCCTGGCGTCTACATGTGGATAGAGAGTTTGTTGCTTCTGTGGGACGAGTGACTTTGTCCCTCAGTAAAGAATATGAGGGTGTTCCAATATTCTCTACTACTGTATATGTGCATCTAGAGTTACCCTTATCTATTAGGCGCTATTGGGGTGGACGTTTCTATGCCCCAAGTGATCTTAGTAGTGTGTCGACAGCCCAGACTCCTATCCGTAGAGCTTCACGACATCCGGGGTTTCTATCTTTCGATGATCTCCAAGAGGAGGATCATTCAGAGGATCAGAACTTCTAGATGTGCACTTGGGCTAATGTACAATTTGTTATAAGTTAAACAGTTTGTAGTATGTAAATATTTGTATCTTAGAAACAAAATCATACGTATAATTATGGTGTGTATTTAATAGTTTGTTTTACTTCATGTTCTGTTTATTTTATTTAATGTTATAATGTACAAAAAGAAAATTTTTACAACTTATAATATTATATGTTAGGAAATGATTTATAACTTGGGTAAGGTTTTATTTTAATTTGTCGAAAATGTGACATCCTAAGGAGGGTGTTACACCCCAAGCCTCCAATTTGCCCAAAAATGAAGTTCCACCTGCAGCTTCTCTAAAACCTAGAAAGCTATCTCGTAAAATTTGCTAAAATTATATTTATAGGCCAAGGAAAACAGAGTCACGCTGTAGTGTTAGCATGCCTATGCCGCGGCGTGTGTTGAATTTAGGTCAGGATGCCGCGGTGCTAATTCCTCACGTAGAAGCGTTCAAATTTCGTAGCTCTCCGACTTATGCAAGGGATTGACACATGCCGCGACACTAACTTGCCCATGCCGTGGCGTCAGCTGCCAAAATATTTATGTGGCTTTCTCTTCCAATTTTAGCTCAAATGCTCCATATATCTGCTTGTTTGGAGTCCTTCCTATAATAAAAAAATCACCAAGTCAATAACAATTGCAAATCCACTTAATCAATGGCAAAATAAGCACAAATTGCTCAATATCATATTGGAAAGGCATCAAAATTAAGTATTACAAATATGAGCATAAAACCTTCCAACTATGCATAACCACAATGACTTAAGCAATCAATATAACACAGATATGGGGCACAAATAACTATATTCTATAGAGTTATCAATGACGCACATCCAGCTGCTCCAATTCCACCATCTATGGAACTCCTTCTTCATGAGCTACGTAGTCTCTGCACTCATGTTGATTATTAGTTTTAATTCACCACCTTGAGGAGCGAGTCACTCACACTGACGAGGAGGTCGCCATTATTCGCTCCTTACTAGAGAGTGCTTTGGGTCATCAGCATAAGCGTGCTTCCCCCTTCTCTACTGCTCCTTCTGCTACCCCTCCAGCTCTGATTTCTTTATGGAGTTATCAATGACGCACATCCAGCTACTCCAATTCCACCATCTATAGAACTCCTTATTCAGGAGCTACGTAGTCTCTGCACTCATGTTGATTATCAGTTTCGAGAGCTGCGTGCCTCTGTTCACTGCCTTGAGGAGTGAGTCACTCACACTGACGAGGAGGTTGCCATTATTCGTGCCTTACTAGAGAGTGATTTGGGTCATCAGCCTAGGCGTGCTTCCCCCTCCTCTGCTGCTCATTCTATTACCCCTCTCTGATTTCTTTAGTTGGACCTTCTAGTGCTACAGCTGGTGTCCCTGATGATAATGAGGAGATTCTCGAGTCTGAGGATGATCTTGCCACTGGTAACGATGACGTCAATCTTGCTAATGTGGCTGCTCACAATGACAGTGACAGTGAGGTGACTGAGTGATGCTAGGAGACTTAGTCATGATGTTTATTTTATTCTTATCTGACCTAGTAGCATTTTTTAAACTATTTTGTATATAACTCTGTTTATTCTGGTCCCTCTGCTGTTTATATACTTTGATATAATGTTTACTATGGTATTTTACTACTTCATCTATACTTTGTTGTTTATATATATACTTTGCACCTTGGATTATTGAGACTATCTGTTGTTGCTTTTCTGAGTATACTTGTTGGACTGTTGCCTATTTTATTATCTGTTGTTTTGTTGGTCTGTTTAGTGATCTTGGACATGCCATTATGTTGTTGAAACTCCGCCGAAATTTTTTTTTTTCTGAATGCTTATGTCTCTTATCCCTTTTATCTTAGCTTTTTGATAATGTCAAAAGGGGGAGAGATTGCATGAGTAAGGGGGAGTATGCATGAACTCAGGGGGAGAGCGATGTTTTAATCTTTGATATATTATGTTATATATTGCACTCTTCCTGTATATTAGTTTGTCATCATCAAAAAAGGGGAGAATGTGAATGCTTATGTTATGGAGATCGTGAAGATTTTGATGATAACAAAGCCAAGACGATGACCAAGTCCAATGGATGCAAATTGATATAGTTTTAAGACTTAGGACTATTTTGTAAAGAGCTCTCTTAATATCTCAAATGGTTTTTAAGATACTTCCTTCAAGATGTTTCTCAAAAACAAAGTTTTTGAACTTGGATAATACAAAATATGTTTAAATTCTTCAACAATCCAGGTTTTCTCAAATCACATTGTTTTCTAAGCTGAATTGGGCTTAAGAATTGATTCAAGGATGATTGTAATCTTATCCTTAGGTTTAGAAATAAATTTATAGCTTCTTTGCAAGCTTGTAATTGATTACAATGACTTAGTAATCGATTACATTCATGCGGAATCAATTTTTCAACAGTCAGTAGCTCTGTAATCGATTACTTGAGGTCTGTAATCAATTACACTACTTCTGGAGGCTTCATAATTGATAATAACATATTTTATACATTAATAAACCCTCATTTTTAATTATTTACATACTTCATGTACTTAATTGATTGAACTTGGTCATGTTTTGTAAGTTTGAGTTCAAATTATACTTAATTGATCTTTTCCAATATTATTGAGATTTTACATTATTTTTGTATTTTGGCCATATCTTGAGTTCTAGATATCTAAAAATTATGAATTTTATCTTGTAGAAAATATGAGAGAAAGCTCTATAACTTTGATGAATAGCTCAAAGTCTCAATCAAACATCTAGTGAAGCTAATTGGGCCTAGAAGTTAGAAAACAAGTTCTGTCACTAGAACCTGAGCATTGTACACTAATCAGAGCATAACTTGGACTATAGGAGTTGGATTAAGCTGAAACCGGTGGCATTGGAAAGCTAAGACAAAACCCTTCAAATCTCATGAAGATCACTTTTCTAGAAAATGACTTTTTAATAGAGTAATAATTATATGAAGATAGTTGAATTAGTTGGTACAAGTGCAGAGACAAGCATGATAATCATCCATCTACTCAACCATCATCTACCCACTCATTAAATAACTCCATTGTCATTTTCTACTCATCCACCCATCATCTACCTATTCATTAAATAACTTCATTGTCATTTTGAACTTCTCAATCTCTGTAAAAAGGAGCATTGGCTGATCATCTTGGGGCATCTTGGCTTAGAGATCAAGATCATGCTATTGTGTTAATTGTTTTTCTTGTTGTAGTTTTCTTTTGTTCTAAATTGAAGTTATGTTCATATTTTTTTTCTTCTCTCTTTCTTTTTTCTTGTTCATGAGCAACTAATCTTCATTTTGCTTGGATGAAAGGGTGAAGCTTTTGGTAATAAATTAAGGTTAGATTAATTTCTTTATTGTGCTTTAATGATGTATTATCAAGTGGTCATTATATGTGTTGTATTTTGTTTCTAATCAATTTAGAAACCCTCCTTGTAAAGTGGAGATCTTGATTCATTGTAGACAAAAGATTGGCATAATGAATGCTTGAGCTCATCAAGTGTTGGTGTTAATGGATAATTAAAGGAATTATCATATAATTACATATATAATCTTAATTGAACTTTGAATGTTGTATTTTTCGATTGGAACCTCCATTATGTGTGGATTTCAATTGAGTTATAAAAAGAAATAATCTTATCTTTAATTTATTACTAATAGTGGATCTCCTAGCCCAAGCAAATCCTTTTTCATTTGTGAACAACTTTCATCACCTTTATTGTTGTGACAAATCTTTTCCTTATCTCAAAGAATTTTCCTTCATCAATTCCATGTGGATCGACTTCGGACTTTCGAGAATTTATTACTTAAGACAACCTACACTTGGGTTTACATCTTTTAATTCACATCAAGTTTTTGGCGCCGTTGTCGGGGAGCTAATTTGAAGTTTTAATTTATTGAGGTTCTCTTTCTTTAAGTAAACTTTATTATCTGGTATATTCTTTCTCTACTCTTCTAATTTTCTAACTTTCTAACCTTTTAACCTTCTAACTTACTAACTTTCTAACTTATTTATATCATTTATTTATGCTTTCTAACTTACTAACTTACTAATTTATTTATTTATGTCATTTTGTTATGCTTAATATTTAATGGCTAGTTTATACCGCCGACTTGTACATTATTTTTTTTTACTTTAAGTCATTTATTTATGTTTAATTGGTATCGTGATTCAAATTTTGGTCGTTTGATTAAAATTAATCCCAGTACTTTATATATTGATTTATTTGAATCACAATCACACACAATTGACACAATGACTGGAAATGAAAGTGTACATGATGAATTTGAAAATCAACTATTGCGAACCATGCGTGAATATTTGCAACCACCTCGAAATTCTAGTCCATCATGTTTTATCTTTCCATTCAATGCCAACAATTTTAAATTTGAGTCAGGTATGATTTCTTTACTTCCTAATTTCCATGGTTTAGAATCTGAAAACTCATATTTACATCTAAAAGAATTTGAAGAAGTATGTATCGCTTTCAATGACCAAAATTGCACTGAAAAAATTGTTAAGCTTAAATCGTTTCCTTTTTCTTTAAAAGATGAAGCAAAAACTTAGCTTCACGCTTTGAAACCAAGATCAATTAACACATGACAAGAAATGCAAGGTGAGTTTTTAAAGAAATTTTTTCTAGCACATAAAACTAATACTTTGAAAAGACAAATCCAAATTTTTTTCCAAAATTCAAATGAAACATATTTTCAATGTTGGGAATGTTTTAAAGATTTGTTAAATTCTTACTAACATCATGGTTTTGAAAAATGGTGCACTATAAGCTTCTTTAATGAATGCTTAACACCTAAAACAAAACAATTTGTGGAAACAATGTGCAATGACGAGTTTCTTGATAAAGAACCTGAAGAAGCTTCAGACTATTTAAACCAGTTGGCTGAAAATTCTCAATTTTGGCATGGCATTGACTCTTCTGAAAATTCAATTAGATCTAACCTTACAAGTGCTAACAAATGAAAATATCACCTTAGTCAAGAAGAAGATCTAAATACAAGGTTTACCAGTTTGGAAAGAAAGATTGAAACCATGGAATTAGGGAAAGTGAAAGAAATCAAATCGGTGCAAAATGATGAAATTTGTGGCATTTGCGATGAATTAGGACACTTAACGAATGAATGTCCAAAAATTTCTGTTTTTAAAGAAGTTGTACTTGAGCAAGTAAATGCAATAAATAATTTTAAAAAGTCATTTACTTCTTCTTTTTTAGATTCATACAATCCAAGATGGAGAAATTGATGATCATATATTTTATACATTAATAAACCCTTATTTTAAGTCATTTACACTCTCCATGTACTTAATTGTTTAAGTCTAGTTATGTTTTGTAAGTTTGGGCTCAAATTGAACTTAATTAATTTTTTCAGCATTATTTGGGTCTTACACTATTTCTGTATTTCCGCCATATCTTGAGTTCTAGATGTGTAAAAATTATGTATCTTACCTTGTAGGAAAGATAAGAGAGAGCTCTACAACTTTTATGAAGAGTTCCAGGTAAAATTCGGACATCTAGTGAAGCTAAATGGGCTTGGAAGTCAGAGCACGGGTTTTGTGATTGGAACCTGAACAGTGTGCAGTAATCAGAGCATAACTCAGGATGTAGGAATTATCTTGAGATGAAATTTGGATATTTGAAAGTTAAGACCCATATCTACAACTTTCATGCAGAACACAAGAGCTCATTCAGATAGCTTGGAGGTGATATTGTGTCTGTAAGTCAAAACAGAGGTGCTGAAACTGGGCCTGATTAGTCTATAGTAATTGGGTCATATCTTGGGCTGTAGGATGAATTTTTGGTTGATCTTGGTGGAATTGGAAAGCTGAGACAAAATTCTATAACTTTTATGAAGACCACGTTGCTTTATTCTGATGGCATCCATGAGATCAACACTATATGATTTCGGAGACAAAGAATCTCAATAATTTTTCACTCACCAACTCACTATTTGGCATTTTCCACTCATTCACCCACTCATCCACCTACTCTTAATCAGCCCCCTTGTCATTTTGTATCCCTAATCCTCTATAAAAGGCACCATTGGCTAATCATTTGGTACTCTTGGTGTTAGGCTTAGTTTTTAGAAGTTATGGTTATGCTTGTTTATTGTTTTCCTTTGTTGTAATTTTCTCTTGCTCTAAATTAAAGCTATATTCATCTTTCTCTTCTTCTCTCTTTCTTTCTTCTTGTCTATGAGTTACTAAATCTTCATCTTGCTTGGATGAAAGAGTGAAGCTCTTGGTAATGAAATAAGGTTAGATTATTCTATTTCTTGTGCTTAAATAATATATTATCAAATGGACATTATATGTGTTGTATTTTGTTTCCAATTAATTTCGAAACCTTCTTTGAATAATGGAGATCTTGATTTATTGTAGGCAATAGGATTGGCATAGTGAATGCTTGAACTCATTTACACATGTTGGTAGATAATTAAAGGAATTATAGTATGATTACATATATAATTGAACTTTGAATGTTATATTTTTCTATTGGAACCTCCGTTGTGTGTGGATTTCAATTGAATTATAAAGAGAAATAATCTTGTCTTTAATTTATTATCAAGAGTGGATCTCCTAACCCAAGCAAGTTCTTAAATTCATTTGTGAACATCTTTTATTACTTTTGGTGTTGTGACAAATCCTTTTCTTCAATTAATTTTTCTTCATCAATTTCCTGTGGATCAACCTCGGACTCCCAAGAAATATATTACTTGAGACAACCTACACTTGGGTTTGCATCCTTAAATCCCGCAATCAAGTTTTTGGCGCCGTTGCTGGGGACTTGATTTGAAGTTTTAATTTATTGAGATTTTCATTCTTTAATAAAATCTATTATCTCTTCTCCCTCACCAGAGTAAAAGATCGGCTTGCCGATCCTTCGGTTTCTTTACTAATTCTCTAACTTTCTAACTATCTAACTTACTAACCTACTAACTTGCTATCATACTAACTTTCGAACTTTTATATTTATGTCATTTATTTTTGCTTACTAACTTTTATTTTTCGCTCTTTAACTTTTAATTTACGTCTTTTATTTTCTCGCTCTCTAACTTTTTAATTTTCGTTATTTATTATTGCTTTCTAACGTAATGAAATAATCTTTCTTCTTCTCTTCTCTTTTCGGCTCTGGTGGGGCTCGACTCTCTCCGGTTTTCATATTTTAAATTTATTTTCTATAATTTATTTTTTGCACTTTATTTTTCGCACTTTTATTTTCTGTATTTTACTTTCAGCACTTTCTAACTTACTAATTATTAACTCTTTAACTATCTAACTTTTTACTTTATCAGTTATCTAACTTTTTACTTGTTAATATTTATTAGGTGGTTAGTTTATACCACATCCTTGTTAATATTTAATGGCTAGTATAAACTATCGACTTGTACATTATTTTTTCTATTTTAAGTCCTTTATTTATGCTTAATTAGTATCATGATTTAAATTCTGGTCGTTTAGTTAAAATTAATCCTGGTACTTTATATATTGATTTGTTTGAATCACAATCATACACAATTGACACAATGGCTGAAAATGAAAGTGTACATGATGAACAAGAAAATCAACCATTGCGAACCATGTGTGAATATTTGTAACCACCTCGAAATTCTAGTCCATCATGTTTTATCTTTTCACTCAATGCCAACAATTTTAGATTTAAGCCAAGTATGACTTCTTTACTTTCTAATTTTCATAGTTTAGAATCTGAAAGTCCATATTTACATCTGAAAGAATTTGAGAAAGTATGTATTGCTTTCAATGACCAAAATTGCATTGAAGAGATTGTTAAGCTTAAATTGTTTCCTTTTTCTTTAAAAAATAAAGCAAAATCTTGGCTTAACACTTTGAAATCAAGATCAATTAGCACATGGCAAGAAATGCAAGGTGAGTTCTTGAAGAAATTTTTTCCAACACATAAAACCAATGCTATGAAAAGAAAAATCCAAATTTTTTCCCAAAATTCAAATGAAGCATATTTTCAATGTTGGGAACGGTTTAAAGATTTGTTAAATTCTTACCCACATCATGGTTTTGAAAAATGGCGCACTATAAGCTTCTTTTATGAAGGTTTAATACCTGAAACTAAACAATTTGTGGAAACAATGTACAATGGTGAGTTTCTTAATAAAGAACCTGATGAAGCTTAAGAATATTTAAACCAGTTAGCTGAAAATTCTCAATCTTGGCATAGTACTAACCCTTCTGAAAATTCAATTAGATCTAATTTTGCAAGTGCTAATAAAAGAAAATATCACCTTAGTCAAAAGGAAGATCTAAATGCTAGGTTTGCTAGTTTGGCTAGAAAGGTTGAAGCTATGGAATTAAGAAAAGCAAAAGAAATCAAATCTGTACAAAATAAAGAAATTTGTGGCATTTGTGATGACTTAGGACACTCAACACAAGAACGTCTTAAGATTTCTGTTTTTAAAGAAGTTGTACATGAGCAAGTAAATGCAATGAATAATTTTAAAAAGCCATTTACTTCTTTTTTTTCAGATACATACAATTCAGAATAGAGAAATCACCCAAACTTCAGCTGGAGGAATAATAATCAGTCACAATTTGTGCAACCACCACCTCCTCAAGCACAACATGACTCTCAAAATTCTCAAGGATATGCACCTTATGTCCCACCATATAGGAAAAACCTTGAAGAAACACTGCATGCATTCATAGAAAAGCAAGAGGCCATTAATAAAACAAACAATCAAACCATGAATGACATAAAAGACACTCTTGCTAAACTTTCTTCTACACTCACCATTCACAAGAAAGGAAAATTTTCTTCTCAACCTCAATCAAATCCCAAGGGTCAATACAGTCTAAATGAGGGGAGTTCAAAAAACTAACAAATGGACTAAGTCAAGTCAGTGATAACTCTTACGAGTGGAAAGTTTGTTGAAAAACAAATTCCCGAACCTTGTGAGAAAGAAGATGAACCAATTGCCCAAGAAAATGAATAAGCTAACTAAAAGGAGACTAAACTCTCGCCTTCACCCCCATTTCCTCAAGCATTGAATAATCCAAAGAAATTGGACCACCACACTAAAATTTTTGAAATTTTGAAACAAGTGAAGATCAATATTCCTTTATTAGATGCTATCAAACAGATTCCTTGTTATGCCAAATATTTGAAAGACTTGTGCATTGTTAAATGGAAACTAAATATGAGAAAGAAAGCATTTTTGGCTGAACAGGTAAGCTCCATTTTTCAGAATAATAATGTGTTGAAATATAAAGACCCTGGTTGTCCTACAGTTTCATGCATTATTGGAGAATATAAAATTAAAAAAACTTTACTTGATCTTAGTGCTGGTGTCAATTTGCTTCCATATTTAGTTTATCAGTAACTCAACTTGGGTGAGTTAAAACTAACTTCTATAACTCTTCTACTTGCTGATAGATCAATTAAAATTCCAAGAGGAATAGTGGAAGATGTGTTAGTTCAAGTTGATAAATTCATATATCCTGTGGATTTTATTGTCTTGGATACTGAACCTATGGTTGATAGTTGCAACTTAATTCCTGTTATTTTAGGCCGTCTATTTTTAGCAATAACAAATGCTTTGATAAATTGCAGAAATAGAGTGGTAAAGCTAACATTTGGAAACATGACACTGGAGCTCAATGTTTTTAACATGTGCAAGCAACCACAGGAAGTCCTTGATGAAAAGGAGGAAGTTGAAGGAATTGAAGCCATTATAGATGATCATCTTTAAACAAGGAGTTCTTCTGACCCATTAGAAATTTGTTTAGTCAATTTATTTGAGTCAGGCATGCAACTAGAAGATGATATCTCTGAAATATACTCTTTGCTTAATCGTACACAGGTAATGGAGTACAAGGGATGGAAGTCAAGATTTGAAGAGCTAAAACCAATGAATGATAATGCTCATGAAGAAGTACCCACACCGAAACTAAAGCCATTACCTGCTAGGTTGAAGTACACATTTTTGGGAGAAGAGTAAAACTTTCCAGGGGTAATTTCCTCATCTCTTACAGAAGAACAAGAAGGTATGTTAACAGAAGTACTTAAAAGGCATAAAAGTGCAATTGGATGGACATTAAAGGACATAAAAGACATTAATCCATTAATTTGTACACATAGAATACGTTTTGAGGATAATGTTAAAACTTCTCAACAACCTCAAAGAAGATTAAATCCACACATGAAAGAGGTAGTTAGAGCTGAAGTCCTTAAATTGCTTGATGTTGGAATTATCTATCCTATCTCTTATAGTCAATGGGTAAGCCCTACACAAGTTGTGCATAAGAAATCTAGAATAACAGTAATTGAAAATGATAAAGGTGAATTAATACCTACGCAAGTCTTATCTAGTTGGCGTATGTGTATTGATTTTAAAAAATTAAATGCTGCTACTAGGAAAGATCATTTCCCCTTGCCATTGCTTGATCAAATTATGGAAAGGGTAGCAGGTCATCCATACTACTATATTCTTGATGATTTTTCAGGTTATAATCAAATACCAACTGCATTGGAAGATCAAGAAAAGACCACTTTTACATGTCCCTTTGGTACTTTTGCAAATAGAAGAATGTCTTTTGGCCTTTGTAATGCTCCGGCAACATTTCAAAGATGCATGTTAAGCATTTTTAGTGACATAATTGAGCATTATTTAGAGGTTTTCATGGATGATCTAACAATTTTTGGAAATTCTTTTGAAAATTATCTTCATAATTTGGAAAATGTTGTTAAAAGATGCGAAGAAAAAAGATTTGTGTTAAATTGGGAAAAATGTCATTACTTGGTTACCTTAGGAATAGTGTTAGATCATGTGATATCTTCTAAAGGAATTGAAGTTGATAAGGCCAAAGTTGAATTAATTGCTCATTTCCCTTCCCCAAAAATAGTTAGAGAAGTTCGTTCTTTTTTAGGACATGCAAGATTTTATAGAAGATTCATAAAGGACTGTAGTGCCATATCTAGACCACTATGTAATCTTCTGTTGAAAGATGTACCATTTGATTGGACTCAAGAATGTCAAAAATCTTTTGAAAAATTAATTGGTCTTTTGACATCTGCTCCTATCATGCAATCTCCTGACTGATCTTTGCCTTTTGAGTTAATGTATGATACTAGTGATTATGGTGTGGGCGTTGTTTTAGGCCAAAGAAAGGAAGGTAAGCCTCATGTGATTTATTACGCAAGTAGAACTTTAAATAGTGCACAAATGAATTACACCACTACTGAAAAAGAACTACTTGCTATAATTTTTGCACTAGACAAATTTCTATCTTACTTAATTGGTTTTTCTATTGTGATTTTCACTGATCATGCTGCTGTTAAATATTTGATGTCTAAGCAGGATACTAAATCAAGATTGATAATATGGATCTTGTTGCTTCAAGAATTCAATATCACAATAAAATATAAGAAAGGAGCCGAAAATGTTATCGTTGATCATTTGTCCAGACTTACAGTAAGCTCACCTTTTGATAGCATACCCATCAATGATTCTTTTCCTAATGAATTTTTATTTTTTGTCAATTCCATGCCTTGGTTTGCTAACATAGTTAACTTTCTTGTAATAGGAAAGATGCCGCCTCAATGGACGCACCAAGATAGGAAGAAATTTTTGACAGAGGTGAAAAATATTTATTGAAATGACCCATACTTGTTCAAATATTGTCCTGACCAAATCTTTTGGAGATGTGTGTCCGATAGTGAGGTAGGTAGTGTCATTAAATTTTGTCACTCAGAAGCATGTGGAGGTCACTTTTCTTCAAAGAAAATAACTGCAAAAATCTTACAGTGTAGATTTTATTGGCCCATTTTATTTAAGGAATGCTATACTTTTTGCAAAAATTGTAAAAATTGTCAAAAAATGGGCTCAATTTAGAAAAGAAACATGATGCCTCTGAACCCCATCCTTGTTATTGAAATTTTTGATTATTGGGGAATTGATTTCATGGGTCCATTTCCATCCTCATTTGGATTTATGTATATTTTGGTTGCAGTTGCTTATATCTCAAAATGGATTGAGGTGATTCCATGCCGACACAATGATCATAAAACTGTTCTCAATTTTTTTTAAAAAAATATCTTATGTCGATTTGGAATCCCTCGAGCTATCATCAGTGATGGGGGAACACATTTTTGTAATAAACCATTTAAATCTTTAATGAAAAAATATGGTATTACACATAAAATTGTCACCCCTTATCACCCTCAGACAAGTGGACAAGTTGAATTGGCAAATAGGGAGATTAAACAAATTTTGGAAATAACGATTTACCCAAATCGTAAAGATTGGTCTTTAAGACTAAACGATGCACTTTGGGCTTACCGTACTGCTTTCAAAACATCTTTGGGCATGTCACCTTATCGGTTAGTCTATGAAAAACCTTATCACTTGCCTGTAGAATTGGAACATAAAGCATTTTGGGCCATTAAAGCTTTCAATCTAAATCTTGATGATGCTTGCAAGATACACAAATTACAATTAAATAAACTTGAGAAATTGAGAAATGATGCATATGAGAACTTAAAGATTTATAAAGCCAGAACAAAAGCTTTTCATGACAAGACAATTTTGAGAAAATCTTTTGAAATTGGTCAAAAAGTTCTGCTTTATAATTCTCACCTGCACCTATTCTTTGGAAAATTGAGATCTAGGTGAAGTGGTCCTTTTGTTGTCAAACATGTGTATCCTCATGGGGCCGTAGATATTGAGAATCCTAGGAATGGTACTGTGTTTAAAGTCAATGGACAAAGGCTCAAACCATTTCTGGAAAATCAAGTTGATGAGGTAGAATTCATCTCTCTTTTTTATCCTTGTTATGAATAGAATTCACTCTAATTTTGTTGCCTTGTTTTTACAGTTTTTTTGTTGCCGGTTAAGTGGTGAATAACAGTACTCTGTGACTCTCAAGTCGGTTTGTTTTTTTGGTTTCCCAAAATAACTGAATCATTCTTCTCTTTTAAAATGGATGTCATTCTTTCAAACCTGAGAAAACATTTTCCTTCTCTCCCTCAAAATGCTCTGAAAAAAATCTACAAAGTTATATGTGAAAAATTGAGATTGTTAATGCACAAAGGTGTACCAGAAGATGTACGCTGGATAATTTAAGCAAAGGTCTGACTAGTAGGTGAGTCTTTAATTTCATTTGAGCCATACATGCGAGGTCTTGGAAGAAGTTTGTATTCTAAAAGGAGAAGAACAAAAAAGTTACAAGTCTGTCACAAATGTGGATGATGGAATTGTAACAAGCAATGTCGTTCTTTGGGGATGGTTTCCACAAATAGAGAAGATGAATTTTTTTTCATTAAGAATGGACTGAGTAAGGAGTCATTAGATGATATCTTATTGACTCTTGAGACGCATTCTTGTGGATTAGTGCATCGTGAACTTCTTAATTTGTGGAAAATCTTTAAAGATGAAGAAAAATGCTACAGTCTTGGGAATCTAACTCTAAAAGACCTATTTGTTAATTTATAAGAAAATTGGATGGGAAGCTTATCCTCAACTCATAGAAGGCGTTTAAGCCGTTACTGGACGTGAAACCAGAGGCAGATGTGAGCCATATCCATAATAATCTGTACATATTATCTTCTTCTTCATGTTTTCTAAAAAAAAAACAAAAAAAAGAAAAAGAATAGAAAAACAAATATTTGAACAAGGGTGATCCGGAAGGAGTACCATGACTTTAATTAGTTGTGGAGTCCCAGTCTTTGGCTGACCTATCATTGACTCGGGTGGACCTTTGCACGCTGGTCCTTAAAAAAGTTCATGTACCATGCTCTGTAGAGAGCTGCACTCCATAACCCAATGTTTATCATCTAGGAACTATGGAGTTGATGGACAGGCAGAAGCGTCCCACTCTGGTTATTAGTGAGAAGTAACCTGCGGCTGGCAAAGCGTATGAGGCATTTGAGTTTGATCATCTCTTTTATTAGAAGGGGCTCTCAGCGCCCTGGGATGGGACGTTCTGGATCTTGGACATTACGGGTTTCAGATTTTAGCATCTTTATTGATGTTACGAGCCCAAGTGTGAGCTCTCCAGGTTCCAAACCCAAGATGGAAACCCACGATGGTTTCTTCTTTCTCTTTTCTTCGAATAAACAGACGTGAATATCTACTGCACTGGTGACACATAGTATAAAGATATGCCACTACTGCACTCATGACGCGCAGTATAAAGATATACAATGAAAACTGTACATAAAGGTATGTCATCATTTGCTATTATATTTCTTTTATCTTTGTATAATTTTGCTATATTTTGGTTTTGGACAGACGATCCTTTGAGCAGGGTCCTTCAGGGGTTTCTAGACTTCTTTACCCTGATGGTTTTCTTGAAATCCAAAAAAAAAAACAAAAAAAAATTTTAAAAAAAAGATTATGTGTTTCTTAATTTCAAACTTTTCTGACAACAACTAACCTACCCTTATAGGTGCTATTATTATCCTTTCCATTCTTTCTCCTATTTAAACACTCCATTTTCTCTATTTTCTTCCAACTCAGAATCATTCAAGGGGAAGGTGAGTATAGAAATAGAAGGTGTTTCTGTTCGTCAACTTAAAAATATATGTGTATTTTATGGGTCTAAGTATAGGAAAGGTTTAGAGTTTGTAAACACAGCTACCACTCTTGGTCGATCACTTGCTGCGAAAAATATTCATCTTGTATATGAGGGAGGTTGCCGTGGGTTAATGGGGGTTGTATCACTTGCAGCATATATAGGAGGCAGTCGGGTTTTAGGTGTCATTCCTGAACCTTTAGCTCAATAGAACATCACTGGAAAGACAATTGGGGAGGAACTTAAGGTATCATCAATGCATGAATGAATGAAGATAATGCTTGAAAACTCTGATGCATTCATTACCTTACCAGGTGATTTTGGTACCTTGGAAGAAGTTTTTCAAATTGTCTCTTGGGCCCAACTGAACATCCACCATAAACCCATAGGTTTGTTGAATGTAAATAATTTCTTTGATATTTTGTTACTTTTTCTTGACCATGCTGTGGAATAGAAATTTATCACACATTTGGCAAGACAACTTCTTATCTCTGCTTTCACTATTGATAAGTTGATTGATAAATTAGAAGCTTTTGTTCATAAACCTGACCTAGCAATAGCTCAGATAGATTGGTCAGTAGGAAGCAGTAAGGGAAGCAGGATGAAAAGAAAGCTAGATTTGACACTTCGTTTATAACTTTTCTTTACCTTTGATTTTATTTATCGTACTTTGTTTTTGTTTAAATTTGTGTCAGATTTCTCCAACAGATAATATCTTCTATCCTTTACTCATCTATATTTTAACATTGAGGACAATGTTGTGATCTAGTTGGGAGGGAAGGATAGTTGACCAAAAAATTAGGACAATGTTGTGACAATGTTGCGATGAATTAGGACACTTAACGAATGAATGTCCAAAAATTTCTATTTTTAAAGAAGTTATACATGAGCAAGTAAATGAAATAAATAATTTTAAAAAGTCATTTACTTCTTTTTTTTTTCAGATTCAAACAATCTAGGATGGAGAAATTGATGATCACATATTTTATACATTAATAAACCCTCATTTTTAGTCATTTACACTCTCCATGTACTTAATTGTTTAAGTCTGGTTATGTTTTGTAAGTTTAGACTCAAATTGGACTTAATTGATTTTTCTAGCATTACTTGAGTCTTACACTATTTCTGTATTTCTGTCATATCTTGAGTTCTAGATGTATAAAAATTATGTATCTTACCTTGTAGGAAAGATAAGAGAGAGCTCTACAACTTTTATGAGAGCTCCAAGTAAAATTCGGACATCTAGTGAAGCTAAATGGGCTTTGAAGTCAGAGCACAGGTTTTGTGATTGGAACCTGAACAATGTACAGTAATCAGAGCATAACTCAGGCTGTAGGAATTATCTTGGGATGAAATTTGGACATTTGAAAGTTAAGACTCATATCTACAACTTTCATGAAGAATATAAGAGCTCATTCGGACAGCTTGGAGGTGATATTGGGTCTAGAAGTCAAAACAGAGGTGTTGAAATTGGGCCTGAATAGTCTACAGTAATTGGGTCATATCTTGGGTTGTAGGACAAATTTTTGGTTGATCTTGATGCTACAACTTTCATGAAGACCATGTTGCTTCAGTCTGATGGCATCCATGAAATCAGCACTAAATGATTTCGGAGACAAAGAATCTCAATAATTTTTCACTCACTAACTCACTATTTGGCATTTTCCACTCATCCACCTACTCTTAATCAGCCCCCTTGTCATTTTGTATCCTTAATCCTCTATAAAAGGCATCATTGACTGATCATTTGGTACTCTTGGTGTTAGGCTTAGTTTTTAGAAGTTATGGTTATGCTTGTTTATTGTTTTCCTTTGTTGTAATTTTCTCTTGCTCTAAATTAAAGCTATGTTCATCTTTCTCTTCTTCTTTCTTTCCTTCTTCTTATCTATGAGTAACTAAATCTTCATCTTGCTTGGGTGAAATAGTGAAGCTCTTGGTAATGAAATAAGGTTAGATTATTCTATTTCTTGTGCTTAAATGATATATTATCAAATGGAGATTATATGTGTTGTATTTTGTTTCCAATTAATTTAGAAACCTTCTTTGTATAATGGAGATCTTGATTTATTATAGATAATAGGATTGGCACAGTGAATGCTTGAACTCATTTACAAATGTTGGTAGATAATTAAAGGAATCATAATATGATTACATATATAATTGAACTTTGAATGTTATATTTTCTGATTGGAACCTCCGTTGTGTGTGGATTTCAATTGAGTTATAAAGAAAAATAATCTTGCCTTTAATTTATTATCAAGAGTGAATCTCCTAACCCAAACAAGTTCTTAAATTCATTTGTGAACATCTTTTATTACTTTTGGTGTTGTGACAAATCCTTTTCTTACCTCAATTAATTTTTCTTCATCAATTCCCTGTGGATCGACCTCGAACTACCGAGAAATTTATTACTTGAGATAACCTGTAGTTTGGTTTGCATCCTTAAATCCCAAATCAGAAATCACTTGAACTTTAGTTAGAGGAATAATAATCAGTTTTAATTCATACAACCACCACCTCCTCAGGAACAACAGAGCTCTCAAAATTCTCAAGGATATGTACCTTATGTCTCACCATATAGGAAAAATCTTAAAGAAACATTGTATGCATTCATGAAAAATCAAGAGGCCATTAACAACTAAAACACTCAAGTCATGATTGACATAAAAGATACTCTTACTAAACTTTTTTCCGCACTCACCATTCACGAGAAAGGAAAATTTCATTCTCAACCTCAACCAAATCCTAAGGGTCAATATAGTCTAAATGAGGGTAGTTCAGAAAGTCAATAAATAGATCAAGTGAAGTCAGTGATAACTCCTAAGAGTGAAAATGTTGTTGAAAAATAAATTCCCAAACCTTATGAGTGAGATAATGAACCAATTTCCCAAAAAAATGAAGAAGTTGACCAAAAGGAGACCAAACTCTCACTTTAACTTCATTTCCTTAAGCATTAAATAATTCAAGAAAATTGAACCATAACACTGAAATTTTAAAATTTTGAAACAAGTGAAGGTCAATATTCCTCTGTTAGATGTTATCAAACAGATTCCTTCTTATGTCAAATATTTGAAGGATTTGTGCAATGTTAAAAGGAAACTAAATGTGAAAAAGAAAGTCTTTTTGCTGAACAAGTAAGTTCTATTCTTCAGAATAATAATGCCATGAAATATAAAGACCCTGATTGTCCTATAATTTCATGTATTATTGGAGAATATAAAATTGAAAAAGTTTTACTTGATCTTGGTGCTAATTTTAATTTGCTTCCATATTCAGTTTACCAGCAACTCAACTTAGGTGAGTTAAAACTAACTTTTTGTAACTCTTCTACTTGCCGATATATCAATTAAAATTTCAAGAGAAATAATGGAAGATGTGTTGATACAAGTTGATAAATTCATATATCTTGTGAATTTTATTGTCTTAGATACTGAACCTATGGTTGATAGTTACAAGTCAATTCCTGTTATTTTAGGCCGTCTATTTTTAGCAACATCTCATGCTTTGATAAATTACAGAAATGAAGTGGTGAAGCTAACATTTGAAAATATGACACTAGACCTCAATGTTTTTAACATGTGCAAACAATCACAGGAAGTCATTGATGAAAAGAAAGAAGTTAAAGGGATTGAAGTCATTGTAGATGATCATCTTCAAACAAGGAGTTCTTTTGACCCATTAGAAATTTGTTTAATCAATTCATTTGATTCAGACATGCAATTAGATGATGATATTTTTGAAATATGTTCTTTGCTTGATTATACATAGGTAATGGAGTACAAGGGATGGAAGCCAAGATTTGAAGAGCTAAAACTCATGAATGTTAATACCTATGAAGAAGTACCCACACTGGAATTAAAGCCATTACCTGCTGGGTTGAAGTACACATTTTTGGGAGAAGAACAAAACTTTCCAGTGATAATTTCGTCGTCTCTTGCTAAAGAACAAGAATGTATGTTAACAGAAGTACTTAAAAGGTATAAAAGTGCAATTGGATGGACATTAAAGGATAGAAAAGACATTAATCCATTAATATGTACACATAGAATATATTTAGAGAATAATGTTAAAACATCTCAACAACCTCAAAGAAGATTAAATCCACATATGAAAGAGGTAGTTAGAGCTGAAGTTCTTAAATTACTTGATGTTGGAATTATCTATCCTATCTTTGATAACCAGTGGGTAAGCCCTACAACAGTTGTGCCTAAGAAATATGGAATAATAGTGATTGAAAATGAAAAATGTGAATTAATACCTACACGAGTCTCATCCAGTTAGCATATGTGTATTGATTTTATAAAATTAAATGCTGCTACTAGGAAAAATCATTTTCCCTTGTAATTTCTTGATCAAATTCTGGAAAGGGTAGTAGTACATCCATACTAATGTTTTCTTGATGACTATTTGGGTTATAATCAAATACCCATTGTATTAGAGGATCAAGAAAGGATCACTTTTACATGCCTCTTTGGTACTTTTGCATATAGAATAATGTCTTTTGGCCTTTATAATGCTCCGACAACATTCCAAAGATGCATGCTAAGTATTTTTAGTGACATGATTGAGCATTATTTAGAGGTTTTCATGGATGACCTGACAGTTTTTAGAAATTTATTTAAAAATTATCTTGATAATTTAGAAAAAGATCTTAAAAGATGTGAAGAAAAAAGAATTTGTGCTAAACTGAGAAAAATGTCATTACATGGTTACCTCAAGAATAGTATTAGGTCATGTGATATCTTCTAAAGGAATTGAAGTTGATAAGGCAAAAGTTGAATTAATTACTCATTTGCCTTCCCCAAAAACAGTCAAAGAAGTTCGTTCCTTTTTAGGACATGTAGGATTCTACAGAAGATTCATTAAGGACTTTAGTACCATATCTAGACCATTATGTAATCTTCTGATGAAAGATGCACCATTTGATTGGACTCAAGAATGTCAAAAATCTTTTGAAAAATTAATCGATCTTCTGAGATCTGCTCTTATCATGCAATCTCCTAACTAGTCTTTACTTTTTTAGTTAATGTGTGATGCTAGTGATTTTGCTGTTGGCGCTGTTTTAGGCCAAAGAAAGGAAGGTAAGCCTCATATGATTTGTTATGCAAGTGGAACTTTAAATAGTATACAAATAAATTACACCACTACTGAAAAGGAACTACTTGCTATAATATTTGCATTGGATAAATTTTGATCTTATTTAATTGGTTTTTCTATTGTAGTTTTCACTGATCATGTTGCTGTTAGATATTTTAAGTCTAAGCAGGATGCTAAACCAAGATTGATATGGTGGACCTTGTTACTTCAAGGATGTAACATCACAATAAAAGATAAGAAATGAGCCGAAAATGTTGTCACAGATCATTTGTCCAGACTTACATCAGGCTCACCTTTTGATAACACACATATCAATGATTCTTTTCCCAATGAATTCTTATTTTTTGTCAATTCTATGCCTTGGTTAGCTAACATAGTCAATTTTCTTGTAATAGGAAAGATGCTGCCTCAATGGATGTACCAGGACAGAAGAAAATTTTTGACAGAGGTGAAAAAGTTTTATTAGGATGACCCATATTTGTTCAAATATTATCCAGATCAAATCTTTTGGAGATATGTACCTAATAATGAGGTAGGTAGTATCATTAAATTTTGTCACTTAGAAGCATGTAGTGGTCATTTTTCTTCAAAAAAAATAATTGCGAAAATCTTGTAGTATGAATTTCATTGACCCACTCTATTTAAGGACAGATATGCTTTTTACAAAAGTTGTAAAAACTGTCAAAAATTGGGTTCCATTTCTAAAAGAAACATGTCGCCTATGAGCCCTATCCTTGTTATTGAAATTTTTGATTGTTGGGGAATTGATTTCATGGGTCTATTTCCATCCTTATTTGGATTTGTATATATTTTGGTTGCAAATGATTATATCTCAAAATGGATTGATTCGATTCCATGCTGACACAATGATCATAAAACTGTTATCAAATTTTTAAAACAAAATGTCTTGTGTCAATTTGGAATCCCTTAAGCTATCATCAGTGATAAGGGAACACATTTTTGCAATAAACCATTTGAATATTTAATGAAGAAATATAACATTACACATAAAATTGTCACCCCTTATCACCCTCAGACAAGTAGACAAGTTGAATTAGCAAATAAGAAAATTATATAAATTTTGGAAAAAATGGTAAACCCAAATCGTAAAGATTAGTCTTTAAGACTAAATGATGCACATTGGGCTTACTGTACTACTTTCAAAACATCTTTGGGCATGTCACCCTATCGGTTAGTCTATGGAAAACCTTGTCACTTGCTTGTAGAATTGGAACATAAAACATTTTGGGTCATTAAGGCTTTCAACCTAAACCTTGATGATGCTTGCAAGATACACAAATTACAATTAAATGAACTTGAAGAATTGAGAAATGATGCATATGAAAACTCAAAAATTTATAAAGCTAGAACAAAAGCTTTTCATGACAAGTCAATTTTGAGAAAATCTTTTTAAATTGGTCAAAAGGTTCTGCTTTATAATTCTCATCTGCATCTATTCCCTGGCAAATTAAGATCTAGGTGGAGTGGTCCTTTTGTTGTCAAACATATGTATCCTCATGGGGTCATAGACATTGAGAATCTTAGGAATGATAATGTTTTTAAAGTCAATAGACAAAGACTCAAACCAGTAATCAATTACATAAGGCTTGTAATTGATTACATCTCTAGCAGAGACTATTTAATCGATTACATTGAAGTTGTAATCGATTACATACAGCCCAAAAAGCCCAGAATAAGTTTCAAGTGTAATCAATTACATCACTATTGTAATCGATTACAACATGGCTATAAGTGCGTAAATGTTTCCTTTTGAGCATTTATTGCTCACATTAAAAGCCCTAACGACTCTTTTTCTTTATAACCCTATATATGGACCTTCTTGGGTCATCTTTTACACACAACACATATTGAGAAACATCATTCTGTTGCTTTTAATTCGAGTTTCGTATTTCCCCTCTTTTTGCTCTGTGTTTTTGAAACACTTGAGATATTTTTTAGAGAGTTTCATAGTGCTTCAAGTTGTAACGCACACTCTTTGAGAGATTTTCTTCCTATTCTACTCTTGATTGATTGTAACGAGGGTGAGGTATCCCTTAGAAAATTTGTAAGGGTAAGGTATCCATGTTGTCGAGGCTCAAGCACAAGGGTGAGATATCCCAAAGCATGATGAGTGCTTAGGTTTGTAACGGTAGCAAGCACCTATTGAAGCTTGCATTGACAGTGGAAAAAATATTGGGTGGTTTCTCGAGGACTGACCATAGGTCACAAGTGTTTAGTGGTTAAACTAGGATAAATCCTAGTGTTTGCTTTTTTGAACTCTTACTCCTTATATTTGCATTTTAATTTCATATTATTGGTTAAATATTTTCTTATTGGCTTGTGAAATTTGCAAGAATTTTTCTATCAACTTGGTTCATTCACTTCACTTAATAAATAACTTCAACGAAATTTGTTCTTGACGTGTTTGTGATCTTATTTCACCATTTCCCTATTTTTTCATATCTACGACTAGTCAATCTGGTATTAAAACACACTCTCAGTTTGCTTAAAAATACAAAACTAACTCTGATAAACCACAAATTTTAACTACATCATCTTTTACACATTTGTGACATAGAAACAAATTTCTCATATTTATTTCTACTAACTAAGCAGTTTAAGCCAATTCTGGAGCTAATAATAACTATTTTTCACTCATAGTGTTACAACAAAGTGACTAAACTTGTTCAGAAAGCCACAAAATTTAACAGACATGTTAAACAAATATTAAGCTACCTCTGTAACCATTTACAAGTCTAAAATGTTTCCAAGGGTGTTACAAGGCGTGGAGGGGTTTCACTGCCCTTCCTCCCCTGCTTCCCTAATTGTCGCCATGCCTTGGGTAAGTAGAGGTGTTTAGGAAGCGTAGGGTTGTAAAGCTTTCTCCTCATGTTGATAAAGAAAGAAGAGATTGGAGCTCGCATCTTGAAGAACCATTAAGGTTGTCATTTTCAGTGCTTGATCATAATTGTTATCTAACTATGCTACCTTCTTGGCTTCTTTCAGATAGGCGCTTTTGTTTAAGAGTAACTAATATGTCTTTCTTATAAAATAGATGATGTTTAGAATGTGAATAATAATAAATTTTCTCTTTTGGACATTTTGTTTTCCATTGTATTGATGATGAACACTCGTTTTGCCAGTTGAGATAAGTCCAAAGCTTGATCTAGGTGTCAGGTTCGTTTAGTTTGACAAACACTAGTTTTTCCTGATCGACATGAGTCCGAAGCTAAATCTTGGTAGTAGGGTTCGTTTAGTCTGACGAATGCTCATTTTGCTTGACGATGAGTCCAAAGCTTGATCTTGGTAGTCAGGTTCACTTAGGAATGGTTGAGGTGACATGATAGCCTCTTAGAGTGGAGTCTATTATCTCGGGCTATGGTTAGTTACACTTAACCACTGTAAACCTGGTCAGTTTATAGGCTAAGTCAAGGCTATAAGGGCATATGTGAAGACCCTTGAATACATTCCTTGATCTCGATTGAGGGTCAAGTGGATTCTCCTATCTGGTCATCATGTAAAAATATGCTTAACCTCTGTTAACTTGTTCGGTTTATGGGTTAAGGTCGGGCTCAAATGGGTACAGATAAAACCCTTGAATATGTTGTTTGACCCCGAAGGGTGTTCAAGTGGATTCCCCAGTTTGGCCGCCATGTGTAGATATTAGAATAGTTAATCTTTTTCAGACCTTATATTGCTCGGACGTCGCCAAGGTATGGTAACCTTGTGGGTTGTGTCAGGCTAAAGTATCCATGGACTCAAAGTCATGGCCAAAATATTAGCTTTAGATAATAATGAGCCAAAGTACCCATGAACCTAAGGTCGTGACCGAGGTATTAGCTTTAAATGAGACGACAGTTGGATAAATAATTAATTTGATTGATATACAAAGAAGTTTTATATAGTAGAATTAGCAATTACAAAGCATTACAAAATCATTCGTGTTACTTCAGTGTGATGATAATTATCCTCCTGATTGTTATTATGAGGTTGTGCCTTATCTTAATTTTGGGCATTAGCCCAAGGTGAGCGTGGGCTCAGGTTCTCATCCCTAGCCGAAGAACGCCTTCTTCGGTAAGGAGAAGAAGGACTTCGAGGGCTATAGCTTTGCTTCCTGTAGTGGCCTCCCCTTTGATCATTGTTCTAGGTTTGGCACACATATAAGCCTAAACATCCATCTCGGATGAGAGACTCGATGGCATCTTGGAGGTTGGAACAATCCTCCGTGTTGTGACCATGATTGTTATGCCAAGCATAGTGTTTGGCTTGTCCCTTTACTTCTTTAACGGGAGAGGTCTCTGTACACCCCAAAGCTCGGTGTTCATGACCTCTTGATATATCTGAGCTCGAGAGGTATTGAAGGGAGTGCAATTTTCGTACTTCCCTTTGAAAAATGGCCTCAAATTCCGCCTTTGTTGATTTGATTGCTCCCTAGACTTGGGCTTAACATCCTCTTTCTCAATATGCTTCCTAGCCCGGAGAACATCTTCAACATTGATGTATTTATTAGCACGGGCAAGAAACTCGTTCATGGTCTTGGGTTCCTTCTTTGCCAGTAAGAAGGAAAATTGTCCTAGTCAGAGCCCCTCTCTGATGTAGAATAGATCGAGTTTTTCATCCCAATCACACACATTTACAATCTCCTTGTTGAACCGAGATATAAAGTCTCTGAGAGATTCCTCATTTTCTTGCCTAATTTGGGAGAGGCATGAAATAGATTTAGGCTACACTTTGCTGGTAGTGAAGTACAGCAAAAATTTTGAGGATAGGCTCCCCTAGTTGTCCACGAACCTCGGAGCTAAGGTGGTGAATCATATCAAGGTGGCTTTCTTTAAAGAGAGGGGGAAAGCATGACACATGAGAGAGTCATCGCCCCCAACAAACAAGAGTGTAGAAACGTAGGCATCCAAGTGTTCATGAGGGTCCATGGTCCCGTTATAGGCTTCAATGTTGGCAGGATACTTGAAACGCCTAGGGATTTCATAAGCCATCAATCTGTCAGAGAAGGGTTAGTTTTGTGAAATCATGTTCCCTACTATGTGTTACTGCTCTCTTGAATGAACAGGTTCAGCATTATGACTAGGACTCGCGATCCTCGAGTTCTCTGGATGGCGGTCATCATGTTGATGTTGGTCTCTTCTATTTTCCTGATTTCTTCTTGGGGATGAGTTTTCATCTTCGTGGTCCTAGTTAACAGCTCTCACCAGGTTATGAATCCTTTCATCTTGACACTGAATTCGCTCATCTCGGACTCTAACCAGAGAGAGCAACTTTGCTATGGATAGCTCCTAATGGTCAACTTCAACAGGGCGAGATTGAGCTTTGTTCTCCACACTGTAACCAAGGCATTGCAGTGTTGACACTCATTGTCCAACATCCTTCGAAGGTATCCTCTGTGAATCGAGACATTGTCTCACCGAAACTTATGGGGGAGGAGATGAGAGATTCTCTCCAATGAAAGAAGTCTCCTGCCCATCTTGCCAAGGTTCTAGTTGAGCTACAAAAGGTCGTGGGACTAATTCATGAGCATGGACGAATGTTGGACGGCGGTTCAGAGATGGCTGGTTTTGTAACATCCCAAAAATTTATAGTTTTAGGATAAATGATCATTTTACAATATTTGGGATTTTTAAGAATTTTTTTGGATTTTTCTGGAAATGCGAAATATTTTAATATTATTTCTCGTTTTGCATGCACATTGGGCAGGGTTGGCAAAACCACTGTAACGCTCCCAAAGTTGGAAACTTTTATTACGAATAGTCATTTTCTAATATTTGTGAATTATGTGAATTCTTTCAGAATTTTTTGGAAACGACGAATATTTTAATATATTTCCCGTTTCGCGTGCACACTGAGCCGAACTAGGAAAATGAAATATTTTTCCGAGAACCTTGAACTATGGAAACGTCGACGGGGGATCTTACTAAATCTGAGGCCGGACACAGTTTACAAGGTTTCACGTCCTTCGAGAAATTTTAACAGATGGAATAATAAAACACTGCGAAGAATTAATCTGTCAGATTTGTTAATACTGACTTCTGCCAACTATAACTATTGTCTAATAAATAATAACAGGTAATAAAAATCTTATCACATTATTCAAAATTTATCTTGTGTCAAGCTCATTTAACTTTATTTTCAAAATAAAAGTTAAAGTAATTCAAAATACTCATTTGGGAAACTTCCAGGAAATTTTCACCCATTTCCCATTTTCTCTCTTCCTCTCCCCTCTTCTACACGACTGAGAGGCCCCTTTGGAGCCAATAATCACATTTTCTTCTTCTTATTCTTATTCTTCTTCTTCTTCTTCTTCTTCTTCTTCTTCTTCTCCTTTTCTTCTTCTTCCTCCCTAACCGTACACCTTCACCATTTCCCTCTTCATTTCTTGCTTCACCACTTCCATATCTAGCTTTCTTCCATCATTCCATGACCATTTTCCTTGTGGCCATTCTTGGTTCTTCTTCTTCTTCTTCTTCCTCCATTTTTCACCATTAAAGCTAAAGCTTGGAGCTTTTGAGGTAAAGTCTTCAACTTTCTTCTATCTCCTTCTCATTTTCGTTTTATTGGTCACCTATGTGGCCAAGGAGTCATTTTTCCATGATTGGAGTGAACACTTTGGGAATTTCTCACCCTAGGGTTTTCTTGAAGGGGGGAAAACGAAAATCAAGAGCAAAAAGGAGAAGCATCCTTGTGATTGTCTTCATTTAGGTAAGAGGGAGATGATCCTCTTCAACCAATCTTGGTAGTAAGGAAATGTCTTGTGTATTGTGTTGATGAGGGAATCCATGTTGGATTTCCCTCTTTGTTATACTATGTTATTTCCATGATTTTGTGGTTGTTTGATTTGTATGAATATATGGATTTGCATTATGTGCCTTGATGATTATGAACCTATATATTGCTATTTTGTATTTAGATGTCATGTATCATATTTTGGATTGTTAGAAAATAAATAAGAAACTTTGATGAAGGATGGGTCAGGGATCTGTAGAAACGAATTCTGCAGAACTTTTGTTAATGCACTAGCGCTCAGGCGCTGTGCATAGAGCGCCTAGGCACTCTATGCCCAGAAAGTTTTTCCTGTGACGCGGCCTAGTGAATGCTCAAGCGCTTCGTGGTCAGCACCCAGGCGCTCCACCAGAGCTCAGGTGCTCCAGATATGGCGCCTAGGCACCCAGAACAGAACCAGCTAGGTAACTGTGAGATGAAGCTATGTAATTGGAGATGTGAATGTTAATGTTGGAATTTGAGATGGAGAGTTTTAATGGTTATTTAACTCAATTTGAAGCCAAGGTTTTAGATGGAAACTATAAGGAATTGGAATGAACTTAGTGAACTAAAACTTAAGTAGGAGATATCAAGAAATCAATGCATAATGGGAGAAATTGATGTTAGTAGTGGACTTTGGGAAGCCACGATTTTGATCATGGATTTTAGGAATTTGATTGATCCCATGTAGAACAAAAACAAGTGATTGGTATCAAGAGACTTGAGCATAACGCGAGATGGAAACTTACTTAGTGATGGATTCTTGTAAGAATGACAAATCTTGAATAAGAATGCATAATGGACCCTAAAAATATATTACCTTATTTGATTTCAATATTATGATATTGTGGGCCCATATGAGTGACCAATGTGGTATTGATGCTTATTTGAGCCAATTGTGACATATTATGGAATAGTATGTGATGTTGATCATACATATTCATGCATAGAGTCTTATGCATTGTGAATGTCCTGTGGACTGTTGTAAGGCCAAATTGCTTAGAAGATTGAACACACCTTGGTGCGGGTGCGAATAGACTAGTATAGGTCGTGTTATGACCTTGGGGCGTCGGGGTGCGGGTCCCTCACATGGACAGTTTAGAGCTCCTCTGTGCCGTGGGGTAAACTAATGCAAACACACCGAAGATCCGGATCGAGACACTGTCTTATGTCGTGATCGAGCGTGGACTGTCTGTACAATGTCTGTATGTGCACGTAGAAAACTGTTGAGTTTTAGCACCTTGGCCTCGGTAGCCGAGTTACAGACACGTCTCCTGATCTTTCTCTTCGACTGTTTGAGTCTAGCTCCATGGAGTAGGATTTGGTACCATAATGCATTGTGCATCGTACATTATCGGTCTCATAAAGCGCATCGAGCAGAACACACGTGAATGTGTAGATAACTGTTGTACCTCTATAAATGATTATCTGATTGTTGTGCTGATTCCTGGAAATACTATTGTGATTTGCCTAATAGTGCTTACTATTATTCTACCTTTACTATAAATATCACTGTTATTGTTGACTTTGATTATTGCTTAGAATTGAATTGCTTTTATTATAAATTCCGTTGTTGCTATTGATGAATATATGAAGCGTATTGCTTGGTGGGCGCTTTGCTTGTGGTCTTTTTTTCTTCGCCAATAGTGGTAATGTAAGACGAGTGTCTCACCTCTTTCCTATATTTCTGTATTGTTGTTTTATATTCATATTTGATAAAAGGCCGGGAAGAAGATGATGAGGAATCACACCTTGCCGATGGGGTTAGGAACCTGGGCAAGATTTCTTCGATTTCGTAAGAGTGCAGCTGCGTGGAGGCATTGATGCCTGTTGTGTCAACTGGGACGCTGAGTGTCATATGCATATGGGGTTGCGGCCTTGTCTGTTGGTAGTACCCATCCCTGGGTTACTACTTCTCTCCTTTTATGTTTTTATTCCCGCTGTATTTTATTTGACTCTGTAATTATTATATTCTATGTTATCAGTGATTCGTGTAAATTGGCTATAAACTATATATATAAGGAACATGATTTCATTCCAATGGTTGTATTAAGGGTTGAATACATTTATATTTCATTCATGGCTCGTATTTTCTACTTATGCATAAATGCGAAAAATAAACTCGTTAATTTGGAAACTACTGTTATCATGACTGTGACACCTGGATTTAGTAACTGTGGTGTAATGACGATTGCGCTGTAGTTGGTATATTTAGGCGCATTACAGGTTTCGCACAGCAAATGTGCAATTTTGGTTAGTTGAGGTTTGTCTCCTCCTTGTGTTAACCATGATGATGATTGCTAATAATCATATATTTTATACATTAATAAACCCTCATTTTTAGTCATTTACACCCTTCATATACTTAATTGATTAAGTCTGGTTATGTTTTGTAAGATTGGACTCAAATTGGACTTAATTGATTTTTTCTGCATTATTTGGATCTTACATTGTTTCTGTATTTTGGACATATCTTGAGTTCTAGATATCTAGAAATTATGAATTTTACCTTGTAGGAAATTGAGAGAAAGCTCTACAACTTTTATGATAACTACAGGTAAAATATGGACATCTAGAAGAGCTAAATGAGCTTGGAAAACAGAACATGAATTTTGTGTCTGGAACCTGAACAGTGTATAGTAATCAGAGCTTAACTCGGGCTGTAAGAATTATCTTGGGCTGAAATTTGGACATTTGAAAGTTAAGACCCAGATCTACAACTTTCATGAAGAATACAAGAGCTCATTTGGACAGCTTGGAGGTGATATTGGGTCTGGAAGTCAAAAGAGAGGTACTGAAACTGGGCCTGAACAATCTGCAGTAATTGGGCCATATCTTGGGTTGCAGGTGATAAAATGAGCTGAAATTTGGGCATCTGAAAGTTAAGATCTAGATCTACAACTTTTATGAAGATGACTTTTCTATTTGATGATGGAATCCATTAGTTAAGCAATGAATGATTTTGGAGACAAGAAATCTCAATAATTTTTCACTCTTATCCTCACCATTTGGTATTTTTCACTTATTCATCCACTCATCCACCTACTCTTAATCAGCCTCCTTGTCATTTTGTATCCCTAATACTCTATAAAAGGCACCATTGGCTGATCATTTAGGGCACTTGGTGTTAGGCTAAGTTTTTTACAAGTTGTGGTTATGCTTGTTCATTGTTTTCCTTTGTTGTAATTTTTTTCTTGTTCTAAATTGAAGCTATGTTCATCTTTCTCTTCTTCTCTCTTTTTTTCTTATTATCTATGAGTAACTAAATCTTCATCTTGCTTGGGTGAAAGAGTGAAGCTCTTGGTAATGAAATAAGGTTAGATTATTCTATTTCTTGTACTTAAATGATATATTATCAAATGGACATTATATGTGTTTTGTTTCTAATCAATTTAGAAACCTTCTTTGAATAATAGATATCTTGATTTATTGTAGACAATAGGATTGGCACAGTGAATGCTTGAACTCATTTACAAATGTTGGTAGATAATTAAAGGAATCATAATATGATTGCATACATAATTAAACTTTGAACGTTATATTTTCCGATTGGAACCTCCGTTGTGTGTGGATTTCAATTGAGTTATAAAGAGAAATAATCTTACCTTTAATTTATTACCAAGAGTGGATCTCTTAACCCAAGCAAGCTCTTAAATTCATTTGTGAACTTCTTACTTTTGGTGTTGTGACAAATCATTTTCTTACCTTAATTAATTTTTCTTCATCAATTCCCTGCGGATCGATCTCGGACTCCGGAGAAGCTTATTACTTGAGACAACCTGCACTTGGGTTTCCATCCTTAAATCCCGCAGTCAAGTTTTTGGTGCCATTGCTGGGGACTTGATTTGAAGTTTTAATTTATTGAGGTTCTTTTTCTTTAATAAAATCTATTCTCTCTTCTCCCTCACCGGAGCAAAAGATCGGCTTGTCGATCCTTCGGTTTCTTTACTAACTCTTTAACTTTCTAACTATCTAACTTGTTAACTTGCTAACATACTAACTTTTATATTTATGTCATTTATTTTCTGTTTACTAACTTTTAATTTTGAAGCTCTAACTTTTAATTTACGTCATTTATTTTTTACTTTTTACTTTTCTGCACTTTCTAACTTACTAATTATTAATTCTCTAATTATCTAAATTTTTACTTTATCAGTTATCTAACTTTTTACTTGTTAATATTTATTGGGTGGTTGGTTTATACCACATTCTTGTTAATATTTAATGGTGGGTTACACCACCAGGTTGTACATTATTTTTGTTTATTTATTTTAAGTTATTTATGTATTTATGCTTACTTAGTATCATGATTTAAATTCTAGTCGTTTAGTCAAAATTAATCCCGGTACTTTATATATTGATTTATTTGAATCACAATCACACACAATTGATATAATGGCAGACAATGAAAGTGTACATGATGAACCTGAAAATCAACTGTTGCGAACTATGCGTGAATATTTGCAACCACCTTGAAATTCTAGTCCATCATGTTTTATCTTTCCACTCAATGCCAACAATTTTAGATTTAAGCCAGGTATGATTTCTTTACTTCCTAATTTTTATGGTTTAGAATCTGAAAGTCCATATTTACATCTGAAAGAATTTGAGGAAGTATGTATTGCCTTTAATGATCAAAATTGTACTGAAGAGATTGTTAAGCTTAAATTATTTCCTTTTTCTTTAAAAAATAAAGCAAAATCTTGGCTTAACACTTTGAAACCAAGATCAATTGACACATGGTAAGAAATGCAAGGTGAGTACTGAAAGAAATTTTTTCTAACACATAAAACCAATGCTATGAAAAAACAAATCCAAATTTTTTTCTAAAATTCAAATGAAGCATATTTTCAATGTTGGGAACGGTTTAAAGATTTGTTAAATTCTTGCCCACATCATGGTTTTGAAAAATGACGCACTATAAGCTTCTTTTATGAATGTTTAACACCTGAAACTAAACAATTTGTGGAAACAATGTGCAATGGTGAGTTTCTTGATAAAGAACCTGATGAAGCTTTAGACTATTAAAACCAGTTGGCTGAAAATTCTCAATCTTGGCATAGTACTAACCCTTCTGAAAATTCAATTAGATCTAACTTTGCAAGTGTTAATAAAAGAAAATAACACCTTAGTCAAGAGGAAGATTTAAATGTTAGGTTTGTTAGTTTGGCTAGAAAGGTTGAAGCCATGGAATTAAGAAAAGCAAAAGAAATCAAATCTGTACAAAATGAAGAAATTTGTGGCATTTGTGATGACTTAGGATACTCAACACGCCAATGTCCTAACATTCCTATTTTTAAAGAAGTTGTACATAAGCAAATAAATGCAATGAATAATTTTAAAAAGCCATTTACTTCTTCTTTTTCAGATACATACAATCCGGGATAGAGAAATCACCCGAACTTCAGCTAGAGGAATAATATTCAGTCACAATTCGTGCAACCACCACATCATCAGGCACAACAGGAATCTCAAAATTCTCAAGGATATGCACCTTATGTCCCACCATATAGGAAAAACCTTGAAGAAACACTGCATGCATTCATAGAAAAGCAAGAGGCCATTAATAAACAAAACAATCAAATCATGAATGACATAAAAGACATTCTTGCTAAACTTTCTTCTGCACTCACCATTCACGAGAAAGGAAAATTTCCTTCTCAACCTCAACCAAATCCCAAAGGTCAGTACAGTCTAAATGAGGCGAGTTCAAAAAACCAACAAATGGACTAAGTCAAGTCAGTGATAACTCTTAGGAGTGGAAAGGTTGTTGAAAAATAAATTCCCAAATCTTGTGAGAAAGAAGATGAACCAGTTCCCCAAGAAAATGAAGAAGTTGACCAAAAGGCGACCAAACTCTCGCCTTCACCCCCATTTCCTCAAGCATTGAATAATCCAAAGAAATTGGACCACCACACTGAAATTTTTGAAATTTTGAAACAAGTGAAGATTAATATTCCTCTGTTAGATGCTATCAAACAGATTCCTTCTTATGCCAAATATTTGAAGGACTTGTGCATTGTTAAATAGAAATTAAATATAAAAAAGAAAGCATTTTTGGCTAAACAGGTAAGCTCCATTCTTCAAAATAATAATGCGTTGAAATATAAAGACCCTGGTTGTCCTACAGTTTCATGCATTATTGGAGAACATAAAATTGAAAAAGCTTTACTTGATCTTGGTGCTAGTGTCAATTTGCTTCCATATTCAGTTTATCAACAACTCAACTTAGGTGAGTTAAAGCTAACTTCTGTAACTCTTCTACTTGTAGATAGATTAATTAAAATTCCAAGAGGAATAGTGAAAAATATGTTGGTTCAAGTTGATAAATTCATATATCCTGTGGATTTTATTGTCTTGGATACTGAACCTATAGTTGATAGTTGTAAGTCAATTCCTGTTATTTTAGGATGTCCATTTTTAATAACATCTAATGCTTTGATAAATTGCAGAAATGGAGTGGTGAAACTAACATTTGGAAACATGACACTAGAGCTCAATGTTTTTAACATGTGCAAGCAACCACAGGAAGTCCTTGACGAAAAGGAAGAAGTTGAAGGAATTGAAGTCATTATAGATAATCATCTTCAAACAAGGAGTTCTTTTGACCCATTAGAAATTTGTTTAGTCAATTCATTAGATTCAAGCATGCAATTAGAAGATGATATCTCTGAAATATGCTCCTTACTTGATTGTACACAGGCAATGGAGTATAAGGGATGGAAGCCAAGATTTGAAGAGCTAAAACCCATGAATGATAATGCCCATGAAGAAATACCCACACTGGAACTAAAGCCATTACCTGTTGGGTTGAAGTACACATTTTTGGGAGAAAAGCAAAACTTTTCAGTGGTAATTTCCTCGTCTCTTACTGAAGAACAAGAAGGTATATTAACAGAAGTACTTAAAAGGCATAAAGTGAAATTGGATGAACATTAAAGGACATAAAAGTTATTAATCCATTAATTTGTACACATAGAATACATTTAGAGGATAATGCTAAAACTTCTCAACAACCTCAAAGAAGATTAAATCCACACATGAAAGAGGTAATTAGAGCTGAAGTCCTTAAATTGCTTGATGTTAGAATTGTCTATCCTATCTCTGATAGCCAATGGGTAAGCCCTACACAAGTTGTGCCTAAGAAATCTGGAATAACAGTTGTTGAAAATGATAAAGGTTAATTAATACCTACGCGAGTCTCATCTAGTTGGCGTATGTGTATTGATTTTAGAAAGTTAAATGCTACTACTAAGAAAGATCATTTTCCTTGCCATTTCTTGATCAAATTCTGGAAAGGGTAGCAGGACATCCATACTACTATTTTCTTGATAGTTTTTCGAGTTATAATCAAATACCAATTGCATTGGAAGATCAAGAAAAGGCCACTTTTACATGTCCCTTTGGTACTTTTGCATATAGAAGAATGCCTTTTGGCCTTTGTAATGCTCCGGTAACATTTCAAAGATGCATGTTAAGCATTTTTAGTGACATGATTGAGCATTATTTAGAGGTTTTCATGGATGATCTGACAATTTTTGGAAATTCTTTTGAAAATTGTCTTGATGATTTGGAAAAAGTTCTTAAAAGATGCGAAGAAAAAGGATTTGTGCTAAACTGGAAAAAATGTCATTACATGGTTACTAATGATCACATATTTTATACATTAATAAACTCTCATTTTTAGTCATTTACACTCTCCATGTACTTAATTGATTAAGCCTAGTTATGTTTTGTAAGTTTGGACTCAAATTGGACTTAATTGATTTTTTCAGCACTATTTTGGTCTTATACTATTTCTGTATTTTGGCCATATCTTGAGTTCTAAATGTCTGATAATTATGAATTTTACCTTGTAGGAAAGATAAGAGAGAGCTCTACAACTTTGATGAAGAGCTCAAAGTCTCAATCAGACATCTAGTAGAGCTAATTGGGCTTGGAAGACAGAACACGAGTTTTGTGTCTAAAACCTGAACAGTGTACAGTAATCAAGCATAATTCGAGTTTGCTTATAAAATGAAATTTGAAAATTTGGAATCTGAAAGTTAAGACCCATATCTACAACTTTCATGTTGAACACAAAACTTGATTCGGGCTCCTTGATGGTGATATTGGGTCTGAAAGTCAAAAGAGAGGTGCTAAAACTGGGCCTAAACAGTCTATAGTAATTGGGTCATATCTTGGGCTGTATGACAAATTTTTGGGTGATTCCAGAGCCATTGGAAAGCTTAGACAATTTCCTAGAACTTTAATGAAAACCACTTGGCTCAAAAACGACGGAATCAATGAGTTAAGCAATGAATGATTTCAGAGACAAAGAATCTCAATCATCCAACCACTAATTCAATAATCCAACCACCTAACCAATCATCCAACCACTCCACCCACTAATCCACCTACTCTTAATCATTCTCCTTGTCATTTTGTATCCTTACTCTTCTATAAAAGGCACTCAAGTGTTAAGCACTAGGGGAGAGGCTTAGTTTTTACAAGTTATGGTTATGCTTGTTTCTTGTTTTACTTTGTTGTAATTTTCTCTTGTTCTAAAGTGAAGCTATGTTCATCTTTCTTTTCTTCTCTCTTTCTTTCTTCTTATCTATGAGTAACTAAATCTTCATCTTGCTTGGGTGAAAGAGTGAAGCTCTTGGTAATGAAATAAGGTTAGATTATTCTATTTTTTTTGTGCTTAAATGATATATTATCAAATGGACATTATATATGTTGTATTTTGTTTCCAATCAATTTAGAAACCTTCTTTGTTAATGGAGATCTTGATTTATTGTAGACAATAGGATTGGCACAGTGAATGCTTGAACTCATTTACAAATGTTAGTAAATAATTAAAGGAATCATAATATAATTGCATATATAATTAAACTTTGAATGCTATATTTTCCGATTGGAACCTCTGTTGTGTGTGGATTTCAATTGAGTTATAAAGAGAAATAATCTTACCTTTAATTTATTACCAAGATTGGATCTCCTAACCCAAGCAAGTTCTTAAATTAAATTGTGAACAAGTTTTGTTATTTTTATTATTGTGACAAATCCTCTTCCTACCTCAATTAATTTTTCTTCATCAATTCCCTGTGAATCGACCTCGGACTCTCGAGAAATTTATTACTTGAGACAACCTGCACTTGGGTTTGCATCCTTTAATCCCGCAGTCAAGTTTTTGGCGCCGTTGCCGGGGACTTGATTTGAAGTTTTGATTTATTGAGGTTCGTTTTCTTTAATAAAATCCATTCTCTCTTCTCCTTCACCGGAGCAAAAGATCGGCTTACCGATCTTTCGGTTTCTTTACTAACTCTCTAACTTTCTAACTATCTAACTCTAACTTACTAACTTACTAACATACTAACTTTCTAACTTTTATATTTATGTCATTTATTTTTGCTTTTAAATTTTTTTTATTTTAGTCATTTTTTTTTTTTAAATTAAAATTGGGGTAACTCTCCCTTTTATTTTATGCACTAACTTAGGGGAAACTATCCATTTTACTTTTCTCGTTATTTATTTTTCCGCAATCAAACTTAATGAAATAATAATTCTTCTTCTCTTCTCTTTTTCCTGTGGGGCTCTGTCATTCTCCGAAAGCTTTCATATTTAAATTTACTTTTCGTACTTTATTTTACGTATTTTAATTTTCTACACTTTATTTTTATTTTTATTTTTGGGTGGTTGGTTTATTACCCCATCCCTGTTAATATTTAATGGTGAGTTACACTTGACTTGTACATTATTTTTGTTTATTTATTTTAAGTTATTTATGTACGTATGCTTAATTGGTATCGTGATTTAAATTCTGGTCGTTTAGTCAAAATTAATCCTGGCACTTTATATATTGACTTGTTTGAATCACAATCACACACAATTGACACAATGGCTGACAATAAAAGTGTACATGATGAACATGAAAATTAACTGTTGCGAACCATGCTTGAATATTTGCAACCACCTCGAAGTTCTAATCCATCATGTTTTATCTTTCCACTCAATGCAAATAATTTTAGATTTAAACCAGGTATGATTTCTTTACTTCCTAATTTTCATGGTTTAGAATCTAAAAGTCCATATTTACATCTGAAAGAATTTGAGGAAGTATGTATTGCCTTTAATGATCAAAATTGCACTGAAGAGATTGTTAAGCTTAAATTATTTCCTTTTTCTTTAAAAGATAAAGCAAAATCTTGACTTAACACTTTGAATCCAAGATCAATTGGCACATGGCAAGAAATGCAAGGTGAGTTCTTGAAGAAATTTTTTCCAACACATAAAACCAATGCTATGAAAAGACAAATCCACAATTTTTTCTAAAATTCAAATGAAGCATATTTTCAATGTTGGGAACGATTTAAAGATTTGTTAAATTCTTGCCCACATCATGGTTTTGAAAAATGACGCACTATAAGCTTCTTTTATGAAGGTTTAACTCCTGAAACTAAACAATTTGTGGAAACAATGTGCAATGGTGAGTTTCTTGATAAAGAACCTGATGAAGCTTATACTATTTGAACCAGTTAGCTGAAAATTCTCAATCTTAGCATAGTACTAATATTTATGAAAATTCAATTAGATCTAAACTTACAAGTGCTAATAAAGGAAAATATCACCTTAATCAAGAGGAAGATCTAAATGCTAGATTTGCTAGTTTGGCTAGAAAGGTTGAAGCCATGGAATTAAGAAAAGAAATCAAATCTGTGCAAAATGAAGAAATTTGTGGCATTTGTGATGATTTAGGACACTCAACACATGAATGTCCTAAAATTCCTGTTTTTAAAGAAGTTGTACATGAGTAGGTAAATGCAATGAATAATTTTAACAAGCCATTTACTTCTTCTTTTTCAGATACATACAATCCGGGATGGAGAAATCACTCGAATTTCAGCTGGAGGAATAATAATCAGTCACAATTCGTGCAACCACCACCTCCTCAGGCACAATAAGACTCTCAAAATTCTCAAGGATATGCACCTTATGTCCCACCATATAGGAAAAACCTTGAAGAAACACTGCATGCATTCATAGAAAACCAAGAGACCATTAATAAACAAAACAATCAAACCATGATTGACATAAAAGAAACTCTTGTCAAACTTACTTCTGCTCTCATCATTCATGAGAAAGGAAAATTTCCTTCTCAACCTCAACCAAATCCCAAGGGTCAGTACAGTCTAAATGAGGGGAGTTCAGAAAACCAACAAATAGACCAAGTCCAGTCAGTGATAACTCTTAGGAGTGGAAAGGTTGTTGAAAAACAAATCCTCGAATCTTGTGAAAAAGAAGATGAGCCAATTCCCCAAGAAAATGAAGAAGTTGACCAAAAAGAGACCAAACTCTCGCCTTCATCCCAATTTCCTCAAGCATTGAAAAATCCAAAGAAATTGGACCATAACACTGGAATTTTTGAAGTTTTGAAACAAGTGAAAATTAATATTCCTCTGATAGATACTATCAAACAGATTCCTTCTTATGCCAAATATTTGAAGTACTTGTGCACTGTTAAAAGGAAATTAAATGTGAAAAAGAAAGCATTTTTGGCAGAACAGGTAAGCTCCATTCTTCAAAATAATAATGCGTTGAAATATAAAGACCCTGGTTGTCCTACAGTTTCATGCATTATTGGAGAACATAAAATTGAAAAAGCTTTACTTGATCTTGGTGCTAGTGTCAATTTGCTTCCATATTCAGTTTATCAGCAACTCAACTTAGGTGAGTTAAAACCAACTTCTGTAACTCTTCTATTTGCAGATACATTAATTAAAATTCCAAGAGGAATAGTGGAAGATGTGTTGGTTCAAGTTGATAAATTCATATATCCTGTAGATTTAATTGTCTTGGATATTGATAGTTGCAAGTCAATTCCTGTTATCTTAGGCCATCCATTTTTAGCAACATCGAATGCTTTGATAAATTGCAAAAATGGAGTGGTGAAGCTAACATTTGGAAACATGACACTGGATCTCAATGTTTTTAACATGTGCAAGCAACCACAGGAAGTCCTTGATGAAAATGAGGAAGTTGAAGGAATTGAAGCCATTATAGATGATCATCTTCAAAAAGGGAGTTCTTCTGACCCATTAGAAGTTTGTTTAATTAATTCATTTGATTTGCTTGATTGTACAGAGGAAATAGAATACAAAGGAAGAAAGCCAAAATTCAAAGAGCTACAACCCATGTATAATAATGCCCATGAAGAAGTACCCACACCGGAACTAAAGCCATTACCTGCTGGGTTAAAGTACACATTTTTGGGAGAAAAGCAAAGCTTTCCTGTGGTAATTTCCTCGTCTCTTACTGAAGAACAAGAAGGAAAAATGTCGCCTCAATGGACGCAGCAAGATAGAAGGAAATTTTTGACAGAGGTGAAAATTTTTTATTGGGATGACTCATACTTATTCAGATATTATGCTGACCAAATCTTTCGAAGATGTGTACCCGACAAGGAGATAGGTAGTGTCATTAAATTTTGTCACTCAGAAGCATGTGGAGGTCACTTTTCTTCGAAGAAAATAGCTGCAAAAATCTTGCAGTATGGATTTTATTGGCCCACTTTATTTAAGGACTGCTATACTTTTTGTAAAAGTTGTGAAAATTGTCAAAAGACAAATCCAATAAAATCCACAGTCAAGATAATTTTGAGAAAATCTTTTGAAATTGGTCAAAAAGTTCTGCTTTATGATTCTCGCCTGCACCTATTCCCTAGAAAGTTGAGATCTAGGTAGAGTGGTCCTTTTGTTGTCAAACACATGTATCCTCATGGGGCCGTAGATATTGAGAATCCTAGGAATGGTAATGTGTTTAAAATCAATGGACAAATGCTCAAACCATTTCTGGAAAACCAAGTTAATGAGGTAGAATTCATCTCTCCTTCTCATCCTTGTTATGAATAGAATTCACTCTAATTTTGTTGCCTTGTTTTTGCAGTTCTTTGTGTTGCCAGTTAAGTGGCGGATACGGTACTCCGTGACTCTCAAGTCGGTTGATATTTCAGTTTCCCAAAATAACTGAATCCTTTTTCTCCTTTAAAATGGATGTTATTCTTTCAAACCTGAGAAAATATTTTCCTTCTCTCCCTCAAAATGCTCTGAAAAAAATCTACAAAATTCGATGTGAAAGATTGAGACTGTTAATGCACAAAGGTATGCCAGAAGATGTACGTTGGATAATTAAAGCAAAAATCTGACTAGCAGGTGAGTCTTCAATTTCATTTGACTCATACATGTCAGGTCTTGGAAGAAGTTCGTATTCTAAAAGGAGATGAGCAAAAAGGTTACAAGTCTGTTACAAATGTGGACGATGGAATTGTAACCTGCAATGTCATTCTTTGGGGATGGTTTCCGCAAATAGATCCTTCATTAAGAATGTACTGAGTAAGGAGTCATTAGATTATATTTTATTGACTCTTGAGACGCGTTCTTATGGATTGATGCAGGGTGAAATTCTTAATTTGTGGAATCTCTTCAAGGATGAAGAAAAACGCTACAGTCTTGGGAATCTGACTCAAAGACCCTGTTTGCCAATTTATAAGAAAATTGGATGGGAAGCTTATCCTCGACTCATAGAAGGCGTTTAAGCTGTTACTGGACGTGAAACCAGAGGCAGATGTGAGCCATATCCACAACAATTTGTACATATTATCTTCTTCTTCTTCATGTTTTCTTTTTTCTTTTAAAAAAATTGAAAAAAAATAAAAAAAAAAATTCAAAAAAAAAGAAAAAAAAAAAAAAAAAAAAAAAATATTTGAACAAGGGCGATTCGGAAGGAGTACCATGACTTTAATTAGTTGTGGAGCCCCAGTCTTTGGCTGACCCGTCATTGACTCGGGTGGACCTTTGCACACTAGTCTTTAAAAAAAAAAAGTTTGTGAGTGTCTACTACACTGGTGACATGCAGTATAAAGATATACTACATCGCACTCATGACGTAAATGATATAAAGATACGCCATAAAAGCTGTACATACAGGTATGTCAACATTTGCTATTATATCTCTTTTATCTTTGTATGATTTTGCTGTATTTTGGTTTTGGACAGACGATCCTTTGAGCAGGGTCCTTCAGGGGTTTCTAGACTTCTTTACCCTGATGGTTTTCTTAAAGTCAAAAAAAAAAAAATCTTTTACCTTTGATCTTTGATCTTGATCCAGCAATAACTCAGATAGATTGGTCAGCAGGAGGCAGTGAGGGAAACATGATGAAAAAGGAGCCAGATTTGACACTTCATTTAAAGCTTTCCTTTACTTTGGATTTATCATACTTTGTTTTTGTTTAAATTTGTGTCAGTTTTCTCTAACAGGTAATATCTTCTATCCTTTACTCATTTATATTTTAACATTGAGGACAATGTTGTGATCTAGTTGGGGGGGAAGGATAGTTGACTAAAAAAATTTTTTTTTTTGTTTTGTTTGGGAAGTATGATATGATTGTCATGGACTTACTAAACCAATTAATGATGGCAGAGTAAGGAGTAATTTTACTTCGGAGACGCATCTTAATTGGTGGCAGAGTAAGGAGTTTTTAGGTAGTAATTATTTAGTATTGATTTGTGGAAGTAACAAAGTTTTTGTCTTTTGATTTCCTTGGAAAGATTCAAGCAAATGTACTCTCACATCCTTGGAAGCAATTGAAATTCATGAATCATAGCATGATTGAATAAATTATCTTCTTTCTTAAATTTCACATGCTTGGCTATGGATGTTGAATTGATGGATTGAGAATGATAGAAATATGCCTTGTGAGATTTTGAGCCTATGATGAATGGATTGAATATCTGTGTCATTCTCTTCTTTTTTGTGTGATTTTCACTCATGGAATTGTTACTCTAGAACTTGCTTTGATTCTTTTTGAGGCTATATTTTCACATGCATACATTAATATGATTGAGGCATTTTAAAATAGCTACTTTGACCAAATAGCCATCCTTGTATATTTTCCATTGTGTAACCCCTTTGAACTTGTTTGACCATTCATTGTTTTTAGCTTATCTCATCCTTCAAAAAAAAATTAAAAAAAAAAGTTTTTACCCAACCAGAGGAATAAGAGAGCATTGACCTTGCTCTTGAACAAGTGTGAGGGTGTGTGTGCAAAATGATAAAAAAAAAAGAGAAAAATTGACCACCTTTGCAATCAAAGGATTATCAGAGTCTAGAATAAAGGTGGATGCTTAGAAACAATAGGAAGAAAAGGAGAATGTTCAAATCTAACAATGAATTCAATTCACCAATTTGGGATTGATCTTCAACAAAATATTAGTCAAATATTAGTAATTGTCCTTTATGATGAATGTTCTCAAACATTTTCTCCACTCTAACTGTACCATATTGCTCTTTTATTCTCTTTGGTATTTATCTTTTCATATCCATATTATCCCCTCTCCTTTACCATAACCCCATCACAACCTTGAATAAAGTCCTCTTGATTTTTGTATGCATGTATTTTGAGTACGGAGAAGTAGAAGATAAGCAAGCTTATGGTAGTGCAATTGTTCATGGGTTGAATAGAGTGAAATACTTACCTTTTAAACACTTGAGAGATTGAGAGTGAATTCTGTGAGGATCTATCATTCTTGATTCATTCTTTTCAACTGAAGTTTCCTTGCTTGTTGGTTTGAGATGTGAAGAAATGTTACCTCATTAATGCTTTGATCCCTTGAATTTCTTATTGCTCTTCTTGCTTCATCGAGTCTTTTAGAGTTTTTAGTTTTTGAGTCTGTGTCATTTTTCTTTGTCTCCTAACTTTGGTCTTATGTGTTTTGCCTGGGAGTGCAAAAAGCTAAGTGTGGGGGAATTTGATGATCACATATTTTATACATTAATAAACCCTCATTTTTAGTCATTTACACTCTCCATGTACTTAATTGATTAAGCCTAGTTATGTTTTGTAAGTTTAGACTCAAATTGGACTTAATTGATTTTTTCAGCACTATTTTGGTCTTACATTGTTTCTGTATTTCGGCCATATCTTGAGTTCTAAATGTCTGATAATTATGAATTTTCCTTGTAGGAAAGATAAGAGAGAACTCTATAACTTTGATGAAGAGCTCAAAGTCTCAATCAGACATCTAGTAGAGCTAATTGGGCTTGGAAGACAGAACACGAGTTTTGTGTCTAAAACCTGAACAGTACAGTAATCAAGCATAATTCGAGTTTGGGCTTATAAAATGGGCTGAAAATTTGGAATCTGAAAGTTAAGACCCATATCTACAACTTTCATGTTGAACACAAAACTTGATTCGGGCTCCTTGATGGTGATATTGGGTCTGAAAGTCAAAATAGAGGTGCTGAAACTGGGCCTGAACAGTCTGTAGTAGTTGGGTCATATCTTGGGCTGTAGGACGAATTTTTAGGTGATTCCAGAGCCATTGGAAAGCTTAGACAATTTCCTAGAACTCTAATGAAGACCACTTGGCTCAAAACTGACGGAATCAATGAGTTAAGTAATAAATGATTTCAGAGACAAAGAATCTCAATCATCCAACCACTAATTCAATAATCCAACCACCTAACCAATCATCCAACCACTCCACCCACTAATCCACCTACTCTTAATCATTATCCTTGTCATTTTGTATCCCTACTCTTCTATAAAAGGCACTCAAGTGTTAAGCACTAGGGGAGAGGCTTAGTTTTTACAAGTTATGGTTATGCTTGTTTCTTGTTTTACTTTGTTATAATTTTCTCTTGTTCTAAAGTGAAGCTATGTTCATCTTTCTCTTCTTCTCTCTTTCTTTCTTCTTATCTATGAGTAACTAAATCTTCATCTTGCTTGGGTGAAAGAGTGAAGCTCTTGGTAATGAAATAAGGTTAGATTATTCTATTTTTTTGTGCTTAAATGATATATTATCAAATGGACATTATATGTGTTGTATTTTGTTTCCAATCAATTTAGAAACCTTCTTTATTAATGGAGATTTTGATTTATTGTAGACAATAGAATTGGCACAGTGAATGCTTGAACTCATTTACAAATGTTGGTAAATAATTAAAGGAATCATAATATAATTGCATATATAATTAAACTTTGAATGCTATATTTTCCGATTGGAACCTCCGTTGTGTGTGGATTTCAATTGAGTTATAAAGAGAAATAATCTTACCTTTAATTTATTACTAAGAGTGGATCTCCTAACCCAAGCAAGTTCTTAAATTTAATTGTGAACAAGTTTTGTTATTTTCATTATTGTGACAAATCCTCTTCCTACCTCAATTAATTTTTCTTCATCAATTCCCTGTGGATCGACCTCGGATTCCCGAGAAATTTATTACTTGAGACAACCTGCACTTGGGTTTGCATCCTTTAATCCCGCAGTCAGTTACCTTAGGAATAGTGTTAGGTCAGGTGATATCTTCTAAAAGAATTGAAGTTGATAAGGCCAAAGTTGAATTAATTGCTCATTTACCTTCCCTAAAAACAGTTAGAGAAGTTCGTTCCTTTTTAGGACATGTAAGATTTTACAGAAGATTCATTAAGGACTTTAGTACCATATCTAGACCATTATGTAATCTTCTGTTGAAAGATGCACCATTTGATTGGACTCAAGAATGTCAAAAGTCTTTTGAAAAATTAATTGGTCTTCTGACATCTACTCCTATCATGCAATCTCCTGACTGGTCTTTGCCTTTTGAGTTAATTTGTGATGCTAGTAATTTTGCTGTGGGCGCTATTTTAGGCCAAAGAAAGGAAGTTAAGCCTCATGTGATTTGTTACGCAAGTAGAACTTTAAACAGTGCACAAATGAATTACACCACTACTGAAAAAGAACTACTTGTTGTAATTTTTGCACTGGACAAATTTTGATCTTTCTTAATTAGTTCTTCTATTATAATTTTCACCAATCATTCTGTTGTTAGATATTTGATGTCTAAGCAGGATGCCAAACCAAGATTGAAAAGGTGGATCTTGTTGTTTCAAGAATTTAACATCACAATAAAAGATAAGAAATGAGCCGAAAATGTTGTCACTGATCATTTATCCAGACTTACAATAGGCTCACCTTTTGATAGCACACCTATCAATGATTCTTTTCTTGATGAATTTTTATTTTCTGTCAATTTCATGCCTTGGTTTGCTAACATAGTTAACTTTCTTGTAACAGGAAAAATGCCACCTCAATGGACGCACCAAGATAGAAGGAAATTTTTGACAGAGGTGAAAATTTTTTGTTGGGATGACCCATACTTATTCAAATATTGTGCTAATCAAATCTTTTGGAGATGTGTGCCCGACAGTGAGGTAGGTAGTGTCATTAAATTTTGTCACTCAGAAGCATGTGGAGGTCACTTTTCTTCAAAAAAAACAGCTGCGAAAATCTTGCAGTCTGGATTTTATTGGCCCACTTTATTTAAGGACTGCTATACTTTTTGCAAAAGTTATGAAAATTGTCAAAAGTTGGGCTTAATTTCAATAAGAAACATGATGCCTCTGAACCCCATCCTTGTCATTGAAATTTTTGATTGTTGGGGAATTGATTTCATGGGTCCATTTCCATCTTCATTTGGATTTGTATATATTTTGGTTGTAGTTGATTATGTCTCAAAATAGATTGAGGCGATTCTATGCCGACACAATGATCATAAAACTGTTCTCAAATTTTTAAAAGAAAATATCTTGTGTCGATTTGGAATCCCTCGAGCTATCATAAGTGATGGGAGAACATATTTTTGCAATAAACCATTTGAATCTTTAATAAAGAAATATGGTATTACAAACAAAATTGCCACCCCTTATCACATTCAGACAAATGGAGAAGTTGAATTGGCAAATAGGGAGATTAAACAAATTTTTAAAAAAATGGTTAACCCAAATCGTAAAGATTGGTCTTTAAGACTAAACGATGCACTTTGGACTTACTGTACTGCTTTCAAAACATCTTTGGGCATGTCACCCTATCGGTTAGTCTATGAAAAACCTTGTCACTTGCTTGTAGAATTGGAACATAAAACATTCTGGGTCATTAAAGCTTTCAATCTAAATCTTGATGATGCTTGCACGATACACAAATTGCAATTAAATGAACTTGAGGGATTAAGAAATGATGCATATGAGAACTCAAAGATTTATAAAGCCAGAACAAAAGCTTTTCATGACAAGACAATTTTGAGAAAATCTTTTGAAATTGGTCAAAAAGTTTTGCTTTATGATTCTAGCCTGCACCTATTCCCTGAAAAATTGAGGTCTAGGTGGAATGGTCATTTTGTTGTCAAACATGTGTATCCTCATGGGGCCGTAGATATTGAGAATCTTAGGAATAGTAATGTGTTTAACATCAATGGACAAAGGCTCAAACCATTTCTGGAAAACTAAGTTGATGAGGTAGAATTCATCTCTCTTTTTGATCCTTGTTATGAATAGAATTCATTCTAATTTTGTTGCCTTGTTTTTACTGTTCTTTGTGTTGCCGGTTAAGTGGCGGATATGGTACTCCGTAACTCTCAAGTCAGTTTGTTTTTTAGTTTCCCAAAATAACTGAATCCTTCTTCTCCTTTAAAATGGATGTCATTCTTTCAAACTTGAGAAAACATTTTCCTTCTCTCCCTCAAAATACTCTGAAAAAAATCTACAAAGTTAGATGTGAAAGATTGAGACTGTTAATGCACAAAGGTATGCCAGAAGATGTACGCTGGATATTTGAAGCAAAGGTCCGACTAGCAGGTGAGTTTGCAATTTCATTTGACTCATACATGCCAGGTCTTGGAAGAAGTTCGTATTCTAAAATGAGAAGAGCAAAAAGGTTGCAAGTCTGTCATAAATGTGGACGATGGAATTGTAACAAACGATGTCGTTCTTTGGGGATGGTTTCCGCAAACAGAGAAGATAAAATTTTCTTCATTAAGAATGGACTAAGTAAGGAGTCATTAGATGATATCTTATTGACTCTTGAGACGCATTCTTGTGGATTGGTGCATCGTGAAATTATTAATTTGTGGAATCTCTTCAAGGATGAAGAAAAACGCTACAGTCTTGGGAATCTGACTCTAAAAGACCCTGTTTGCCAATTTATAAGAAAATTGGATAGGAAGCTTATCCTCAACTCATAGAAGGCGTTTAAACCGTTACTGGACGTTAAACCAGAGGCAGATGTGAGCCATATCCACAACAATCTGTACATATCATCATCTTCTTCTTCACGTCATATTTAAAAAAAATTAAAAAATTTAAAAAAAATGTTTGAACAAGGGCGATCCGAAAGGAGTACCATGACTTTAATTAGTTGTGGAGCCTTAGCCTTTGGCTGACTCGTCATTGACTCGGGTGGACCTTTGCACGATGGTCCTTAAAAAAAGTTCGTGTACCATGCTCTGAAGAGAGCCGCACTCCATAACCCAATGTTTACCATCTAGACACTGTGGAGTTGATGGACAGGCAGAAGCATCCCACTCTGGTTATTAGTGAGAAGTAACCCGCGGCTGCCAAAGCGTATGAGGCATTTGAGCTTGATCCTCTCTTTTATTAGAAGGGGCTCTCAGCGCCTTGGGATGGGATGTTTTGGATCTTGCGCATTACGAGTTTCAGATTTTAGCATCTTTGTTGATGTTACGAGCCCAAGTGTGAGCGCTTCAGGTTCCAGACCTAGGATGGAAACCCACGATGGTTTCCTCTTTCTCCTTTCTTCAAATAAATGGACGTGAATTGTCTACTGCACTGGTGACACGCAGTATAAAGATATGTCACTACTGCACTCATGACGCGCAATATAAAGATACGCCATGAAAGTTGTACATACAAGTATGTCATCATTTGCTATTATATTTCTTTTATCTTTGTATGATTTTGCTGTATTTTGGTTTTGGACAGACAATCCTTTGAGCAGGATCCTTTAGGGTTTCTAGACTTCTTTACCCAGATGGTTTTCTTGAAGTAAAAAAAAAACACAAAAACAAAAACAACAAAACAACAAAAAAAACAAAAAACAAAAAAAAAACAAAAAGAAAACAAAAAGATTATGTGTTTCTTAATTTTAAACTTTTCTGACAACAGCCAACCTACTCTTATATGGGCAATTATTACCCTTTCTGTTCTTTTTCCTATTTAAACACTCTATTTTCTCCACTTTCCTCCAACTCAGAATCATTCAAGGGAAGGTGAGAATAGAAATGGAAGGTGTTTCTGTTCGTCAACTTAAAAATATCTGTGTATTTTGTGGATCTAAGTATGGGAAAGGTTTAGAGTTTGTAAACGCAGCTACCACTCTTGATCGATCACTTGTTGCGAGGAATATTCATCTTGTATATGGGGGAGGTTACCATGGGTTAATGGGGGTTGTATCACTTGCTGCATATATAGGAGGCAGTCAGGTTTTAGGTGTCATTCCTGAACCTTTAGCTCAATAGAATATCACTGGAAAGACAATTAGAGAGGAACTTAAGGTATCATCAATGCATGCATGAATGAAGATAATGCTTGAAAACTCTGATGCATTCATTGCCTTACCAGGTGATTTTGGTACCTTGGAAGAAGTTTTTCAAATTGTCTTTTAGGCCCAACTGATCATCCACCATAAACCCATAGGTTTATTGAATGTAAATAATTTCTTTGATATTTTGTTAATCTTTCTTGACCATGCTGTGGAACAGAAATTTATCACACCTTCGGCAAGACAACTTCTTATCTCTACTTCCACTATTGATGAGTTGATTGATAAATTAAAAACTTTTGTTCATAAACCTGACCCAGCAATAGCTCAGATAGATTGGTCAGTAGGAAGTAATGAGGGAAACAGGATGAAAAAGGAGCCAGATTTGACACTTCATTTATAGTTTTTCTTTACTTTTGATTTTATTTATCGTACTTTGTTTTTGTTTAAATTTGTGTCAGATTTCTTCAACAGGTAATATCTTCTATCCTTTACTCATCTATATTTTAACATTGAGGGCAATGTTATGATCTAGTTGGGGGAAGGATAGTTGACCAATTTTTTTTTCTTTTCTTTTTTGGGAAGTATGATATGATTGTCATGGACTTATTAAACCAATAAATGATGGCAGAGTAAGGAGTAATTTTACTTTTGAAACGCATCTAAATTAGAAAGTATGTTTAGTGATATGACTATCAGAAACCTATTCGTAGTAAAACCAATTAAGGATGGCAGAGTAAGGAGTAAATTTTGGAAACAATTTATTACTCTTGAGACGCATCTTAGTTGAGGAAATAATTATTTTGTGTAGAAGTAGCAAATGGATTCTTAGATCTTAGCATAAATTGTCTTCTTTCTTAAAAATCACAAGCTTGGATATGAATGTTGATATGATGGATTGAGAATGATAGAAATATGCCTTGTGAGATTTTGAGCCTATTGATGAATGGATTGAATATCTGTACCATTCTCTTCTTTCTTGTGTGATTTTCACTCATGGAATTGTTACTCTAGAACTTACTTTGATTCTTTTTGAGGCTACATTTTCACATGCATACATTAATATGATTAAGGCATTTTGAAATAACTACTTTGATCAAATAGCCATCCTTGTATATTTTTCATTGTGTAACCCTTTTGAACTTGTTTGACCATTCATTATTTTAAGCTCATTTCATCCTTCAAAAAAAGAGAGAAAAAAAACATGTTTTTACCCAACCTTAGGGAATAAGAGAGTATTGACCTTGTTCTTGAACAAGTGTGGGGGTGTGTGTGCAAAATGAAAAAAAAAATTGACCACTATTGCAATCAAAGGATTATCAGAATAAAGGTAGATGCTTAGAAACAACAGGAAGAAAAGGAGAATGTTCAAGTCTAACAATGAATTCAATTCACCAATTTGGGATTGATCTTCAACAAAACATTAGTCAAATATTGGTGATTGTCCTTTATGATGAATGTTCTTAAACATTTTCACCACTCTAACTGTACCATAATATTCTTTTATTCTCTTTGGTATTTATGTTTTCATATCCATATTATCCCCTCTCCTTTACCAAGACCCTATTACAACCTTGAATAAAGTCCTCTTGATTTTTTGTATGCATGTGTTTTGAGTCGCGGAGAAGTAGAACATAAGCAAGCTTATGGTAGTGCAATTGTTTATGGGTTGAATAGAGTGAAATACTTACCTTTTAAACACTTGAGAGATTAAGGGTGAATTCTGTGAGGATCTATCATTCTTGATTCATTTTTTTCAATTGAAGTTTCCTTGCTTGTTGGTTTGAGATGTGAAGAAATGTTACCTCATTAATGCTTTGATCCCTTGAATTTATTGTTGCTCTTCTTGCTTCATCGAGTTTTTTAGAGTTTTTAGCTTTTGAGTCTATGTCATTTTTCTTTGTCTCATAACTTTGGTCTTTTGTGTTTTGTCCAAGAGTGCAAAAAGCTAAGTGTGGGGGAATTTGATAATCATATATTTTATACATTAATAAACCCTTATTTTTAGTCATTTACACTCTTCATGTACTTAATTGATTAAGTCTGGTTATGTTTTGTAAGATTGGACTCAAATTGGACTTAATTGATTTTTTTAGCATTATTTGGGTCTTACACAATTTCTGTATTTTGAACATATCTTGAGTTCTAGATGTCTAGAAATTATGAATTTTACCTTGTATAAATTTGAGAGAAAGCTCTACAACTTTCATGAAGAACTCCAAGTAAAATATAGACATCTAGAAGAGCTAAATGGGCTTGGAAGACAGAACACGAGTTTTATGTCTGGAACCTGAATAGTGTACAGTAATCAGAGCATAACTCGGGCTGTAAGAATTATCTTGAGCTGAAATTTGGATATTTGAAAGTTAAGACTCAGATCTACAACTTTCATGAAGAACACAAGAGCTTATTAGGACAACTTTGAGGTGATATTGGGTCTGGAAGTCAAAACAGAGGTGCTGAAATTGGGCCTGAATAGTCTGCAGTAATTGGGTCATATCTCGGGCTGCAGGTGATAAAATGAGCTGAAATTTGGACATCTAAAAGTTAAGATCCATATCTACAACTTTCATGAAGATGACTTTTCTATTTGATGACGGAATCCATGAGTTAAGCAATGAAGGATTTCGGAGATAAGAAATCTCAATAATTTTTCACTCTTATCCTCACCATTTGGCATTTTCCACTCATTCATCTACTCATCCACCTACTCTTAATCAGCCTCCTTGTCATTTTGTATCCCTAATCCTCTATAAAAGGCACCATTAGCTGATCATTTGGGGCACTTGGTGTTAGGCTTAGTTTTTTACAAGTTGTGGTTATGCTTGTTTATTGTTTTCCTTTGTTGTAATTTTTTTCTTGTTCTAAATTGAAGCTATGTTCATCTTGCTCTTCTTCTCTCTTTATTTCTTCTTATCTATGAGTAACTAAATCTTCATCTTGCTTGGGTGAAAGAGTGAAGCTCTTGGTAATGAAATAAGGTTAGATTATTCTATTTCTTGTGCTTAAATGATATATTATCAAATAGACATTATATGTGTTGTATTTTGTTTCCAATCAATTTAGAAACCTTCTTTGTATAATGGAGATCTTGATTTATTGTAAACAATAGGATTTGCACAGTGAATGCTTGAACTTATTTACAAATGTTGGTAGATAATTAAAGGAATCATAATATGATTGCATATATAATTGAACTTTGAATGTTATATTTTCCGATTGGAACCTCCGTTGTATATGGATTTCAATTGAGTTATAAAGAGAAATAATCTTACCTTTAATTTATTACCAAGAATGGATCTCCTAACCCAAGCAAGCTCTTAAATTCATTTATGAACTTCTTACTTTTGGTGTTGTGACAAATCATTTTCTTACCTCAATTAATTTTTCTTCATCAATTTCCTATGGATCGACCTCAGACTCTCGAGAAATTTATTAGTTGAGACAACCTACACTTGGGTTTGTATCCTTAAGTCCCACAGTCAATTGCAATAGAAGTGCTAAGAATGATGTTGGGAGTGGAAATTTATCTTTTCTACAGACAATGCCAATGTTCAGAACTGGGTTCTGAGGGTTACCTGAGAAAGTAAGAGATGGTAGATTCTTCTATGGCACAATAGCAACAACAATGGAGCGAGGGGGTGGGTACTTGCAAAAGGTACTCCAATGCTTAAGTCAGTATGTGTGAAAGGAGGGTAGTGCGTATTGGGAATTAGGTTGTACCGTTTTCACCTAGCTGAGTATATATATATATATATATATATATATATATATATATATATATATATATATATATATATATATATGGAGTGTTTTAGCGAGGAATATGAGCATTCATTGCGTATTGGATGTTATTACTTGGAATCATGGAAACCGTCATTCCTTGTCACTATTCCCCTATTTATGCGGGGTATGATTCGAATTTATTCATGTTAAAGAAGTTGCGCCTAGTAAATAGGTTGTATCGTCAGCTACGTTGAGTATATATATATATATATACAAAAGGTACTCCAACGCTTAAGTCAATATGTGTGTAAGGAGGGTAATGCGTATTGGGAATTAGGTTGTACTACTTTCACCTAGTGAGTATATATATATATATATATATATATATATATATCAAGATTAGAGAGAAAGGGATTTTTTTAAATGTCGTAAGTCTTTTTTTTTTACACTCATTTTCAATCGTTATTATTCAACTTTCATCTAATGGTTGAGATTATTCATTAAAGATAATCTCATTAGATAAATATTCATCTCACTAGAAAATGATGTAAGAGAATATTAATATATATATATATATATATATATATATATGAGTGTTTTAGGGTGTGAGGAATATGAGCATTCATTGCGTATTGGATGTTATTACTTGGAATCATGGAAACCGTCATTCCTTGTCACTATTCCCCTATTTATGCGGGGTATGATTCGAATTTATTCATGTTAAAGAAGTTGCGCCTAGTAAATAGGTTGCTTCATGCGTATAGCAACGTTTGGGTACTAGCTTGGCGAGTCGAGTTGCTCCAAATTTATAGACCCATAACGCGATTTAGAACAGATTGTATCTAGGTTGATGAGGAGGATCTCTCTTATAATGGCTCTATCATGTGAGATATTTTCCTTTATTCTTATTGGGTTTTTTTTTATTGTGGGTTAGTTAGAAGGGAATGTAATAAAGTAGCTGATGAAATAGCTCATTATGCTTTACAAGGAGGGGAAGAGATTTGGATTGAAGATCCACCTCTTTGTATTGAAACTTTGTTATTTGATGATATTATGAATGAGTAAATTCAAATTTCATATTAAAAAAGTAGTTATATTCTCTCTTTACATTAAAATTTAAACTAAACTCAAGCTTTCTTTTTTTTTTTTATAATTAACAATCAGATTTCAATACTCACTTTATACATTAAATGACATAATCTCAACTATTAAATTAAAATAAAATTAAAGGTCAGATTTTAGTGTACGAGTTGTATTCTTACATTGGTGTAAATTGATTCCCTCCCTATATGCGAGGGGATCAATATTGATACCAATGTAAATCAAAACTACTCTTACATTATTGAATAAGTTTTTATTGAATAATTGTATTACAAAAATTCACCATTAGATTGAAAGTTCATATAATATAGATCATATATATAAAATTTTATATTAATCTAAAATTTTTTATTTCTTCATTGATATACGTCAAGATTAATGTAATATATACTTTTAACATATATGAAAATAAGAATCACATGATTATATTCTTATCAATATTTAATTTTTTTAAGATTTAATATAAATAATCCATATGTTGAATAATTATAATTCAATGGTTAATCAATAAAAATCACATTTAATAAAAAAAAAATATTAAGTAGTCAAGTAATAATATATATATATATATATATATAATATATATATATATAAAAGACTCTTTGAGTTGATAATATTTTATTTTAAAGTTATAGAAAAACAAAAAAAAAGGATAAAATTTTTATATTAGTTCAATTATGTATAAAAGTATTGTACAAATTAATTATTGACTTTCATAAATAAGTTTTTTTTTAATTTTAGAAATAAATACATAAAATATCTTTTAATAGACAAATTAATGATGATAGACTTTATTCTAGAAGAAATTGAAACTAAAAAAAAGGTTTGAGACAAAAAAAATTATTTGTAGTCAAATTAATAATAATAATAATAATAATAATAATAATAATAATAATAATAATAATAATAATAATAATTAATTATAATGCTCGTGGGTTCACGACCGACCTCACACGTGGTCATATCAGATGGCGACGAGTGGCCCCTTTGGAAGGCTAACAAAGCGTGTTTGAAGGAACGTAGCTACTTAAGTTGAGACTTAGTAAGGGGATTTAGATACCTATCTTTTTTTTTTTTTTGACCACAAAAAAGGAAAAGATACCTTTTTTTTTTTAAAGAATTTGGAATTCAGATAAATTATCAAGCATTTTATTAATTATTGATTATCTGTAAATATTTATTATAAATATTTAATAATTTACCTGAATAGCAAATACATCGAGATGTCATGAAAATTCTCATACTAATAGTAATAGTACTTATTATTTATTAAACAAGAGTTACTAATTACTTGTATTACGATATCAACATTAATTAAGATACATACTTGATCTTGCTTACGAAAAGATACATGGGTAAATGAATGTTAGTACGTTTGCATGCATTAAAATACTATGTCTAGACTATTTTATGCTGATGGTCGGCGTGGCTAGAAGAAGAGGCAACGAGTTTTATGAATGACCTTCAGTTCAAAACTTAGTAAACTTGTTCTTTATTAAATGATTGACGCATATGATGAATATTAGATTTATACTAAATTCTTAATTTAAAAATTATTTATTGAAGTTATAATTTAGATTAAGGTGAAAACTCTTGAGTTTGAATTAAATTCTTATATATTTATATAATCATTAACCAATAAATGTTTTATAAATGATTATTTGGATATGAAATGTTTATAGATAATTAATATATTAATATCTTTAAAAAAAGGTATGAAGGTGAGAAATGAATGTTATCATCAGTCAATTAATATATCAAAAGTGTTCTAAAGTGGATTCAGACGTGTACCTGAGATAGACATGTTACGGTGATTTCTTCCTTGCGCAGCAGCAACAGAGCATGTTGAACCGGGAGGTTGGTACCTACAAAGAGATTCCAACGCTCAAGTCAGACTATGTCATGCTTTTCCCCTCTCCCTGAAGAAGGGAGCCCTCAAGTGGTTCGTTACTTTACCACGGGGATCCATCACAGACAGGTCGGACCTGAGACAACGCTTCTTACTTCAATACACCACTAGTAAAGAACAACCTAAGTTCATTGAATCTTTGTCCAAAATTCTCCAAGGGAGCGACGAGCCCCTTCGCAAATATATTAAGAGATTCAATGCGACATGTACTAATATGGAGAATTTCGATAATAGGATTGCCCTCCATTATTGCTAGAAGTGACCTCCGAGTCGATTATGAGTTCTTCGCATCTTTGGTAATGAAAAGGCCAGAGAACATGCAAGAATTTCGACAACGCTCTCAAAAATATATAAACCTTGAAGAGACAACTAAGGACCAGAGGAGGTTGGATAAAGGTGAGCCCTTTCACCATAAATCCAACCATGATTCTTCACGATCATAGAATGATAAATTACAGAAATGGAGTGGTGAAGCTAACATTTGGAAACATGACACTGGAGCTCAATGTTTTTAACATTTGAAACTGTTATTTTAGGCCGTCTATTTTTAGCAACATCTAATATTTTGATAAATTATAGAAATAGAGTAGTGAAGTTAACATTTGGAAACATGACATTGAAGCTCAACGTTTTTAACACAGAACTCCAAGGATAGTCCACCCCAGGGCAAGTACTCCAATTACATTGCTTTGAGCACCCTGCACGAGGCAATCTTGAGTGAAGTGTTGCACATAGAGTTTCAGGACATTAAGATGCCACCCCTTTTGAAGAAAAGAAAGCAGAAGGATCATAACAAATACTGTACATGGCACAAAAGCTATGATTATGAAACTAAGAATTGCTTCCAACTCTGCGATGCAATTGAGTTCTTGATCAGAGTGGGAAGGCTACAACAATACATCAGTCGAATTCAAAATGATGAACATCGCGAAAGATGGAGAGAGGAAAGACGCAACCCTCGAAAAATCCCATCTCTACGCCAAAGGAGAAGAACTCGGAACCCTAGGAGAAGATCTCAAAGTCCACCTCACCGTAATACAAATGATCAATTGGATAAGAATTGGGATGTTCCACTTAATGATAATGACAATCGTCGTGCCCAGCCAAATAGAACTATCAACACAATTACTGGAGGATTCACAGGTGGTGGTTCATCCAATGGTTCTCTGAAGAAATCCCTCAGGGTGGCAATCTTAAGTGTCTCCCACTCTGAGCCTAAGTCACAAAACGAAGAATGGAAGATGCCTACCATTACCTTTTCTAATGACGACTATGACAGAATCATCCTGGATCATGATGACCCACTGGTCATCTCGGGAATAATTTCCAATGTTGAAGTCCAACGTATTTTGTGGATCAAGAAGTTATAAATATCATGTTCATGGACATTTATCAAAAGTTAGAGCTTCTGCGTAATGATCTAACTCTGTATGACGGGGAAGTTTACGAGTTTCACTGGTGAAAAGATCACCCTGGTAGGATATTATGAAACACACCTAACCCTAGGGTCCTCTAAACTCTTTAGGACAATCAAGGTAAAGTTTCTAGTTGTGGATTGCCCTTTGGCTTACAACATTATCTTGGGCCATTCTACCCTGAATGCACTAGGTGCTGTGGTGTCCACTACCCACCTGGTTATGAAGTTTCTTAGCAAGAATGACGAAATTGTCACAGTAAAGGGAGACCAAATTATGGTATAGAAATGCTATAACGAGAGCATTAGAATTTGCAGGGTTCCTAAGAAAGTAAAAACCACTGCATCAAGCCTAGTCCTGAATCAGGTCAACATCCTTATGACTGAGTTAGATGTTCGGGTGGAAATCTGGGGTACCAAACCCCATCTGGAAGGCGAGCTACAGTCCATCCAACTTGGTACCAAATCAGATCAGGTAACCAAGATTGAAATAAACTTGGAAGAAGAAGATAGGCGCCACCTGATTGAGCTCTTGTTAAAAAAATAGAGACTTTTTCACATGGAAGTCCTCAAATATGCTTGGGCTTGACCCCGCCTTCGTTTTCTATCATTTGTCTATCAAGGAAGGTGCTAGGCCAGTCTCCCAGAGGAAAAGAAAAGTTAGCCCAGAAAGGCAACAGGTTATTGATGAATAGGTCAAGGAGTTGTTCAGCGCCAGTTTTATCAAGGAAGTATCATATACCACATGTGTAACACCCTAATACAGATATCTAGATATATCTTCGTTAGACATAGATATATAAAGATAACCAGTACTAGAAACATCACTTCTATACTATATACTCACATATATCCATAATCACAACTGAGTAATTATAGAAAGCATTGAGAGATTGTAGAAAAACTTAAACTTCATACATATATATATACAAACTTAGCCACAAGAGGGCTTATTGTAATACATATAACATAAAACATACAGAACAAATATATACTGATTACATAAGTTCTGTCTACTTAAAGCAATAAAACTACTCTAGTCTTCATGCTTTATCTTCTCACCCTTAGCAGGGTCTGTACCTCTGTACCTGTGCCTTTGCCTGCATCTGGATTTACATGGAATAATAACTGAGGTGAGAATTAACATTCTCAATAAAAGAAATTCCAATACCAGTTCTCTATAACATTGTATATAACTATTATATAACAAATGCTATAATTCTAACTTAGGAGTTTCTTCTTTTTTTCTCATATCTGCATACTTTCATATAGTGTGATATCAACCGATAGCCTACACACTGTTAATATATACAACGCCCATACAGTTGTAAATACCAACAGTGATGGACAATGCCCATACAACTGTCCGTGAATGCAATGTGAATGATATGTAATATGATTATGCCTAAGAAGATCCTAAGAGTATGTGGATGATATGCAAATGTAGGGTTTTGTTTTGAAATGCATGCAGAAGTTTATTTTGAAAACAAGGAAGTTTGTTAGGAACTAGTCAATATATCATCCAGTGGTAATTAGAGGGAAAACTCATCCTCACATTACACATATCCTGGCATATTGAGAAATTCAGGCTTCATCCTTGCTCAAAGAGCGTCTTTGGATTTCCCACTTATCTCCTTTGGCCTTGGCACTATCGAGACATCAGGGTTATGTCCTTCTCAAAAGTCCTTCGGACACCCATCTATCTCTTTTTGCCTCCATGAATGAACATCAAAGGATACTCACCAAGATCGATACTACTTGACTAATTCGTAGACTTACATACATACTTATATACTTAGTTCCTTTACGATTTAAACATATTCTCCTAGGAACTTTGGCTTCTTATGTTTACCCTTTGTAATGAGGAGAATTTGTAACCTCATACTACATGTAACCTTAGCACTTGGTTAGAAATACTTGTTCCCTTAGGAACTTCTCTGATTCCTTTCCTTCTGGCTAAATGACCTCGCGTCATATAACGTTACATTCTCAGGTAAACATTACCAAATCATTTCTCATACTTTTACCTAAACACCACCTCATCACTCCTATCTCTTAAGTGATTTCTAATGCAACAATATGTTGCTGAGGTGTTAGGTACTTACCTCTGGCAAACCACTAATCTTGGTTGCACTAAGGTTCTTTCTCTTCACATACATACTAGCTTAACTAACTAGTGTGTGAAAAGCTTAGTGTTATGTTTAACTCTTACATAAACATCATCTTACTCTCTTATGGACTCAACTCATCCTAGTGAAAGAGTCTATCTTAACTAATGCCTCATCTACCATTGCTTAAGGAAATAAATGAGCATTTCTTTAAAACTTCGCATAATTAACTTAACTGTAACTAAAGCGAGTAAGTCATGCATCTAGATAAGTATAACATACTTATTCTGGTTGTATCTAGTTTTCCCTTCCATCACACTTCTAGTAGTAGCTTATACTACACTTGTGTGCTTAAGGTTCCAGATACCTCTTTTGTTATTCCTAACTCTTGGAATACTTAAGAACTTAACTTCCATACTTTCATTAGTATCTAAGGAAGTAAATTCCTTTTATCTTGCACTTCTAACTCATCTTTACTAATACATGAGTTATTGCACATTTTTACTATACCTTATAATTATGACATCTTCTTAGTCACAATTCATCTTATTGTGTATTTAGCAATGCACAAAGTCTCACTTAACTAGAGACTTAGTACCTAAACCTTCCCTTCTTGGAACTAATACACAATCTTGTCTCCACTCAAGTGAACCTAATGCAAGAGTGGTTCTTACTTGCAACTCTTTGTTGCTTAAGGTTCTAGGTATTTTCCTAAGATAATCCACTACTCTTGGATATTCTAAGGTTCATACCTTTTTCATTATCTACTAGAGTAAATACTACTAGCATACTTGTCTTTATTGCACCATCTCATCACATCTTAAGTGATATCTAATTGATAAACACATATTTTATTCATTAAGAAACCCTTATATTTAGTCATTTACACTCTCCATATTCTTAATTGATTGAGTTTGACATGATTTTGTGAGTTTGAGCTCAAATTGGTCCTAATTGAATATTTTTAGCATTATTGAGATTTTACACTGTTTCTGTATTTTAGTCATAACTTGAGTTCTTGATATCTGACAATCATGAATTTTATCTTGTAGGAAAGCTAAGAGGAAGCTCTACAACTTTGATGAAGAGCTCGAAGTCCGATTCAGATGTCTAAGGGACCTAAGTTTACATGGAAGTCAGAATACGGGTTCTGTCAGTAGAATCCGAATAGTGTGCACTCATAAAATCATATCTCAAGATGTAATAATGGAGATGGGTTGAAATTTGGACAGTGGATAGTCAAGATCCAAATAAACAACTTTCATGAAGAACACATTTTGAGAAAAAGAAGTCTAGTAGGTCATTTTGAGCTTGCAAGTCGGAACAGAGGTGCTGAAGTTGGGTTTGAGCAACCTACGGTATTTGGGACATATCTTAGGCTTAAGGAATCCAAATTTGACGAACCAGCTATCCATTTTATAGCCAAGACAAGGATCTACAACTTTCATGAAGAACACTTTTTGTGAATCTGAAGTATAGTGGGTCGTTTTTGGCTTCCAAGTCAGACACGAAATTTTCATCCATCCACTAATCCATCCATCCACTCATCCACTCATCCACTCATCCACTAACTCACCCACTCATCCACTCATACACTAATCCAACCACTTAACCACTCCACCCACCCATCCACTAATCCATCCACTCATCCATCCACTCACCCACTCAACCACTCAATCACTCATCTACTCAACTAACCCACTCAACCAATATTTAATCCACTCCACTCAACCACTCACCCACTAAACCAACCCACTCAACTAAATCAACCAATCATCCACTCACCCACTCAACCACTCATCCACTCAACTAACCCACTCAACCAATATTTAATTCACTCCACTCAAACCAACCCACTTAACCACCACTCCACTCAACCAATCCACTCAACCACCCCACTCCACTAACCCACTCATCCATCCACTCACCTTTGTCATTTTGTTACCCTAGACTTCTATAAAAGGACACCATTGGTTATCATAGGAAAATGGGGGAACTCTCCTTCATTTTCTCTCAGTTTTTCTTGTGATTTCTCTCTAGCTATGTGTAACTAAACCTCCCTTGGTTAAGGGGGTGATGAAACCGCTAGTATTAATGTTGTAAACTTTGCATATTTGATTATTTCAACACAGTTATGTTTTTATTCATATATTTCTGAATCTATTGTTGGTATGAAGGTTTTTGTACTTGTTCCTACTTTCAAAGTAATAGATCTAGGTTTATTATGCGCGGTTGCGGTAGTAGATCTAGTGGGATGTATGATGTTCATGTGGGTATAATTATCTTTGTGCTATTTGCCGTTATAAAAGTGGTAGATCTGGGTTTATTATGCTTGTGATTTGCGGTATTAGATCTAGAGAAATATATTTCTAAGTAATTTAATCCCGGTGTGTGATTAGACCTTAGTGTAATTAGTTTTCTAAATCTTAATGCAATTGTTGGATAGTTGTAAGAGCGGTTGCTTTATGACTAATCAGTGATTAGGAGTTGATTTGAACGGTTGCTAAATTGGCCAACACGTAAGGAAAACAGAGATTTACTCTCACAATTGCATAAAAACATAATTGAGCATGTTAGAATAAAAAGGATATGTGGATTTACATTCATATAAATCTAGTGGTGGATTCAATCTCTTAACCAATTTTCTTATATTGTTGATTTCAGTTTGTTTATTATTATCTTTGAAGCTGTTCATTGTTCATCAAAACTCCAAAACCCCCCTTTTACTGTTTATTGTTAATCAGAGTCTAAATTGAGAATTGTTTAATAGTGTTAATTGAATTGGTTTCTTGGATCGATACTTACTAACTACAACTAGTTGTAAGGTTTTTATTTTCTGGTGGGCCTGACAACTGATTTTTATCTTAATTTTAATCACTACATCCGCACGCATCACTAATGCAACACTATGTTGCCTAAGGTGCTACTAAAGTTTCTAGTATCCAACTTTCTCAAAAACACCTCAATTTTCACTTAAAAAGGTTGTTTTCATAAGCGCACTAATTGTGTATCATAACTTCAAAAATTCTGAAATTTTAGGGACAACTAGCTTTCTCTCATATCTTTCCAATGCCATAAACCTTGCCTCATTTGGATAAGTTTAGCCAAAGTTATGCGACATTTTGTAGGAGCCAAAACAGGTTATTCTCTGATTCACCCTATTTTGACCTGACTTTAAATTGTAACTGAGAACAATCCATAAGTGGGAAAATTCTACAATTTTACAGGCAAGAAGCCTTACATCTTAGCTTCAAAATGCCACTAGTTCCATGTCGATACGACATCAGAGTAAGAAATTATGCAATCTAGTTTACTAGCTGCCAGAATGCCTTTTTCTGTAGAATCTGTCTTAGATTCAAACAGAAACTGGTATTGATTGGCTTTCTCAATAATTCTGAAACTTTTACCACATGAAACCTTATGTTTTAGCTTTCAAATGGCTCTAGAATCAGGTCATTCCGATATCTATAGCTCAAGTTACATAACAAACAATACAGGCTGTCTGAATGTTGCCCTGTCCACGCCTAGGCTTGGAAATATCATGCCTAGGCAAGACCATTCTGCAGGATGCATTTTCTGCATAATTGGTTAGAAAACCAATTTCCAATCTCTCAATCATGGATTCTAAATGATTTCTAACTCTAATCTAGGCCCTTAAACTTGTTGTAACTCTTTTACAACCTATGAATTCTCTTAGGGCATAGATCTAGGTTCAAATCACATAACTCCAAACCATTTCCTAATTCTCCATTCATTAACCAAAATGGTTTGTCTTAGGCCATAAATGACCATCTAGCATTATCTTAGCTTAAACTATCCTAACCTAGTCCTTGGAATCAAGAACCAAGTTAAGAACATAGATTTGGCTATCCAAACCCCCATTTCTATTCAAAACCCCAAACTATATTCAAAGATAATCAAAGAGGGAGTAATGAATAGAAATCCCCTTACCTCTTGATTGGATGAAGATCTTGAAGCTTGATCCTTGATCTTCTTCCTTTCCTTCTTCTCTTCTTCCCTTTTCTCCTTCTTCTTCTCCCCTTTCTCCCTTTTCTTTCTTTTCTTTCTCTGTTTTTCGGTTCTCTACTGAAGGAGAAGAGAGAAATAGGGGGGTGGGACGTGGAGGGAATTAAGAAAAAAGATTAACTTAAGTTCTACACTGAAACTTATATCTGTTAAGTACACCCGAATTATGCTAATTCAAGTTTTCCAGCTTCCAACAACTTTAGAATAAATTATAGGATTCATCTAAATTGTTGTTTCACCATTATTCTATTTTTTCATATCTGCTGGGGGTTAATCGGGCATTAAAAGTACAACTGTATGCCTAAAAATACTAAACTGACTCTGATTCTCTTAAAACTTTTACCACATCTTTTTTAGCTTATTTGTGACCTAGAAATAAACTCTCTATGTTTATTTCCATCAACTTAGCAACTTATGCTATTATCTGAGTCATTTTAAGCTACTTTACAACTTCTGTGTTGCAACTAAGTGCCTAAACGAACTCAGTTTGTCACAAAACTTTACTGGCATGCTAAACAAGCTAAACGCTACCTTTGGTAACCATTTACCAGTCTAACATGTATTTAAGGATATTACAATATGGCTTTCTAATGTGGTTTTGGTAAAGAAATCGAATGAGAAATGGACAATGTATGTAGATTACATAGACATGAACAAAGTCTGCCCAAAAGATCCGTACTCACTTCCCAACGTGGATAAACTAGTAGACAACTCCTCAAGTTTTCGTTTGTTGTCGTTCATGGATGCATACTTCGGGTTCAACCAGATCCCAATATATTATGGAGAAAAAGACAACACCGCCTTCACCACCGATAAGGCAAGCTATTGCTATAGGATTATGTCATTTGGTTTGAAAATTGCAGCAGCCACCTGCCAAAGAATGATGAACAGGGTCTTTGAAGACCAAGTGGAGAAGATGTTAGAGGTCTACATTGATGATATGATAGTAAAAAACCCACAAGAAGGATCACATATCACGGGCCTTGAAGAAGTATTTATATAACTCCAGAAGTACAATATGAGACTTAACCCAGAAAAGTACGCCTTCGGAGTCCAGGCAAACAAGTTCTTGGGTTTCATACTAACCCACGGAATTAAGGCTAATCTAGATGAATGTCAAGCAATGCTCAACATGCGAAGCCCTCATAATGTTAAAGAAGTACAACAACTAATTGCCCAGATTGCAACCTTCATATGATTTCTTGCCAAAACTGCTCATAAATCCCTCCTGATAATCATATATTTTATATATTAATAAACTTTCATTTTTAATCATTTACAATCTCCATGTACTTAATTGATTGAGCTTGGTCATATTTTGTAAGTTTGGGTTTAAATTAGGCTTAATTGATATTTTTTAGCATTATTGAGATTTTACATTGTTTCTATATTTTGGTCATATCTTGAGTTCTAGATATCTAGAAATTATGAATTTTATCTTGTAGGAAAGTTAATAGAAAGCTCTACAACTTTGATGAAGAGCTCGAAATCTCAACCAGACATCTAGTGGAGTTAATTGGATCTAGAAGGTAAAAAAAATAGGTTCTGTCACTAGAACCTGAGCAGTGTGCACTAATCAGGGCATAACTTGGGCTGTAAGAGTTGCATTGAGTTGAAACTGGTGGCATTGGAAAGCTAAGACAAAATCCTTCAACTCTCATGAAGACTACTTTTCTCGAAAATGACGTTTTAATAGAGTTATAATCATGTGAAGATAATTGAATTAGTTGGTACAAGTTAAGAGACAAGCATGATAATCATCCACCCACTCAACCATCATCTACTCACTCATTAAATAACTCCATTGTCATTTTTCACTCATCAATCTATCATCTACCCACTCATTAAATAACTTCATTATCATTTTGTACTCCTCAAGCTCTATAAAAGGGAGCATTGATTGATCATCTGGGGCATCTTGGGGCATCTTGGCTTAGAGATCAAGATCATGCTATTGTGTTAATTATTTTTCTTGTTATAGTTTTCTTTTGTTCTAAATTGAAGTTATGTTCATATTTTTCTTCTTCTCTATTTCTTTCTTCTTGTTCATGTGTAACTAATCTTCATTTTGCTTGGGTGACATGGTGAAACTTTTGGTAATAAATTAAAGTTAGATTAATTTTTTTATTGTGCTTTAATGATGTATTATCAAGTGGTCATTATATGTGTTGTATTTTGTTTCCAATGAATTTAGAAACCCTCTTTGTAAAGTGGAGATCTTGATTCATTGTAGACAAAATGTTGGCACAATGAATGCTTGAGCCCATTTACAAGTGTTGGTGTTAATGAATAATTAAAAGAATCATAATATAATTACATATATAATCTTAATTGAACTTTGAATGTTGTATTTTCTAATTGGAACCTCTATTATGTGTGAATTTCAATTGAGTTATAAAAAGAAATAATCTTGTTTTTAATTTATTACCAAGAGTGGATCTCCTAACCCAAGTAAATCTTTTTTCATTTGTGAACAACTTTCATCACCTTTATTGTTGTGACAAATATTTTCCTTACCTCAAAGAATTTTTCTTCACCAATTCCCTGTGCATTGACCTCGACTGTCGAGAATTTATTACTTGAAATAACCTGTACTTAGATTTGCATCTTTTTTATTCGCATCATCTCCCTTTATTCAAACTACTCAAAAAAAAGGAAGGATTTTGAGTGGAATCAGGAGTGCAAAGATTCCTTTTTCCTCTTTGAAGAGCCTTCTATCCTCCCCCTATATTGACAAGACAAGAATTCAAAGAAACTTTGTACTTATACCTTTCAATTCACGAAGAGGTTATAAGCTCAGTACTAATCCAAGAGACGGAAGAGAGACAGAAGCCGATCTACTTCGTAAGCAAAGTGTTGCAAGGCCTAGAGCTCTGTTATCAGAAAATTGAAAAGGTCGCCTTTGCACTTGTCTTCATGGCTAGAAAACTTAGGCAGTACTTCCAATGCCACCTCATGGTAGTAAGAATAGATTAACCCATATGCCAGGTACTGCACAATACAAACTTAGCAGGAAGGATGATTGCATGGTCCATCGAGCTTTTTGAGTTTGGAATTGCGTATGAACCTTGGCTGGTAATAAAATCTTAGGCGTTCTCTGACTTCCTAGCTGAACTTACATTGGACCCCGGTGATCCCGCAGGAATTTCTTAGATCATATTTGTTGATGGATCCTCGAATCCTAAGGGAAGTGGTGCCAGGATAATCTTGGAAAGTTTTGAAGGAATGATATTGGAAAACTCCTTGAAGTTTGAGTTCCCAACCTCAAATAATTAAGCGGAGTATAAGGCATGTATTTCCGGACTAGTAATGACCAAAGACATGGGAACTACTAGTATCACACTTTTGCAGTGACTCCCAACTTGTGACCTCCCAGATTTGAGGTGAATATCAAGCCAAGGAGCCTCTCTTTCAGAGATACTTGACCAAGGTACAAGAGCTCCTTAAAAGCTTCCAAGAGGCTAAGATAGAGTATATACCCAGGGAGTAGAATTGACCTCTTATCTAAGTCTTCCAGTACTAAAAGCCCTGACAACAATCATTCTGTGATTCAAGAGACTCTATCTTAACCCTCCACCACGAATCATGCCATTTTCCAAGTTGAAGAGGAAGAGCGTACCTGTTTCACCCCTATCTTGGAGTATTTGTAATCCGGAACCACACCCTTTGATCCAAAGGAAGCCTCCAAGGTAGTCAAGACAGAAGTCAAGTACACCATCTGCAATGAGCAGTTATACTGACGTGAGTTTTCATCACTTCTCCTCAAATGACTTGCGCCAAAGGAAGTAGAATATATGTTGTCTAAGGTTCATGAAGGAAGTTTTGGATGCCATTTAGCAAGGAAAGCCCTAGCCTTAAAGGCACTCAAGGCGGGATATTATTGACCAACAATGGAAGTAAATTCCCACGCATATGTCCAGGTCTGTGACAAATGCCAACGTCACTCAGATCATTATCAGGCTCCATCAGAGGAACTATCTAAGATGTCAGTACCATGGCCATTCTACAGATGGGGTATAGATATCCTGTGTCCGTTTCCCCAGACACCTATTCAATTGAAATACTTGGTGGTGGCAGTTGATTATTTTAGAAAATGGATCGAGGCAAAACCTTTGGTCCCGATCACCTCTGCCCAGATTCAGAAATTCACTTAGCGACATGTCATCACCAGGTTCGGAGTACTAGAGTTCATTGTGATGGATAATAACACCCAGTTTAAAAGATAAGGGTTTCGAGGAATTATTTGCTTAACTAAAGATCAAGCACCATTGCAGCTTTGTTGAAAACCCCAAGACAAATAGGCAAGTCAAAGTCGCCAATCAGGTTATTGTCCGTGGAATCAAAAGGAGACTAGATGAAGCCAAGGGAAACTGGGCTAAACAACTAGTTCACATCCTCTGGGCCTACCAGATTATGCCCCTTTCTACAAATGATGAAACTCTATTTAAGCTCACTTATGGATGCGAGACTATGATCCCAGTGGAAATAGGAGAACCGAGCTGGTGTCTCCAATAGTTTTCGCTTGACAACAATCCTAGACTAATAAGGGAAGACCTAGATTTTCTAGAGGAAAGAAAGTGCATTGCACATATTTGCGACGCAACCATCAAACAAAAGATGATGGCTCTAGAGGGCGAACATCAGGGGAAGAAATGCCTTCTAAGGGAAATTAGCTCCTAATTGGGAAAACATTTATTGCATCATAATCAGCACTGGCAAATGGGCTTACACTATGGAGATATTGATAGACAAGCCGATCAAGAACTATTGGAATGCAGACGAACTTAGAAAGTACTATAACTAAGTGTCTTTTAAAAGCATAGTCTTAGTATACTTCACGTTTGATCTACCCCAATTTTGGCAAGCGTACACTATGTACAGACTTTTGTCCTAAATTCTTTAATAAAATAAAGTTATTTAGATATTATCATGCATATTTAAAGTCTCAGGGCCCTCAAGCCGAAAAATGCCTTGAGAATGTCTTGAGCCCACACCTATAGGACTTAACAGTCCAAGTTAAGAGGAACAATGACTCACAAAACTCGTTTGAGTGTTTTGATCCTGAGTTGTGGGTCCACATCCAATCCTCAACACTTGTCCATGACCATTATGCGGTTATGAAATAAAGTGGTAATGCGGATTACGACATCCATGGTCCACCATCAGGTATCCATTGAAAAAGTCTTATGTTAAACAAGTTCTAAAATCGAAAATTCCTAAGTGTCAACCAATTTCTCGTTGTAAATTGTAAACATTAAAGACCCTGGTTATGGATCACCTTGAATTATGCCTAAGCCAAGTGAGATCCCAAGTGCCAAAACATTTTGGAAAATAGAACTCGGGTAAGGCCTTGATCTTAAATTATGCCTAAGCCAAGTGGCATTCTAAGTGCCAAAACATTTTGGATGATGGACCCTGGGTAAGGCCTTGATCTTAAATTATGCTTAAGTCAAATAGGATCCAAGTGCCAAAACATTTTGGATGATGGACCCCGGGTAAAGCCTTGATCTTAAATTATGCCTAAGCCAAGTGGGGTCCCAAATGCTAAAAAATTTTGAATAATGGACTCCAGGTAAAGCCTCAATTTTAAATTATGCCTATGTCAAGTGAGATTCTAAGTGCCAAAACGTTTTCGATCTAGGACCCTGGACCAAGGCCTCATTTTTAAATTACGGGCATTGGACCCTAGACCAAGGTTTCAATCTCATTGAAACAAAATTTTCTAAGTCCACTAAGCGGTTGCCAAATACGCAAAAAAGGACGTTGGACCCAAAACGAACCATGAAAATTAAGCAACCACAAAAAGTGTTAAGCATTAAAAACACCCTAGTTCCTAGGGCAATATTCTTTAAGAAAATAAAAATGCCCCTCGCAAGGGGCAAACGAAAAGCAAAGGAAAAAGAAGATCAAGCCTCAGCTTCATCCCCCTCTGGAATTCGCAGCTCTGGTGAACCAAGAACAGTAGTCGAAGGTCTTGCTATAGGGACCTCGGTAGCGGCCTGAACAATTTATTTCGCGATTACTAGGTGCCTACCCTGGAAAACCATTTCAAAATTTAAGTTTTCCAAAACCAGAACGACATCAGGGTTGAAATGTTGGACTTGGGCCATAGCATTCTAAAATTGTTCTCCGTCAATGCTCACGGAGATTGTCTCCATCTCCTCATTCTCTTTCTCTAACTATGTTATACAGGCTTCAAGGTTGGCAATGACTTTGTTAGACTTGCTTTTTTCCCTCTTCTTGGAAGACTTGGAGTTAGGTAGCTCTCTTTCTAGCTCAGCAATCCTTGCTTCAGCATCTTCTTTCTACTTAAGATCCAAAGCAAGCTTCCGAGCTCTGTCATCTTCTACCGCCTTCAGCTAATCAACCATCCTCTTGTCAGTCTCCATTATGGATCTCTCAAGGCAACAGGCCTCAGTAACGGGTTGAAGTGCAAAAGTCTAGAACGTAGACATGGTTTCAATCACATTCCTTTGAGTGATATACTTCACTACCTCATCATTTAGGAAATGCCCATCGATAAATGCCCCGACATCCACGTGCCCCGTAATTATGGGCATAGGGTCTTCCTTATCAACCTCATCCATCTCTGTTGCCACTTTCTTGCCCCGATCCATGGAGCTTTCAACGGTCTTTCTCTTTCTCTGAAGAAGCTGTTCAGGAGAAGTCAGCAAGTCCGAGGCCACCACAACCCCATCTCAGTCCCCGGATCCCATAGCAGCAAGCATGGGAGTGTTAGAGGGCCCCACCCTTTCTCTCCATGCCCTCAAAACTTTTAAGGCAATAAGTGAAGGTCCAGATGCTATGCTCGCTGCAAAAAGACAAGAAAAATAAGTTAGAAACAATGCTATGGAAAATTTCAAGTACAAGAAATAAGACAGACCATGGATACTGACATCCTAACCTCTACCTAGCAAAGCATAAAGAAAATCGTCACCGGGAGTGTCAAGAACAACTTTGCATTTGATGAGCTTATAATCTTCAGCCCATTTGATCATAAAGTCAACGTACTTGAGGTCCCCTTCATCGAGATAATCCCTCTCCTTCTTAATAGACTTGAGAGGGGTGCTCTATGCTTAATGTGTTCAGTATAACGGGAACTCCGATTCCCTATTAGCCTTCAAGAAAAATGGATTAGTACTCGGTGCTCCCATCAATTTGAAGAATTTTGGTTTAAATTCTTTAAAGCTTTCTTGAAAGATGATGAAAACCTTTTGCCCAGATCTGGAGTGAAGTGTCAAGCAGTTCTGTTGATATGCCATGCCTTGAAGGCTCCATCGGGTATAGAAATAGAAGAAAGCCGTCTTTGAGCACCTCAATCCGATTACTCAGAAGAAACATTCAAAGGAGAGTATGTACCCCCAACCATTTGGATGAATTTGAGAGGGCGTAACATCAAGAGTTAAGAGAATCGCGACTTGAAAGTTAGTGAATGGTAATTGAAGTCCCAGATGAACAAAGAAAGGTTAGTACAGGAACATGAAGTGTGGTCCCACCTCCTAACCTGAGCACACCCTTTCATCCTATTCAGGAGATAGAACTTGATACTCATGATCCCGAGTACCCTTTTCTGTCAATTGCAAGTAGGTCAAAATCTCCTTAAGTTTCCCCTTGGAGGAGAACACAGATAGATGGTCCCAAACGTCATCCTCAACCTAGGAGTATACATTCCTCATGGGGGCAAGTACTAAAGGCTCTTCAACAGCCGCTGCCCTACTCCTCGGAGCCCTTCTCCTCGCCATAAAACTCTTGGAAACACCCATCGAGGCTGGTAAATAGATGTTAGAATAAAAAATATTAACCTAATAGGTTTAGACATAGTAGAAGGTTAACTACGGAATGAACCATTGAAGGTTTATATCAACAACCACCCTCCAACATTGCTAATACCAGCCTCTGCACTCACAAAGGTCTTAGCTTTTGAAGGACACCTCTGTCGTTTGTAATAGGACTAAGGGGGTGTTCCATAGAGTAACACCAACAAAGGGACCCGAAACATTGGCATCCCTATTCGTTTGCCAAAAGAAAAATGGGAATGCTACAAAATGGGAAGACAGAAAGCCCATAAAGAACTGAAAATAACATAAGATTAGAAGCAGGTATACCTCGAAAAGAAAATAAAAATGGAAAAAGGAAGAGGCTAAAAACTCTGTGAAATCACTACGAACCGTCCACAACCACTGTGCAAGGCTACCTAGAAACCTCGAGTCACCAGAAAAAAAGTCGAGAATAGTGAAAGTTCGAATGACATGACCTTAGCCCTTATTTACAGGGATAAGGCGGTTAAAGGACATTTCTATTAAGACCCCTTCAGTTTCAAAAGAAACTCCCATCATGGCGGGCAAAACACTAGGCATGTCCGTTTGATCAAAGCGTGTCACGTGGCCTTTTTAGTTGTCACAGTAGTTGAAGTGACTGACTTACGCAGAACCAAATGTCACACTCTGAATATGAATAAAAGGAAGATGATCTCTAACAAGATACGAATCCTAAATACATGCACTTAATACTGATTACATTACGATTTCATTCACACTTTATAAATATCAGGCTAAGTCATCTTAAACAGGTATCAGTAACTTATCACTAATTTCATAACTCTACTTATGCATAACCTAATTTGAGCGTTTGAGTCCCTTTGCAAGTACCAACCCCCAAGTTCAACATGCTTTGCTGCTGCTGCTACTGCTGCACAAGGTGGAAACCACCGTGACATGCCTATCTCAGGGACACTTATGAATCTACTTCAGAACAAAAAGTTATAGTAAAATGTGCAATATGAACAGGGGGACTCAATTGGTTAAAGATTGACCATATATATATATACAAACATAAAACAAGGTTATGGCAAAAACAAGTACAGGTCCTACATGCAGTGACAAACCCATGTGTTGGAGAATAGGGACATATGTCCCCACTCTACCTTGGAACTTTTCTTTGACTCTAAATAGGTATATTCGTATATATTTTTTTATTCTTTTATATATGTAATTTTTTGCCCCATATGTAGACAAATTAATAAATGTTACCCAAGTGGCTTCAGTACTCAAGAGGAAGGGTGAATTGAGTAATTAAAAACTTTTTCGCAAACCCTTTTTAATACAAATTTCTTAAAGCAATATAATGAACATATATAAGGATGATAAAATGCCTTAAGAATAGTAAATAAAAAATTAAGCAATAATAAATAAATTGCTGAAAATAAAGAGATAAAGGAGAGAAGAGCAGACACAATATTTATCCTGGTTCGACCACCAACTACTTGTGGCCTATGTCCAGTTCCCGAAACACAGTTAAAGACTTTTTACTATTCAATACAAGCTTAAAACAGGTGCTTGCAACCTTTACATAATAGGGATACCTCACCCTATTTACTAGAGAGATACCTCACCCCCTTTGAAGGATACCTCACTTTCTTTACAACAAGGGATTTCTCACCTTCTTACTGAGGGATACCTCTCCCTCACAATTTCACTAAGGGATACCTCACCCTTTTACAAAGAACCAGAATATAGACGAAGAGAAACTCTCACTCAGAGTAAATTATACAAATTGAAGCACTAAGGAGTTGTCTCACAGATATCTCAAAGATTTAATATTAAGAGCACAGAAAAAGAGAGAAAATAATGTAAAACTCGTTTTCAGCCAAGCAAGAATTGATCAGAATGTTCGGGGGCTGATCAGAGGTGACTCAGACTTCTATTTATAGAGCTTCGTATCAAGAAGGCCGTTGGGTGCATTTATTTTGATAATAAATGCTGAGACTTCTCGTAGGAATTCAAAAAAACCAAAGCAGAGTCCCGTGGGTTATTTGAATACCATCAGGGGGTATTCGAATACCTCTTTCAAAACTTATTTAAAAAACTGATCAAGGCAGGGTTATTCGAATACCAGTCAATGGTATTCGAATACCTCAGTTAAAAAGGTATATTATGAAATCAGGTTATTCGAATACTATAGAGGGGTATTCGAATACCTCTGTTTTGAAAAAAACAGAAGCGTATGAATTGGAATCAGGTTATTCGAATACCATAGAGGGATATTCGAATACCTCATTAAAAACAGTTTGAAAAACCATTCTAAATTGCTTTTGAAAAACTATTTCCAGTTTCTAAAATCTTTGATCTTTCAAAAACTATTTTGAAACCTCAGTTTAATTTAAGGAGCAGATTATTTTAGATCTTTTAAGTTTAACCAATGAGATATCTATTTATCAGCTCCGTACATGATAGATCCTAAGTCCTAAAGCTAATCTTGAAAAACTTGGACTTGGTCTTCTCATCATCTTCATGTTTGTTATCATCAAAACTATAATTAATGGCAGCTAGCCAATTACAGTAAATTCATAGTGATAAAAAGTAAAACTCATATAATATTATTTTTCATTTTTCAATAGCATTTAACGTGGTTTGGTATCTGAGTATACTCTGTTACCCAAGTGGTTTCAGTACTCAAGAGGGGGGGTGAATTGAGTATTTAGAAAACTTTTTAAAAAAAGCGCAAACAAATAAACTATGCTGAATTTAAATAATAAAAGGCGTGAATAAGATGAAGATAAGAAGAACAACTAGAAATTAAATTGTAAGATATAATAAATAAAGTGCAGAAAGATAAAAGATTAAGGAAAGAAGAGCAGGCATAATATTTATCCTGGTTCGACCACCAACCACTTGTGGCCTATGTCCAGTCCCCGAAACACAGTTCGAGATTTTTCACTATTCAACACAAGCTTAAAACAAGTGTTTGCAACATTTACATAACAGGGATACCTCATCCTATTTACTAGAGGGATACCTCACCCCCTTTGAAGGATGCCTCACCTTCTTCACAATAAGGGATACCCCACCCTTTTACTAAAGGGATACCTCACCCTCACAATTTCATTAAGGGATACCTCACCCTTTTTACAGAAGTAGAAAATAGATGAAGAGAATCTCTCACTTAGAGCAAATGTTACAAATTGAAGCACTAGGAAGTTCTCTTATGATATCTCAAGATTTTTGGCAAAAAGAGCACATAAAATATGTAAAATTGAAAACCACGTTTTAGCACAAGCAAAGAATGATTCAGATCATTGGACATGTTTAAAAGATGACCCAAAACCATGTATTTATAGTGTTCCAAGAAAAAGAGCCGTTGGGTATTAATTTCATTCATTAAAAGCTCAAGAAAATAGTACATTACGTGATTTTTGGGTCGTGGTATTCGAATACCATATTTGGTATTCGAATAGATCCTTCAAAAACGTGTTCTGGAACGTTTTCTATGTTGAGGTATTCGAATACCCCTTTAGGTATTCGAATAGATCCTTAAAAACACGTTTTGGAAACTTTTCTGGGGTGTGGTATTCGAATACCTATGTGGTGTATTCGAATACACCACTCTGATTTTGAAATCTAACTTTAAATGGTCATAACTTCTTCATTTCTTATCCGTTTAAAGCAAATGACCAGTCATTGGAAAGATATTTGAGTCTATTTTCAAATGAAATAAGTTTCAAAACAAAACTCAAATTATTTTGAAAGTTATGAATAAAAGAGTAACTAAAGGTCAGATTTTCAAAACTCAAACTTGGCTATTTTTCATAAATTTGAACTACTATCATAACTAAACCTTCAAAACTTGTTTGTTGGGTATTTTAATATGTAAAAACCATTTTTAAATATTTGAAAACATATTTGAGATATCTAGAAGGCTTCTTACAAAAAGACCCTAAGTCCTATAAGCTATACCATTTAATCTTCCTTTGGACTTGGTCTTTGACATGATTTTGTTGTTATCAAAACCTTCTTCTCCTTGAGTTAAGCATAAATGAGATCTTTGCTTTCTTGTTGCAATGCTCACTCTTGGTACTTGAACTATACATCATCTTCATCATGTTTGTTATCATCAAAACTATTTTCCATGGCAGCTAGCCAATTACATACTCATATAATATTATTTTTATTTTTTAACAACACTCACATGAGTTTGGTACTAATATATTCATAGTACAAAATTCTTCTTCTCTCATTTTTCTTTATCTCTCCATACTAACGGTGACAGAAGATATTATCTGTTCAGATTCACTCACATTTGCTTCAACCACAAATACATTTGTTTCCATTGCCTAAAATTCCTGAGTCCGTCACTACCTATATGCAATCGAAGAAGAAAAAAATTAGGACCATAAGTTGGCAGGATTATGTATCTACTAGTTATATATCTAGATTTTTCTAGTTTTGTTCAATTCTAGTGTTGATATCTACATAATCTAACATGAATGCAAATGGGCTCTTATCAGTTATGACGTGCATAAATCCTTATACCCATTCCACATTTCATATTTTCCCATGAGAAAAGCTAGTAACACAAAAATAGTGAATACAAATTATCTTTATTGAAGCAAGAGGTTTGTAGAATCCTCCTTGGATAGACTCAAGCTTACTTTTGTAGCTTTCTCTTTAGACAGACCCAATCTTACTATGATAGCTTCCTTGGTGTGTTAGATAAGACAATGAGTATTTGTAAAATACTTTGATGCTCAAGTAAATAAGAGTGTAAGAAAAAAGAGAATGAATAAAAAAATCCTTATCTTAAAGTTGCTATAGCTATTTATAGAGGAGGTGGGAATTAAGTAAGACTTAAAGATAAATTAATCCTTCAAGATGTCTTATAAATATCTTGAAAAAAAAATTTTATGACTTTTTTTATATGGTATGTTAACTAATGATTGATCTTTAAAAAAGAATATTTTTTTATTAAATAAAGATAATAACATATTCTAATAATTAAGTGTCATATATAAAAGGCTGCTAAGTTTGATGTTATTAATTCCAAATCTCCAGCCTATATCAACAAACTTCCTTATTAGACCCCAAATCTCCATCAACAAACTTTCCACAAACCAAATTATTGATCTTACTTTACTTTAACCGATGGAGAGAGAAAAGAGAAAGATAGTAAAAGATGTTAAACAATTAAACTGTGACGAATCTGTAAAAATTTCCTGTGCTGTTTTCCCATTAGTAATCCTTATTTGTGGTCACAATCCATGCCATGGCTTCTGGTGTTATTTACTAATCAAATTATGATGTTGACGGAAAAGCACTAAGCTTGACGTGGGCCAATCGCATACTGCCCAATCTATCGCGTTTCCATTCTGCATCATAATTATTTAACAGAAAAATAATAAGATCTAATTACTGTATGATAAGGGAAAATGTTGGCACTCGCAAATTCAAATTAAAAATTTAAAATAGAGACACGAAGGAAGTAGAAGTCGTCGTCCCTTTCGTTGAAACATATCACATACGCATTATAAATTCGACAGGTGCTAGCTAGGGGCCGCTGTTTGGAAAGAAAATAACTAAATGGTCATGCGTACTAAGGTCCACACAGAAAATAACTAAATGGTCATGCGTACTAAGGTCCACACTGCACTGAGAGTACGGATGGTAATAGGTTCGGTGATTTATCCAAACTTATGATATAACCAATTTAAATTCTAATTTAGTCTGATTTATTTAATAAAAAAATAAAATTTAATAAATTGACTTATTTATTATATATATTATTAATTTATATATATTATGAAAATTTTAATATTTATATAATATAAGAATTTTTAAAAATTTAAATTATTAATCTATATAAAAGTCTAAATTTATTAGTTTATTTTATTAACTTATTTAAAATAAATTTATTAATTTATTTAAAAATTTTATTATAAAATAAATCTTTAAATATATTTTTAAATCATGTCAAATTTTTAAAAAAATTAAATTAAATCATAAAAATTAACTTATATCAAATAAATAAATCAAACTTAAATTCTATATTAAAAAAATAAGTCAAACACATTTAAAGTAAAATTTGACTTATCAAGATCTGTTTATACTCCTAATTGGGAGGTTACTAACAAATCCAAAGTGGCTTTCCTAAAACGACTTTTCCTACCTAGTTGTTGTTTTATGTACTTCACTAAAATGACATCTTTTTTTCTTTTTTAAATGCTATGGAGGGGCTAAGCCCCTAAGAAACAGCAATATCTCGGGGATAAGATAAAATGACATCTTTTGATCAGAAATCCTTTTGGCTGTTTTCAAAACCCCTCCACTGCGAGAGCTTTTGTAACCGTTGGAAAAACACTATCAACAATACGTTCATTGCATTCATGCCTGAAAGTTGGAAATCAAAGCTATAATAAGGATTGTCATTGTCATATCATGTATCAAATCTACACGTAAACATTCTTCCACACACTGTGCTTCTTGGTTGCCACGATGACACGAAACTGGATTAGAAGAAACTACTACTACTGGTATTTTACACCTAGCCTTGCTGCAAATTAACTTTAAATTTAACATTGCATGGTTGACTTCGTCCAACTACATCCAACCCTTCACACTGAAGCATTCGATATTGTTCTGGACCGTAGTCCGGGATCTCATCCTGAAGGATCGACCCGACACACGAATGACCGGACTCTTCTGTAGACACCCCGACTAAAGCCTCATGACTTCGGTCTAAGGCATCGGACACTTACGATAGCTAGACCTATGCAAATTCCCCCCAAACAAGGAATGGCCATCAAGATAACTGTCCTGACAAATCAGAGACGGACCTCCACGATCGTAGGACAGTCCCGACATAGTCAGAGACGGACCTCAACGATCCTAGGACAGCCCTGACAAGTTCAAAGACGGACCTCAACGATCGTAGGACAGTCCCGACAAGGTTAGAGACGGATCTCAACGATCGTGGGCTGAAACCTCTGCCAAGGCACGATCCTGATATACCTTCGTCCTACGTGGATTGCATGAGGATTCCAGCCACGCTCTCTCTCTATATATATCAGGCTAAGTAAACCTAAGGGAGGAGATCTCTGACTATCTAATATATTCTCTTTTACTTAACATCTACTTGAGCATTGCCTGACTTGAGCGTTGGAGTCTCATTGCAGGTACCCACCCCCCGGGCTTCATTCGCTTGGCTGCAGCTGCATAAGAAGGAAACCACCATATATGTGCCTATTTCAGGTACCCTCTGAACCCATTTCAAAACATTGGTGCCGTCTGTGGGAATTTTTTCGATAAACTTCCATTCCTACGTTAACTATGGTGAGCACAAGACACAACCAGAGGAAGGGAAGCACTGCGCATGCTGCCCCTGGCCAAACACAGGGCTCAGCAGTCCAGCGTGACCCTCCTTCCATTACACCACCAGAAACCTCCGCTGCCAGAAATGGGCCCGTTATAGTGAAAACTCTCAACGATGGACACGAAACTTCAGCCTCTGAAAGCCCTTCTCGTCTCGAAGGGTTTCCATTCGTAACAGGCTCATCTTCCCTCACGGTGGAGCAAACAATACGAACCGCGAAGCCAGGATCCCTGTGCACGCCCGCTTAGGGATCTCCCACGATAACACAGACCATGCGTCTCACTACGAAGACAATGTCGAACCTGAGGCAACAAAGAATGACCTTCGAGAGTTGTTGCGTCAACAGACAACACTCATCGAAGGCCAATGACGTTAGCTGGAAGAATAGCGCCGTCGGTTAGACAACCTTGAAAGATCAGTGAGGACGGACAGCGATAATGGAGAACGAGATGTGGCTCGTAATGAGCGCACCATTCAGCATGCCGGCGCCAGGACTTATGGAAATCATAACCCGGCCCCCGGCCGACAACAACAATTCTCGGATGCTCTAATGGCATACAGGGTCTCGAGGAACTTCAATCCTCCTAGCAACTTGGAAGCCTATGATGGAACCACGGACCCCAGGAGCACCTGGATGCTTACACCCAGTCCATGCAACTCTACGGGTACACCCCAGAACTGTTATGCCGGGCCTTCCCCCTATTCCTAAAGAAGGATGCCCTCCGTTGGTTCGTCACCTTACGCACAAAGATCACCGGATGGGAAGACTTAACGCAACGTTTCCTGCAGCACTACACCACCGCAAGGGAACGACCGAAGTCGATCGACTCACTTTCCGGGATCCGCCAGGGAAGTTCCGAATCCCTGCGCGAGTACGTTAAAAGGTTCAATCAAGCCTGCGTAGGCATCGAGAACCTGGACGACAGGATAGCCCTGCACTACGCCAGAAACGGACTCCGAATTGACTCGGGCTTTTTCATGTCCCTAGCAAAAAAGAAGCCGGCAAGCTTGGATGAGTTTCACTCACGGGCGGACAAGTACGTCGAACTAGAGGAAGTCACCAGGGCAAAAGAGAATCTGGAGAAAGGCGAGCCGGTCCACCAGAAAAAGAACCACAACAACAACCAACCCCGGGAGTCCTCCAAGAACGAACGGTATCGGCCCAAGTATTCCGAATACACTCCTTTGAACACCCCTCGAGAGACAATCTTGAAGGAGGTCTTTCAAACCGAGTTCCAGGATATCAAGAGGCCACCACCCATAAAGAAGCAATTCCAGAGGGACCTTTCGAAACATTACAGGTGGCACAAGAGCTATGGCCACGAGACGGAGGATTGCTACCAGCTCCGGGATGTAATTGAGTCCCTGATCAAAGAGGGATGACTGCAGAAGTATATCAGCGATCTCCGAGGAGGGGAAGATCGCGGAAGGCGTCAGGACCGGAGACGAAGCCGCAGTGCCAGGCGGAGCCCAAACCAGCGCACAAGGAAAAGCCGGAGTCCTACCCGTAGATCCCGAACACCTCCACACTGCAATGTTGAGAACAGGCAGGACCAAGAACGCTGATCAGCGATGTCGCACTCGCCTCAAAATAGACTAGGATTTATGGAATGTAGCATAATGCATAACCTAGGTCATCTCCCAAGGACCAATTCGGATTTCTCAAGCATATTAGAAATTATCAATAAGTAAGGGGTTTTGTTCATTGCAATAACAGAAAACGAATTTAAATTGAGAAAATTCAATTAAGGAAACACCAATCCAAGGTCTTCAATTCAAGTGGCAGAATCAATCATTGTTCAAGAGAATTTTACATTGTTTACACCTCTGTTAATCCGAAATCAACTAGATAATCACCCAAAGACAATTTATCAATTCAAACAAAGATCACAATCGCAATTCTTGATTAAGATTGATTTAGGAACAAATTTAGATTAACATAGATTATCAATCGATGATCTATTCTCCCTTAGATTTAGATTAATCAACCCTAATTCTAACTTCAATTTCAAAATTCCAATCAGAATTCAATTGAAGAAGGAGAAGAGGGAAGAACACAACAGAATTTATAATCAAACAAGAGAACTCAAAATTCTAACCACCACCATTGAATTCCTTGGATTGATTGGAGCTTTAGCCTTCCATGGCCATCACGAAAATTGCAGAGAAGAGAGTAAAACGAAAAATAGAGAGAATAGAGAAAAAGGGTTTCTGTAAATCTGTTTGTAACTGAATCACAACCAAATCAAAAAGCTTAATTCGAAATCTGCCTCAACCTATTTGTAACTGAAAGTTCTTATGTAATTCCTAATCTACCCCTGGCCCAAACTGTAGCCCTCTGAATAAGCTTTTCAGAGACATATCATTTGCCTTAATTGGGCTTAAATTGAGGGAGATAGGCCCAAATCATTGAGGAAAGGTCCAAGCATTGTGACAGCAACAGCATCCTGACTTTGAGGCCCAATTTCGCCTTGAATCCAGCTGAATTAGAAAAATTGCATTAGACAACAGATTGTAGATCTTCGTCTCAGCTTTTAGGGGACTCCAAGATCATCCAAATAAGATATTTGTAGCCCAAGTTATGGCCTGTACAAGACAGAAAGGTCAAAATGAGTTAAAATCCGAAAATTAATGAAGTTTTTACAATTAAGCTCAATGAAGGCCAATCATCTAAAACTCATCTACAAACATAATATTGGACACAATTAACATCAATTAGGCCAAATATGAAGCAATAATGAATGGCTCAAAATTGATTGATCAAAATCCCCCACACTTGAACCTTTGCACTCCTGGGCAACATTCAAAATTTGAACCACAAAAGCAACATGCCTTCCAATGAATTGCAAGAATGCAAGGTAGTGATCAAGATTCAAACATCCAAAGTATCAAGGAATCAAGACAAACATGAATATATCTCTCAACATCTCAAGCAAGCAAGAAGACAACTCGAATCAAATGATGAACTAAAAGTGATAAGATCCTCACTAGGCATACTCTACTCTCAAGTGTTTAGGATTGTATTTACACTCAAGGCACCCAAGAAAGCAAGTACTACCATAAGCTTGACAAGTCTCTAATTTCCACCACTTGAAACACATGCAAATAAAGATCAAAAGGACTTTATTCAAGGTTGTAATAGGGCCAAGGTAAGGGAAGGAACAATATGGATATGACAAGTTAAGCACCCAAGAGAATAAAAGAGCAATGAGGAGGAACTCAAATGACAAGTAATGCACATTCTCTTACTTTGATCACCTTTCCTTTTGCTTTTACAACCTTTCTTGAACTCCTTTCTTTTTATATCCTCTTTTTTTTTTTCTTTTTCTTCTTTTATTTCAAATTTTGTTTTTTTTTGTTTTTTTTTTATAATAATAATAACCTTGCATAAATATACATCAATTTGCATAACCACCCCACTCAAACTATCAACTGCCTACAAGCCAAAAGAGCTCCTCAAATGAAATAAACCAATGCTCTCCCATTCCCTAAGGTACGGTAAAATCATGGTTTTTCACAAAGGCATAAAATGAGCTAAAGCAAAGAATAGGCAATTAGGCTCAAGGGGGGTAATCAAAGGAAAATGATGCAAGGTTGGCTATTTGGCCAAAGTAGCTAAACAAAGAAAGAAGGTCTCAATCATCTCAATACATGCATGTGAACAAGAAGCTTCAAAAAGAATCAAGTCAAGTTCTAGAGCACCAACAATCATGAGTGAAATCACACAAGAAAGAAAAGAGAATGGCATAATGCAATCCATCCATGTATAAGGTCCAAAATCTCACCAAGGACAAGCCTATCACAATTGATGCAACACTTTAATTCTCAATGCCGACTTGCTAAACCAAAAATGCAAGAAAAGTATTCACATCATGTCATGAAACCTCTAACTAAGAATGATGAAATGATTCACAACTGTACAAACCAAGATATTCAATGAAAGGCATGCAAAATATCAAAATGGAAACAAAAAACAGAAATTAAAAAAAAAAAGCAAGCGAGAAAAAAGAGAAATTGACAAAATAGAAAATTCCAGAAAGCAGAAAATTCTGCAGTAAAAAGTAAAAAGAAAATCGTAAAACAAAGACAAAAGAAAGAAAATTTGCGAAACGAGTAAAAACGAAAAACGGCAGAAAAATAGCAGAAATTCCCTCCCCCACACTTAAATCATACATTGTCCTCAATGAAACACAAAGCAAAAGACAAGAAGACATGCGTAATAAAAGAGTAAGGGAAGAGAACACCCTCATCATGGTGGGAAAATTTGCACTTGGGGAAAGGTGGGCTTTGCCAAGGAGAGCTCCTCTACAGATGTTGGGCTTGCAGGGCTTGTGGGGCTCTCAAGAAAAGGGCTTAAGACGGTGGCCATTAACCTTGAAACTCTTGTTGGTGGCTTCATTCGAAATCTCCACTGCACCATAAGGAAAGATGCTAGTGACAACAAAGGACCATCCCACCTAGAAGCTTACGGGCATGAGTTTAAGGCGAGAGTTGAACAAAAGCACCTTTTGGCCAATGGAGAACTCCTTTCTAGAAATCATCTTATCATGGAAATGCTTGGTCTTTTCCTTATAGATCTGGAATTCTCATAAGCTTCCAAGCGAAGTTCTTCCATTTGTTGCAATTGAAGCTTCCTCTCCGAACTTGCTTGGTCAAATGCTAAGTTACAACTCTTCTTGCCCAGTATGCACGATGCTCTATCTCCACCGGAAGGTGGCATGGTTTACCAAAGACAACTCTGAAAGGAGACATCCCTATACGTGTCTTGTAAGCGGTACGATGAGCCCAAAGAGCATCTTCTAACTTAGGTGGCTCCAATCTTTCCTATTCTAATTTGCACCATCTTCTCCAGAATCTGCTTGATCTCTCTATTAGAAATCTCGGCCTGCCCATTAGTTTGGGGATGATATGCAGTAGACACTCTATGCACAACCCCATATTTCCGAAACAAAGCCTCCAAAGTCCGATTACAAAAATGAGTCCCTTGGTCACTAATGATAGCTCGGGGCACTCCAAACCTGCAAAATATGTTAGACCTGACAAAATCCACAACAACTCGAGCATCATTAGTCCTGGTGGCCTTAGCTTCCACCCACTTAGAAACATAATCAACTGCAAGTACAATATATGAAAAACCAAAAGAAACAGGGAAAAAGCCCATAAAATCGATACCCCAAACATCAAAAACCTCGCAAAACAGAATGGGCTGCTGAGGCATCTCCTGTCTCCGAGTAATGGCCACTCCTGCTCTCTGGCACTGCTCACAAGTACTGAAAACCGATATGCATCTCTCGAAAATGGTAGGCCAATAGAATCCGAGAATCCAACACCTTCCTAGGTCCTCGTGTGGTCCAAAGTGTCCTCCTACCGGAGAGGCATGACGAAGTGAAGAGCGGCCCGGATCTCATGGGGTATGCATCTGCGAATCACTGGTCACTACAAAATTTCCACAAATATGGATCATCCCACACATAATATTTAGCATCACTCCTAAGTTTAGCTTGTTGTGATCTAGATGCATGAGGAGGAAAAACAGATGCAACTATGAAATTAACTAGATCAACAAACCAAGGAGAAAGTGTGGTATCATGCTGTACATGCATGAGCCGCTCATCCGGGAAGTCATCTCGATAGGAGAAGGGTCAACAACTCCTTCTATTCTGCTCAAATGATCCGCCACCAAATTCTCTCGTGCCACTCCTATCTCTAATCTCCAAATCAAACTCCGGAGAAGCAAAGCATCCATCTAATCAATCTCGGCCGATTCTCGCCTTTTTCAACAAGAATTTTAATCTTTGCATGATCGTAAAGACAACCACTCTAGAGCCAAGTAGATATGATCTAAACTTATCAAGTGCAAATACAATAGCAAGCAACTCTTTCTCGGTGGTAGTATAGTTAGCACGTGCAAGACATCTAAAGTCCGAGAAGCATATGAAATGACATGAGGTTGTCGCCAACTCTACGTGCAAGGATAGCTCCCAATGCATAGTTAGATGCGTCACACATGAGTTCAAAAGGAAGTGTCCACTCTGGTGGCTAAATGATGGGAGTGGTGGTCAAAGCTCCTTTGAGGCAATCAAAAGCCTCTCCTTTTGTCATCAAAATCAAAAACAACTTCTTTCTCGCAACAAGTTGGACGGTGGAAGGGCCTTTTTTTGAAGTCTTTAATGAACCGCTTTGTAGAAACCTGCATGGCCAAGAAAAGAACGAACCTCTCGCACGCAAGAGGGTAAGGTAACTGGGAAATAACATTAATTTTAGCAGGATCTACTTCTATACCCTTCGAGAGATGATATGGCCTAAGACTATACCTTGTTCTACCATAAAATGACATTTCTCATAATTAAGAACAAGGTTAGTCTCAATGCACCTATGCAAAACTCTATCCAAACTGTCCAAGCATGCATCAAAAGAGGAACCATAAACAAGTAAAATCATCCATAAACACCTCAATGCAATCCTCTAAAAAATCAGAAAGATACTCACCATGCATGCTGGAAGGTACCAGAGCATTGCACAAGCCGAAAGGCATCCTCCTGTAGGCAAAAGTGCCAAAAGGGCAAGTGAAGGTGGTCTTCTCTTGGTCCTCTGGTGCTATATGGATCTGGAAGTATCCAGAAAAGCCATCAAGAAAGCAATAAAAGGACTTTCCAGCCAGGCGCTCAAGCATCTGATCGATAAAGGGCAGAGGAAAATGGTCCTTCCTTGTCGCTTGGTTCAGTCGCCTGTAATCGATACAAACTCTCTAGCTACTCTGCACTCTAGTAGGAATCAGCTCATCTTGATCATTCTTCACTACTGTGATTCCGATTTTTTGGAACCACTTGAACTGGACTCACCCAAGCACTATCGAGATAGGATAGATGATGCCTGCTTGCAAAAGCTTGGTCACCTCTTTCTTCACGACATCCAGGATCAAGGGGTTGAGTCGCCTCTGTGGTTGTCTCACTGGTTTAGCACCATCCTCAAGTAGTATCCTGTGCATGCACATAGAAGGACTAATGCCGGGAAGGTCAGCCAAGGTCCAGCCAATAGCTTTCTTATGCTTCCTCGTATTTTGCGGCTTCTCCTCCGGTCGCATGGAGGGCGGTGGAAATGATAAGCGGAAGCTTCGATCCTCCTCTAAGTATGCATACTTAAGGTGCTCTGGGAGTGGCTTAAGCTCCGGTGTAGGTGGCTGCACTACGGATGGGAGTATTCTGGTGGAAGTAGGCTGTGTTTACAGCCTGCAATTCAACGAAATCGATTCAGAGGTATTTCTTTGTAATCAAAGTGCTACATTCTGACTTCCTCAAATTTTCAGCTGCAACACCATTTAACTGTTCAGACTCCACACAATCTGTATCAGAATCACCATGTAAATAAGATGCAATCTCAGCACAAACACTACACATTTCTATAACAATACAAGCATCACATGTGTAGGTATCAACAAAATCAGAAAAGAATGGAAGATCTTCAGCAAAGAGCTCAGAAAAGCTATCATCAACTATATCAGCCAGCAAATCTATATGAAAGACTGAATGTTCTTCCATGGGGTGCTTCATGGCTTCCAAGATATTAAATCGAACCACATTATCTCCAAACTCCATGGAAAGAGTGCCTGCATGGACATCAATTTTGGTTCTGGCAGTTTTGAGGAATGGTCTACCAAGAATGATGGGAGCTCTACTGGATTCGGATTCTCCATCCATATCCGAGAATGTAGAAGTCTGCAGGGGAAGATCGGATCATTAACTCTAACAAGAACATCCTCAATGAGTCCGGCGGGGTATGCATTACTCCTATTTGCCAACCGAATGATGACTCCGTATTCGTAGAGGTCCAAGGGCAAGAGATTGAAACACGAGACATTGGCATAACATTAATTGAAGCACCTAAATCCAACATGGCATTTTCGAATTTGCTCTACGCCTATGGTGCATGGAATAGTAAAAATTCTTGGATCCTTGTATTTTTGGGGCATTGTAGGCTGTATAAGTGTAGACATATTTCTTCCCATGCTGATCTTCTCATTTCCCTTGAGTCTCCTTCTATGAGTACACAAATCCTTAAGAAACTTGGCATATCTTGGAATTTGCTTGATTGCTTCAATGAGAGGAATGTTCACCTCAACCTTCCTAAATGTCTCCAAGATCTCCTTATCTGTATCAGTCTCATGAGTCTTCTTAAGCTGCACAACTCTCTGAGGGAATGGTAGTGGGATGGACTGCTCAGCAGCAACTACAGGAATGGGAGCAGGATCAGTTTTCTTATCTTTCTTTGCTACATGGAATTTCTGGTATGGCTTGCTTCTCCTTATCTAATTCTTCAACAGTCTTACCAGATCTTAGAGTGATGGCACTCACATTTCTTGGATTCACCACGGTTTGTGCGGGAAGCTTATCGAGAATCTTGGGACCGTAATTGGTTCATAGAACTTGCAAGTTGTCCAATCGATTCTCCAAATTCGAATGGTAGCTTCGTCCTCTGCTTGGAGCCGCGGGTTGTTCAACGCCATCTGTTTCATCAATTCCTCCAAGGTTGGCTCGGATTTAGGAGGAGGGGCATTATTTTTTTGCATAAAAGGTGGCATTTGGTATGGTCTGCTTTGGGTCTGTAGTGGTGGAAGGGAGGCCGCGCTTCTTGGAAGGAAGCTGCTTCTTCTTCTTTGGAAGGGAAACTGTTGTTGCTGCCTAAATTGAGTAGGGGCAGGCTGTGTAGAGTTATTCCCCCACCTGAGATTTGGATGATTTCTCCAGCCTAGGTTATATATGTTGGAAGACAGATCATAACTCTGTTGTTGTTGCTGCTGAGGCCTATTATTGTAGATGTTTGCGCATAGGCACGGGGGGGGTGCCATCAGTATCAACCTCTTGCGGTGTAGGACAGGAATCTGTGGAATGATCAGCAGAAATACAAATGCCATACACTCTGGCAGGAGCTACTGCAGCAGGTTGTTGATGTTGAGTCACAGCCAATTGCCTCACTAAGGAAGCAAGGTCATCAATTTTGCTTTCCAATTTCCTGTGATCTACATAAGTTGCCTCAATTTCGTGGACACCTCTACTTAATGCCACCGAGTTATACGGTACCAAACTGTTGGGAGTTAGTAGCCATATTCTCAATCAGTGCCCTTGCAGCCACAGGAGTCTTGTCTACCAATGCTCCTCCACTAGCAGCATCAATCATGCTCCTATCCATAGGCAAAAAACCTTCATAAAAATACTAGATTAGTAGGTGATCACTAATCGATGGTGAGGACTGACTAGCACACATCTTCTTGAATCTTTCCCAAGTATTCGGACAATGGTTTCTGTCAAACCGCACGATGCCACATATCTCTTTTCGGATTGAGGCAGCCACTTGATGCGAGGAAAGAATTTCTCCAAAAACGACCTCTTAAGATCATTCCAACTATTCACGGATCTCGGACGGGTAGTACGGCCAATCCTTAGTAGCATCTGTAATGAGAAAGGGAATGCTCTAAGTTTGATATGATCCTACGAAATGCCTTAAGGCATCATGGTAGAACACACAATGTGGAACTCCTTGAGGTGCTTATGAGGATCTTCTCTGCATGACCACCGAACTTAGGCAACAAATGAATCAATCCAGATTTAAGTTCAAATGGAACATCAACATCGGGATATTGAATGCATAAAGGCGGTATGTAACATCGGGAGCACTAGCTCCTTCAAGGTTCTGTGTTATCCATAATCTCGGTATGATCGTGAGAATCGAATTGAAAGATGGATCGGTGATGAAAGTTCGAGAATCGAGAAAATTCAGAAGCGAGAATCACTAGTATGGTAACTAAGTGAAGAACCTCTACTTCCTATATGCTCAGCAGATACAGAATCAACTCTATTGAACCTATGCAAGGTATGAAAAGTCCTATCTATCTCAGGATCAAATTGATGCAAAGAACCAGGATTGGACTTAGTCATATAACATGCAAAATTCAAAAATAGCAAAACAGCAAAATGGAGTATCCAACACTAGAAATGCACCAAAATAAATCTATTTGACCTATCAAATGATTTTTAAAAAATATGGGACCACCACACACTTAAAACTACACTAAAATAGAACTAAAAAATGCAATGAAAAATCTTCAAAAAATGAAAAAGTGGCCTAAATGAAGGAATTAGAGCAGGAGAGGGTGTTGCTCACAGCAAAGCAGTGAGCCTTGTGGAGAATGTCATTTTTCTTCAACCCACCAATTTTCAGCTCATTCTGAGCATGTTTGGTCACCCAAAAATTACAAAAATGTCATTGTCTCACCTAAATTTGCTCAAAACCCTTACCAAACGATGGAATTTGGCCAAATTATGCAGGAATAATCCTTTTAGGATCTCTTTGCTTAGAATGATGGTTTACCTTTGGCGGCCAAGTTTCAGGTCAAGACTCCATCGCAAGTACAATTCTTGTCTACTAGTGCCTTTTTTGATTCACAAAAATGGGAGCAAAGTGAAACTCAAAAGTGAAAGTGGAGGTGAAACTCAAAAATGAAAATCAAAACTTTCAATTATTAATAATGAAGTATATGGATGGTCAAATGCAGCAAGAGTACATGCAAAAGCCGAATGTGATGCAAGGAAACTAATGGAACAGTAACCGCAGCAAAGTGATGCTCAAATCAGGCTAGCAGCTCAACAGATTATGCAGGAAATTTTGCAGCAATTGAATGTGTAATTTGTGCAACAGAATTATCAACTGTGTTGAGTGAAGCAATGCACGTTCACAGGAGTCATCAAATGCAGCAAAACTCAATGGAACAGTAATGAATCCAATGGAACAGTGAAAACGAAAAATTCAATGCTGAGAATGGAGAGCACAGATTTATACCGAATTGATCAATGATATATTGCGGTGGAAAAACACAATGGAACAACAAAGCAAAGCAAGATTCGTGCATCACAACCTGAATTCTGCGAGTGCAGAATTATGCGAAGAAATGAAATGAAATCTTTGCAGCGATACTGAGCAGAAGTGCAGAATTATGCAGCAGAAGTGAAGTGAATTATGTAGCAGATGAAACAAGAGCCAATGGAACAGTAACTGGTGTAATGCAGCAACCAGAATGAAGCGGATTCAGCAATCAGAATGCAGCAAGATCAGTAGCAGAATCAGGACAATAGCAGAAAAAATAGCAAAATGCACTTAAGGACTTTCAGCAAAGGTGATCACGAATGCAGAGAAATTAACAACTATTATGAACTCCTAATAAACTTAAGAAACCGAAAATAGGTCCCCGGCAACGGCGCCAAATTTTGATCAGCGATGTCGCACTCGCCTCAAAATAGACTAGGATTTATGGAATGTAGCATAATGCATAACCTAGGTCATCTCCCAAGGACCAATTCGGATTTCTCAAGCATATTAGAAATTATCAATAAGTAGGGGGTTTTGTTCATTGCAATAATGTAAAACGAATTTAAATTGAAAAAATTCAATTAAGGAAACACCAATCCAAGGTCTTCAATTCAAGTGGCAGAATCAATCATTGTTCAAGAGAATTTACAGGTTGTTTACACCTCTGTTAATCCGAAATCAACTAGATAATCACCCAGCAATTTATCAATTCAAACAGAATCACAATCGCAATTCTTGATTAAGATTGATTTAGGAACAAATTTAGATTAACATAGATTATCAATCGATGATCTATTCTCCCTTAGATTCAGATTAATCAACCCTAATTCTAACTTCAATTTGAAATTCCAATCAATTCAATTGAAGAAGGAGAAGAGGAAGAACACAATAGAATTTATAATCAAACAAGAGAACTCAAAATTCTAACCACCACCATTGAATTCCTTGGATTGATTGGAGCTTTAGCCTTCCATGGCCATCACGAAAATTGCAGAGAAGAGAGTAAAACGAAAAATAGAGAGAATAGAGAAAAAGGGTTTCTGTAAATCTGTTTGTAACTGAATCACAACCAAATCAAAAAGCTTAATTCGAAATCTGCCTCAACCTATTTGTAACTGAAAGTTCTTATGTAATTCCTAATCTACCCCTGGCCCAAACTGTAGCCCTCTGAATAAGCTTTTCAGAGACATATCATTTGCCTTAATTGGGCTTAAATTGAGGGAGATAGGCCCAAATCATTGAGGAAAGGTCCAAGCATTGTGACAGCAACAATATCCTGAATTTGAGGCCCAATTTCGCCTTGAATCCAGCTGAATTAGAAAAATTTCATTAGACAACAGATTGTAGATCTTCGTCTCAGCTTTCAGGAGACTCCAAGATCATCCAAATACGATATTTGTAGCCCAAGTTATGGCCTGTACAAGACAGAAAGGTCAAAATGAGTTAAAATCCGAAAATTAATGAAGTTTTTACAATTAAGCTCAATGAAGACCAATCATCTAAAACTCATCTACAAACATAATATTGGACACAATTAACATCAATTAGGCCAAATATGAAGCAATAATGAATGGCTCAAAATTGATTGATCAAACGCGATACTCTAGGTGGGGGTAACAGGAAGGACAAACTCGTAAGCACTATCTCAGGGGGATTTGCAGGGGGTGACCTGTCAAATAACTCGAGGAAAAAGGCACTCCGGACTGCGGTCCTGAGCGTGTCCGGCTCCTCCTCCTGAAAGCCCCACGTGGAATATAAGGATGCACTGCCTGTCTCCTTCTCCGATAAGGACTACGACGACATTATCTGAGATCACGATGACCCTCTGGTCATATCTGGAATAATCTCCAATGCCGAAGTCCATCGTATCTTTGTAGATCAGGGGAGCTCAGCAGACATCATGTTCATGGATGCCTTCGAAAGATTGGAATTCCCTCTGTCTGCGCTTACACCATATGAAGGCGAGCTAAATGGATTCTCCGGAGAAAAGGTAACCCCGGTGGGTTACTTTGAAAATTTCCTTACCTTGGGAAACGACGACACCTATAAAATAGTGAAGGTGAGGTTTCTAGTCATGGATTGTCCCTCGGCCTACAACATCATCTTGGGTCGTCCTATGCTAAACGGCATTGCCGCTGTGGTCTATACTGCCCACCAGGCCATGAAGTTCCTCAACAGGAACAATGAAGTAGTCACAGTCAAAGGCGACCAGATTGCAGCCCGCAAATGCTACAATGAGAGCTTGAAGATCGGCAGGACCTCCAGGAAAACAAAGACATGGACATCCAGCACCACCTACGACCAAGTCAACATCCTGATGGTGGAGTTAGATGTCTGTGAAGAGATCCGGGGTACAAGACCCCAACTCGAAGGAGAATTGATCCCACTCCAGCTGGGCGACAAACCCGACCAAGTCACCATGATAGGAGCAAACCTCGAAGAACAGGAAAAGATCCAGCTGATACAGCTCCTATAGAAAAACAAGGATTTGTTCGCCTGGACTTTCGCTGACATGCCAGGAATTGACCCCATTTTCATCTGCCATCGTTTATCTATCAAACGGGATGCAAAGCCACCGCCTAGAAGAAAAGAAAAATTGGCCCCGAGAGACAACAAGCCATCGAGGAGCAAGTCAAGGAGCTACTGAACGCCGGCTTCATAAGAGAAATCTCGTACACCACTTGACTCTTGAACGTCATCCTGGTTAAAAAGGCAAACGAGAAATGGAGGATGTGCGTAGACTACATCGACCTGAACAAGGCGTGCCCCAAAGATCCATACCCCCTCCCAGACGTTGATAAGTTAGTCAATAGCTCCTCCAGTTTCCGGACACTGTCCTTTATGGACGCTTACTCGGGGTACAATCAAATTCCAATGCACCCCGGAGATCAGGACAAAACTGCCTTCATCACCGAGAGGGCGAGCTACTGCTACAAGATAATGTTGTTCGGGTTAAAGAACGCTGGGGCCACATACCAGAGGATGATGAACAGAGTCTTCGAAGAACAGATGGGGAGAATGCTAGAGGTCTATATCGATGATATGATAGTTAAGACCCCATCGTCCAGATCACACACCTCGGACCTAGAAGAAGTGTTCGCACAGCTAAGAAAGCACAACATGAGGCTCAATCCAGGGAAGTACGCATTCGGGGTCCAAGCAGGGAAATTCCTAGGGTTCATGCTGACCCACCGCGGCATAGAGGCAAACCCCGACAAATGCAAGGCGGTGCTCGATATGCATAGCCCCCGGAATGTGAAAGAAGTACAACAGTTAAATAGACAAATCGCGGCTCTCGCCAGGTTCTTGGCCAAAGCCGCTCACAAATCCCTCCCTCTTTTCAAATTATTGAAAAAGGGGACCGGATTCGAATGGACTGAAGACTGTGAAGATGCTTTCACATCCCTGAAAAACATTCTGGCATCCCCTCCCATCCTTACAAGGCCAGAGGCAGGAGAAACACTCTACGTGTATCTCTCTGTTCACGAGGAAGCCGTGAGTTCGGTACTCATTAGAGAAACGCTGGAGGGACAACAACTGATTTATTTTGTAAGCAAGGTACTGCAAGGCCCCGAACTTAGATACCAAAAGATAGAGAAGGTCGCCTTCGCACTCATCATCACGGCCAGGAGACTGAGGCAATACTTCCAGTGCCATCCGTGATAGTGAGGATCGATCAGCCCATCCGGAAGATACTGCATAAACCAGACTTAGCGGGAAGGATGATTGCCTAGTCCATTGAGCTCTCCGAGTTCAAGATTGCCTACGAGCCTAGATTGGCAATCAAGGCACAAGCGTTGTCTAATTTCCTGGTCGAACTCACTTCAGACCCCGGATGTACCGAAGAATTGTCCTGGACAGTGTTCGTGGATGGGTCTTCAAACCCAAAAGGATGCAGCGCCGGGGTAATCTTGGAAAACTTAGGAGGGGTGACTATTGAGAATTCACTAAGGTTCAAATTCCCTACCTCCAACAACCAGGCAGGATATAAGGCATGCATCGCGGGACTGGCAATGGCCAGAGACCTGGGGGCCACAAAGATCAAACTTTGCAGTGACTCCCAGCTCGTAACCTCCCAGATCCGAGGCGAGTATCAGGCCAAAGAACCCCTTCTGCAGAAATATCTCGCGAAGGTGCAAGAACTCTTCCCAAACTTCCAACTGGTTAAAGTGGAGCACATACCCTGGGAACAAAACTCCAGGGCCGATCTCTTATCCAAGTTAGCAAGCACCAAGAGTCAAGGTAACAACCGGTCAGTGATCCAGGCAACCCTCTCACACCCCGCAGTTTTCGACGTAGCCGTCTTCTAGGTTGATGAGCAAGAACGTACCTGGATCACTCTACTAATGGAATACTTGCAGACCGGTAGCCTCCCCAAGGATTCTAAGGATGCGGCCAAATTGAAGAAAGTTGAGGTCAGATACACCATCTTCGATGGGTAGTTATATTGGCGCGGATTTTCTTTACCCTTCCTCAAATGCCTCACGCCGAAAGAGGCTCAGTACGTCCTAGCCGAAGTGCACGAAGGGAGTTGTGGACACCACCTCGGAGGCAAGGCTCTAGCATTAAAGGCACTCAGGGCAGGTTACTACTGGCCCATGATGGAGGCAGACTTCCTTGCGCATGTCCAAGTATGCGAAAAATGTCAACGGCACTCTGACCACTATCACACCCCGCCAGAGGAACTGTCCACGACATCCATACCCTGGCCTTTCTACCAATGGAGCATGGATATCTTGGGCCCCTTTCCTCAAGCACCCGGACAGTTGAAGTTTTTGGTTGTAGCCGTAGACTATTTTACCAAGTGGATAGAAGCAGAGCCCTTGGTCACCATAACCTCGGCCCGGATTCAAAGGTTCACCTGGCACCACATTATTATCAGATTCGGGGTGCCAAAGTCCATCGTGACAGACAACGGAATGCAGTTCAAGGACAAAGGGTTCGAAGAACTGCTCGACTGACTGAAAATAAAACACCACTGAAGTGCCGTGGAAAACCCCCGAACAAACGGGCAAGCCGAAGCGGCCAACCGGGTTATCGTCAGGGGGTTAAAGAAAAGATTGGATGAGGCCAAAGGAAACTGGGCCGAGCAGTTGGACCACGTCCTTTGGGCCTACCGAACCACTCCTCATTCCACAACAGGTGAGACCCCGTTCAAATTAACCTATGGGTGCAAAGCGATGATCCCGGTGGAGATAGGGGAACCGAACTGACATCTCCAAAACTTTTTACCAGACATCAATCTCGGATTAATAAGAGAAGACTTAGACCTGTTGGAAGAAAGAAGGTGCATCACACACGTACGCAATGCCGCAACCAAGCAAAGAACGGCAACCTGGTATAACCTGAAGGTCGTCCCCAGAAGATTCCAGTCAGGCGACCTCGTACTCCGGAGAGCTGACATCGGCGGAAGGAACGCCTCCCAAGGGAAGTTAGCCCCTAATTGGGAAGGCCTCTACCGTATTGTAATAAGTACCAGAAAAGGAGCTTACACCCTAGAAACATTGACAGCCAAGCCAGTGAAGAATTTTTGGAACGCAGATAAACTCAGAAAGTACTACAGCTAAGTGTCTTTTAAGGCCTAGTCTCCTAGTCTTCTCTCTGTTTTAACTCCAATTATTGTACAAACACTATCCTTCCGAATATATTTAATGAAACATCCATCACAAGGTTATCCCAATTTAGTAAATGGAGTCTTGCGAGAGTTTTCAATCACTTTGTACCAACCAAGGAGTTGTCTTGTGCTGGATAGGTCGTGCAACCGAAAAATCCCAACTTAGGAAAACTCCGGCACCGAACCATGAGCACGAAAGACCCATGGTACCTCCCGGGAAGTTGTCTTGTGCTAGGTAGGTTGTGCAACAGAAAAATTCTGACTGGGGACTGGCACCAAACCACGGGCACTAAAGACCCCGGCATGGACCAATCCCCAAACCAAAGTCCCGAGGCATCCAAAATACTTGAACAAAAGGCAATGGACCCCGGATAAGGTTTTTCATCTATAACAACAAACTGTTTGAGACGTTGGATCCCAAACCAAGGTTTATAAAATATTTCATAACACAAAGTCCTAAAAGGGGCCACAAGCCACTCATCCGAAATGGGTATTGAACCCAGACCGCGGTCTTGTCAAAATTCCCAAAGGGCGTTGGACCCCGAAAATAAGCAAAGAAGCACAACAAAAAGACAATTCAATTGCAAAACACTTGTCCATACAAAAAATAAAACCCCACGTAGGGGGCAAAAATAAAAATATATGAATCACTCTACAGGAAGCCCAGGACTGCGAACCCCGACAGAAGAATCCCCCGTGCTTGGACCCGCAGTAGCAAGGCGAGGAACGATGAGTTGGCCATTCTAGACTACCTTCCCGGAGTCCAGAGAATCGAGAACCAGGTCAACCTCGGGATTGAAGAGCTGAACTTGCTTGATGACATTCCGGAATTGCTGTTCTTTGATGTCAGTACAAACAGTAAGGAGAGTCTCGACATTGCCTTTCAGGGAGGTAACATGACCTCTAAGACGCTCGTTCTCAACACGGAGGCCTTCATTCTCAGCTCTCAACTCGGCCATACCCCTTCTGATGTCCACCAAGCTGGCCTCCTTCTCCTTCACTGCATCTCTCCGGGCAGTCACTTCATTCCCCAACTCTCGGTTCAAAGCCTCAACATCATTCTTGGACTTTACAGCCTCCTCTTTGACCTGTACAGCCTCCTCCTTCTCCTTAAGAGCCTGGTTTTCACCCCGCTCCGCAGTAGCAACCCTCCACTCGTAGTCCCCAATCACATGCTCCAAGTGCCAAGCCTCCATGGCAAGATGGAGCCCAAGAACCTGGAAGCAACAGAGAGCATCCGTACCACTACGCGGGGTCAGCTTCGCCTTTACTTCCTCATCTAGCAGGAAGTTATCAACGAACTCACAGGGATCCGGATTCTCGAGGTACAGGTTGATTGGCCCCCCACCACTCGGGTCGGCACCTTCTTCGACCAAGGACCTCTTACTCCGGTCACTCGACGGCCCCTCGCCAGCTGCCTTCCTTTTTCGCCCCACGGGTGGGGAGGAATCCTCCAATTGGATTGGCTCCTCCTCCGTGGTAGGCACCTCGGTTCGACGAGACAATAGGACTGAAACCATCTCTGCGGCAGGATCTGAAGGCCCCGATTCACTCCTAACCCTCAGAGCTTCAACAATAGCCAGAGCGTTCCCTTCCTCAGACACCTCGGCCTCCAAACCACATCCCAACCGCCGAGTTATCTTATGCTCGATCACGGACATCAGCCAACGTGAGATATCGCGAAGCCCGGCCTCAAAGCTAGGATATCGCCCACTTCGAGCACAACAATACCTTAACGCTTGGGTCTTACCCAAGCGCCAAGCTGGGCACAATTGTTTTGGACCGTGGTCCAGGATCCTATCCTGAAGGATCGACCCGACACACGAACCACCGGACTCCTCTGTAGACACCCCGTCTAAAGCCTCATGACTTCGGTCCAAGGCATCAGACACTTACGATAGCCAGACTTATGCAAATTCCCCTCAAACAAGGATTGGCCATCAAGATAACAGTCCTGACAAATCAGAGACGGACTTCCACGATCGTAGGACAGTCCCGACATAGTCAGAGACGGACCTCAACGATCGTGGGCTGAAACCTCCCGCAGGCAAGGTCGAGAGACGACCTTAACGATGTGAAACCCTCGCCAAGGCACGATCTTGATGGACCTTCGTCCACGTGGATTATATATATATTATATATATATATATATATATATATATCAGGCTAAGTCAACCTAAGGGAGGAGATCTCTGACTATCTGATATATTCTCCTTTACTTAACATCTACTTGGGCATTGCCTGACTTGAGCGTTGGAGTCCCATTACAGGCACCCACCCCCTGGGCTTCATTCGCTTGGCTGCAACTGCATAAGAAAGAAACCATCATATACGTGCCTATTTCAGGTACCCTCTGAACCTATTTCAAAATAGATATCAATATTAAATCCGAGTGTGATTCCAATTCCCACATACAAACACAAACACAGTGTTAAAGCTGCTTCTTTCGACTCATCCCCTTATTTTATTGTGTCAATAAGCTTTCATCATACTAGGAGGCGAAGAGGGTAGCTAGTTTCTGAAACAATAATATCCTAGTGATTAGAAATTGGTAGGTGCCTCCCGGTGTCAAATCCTCTACAATTCTTTTATGTATAACAATAAAATAATAACAATTAAAAATTATTATTAATTAAGAGTGTTATGTGTTTTTTTCTCAAAAAAATATATAATTAATTAGAATTACATTTTTTAATATAAAATAAATTCATTTTTAATATATAATAAATTAAAATATTATATAGAATCGTAATCTTAATTATATTAATTTTATAAGTTTAATTATATTAATTAAATTATATTAATTGATAATATTTTATTAAGAAAACAATATTTGAGTACAAGACATGTACAGAGGAATTGAATCCTCCATAGATATTTCGGTTTTTTAGATTGATTGGCAACTATGTTCCGCGTAAGATTTACTTATCAATTAGAGCAACTATCTTCTAGTGTTTATGATGGTATTCGAGGTGATGTTGAGGATTACTCCTGGCTCTATCCGGAGAGATATTTATCTATTTGTTTTTTGGTTTTCAAGATTTACTAGCAATTATGTTATGCGTGATTCTAATATGTCTGATGCTGTGGCTAAGTGTTTTATCCTGGTGAAAGGGGAGACTACAAGTTTCTTAGATAAAATATTCTTATTGCATTAGTTTCCTTCTAGTGTTAGAGCAGAGGAGTTGAGTATCTATAAGATACTCAAACACTTAAGTAAGTTAGGGTACAAGTTGGCAGAGAGTGAGAAAAAAGATTCTTACCATAGAACTATAGTGAACTAATTAAAGGAGTGAGAGTGTCTTGGAGAACCAAATAGTATGTAAAGGCAAATCGATCATATTAGGTGGTAAAGGGAAATTTCTTAATACCTTCCTTATTCTATGTGCTGACTTATCATTAGTCTCCTTAGGAGAACATTCCAATTGTAGGGTGAGTGGAGTCTTTGTCTTATGAGACATTGAGCTTGGCCTTATTAGGCCCAAAACCCTGGTCATGAATCATGATCATTGCCCCTAGGTCAATGCTTTAATGGTTTTGGGATGCACTCTGAGTTCCTAGAGGCCAAACTCTTTCGGCTCTTGGTTACGAATCTTGGCGTGTGGACTTTCTCGCCTTTAGCTAGCGGCCTCAGATCACAAGGTTTTCATCGTGGTTTCGATCTTGGAGTTCCTTTTACAAGTGACATGTACATGATCCGTTGGATTTCGCATACTAGGGAGTTTATCACTAGGTGGTTAAATGTTCGCTCTTTTGCTTACTGCAAGTGCACGTGTCACACAAGTAATGAAGTAAAGAGTAGGATATCGTTCCCACGAGGATGCACGTTAATCTCAAAAGCCAAATATTAACCAATAGCTTACTTAATACTATTCAAGAACATTCAAATTGGAAATGAGTTGTGTAAGTTAATTATTAATGAAAGACTTAAATGCAATAAAACAAAATAAAAGATATTAATTATAGAATAGGGAATCCTTCTTCATCTTCTACTTGAATTGATGATATGCAATCCTCTTAAGCAACATAAATGAGACGAGATTTGCTAGCTTGAGAAACTAACTTCGCTAAAAGCCTATGTCTAAGTCATTTAATCATGCTTCATTTACCTAGTTCACTATGTTTCCATGAGATCTAGTGCAAACACCACTCATTAAGAACGATTCGCAGTAATAGCTATGCATGACTAATAGGTATATGTCTATTCCATTAGCTAATTAACTTATTCCATCATTAGAATGAAATTAAACATGCATTAACCATAGTCATGATCTCAAACCTAAATCCTTATGTCTAATTTAATAGATTTAATCAAAACACATTAAATGTTAGTCAAACATTCAAGAGCATAAAGAGAAATATGATTAAACAAACCTAAAACATCTATATTAACTCAAAGGGTTACAAAATCATCAATATTCGTAGAAGGATCCAAAAAAATCCCTAAACACAACTTAGCTACTCATGACAAACAAAAATTTATCACAAATAATCATTGTCATGGCAATAGAAGAGAGAAAAATAAAGGAATGAAAGATGAAAGCTCAATTGAAGTAATCTTTGATGCTTGAATCCTCTTTCTTGAAGAAGATGACCTCCAACTTTGTCTCTTTTATCTTCCCTTCAACTTCACAAGCAAACCCTAGCAGTTGTGGTTCAAAGTGGAAAAAACTCTCTTTTGAAATATAATAAAATAATATTTATAGGCCAATATTTTCACTTGCATGCTGCAACATTAACCACTTTACGTCGTGATGCGTGCTGAAATTAGGTCACCACGCCGCGACATTCATTCCTTTGAGCCGCGACATTCAAGCCTCGAGTTTTTGTATGCAGCAATTTGATGCACCACGCCGCGATGTGAATGTGCCTGCGCTATGACGTGAGATGCTAAAATTCACACTTGACTTTCTCTTCCCATATTAGTCCAAATCCTCCAAATTTCTTCTTGATTGGAGCCCTTCTTACAATAGAGAAAATACCAAATTAGTAACAGTTGCAAATTCACTTAATCACCTGAAGAATATTCAAGATTTTCTCAAAATCATATAGGAAGATATCAAGATTGAATTCAAAGAATATACGCCTAAAATCTCCCATATGTGCATGATAACAGGGACTAAGCATTCTATATAGTACATATACAAGGTATAAATAACTACATTTTATAGGGTTATCACACCCCCAAACCTAGGTTTTTGCTAGTCCTCAAGCAAAACAAAGCATGATTAAATAAACTTGCTTAATGACACATGCTTTAACATACATTCAACATTTATCAATAATTCCAATTTCACTGAAACCACAATTAGTGAACAATGATTGTTCAAGGCCTCAAAAAATGTTAATGCCACACAATCAACTCGACACATATATATTCTTCAGCATGCAAACATTCAAGATCTCTTTTCATGCAAATCACATCTCCCACAAGTATGCAAACTAAACTTCTCCTAATCAAGTCATACTCATCTAGATAAGTTTATGAACATACATGCATAAGAATCAAATAATCCACAAGATTGTCTTTAAACTCTCTCTCCACTAATGTAAATCATAAATAATTGAAGATCAAAAAGGACTTCAACAACTTGTAATGTAAGGCCAATGGTTATGAGTTAAAGAACAACATGGAAAGGATATAGTACAAACTGTTGGTGTATGCCCTAGAGGCCAATACATTTTGTCTGTATTTACATACATTGTATTATACTATTTTTTAATATATGAGACATTTTATTTATTGTGTTCCTTTTAATAAACATAATAAAGTCCTTAGAATAGTAAGTTTAATGTCGTAGGACATCAAGTGGATGACTTGATCGTGAGATCCTATTGGATACAATACTATTCTTAAATGTCTCTGGTCAAGTATTATTGTTAATTAGGACAACAATAATGCATTGAGACTAGTATGTGGGTAAACTGATGGCCACATCTCATGGGTTATGGATATGAGATATCAAGTCTTCACATGGGTACATATTAGAGTAATAATGTACTAGACAGACCCGCCATGAGAATGTTACATGGATTGTTACATGAGTGTCATAAGCGATTCTCATAGTGACAATGGTGTATATGGTCCTTTGACCTGAAATCACTACGATTCCTACATCAGGAGTTGTGTGTTTTAATGCCGTCAAACATCATCTTTAATAAGGTGATTATAAAGTCGGTTATTGGATATACCGCGAATCATGCGAAGGGATGTGAGTGACCTAGATGGGATTTATCCCTCTTATATAACAAGAACGATATCTTTAGGGCCCCTGATTGAGTGAGACTATGAAATGCATGATCATGCTCAAATGAGTTGATGTGAGATATTGATCTCATTTGTTGTTATTAAGTCTACTCGGGTATTATGAAACAAATGATTGAACTATACAAGGGTAACACATTTCATGCCTTGTGTTCAATCTAGATATCTGGATAAAGGGACTAAACTACACAGAAACATTGGTCACGAAAAGGTTATGTCAAATCACTAACATTCTCATTACTTGGGTGGCAGTGATATGTTGCTAGATACTGCTCATTGCTTATAATATTAAAATAGGATTTTAATATTATTGCCAACATTATGAAAACCTACATGGTCACACACTTAGAGCAGACTAAATTAGAGCAATAAGGATTCAAGTTGGACTCGGATTCAATTGTGGACCAGACTCATAACAGATGAGTCTAGGGTTGCACAGCTTACCATGTTGTTGCTCTCACTTGCATAAGGCTGCAACTATTATAAATAGCACTACTAAGGGGCTGTCAAGGCATACATTACAAACCCTGGCCGCACTTGACAGAAATAGTGAGTGAGAGAGTGACAAGTTTCTTCACTTCTCTTCGAAGCTAGCACTGTGTGAGAGAGGCGTGACTCCTATTTGCGGACGTTGGATGTTCGTGAATATGTTCGTGTGGATACCGCAGAGATATCGTCGCTGTTACGGTATTAGTGATTCATGTCACTTGCTTTGATCACACTTCAAGACTTGAGTCACTAAGTGAAACTATTAGGGTATGCAAAGCAAACGAATAAGACTCTCCAAAACCATTCTTTCATTGGTTTTTCCTTTTGGATTTTGATTTTGGATTTTCTTTTCTTTTCTCTTTTTTTTTCTATTTCTTTCAAAACCAATTTCTTTCACAACATATGGTTCCTTCAAGTCTATTTTCCTTCAGGTTTTGTAATTGACATGCATTATACCCCTAATCACTAGACTCACTTCAAGAAATAACATATTATGTACTCAACAAATAATGATGGTAGGATGCAAATGTAATGTTTTCACATGCATTAGAATAGTTACATGGTAAAGAATATGTTAGTGATGAAAAACATATAAGGCCAAACATTTATCAAGCTTCAAAGGGGACCTATGAATATGATCATGTAAAGGTAAGCTTTTAAGGCTCAATCAGTCCAAACAATGCCCTAATCATTACTCAACCATACACAATCTAGGATTTTGATTTAAGAGAGTTTAGATACAATTTCAAAGATAATCAAAACCTCAACATACACTATTCATAAACCTTCTACAGATAACACTCATATTATGATCAAAGTTACATGGGCATACGAGTGGAATCTAAATCATGCATTTGAAAAGCAACTAGAATGTTAAGCATATTGTTTGATCGCATATGGTTTCGCTTAAAAGAGGGCACTTCGCAAGCAATAATATCATAGGACAATCAAAACTACACTAGCAATTGGCACATGATATACATTAAAATATTTCCAACTTTTCAATTATACATATAAACCATCTTATGCACAAAAGTGATATACATCTGACCTATAATTTGAAAGGAAATGACAATTGTATCTTGAATGAGATTTTCACAGTTATATGTTCCTTTAGATGTTATTATAACTAACTAGTATTTGGCCAAATGTGATGCATTTTAACATATTAGACTTTGAGTTGAATATTCAAAACATGTTTTCATTTGACTTATAGGCATTAAAACATAAAAGCTATATACTCACTTAACATAAGTAACCAAAACACTAAATATAAGCATAATAATATATACAATATCCATTAATCATAATTTTTTTTAACATTATAACATGCTTTTTTAACATTATAAGCATACAATCCCTACAAACAACAAAACATGTTATAATGCTCCTCCAAACCTATGAGAAACAGTGTCCTCACTATACACAAAATATAATGAAAATATAATGAAAGGAAATGCCCCGTATGTAGTAGGGCTAGTTGTCATCCTCATCATTATCCTAGTCAGCATCATCAGCTCTATCTCCAGCCTCGGGAGCCTGCTATTGTGGGGGAGGGATGGCCACCGCCTCGTGTGGGAACTCGAGAACTAGGAAATCATGCATAGGGAGTCCCAATCGCTCTGCCATCCAACGATGTGTATCAATGGTGTACTGGTACTGGAAGGTCCGCAACGTTGCCAATCGGGCTATCTGAGCATCAATCTGGGCATGCCAGTCTGTGGCAAGAGGTGGGGCAGCTCTGGGATCTCTGTGAGCCTATCTTTGTTGTGTTGGTGCTGTTGCTCCCAGCCTCTTAATGATATGATCATTAAGAGGTTGTTTATCATCAACCAGTTCCTTATGAGGCCCTCATTGGATGTGTTGTCGGCTGCAAAGCGTGTGGATCAAAAATAGGAAAAAGAGGCTCCTTGGCTCCCGTATCAACCTCCTAATCTGGTCGAAGATAAGCTGGGTGACATCAATGGACTGGCGCGCTCCAGTATGGCATAAATAAGAATAGCCCGACCGTGTGTCACCTCAGATAGGTTTGTTTATGGAAGGATCCGAGTGTAGATGAAGTGGTATCAGGCTCTGGCCTCCGGCGTCAAGCAAGCTCAGGGGAAGAACCATGGTCTGTTTGTCTGGACATTCATGGTCCAGACCATTGGCTGAGACTCAGTTGTGCAAATCATGGTCGTGACTGTGTTGAGGTCAATGCACTCCTTTGGCTCCCAGCAGCTAAATGCAGCATACTCACAAATCTCTGGGGGCTCAGGCAAACTCAAGGCAGCTCGAATATCCATCGTCGTGTAAGAAACCATCCACCCCCTCACTCTCACGATTGTGCTCCCCTTCCTAGAGAAGGATGTATTTGCATAGAACTCGCGAACTGTGGGGAGGATGGCTGCCGACTCTGGGTGCCGTTAAAACACCCTCCAATTTAGCTAGTTGATGACCTCCTCGATCTCCTGATGGATGACCTGAGAGAAAGAGAACCCCCACTCCGGTATGAGGCATTTGGTGAACAATATCGTGTATCGCTCAGTTGCGACTGTTGATATGAACTTCCTCATATCGAAATCAGGAGTAGGAGGAGAAGGCTCTCTGTTGCCTCAGCTGGTGGAACTTCTTTGTCGTTTAGGCAGCATTCTATTAATAAAATTAGGTACCTAAACCTGATAAAAGATACAAACTGTCAGAATTGAGCATTAGAAAGTAAAAACACATATAAGATAGTTCAATTATGCAAATATTGGGTTCATATGCCGCGACATTCAAACCTACGTCGCGACATTCATATATATTCATCTACACGTCTGTGGCACTCAACCCAAAAATTATATCATGTTGCGACATTAATATGACACGTTGCGACACTCAACCAAACTCACACTTATGCCGCGACATGTACCAGGCACACCGCACGCACATGCACAAAAAAATTATGCTTTTGCCCTGCAACACGCAGGGCAAGACTAAAACACATATTTTATACAAACATGCAAAAATAGGCAGAAATCTAATAGAAAACAACAAGGCAGAAAAATTAGCCAAAAATAAAGACAAAACAAATTAAAAACACAAAATAACAGAAAATAAAAGCTAAAAACCAATAAAACTAGTTTAAAACATTATATACCTTGATAAATCAAAGGATTAAGGCTGTAAAAGGGGTGAGGGATGCAAAAAGCAAGAGAGAAAGATAGAAGAACAGAGAAAATTTGATGAAGTGGGAAAGAAACACGAAATGTCGCGACATTTAACCTAGTTTTCCATAGCGTGTCGTGGCGTGAGCATATATACGCCATGTTGTGCATTCAATTCCCACCATTTTCACTTATTTAAATTTTACTAATTATTTATATTTATTTTATTTTTTATTTTATTTTATTTTATTTTTGTTTTAAACAAGCAGGTATGCTGCGACATGCACATTATAGCGCTGTGTCGCTCTGCTCTCTGGATTTTGGCCTGATGCACCAAAAATGCTTATCACATTACGACATGACAAGTCTCACTTCGCGGCGTGAGAGGTCTATTTGCATAATTATGTAGAAAAATCCATTCTGCTACTGTTTTTGTAGCATTTTGGCCTCTATCACCTGCAAAACTTGTCTAAAGGGGTAATTTACAGTTTGAACAACAAAAACATAATAAAATCACAAAATCAATATATTGACATATTAAAGACTTAAACTTAGAGGATTAAACCTTGGGTTCCTTCCCAAAAAGAGCCTTATTTATAGTCCCGACAGGACTTTACAGACTTCAACCCAGAGTTGTCAATGTAAGGGAGGTCTTCCCTCTTTCAATCTCTCCTCCATAATAACGTTTTAGGCGTTGGCCATTAACCTTAAAGCTTGATAAGCTATTCGGTGGAGAAATCTCTACGGCTCCATAGGGGAACACTTTCATCACCACAAATGGCCCAAATCACCTTGATATAAGCTTTCCAGGGAATAGCTTGAGCCTGGATTTGTAAAGGAGGACTTGCTGACCTTCTTCGAATATCTTCTGCACAATCTTCTTATCATGCAAATTTTTCACCTTCTCCTTGTACAATTTTGCATTTTCATAGGCTAGCATCCTAAATTCATCAAGTTCATTGAGCTGCAATACTCTTTACTCACTGGCAACTTGCAAGTTAAAGTTCAGCTGCTTTATTGCCCAATAAGCATTATGTTCAAGTTCAACCGACAAATGGCAAGTGATGAACCTTTAAAAATTCATATTTTCATGGTTCAAATTCGTAGGTTTTCATCTTCTTTTAATCTTTTTGATTTAGTTTTGTTCTCAAGTTTTATTATGCTTTTATAATTTTAATTGTGTTCTTATTGCGTGTTTTATGTATTTTTTTGTAGGTAATTACTTATGGAAAAAGAACGAACGCTTGAATGAGGAAGAAAAGTTGAAAAAGGCACTCTGGTGGTCTAGTGCCCAAAAGCCAACGTTTATGGCAGAAACAAGGAAATCTTTCTAGTGTCACAGCTCCTAAGTACACAGAGTGTATGGAGCCACGTTCTTCCAAGAAAGCCCAACGCTTAAGCATTAAAAGCCAAGCGCTCAGGCACTGGACGCGTGGGCTGACACGTTATTTAATTATAAATACAAAAGTTTCACCAAATTGAACATACACTAGGACAGAACACAACAGACATTAAGATGCACAAACCCTAAAGTGGTGTAGGCGTAATTAAGCTTGAAGATTAGGAATTTTCTTCAACCTTTCCACCTTTTTACAATGAAGTTTGTCATATTCTTCCCTTTGTGTTCTTTTTTTTCCATGTGTAACTAAACCTCTTTTGTTAGGGAGATGATGGATCTTGATACTTTAATGAAGTAACTTCTTTTATGAGTTTAATTTATGTTTCTTTTTCATGATTTATGTGTTTATTTCTTTTCTTAATGTTTATTCTAAATCTGGCTAATTTGAGAATAATCTTTTGGGTTAATGTATGATTTGACAAAATTTGCATGGACCTAGAACATGTGATAAACACTATAATTTCTACAATCGCTAGGAATATGTTAGCCATGACAACCATCATCCAAGAGGGGGGTGAATTGGGTGATTACAAATTTTAAAACACCTTTGAGAAATTAAGCATTTTGAATAACTCAATTAATAAATGCAGCGGAATAAGTTTAACAAAGGTGCAGCTATTAGTGATTTCACAAATACCACTTGGACTATAGGATAAATCAAGTAAATAAGCTAAATATCAAATTCAAGTCAAGCATATATAATTAAGGCACAAATGTAAAGATATAGAGTTGAGAAGATCAAACACAAGATTTATCCTGGTTCAGCCACCAATCCACTTATGACCTGCATCCAGTCCCCAAGCTTAACCTGATATTTTCATCACTATCTCGTAGACTTCACGGGTGCTAGGAAAACCTTTGTACAAACAAGAGCACTCCTCACACCTTGGGATACCTCACCCTTGTGCTAGAGCCTCCAATTCTTCAAGCTTCACAGGTGCTTGATAACCTTTATAATCAAGAGCACTCACAACACCTTTGCGATATGTCACCCTTTGTGTTTGAGTCTCACTACAAGAGATACCTCACCCTTTTCTCTCTTGAGGGATACCTCACCCTCTTACAATGATTTCAAGGTGAATAGAAAGAATAGAAACTCTTACAAGAGTAGATATACAACTTGAAGAACAAAGTATAGATGATATAAAACTCTCTCAAGAGTGGATAATATAACTTGAAGCTTTATGGGTCAATGATTCACACTTTAAAGCTCAAAATATGATTTTGATGATTCAATGATCAAGTATAGTGTTCTTGTGTTTCTTTTTATGTAAATACTTCAAATATCACTTATATATACAGCCCAAATGATAAAATAACCATTGATAGTATTTAGAAATGATTTTTTTATGAAAACTAGCCGTTTATAGCCGTTAGAAACGTTTCTGGTGACACTTAGAAACTTTTTATACAAAATAAATCAATAAAAATCCTTCTAAAACCGTATTCATGTACTCTTTGAAAAATAAATTCTTTGTTTATTTTCCTTACTTTTCTAAACATCCATTTTCATCATTCAAGAAAATATTAATTTTGTGAACACCTATCTTGAGGTGTCTTGTTCGAAATCCACCATGTTCTAAGTACTCAAAAATCAATTCTTTTGTTCTTGAAAATTTTCAACATGAACCCTAATCAAGGGCATCAAAACCGTAGCTCTTCCTTGGCTATTGGAGCCAAAAATCAATTTCCTTTCCACCATCAAGTCATGGCATATACATATATATTTCATCATAAATAATATAAGCATACCATCAAAGCCATAAAAGCATGTATAGCATATCAAGCATATCATCAAAGTTATAAAATCATGCAAAGCATATCAAGCATAGAAAATTAATCAAAGCTCATAAACACCCACAAATTAATTACATGACCATGGATATGAATCCTCACATGGATTCCACATCCATCAAATAAAATACCATCTCTCACCCACATGCTTGGTTAGTGAGATGGATCTCCCTCTTACCTCTTGAAGATCCTCCAAAGCTTCTTGATTTGTTTCTTTTTCCAAGTCCTTCACCACCAAGGGCTTCTCAAATACAACACAAAACACAAGTTAATTAACATATCAAGCTTGATTAAGAGGAACCATGGATCAAACATGGTTTAGATCATGAAAAAGAGAGAAGAAAATGAAGTTTCCTTATACTTCACCTTAAAAACCCAATAACTTTGATCTTGAAGAAACTCCTTGAAGATGAATGATTTAGAGAAAATTTCCAACATGAAAGTTGCTTAGAACATCATGTAGATTCAAGATCTAAGGTTGGATGAAATTAAAAGAGCTTGGATGGTGATTTTAGGGGTTTTTACCGAATGATATCTCTTGAAGCACAAAGATGAAATTTTTTATTTTTGATAGAAACTTGAAGCTTGAATTTGAAAATTAAGATGAATGATTTTGGAAAAACTCATAACTAAAGATGTTCTTAGAATGATGTTTAGGTTTAGAAAATCAAGTTGGATGAAATTTTTGAGTGATGGAAGGTGCTCTTGGAGTGCTTGGCCGAATGGTGTGCTTAGGGAGAGAAATAGAGTTTTCTTTGGTTTTGCTTCTTGAAACTTGAAGGAAAAGATGAAGATGTAATAATAGAAAGCATGAAAATGAATTCTTTGGTCTTCTTAAGAGTGCATAGCTGTAGCCTCACTTGGAGAGAAAGAAAAGAATATTTTTGTTAAGTTATTTTGCATACAACTTGTAATAATGGGAAAAGGTGATAGATTCTTGTTTTCATTTTTTTCTTTGGCCTAAAAAGCCTACTTCAAAATGTCTCCTCCTTCCTTTTCATCTTCAAAACCGTCCCCCTCCAAGCCATCTCCTAAGGATGCAAACAAAGAAATAATGAAACAAAATTGACTAAAGCAAATCATAATTGACATAAAGCATCAATTAATGTATTTGAAACTTTTCCTTTGTCTTCTAAACAAGCCAAAACCGTCACCTTCCTCTTCATAATGCATTCAAGTAGTTGTCTTCATTATTTGCCACCATTTGAAGCATTTCTAGCCATTGATTAATTCAATGGTTAGGATTTAGGTAGATTTTTAATTTTAGAAGACTAAATCTAGGCCATTGGATCTTTCTCCTTTAAATTCTAGCCCTTAGATGTGTCTCCAAAATTAATGGTCAAGATTGCTCCTTCAAACTTTAAATCCAAGGGTCCTAATTAGTCTTTGCTACTTTAGAAGACCAAATCTCCACCATTGATTGATTCTTCATCCAATGGTCATAAATGGTTAACATACTTTTTAAGATTAAATCTCCACCCTTGATTTAATCTAAATCCAATGGTTGTAAATGGTCTTTGTCATTTTTCAAGACCAATTCTACACCTTTGATTACATCTATAGTTGATATCAAAGCCTTCTTAACTAAGCTTATTCTCACACCATTGATTAAATCAATGGTTATTATCAAGCGCTTCTTTATTAAGTTTGTTTCTTAACCTTTGAATAAATCCATGGTTAATATTCAAACTAAGTATTCTCATCCAAGGGTATAAATCAAGTCAAGCTCTCTTTGTTGACTACGCAAAGTATAATATTTATTCTTGTATCCTACAAATAATATTTTCTTGTATTTTTATCATCCGATAATTAAATACGACAAAACACAAGACAATAAAATTTTAAAAAGCGTTTTTCGGATTCAGGTTTAGTAAGATCCCCTGTCTCCGTCTAAACAGTACAAATTTTTCTATGCGTAGAAAAATTTTTCACTTTGTGGGATCCACCTGGGCCCACATAGGACTACCTGGGCCCACATACAGTAAAAAAAATATAATCATCCACAAAAATCACAAAAATTAGAAAATGCACAAATATCAAATCAGATTACGTAAATTAATTACCTAACGGTAAAAATTAAATTACGTAAAGTTTTCCTAGTCCTTAGAAAATTTTTATTTTCCTCGACAAGGAGTAAATCACTCAAACGATCAAATGTTGTGAAATAATCAAAATAATTTTACAGTGCACAGAAATTACTAAACAATAAAATTCTGTTAACTGTCAAAATTACTGTTTAAGATATACGAAAAATTTGGGATGTTACACATCTCACCAACCAAGTATGGTGGTGAGGGATGTGTTTTCTATTTGGTGATTGATGAATCCATGTGAGGATTCATATCCATGTTTATGCAATAATTTGTATGTGTTTATGTGCTTTGGTTATTTGCTTATGTTTGATATGATTTGCATGATTTTGCATGGTTTTATTGCTTGTGTGATATGCTTATAATATGCATGATGATGTATGTTAAATATATTATGATGGATGCATGTTGAAATAAGCAATTTTGGCTCCAAAGGCCGTAGAGGAAGTCACAGTTTTGGGCTTTCAAAAACTAGGGTTTCTATTGAAATTTTTTAAGAACAATGGAGTTAATTTTTGGTCCTTAAACTTCAAATTTTCAGCCAAGGCACCAACCAATTTGGTGTTCACAAAATTATATTTTCATGAATGATAAAATTGAATGATTTGAGAAGTAAAGAAAATAAACAAAAGGGTTTGTTTTGCAAAAAGAATGCACACGGTTTTGAGTTGTGTTTTCAAAAATTTATTTTGTGTAGAAACAAGAGTGGAAATTTATTTAAGTTAGAAGAAAAATATTTCATGGTTTCAATGGTCATCCATAAGGTTTTGATAACTTAGAAAAAATGTTTTGATGTTATAAAATACAATAATTTTCAAATAAGGATTTTGGAAAGGGAATTAAAGTGTTATCAATTAAGTGAAGTGGAATTTTCATAAATAAAAGAAAAAGGAGATTGAAAGTGTTGAACTTCAAATTATTTTAAAGAGAATTAATTTTTAGAAGTGATTTAGAAATATAAAAGAAAACATTTGTAACTTAAATTTACTAACGTAGAATTTATTTATTGGGTTTTGAAAACGTTAGGAAATTTAAAGTTAGAAACAGTAGTTAAATCAACTAAAAGTGATTTTGTAAGATTAAATCAATAAAAAGTGATTTTGAGAAAATATATTACGGAAAAGATTTTTGACTAAGAATAGGAAGGAAATAAAGTAAGAAATTATATTATTGTAAGAAAAGTCCAAAATAATATTTTTAAAGTTAAGAAATATTTTACGAAGGGTAAAAACGATGAAAAACGATTTACGTAACTCAAAAACATAATTTTTAAGTTACGCGATTTGAAAAACGTTAAAATATTTCTACGCGATTTATAAAACGTTTAAATATTTTACACGGTCGAAATGTTGTAGAAAAATCGCTATGTGATTTAAAAACAAAAGAATATTTTTATGCAAATTAGAATACAATAGAAAATGATTACGCGATTTTTAAACGTAACAGAAAATGTTACAAATCATTGTTTGCGTAACAAAATATTACGTGACTGTGAAAACGTGACAAAATTATTTTGCAAATGAGAAAAACACGGTAATGTGATTTTGCTGTTAATTATACAGTAAACTTTACAGTTAAAATCAGTATATATTGTACAAGAAATTGAGAAGTTTGCCTGTAATTGGCGTTAATACATGAACGTAAAACAGTATTTGAGCCTGGTATGAGAAATTATGTGATTTACCTTTGGTTGGTAATTGGTGCATTACATATGCATTGAAAATGGTCCGATAGACTGTATATGACTAATTACCTAGGAGAAACGTACACCTCTTGAGTGGGTGCGATACGCGTAGTGTAGGTCACTCGTTGACCTTGGGGGCATCGGGGTGCGGGTTGCTCGCAATGGGCAGTTAGTAGCTCTTCTGTACTGTGAGTTAGACCGATGCAACACACCGATGATCCGGACCGAGACACTATTCTTAATCGAGATCTGACAAAGACTGTCGTGTATGTGCTAGATGTGCAAGATATAAGTATAACACTTGGTCTGAGGCACGTGGTACCGATAGATCTTTTCGATCAATTTCTCCGACCTGAGTTTAGCTCCATGGAGTAGGAAATCGAGTCTATGTGTTCATGCATTAACATAAATGCTTACATCTGTGAGATATAATAGTTGTGAAATATTGATTATAACAATTGTACTTTTTAAAATATCTGTTTAATGTAGATGACATTTCCTGTAATTATTAAATGTTAGTTTTGATCGATAATATATTGATGCCACACTTGTAGTATGACGTGTTTATATGGTATGCTGTTATGTTATCTCTGTGCTACCATACTAGTATTGGCGTAGGTGATCTCACCTCTTTGTATGTATATTTGTATATTGTATTTATAATTGGGTGAAGATGTTGAGAAAGAAATGGTACAAGAAGGAGAAGAGGAACTACTTCTCACGTCTAGGAACGCAGAATTTTGACAGCATGACGTCAAGAGCTAGCTTCTTCGGATATGTACGTCTACAGTTCCACGGAGGAGCTGGAGAATGGAGGACAAGTCCCGATGAGCGAGGACTTATTTACGAGGGGTATCTGACTGTTAGCATTAGTAGGCTGTTTCGCGGGGATCCATTTTTCTATGTGACTATTTTTGTTCATGTTGAATTTCCTTTGCATATCAGGCCGCAAGGGATACTAGAAATTATGGCCCAACGGAAATCAGCATAGTATCGTCAGCCCGGACACCTGTTTGTAAGGCTACTCGTCATAACGGATTCCTATCTGCTGAGGAACCCGAGGAGGACCTGTCTGAGAGGGCTGCTACTTAGTTAAACTTAGGCAAGTTTGAACTCTGATATAAACATATGTGTGTAATTATTTAAGTGTGTTTGTAGTTTTGAGAAATGGTCTATATATAAATAATCTTGACAGTACATGTTTAATGTATAATGATGTAAATTATGTGTGATGATGTATTATATTTTTATTTTCCGCTAAGTTTATTTTATCGTTATCAAAAGAAAAAAAAATTTACAACTCGTATTTTTATCACAACATCACCTTTTTAGACTTTGAGGGTATTTGCGTAATTAAGTAACATAAATGTGGCACCCTACGGTGGGTGTTACAACAAGCCCAACCTTAAGGAAGCATCTTCACATAGGATAATCTAGTTAGTAAGTTTCTCGCTTGGTATTTCCTTCCATCCATGTTTGTGAAGATAAGGAATGAGATTGTTTGCTTTACTCAAAATCAAGGAGAATCTCTCTATGAAACATGGGAAAGATTTAAGGAGCTGCTTAGAAAATGTCCTCATCATGCTTTTGAAGTTTGGTAGCAGGTGCAGATCTTTTATAATGGTTTGAATCATTCCACAAGACTTATGGTGGATGCATCTGTAAGTGGATCTTTGAATACTAAAACTCTTGAAGAAGCTTAGGAATTGTTTAAGACTATAGCTACCAATGAATATCAGTTGCCTGGTGGAAGAGCAGTGATCAAACAGGGAGTTATGGAACTTAGCACTCTCGATGACTTACTTGCTCAGAATAAAAGTATTATGCAACAGTTAGCCATCCTTACCAACCAAGTTGGGAATTTGCAAGTGAATTCAGTGAACCACAAGGCTCTCATTTATTATTTATGTGGAGGTAACCATGCTAATGGTAGATGTGAGGCAAGCAACTCTGGTTTCATTCCTAAAGAGCAAGTAAATTATATGGGAAATCCTTCAAGACCACAAGGTAACATATATTCCAACACATACAATTCGGGGTGGAAGAATCATCCAAATTTTTCATGAAGTAACCAGAATATGATGAGACAACCACCATCTCTACTATATTAATCTCAGTCATCTTCATCTTCTCAACCTTCACAAGATAAGTTATCTAATCTTGAAAGTATTGTGGAGAAACTTGCCCTTACTACCAGCACTTTTATAGAGGAGACGAAGGCTAATTTTAAAAATCATGAGGCAGCCATCAAAAGTCTAGAAAACTAGGTGGGACAAATAGCTAGACATCTCACAAAGAAACCTCAAGGTAGTCTTCCAAGTGATACAGTGGTAAATCCAAAGGAGCAAGGTCATGCAACCACTTTGAAAAATGGTAAGCAGTTGGAAGAAAATGCAAAAGTAGCACCTAGTTCTTCAGGAGCTGTAAAAGGAAAAGATGATATCCTCATTGAAGATGCCTCAATTCAAGATGTCTCAATTCAAGCTGATAATGAGGAAGATGAGATTGAGAAGGAAAAAGCTAAAGAGGAGTTACCAAAATGGCGGAAAAAGAAAGAAAGAACATGAGTAGAACAAACCTATTGATCCTTCTTTGTATACTAGGCTTGTAATAACCCAAATTTCTGTATCTCTTAAATAGTAATTTTGACAGTTAACAGAATTTTATTGTTTAGTGATTTCTGTGCACTGTAAAATTATTTTGTTTATTTCGTTAGCGTATTTGATCGTTTCGAGTGATTTACTCCGTGTCAAGAAAATAAAAATTTTTGGGCCAGGGAAAACTTTATGTAATTTAATTTTTACCGTTTGGTAATTATTTTACGTAATCTAATTTGATATTTGTGCATTTTATAATATTTGTAATTTTTGTGGATGATTATAAAATTTTTTACTGATTGTGGGCCCAGGGGATGTAAGTGGGCCCAGGTGGCCATACGTGGGCTCAAGTGGGTCCCACAAAGCAAAAATTTTTCTACGCATAGAAAAATTTATACTGTTTAGACGGAGATAGTGTAACATCCTGAAAAATATCTATTTGATCATAAATATTCATTTTATATTATTCTTGATTTTTAGGAATTTTTCTAGAATTTTACGGAAATATCGAATATTTTAATATATTCTTCGTTTTGCGTGCACATTGAGCTGAGAATTGTTGAGATCAGTGTAACACTCCGAAAATTGATTATTTCACTACGAATAGTCATTTTCCAATATTTGTGAATTATGTGAATTCTTTCAGAATTATCTGGGAACGACGAATATTTTAATATATTTTTCGTTTTGCGCGAATATTGAGCAGAATCGTGAAAATGACTGTAATGCTTCAAAAATTTGAAAATTATATGACGGATAGTCGTTTTATAATATTTGCAATTTTTGAGAATTTTCTGAGAATTTTTCGGAAACGTCGAATATTTTAGTATATTTCTCGTTTTGCATGCGCGTTGAGCGGAACTGGGAAAATGCGATGTTTTCTCGGTGATCCTTGAACTATGGATAAGTCGAAGGGGATCTTACTAAACCCGGGACTTGACACAGTTTACGAGGTTTCACAAATTTTTGAGAAATCTTAACAGATAAAATAAATCAATACAGCAAAAAATTTATCTGTCAGATTAATTAAATACTGACTTCTGTCAACTGTAACTATTACCTATTGGATAATAGTGTGTAATAAAAATACTATCACATTATCCTAATGCAATCTACTTTATGTCTAATCCATTCACTTTAATTCGAATTTAATGTTAAATAATCAAAGCTTCTTTGAGAAGCTTTGACCAAACAATGACCCAAATACCCTTAGCTTCCCTTGGAAGCCAATTTCCCTCTCTCTTCTCTCTCCCTATGCACGGATGAATGGCAGCCCAAAGCAAGGAAATATTGCTTTTCCTCATTTCATTTTTATCACACAAATTCATTAATTATCAAAACACTTTCTCTCACTACCATTTCTTCTTCTTCACTTTGAGTTTTTCTCTCCTCCTTCTCTCCACCATTACTACGGCCAAGCTCTCTTCTTCTTCCCTATCCATCATAAAAATTTGAACTAAATACATTTTCTCAATCCTCTCACCATTCTAAGCATCATTTCTTCTTGGAGTTTCTTGAAATTCTTCCATCTTCACCATTTTCTCCAAGCTCCAAGCTTTGAGCTTTTTGGGTAAGTTTCAAGACCACTCTTCCCTCCTTTCTATTTTCGTGGTTATGGTCTTTATGTTGGCCATCCATGGCTTATTTTTCAAGCCTTGGTATTGATTCTAACAAAGTCATCATTTTTAGGGTTCTTGGAGCTCAAATCCGAAATTGCAAGGAGCTTCTTGGTGTTCTTCTTTTGTTTTCTTCACTTGGGTAAGAGGAAGACACTCCTCCTCAACCTTTCTTAGCATCTAGGAACCTTGATTGTGTTATTTGTGGAAAAACCCTAATGAGGGTTATTCTTGATTTTGTGATTAGTATGCTTATGTGTTGGTTTTTAATTAATTTATGCTATTGGATTGATTGGTTGTATGTAATGGGATATTGGATTGGATTGAATGACTTGAAATGGATGAAAAATGGTTGAATACCCTCTTTGGAGTGCCACGGTTTTGGGGTGAAAGATTGGATAAAATTGTGGTTTATGTGTAACAAGCATAAGACTAGAATTAATCAAGTAACAAGATGGAATTAATAGAAGAAAAACTTGAAATTGAAGCCTAGGTGATGGCTACGGTTTTGAGGCCAAGAAAATAGGGTTCTTGGTGAGTTAGTTTAGCAAGTAAACAACTTAAATGAATTAAAGGAATGACATACAAGATGACGGCTTGGAAGCATAAGGAATTAGGTAATTAGAAACCTAGGTAGTGGAATGGATAATTAATGAGTTGGAACAAGTTAATGAAATCAAGACTTCATAAATTTTAAAGGACCAAGAGTGAAAGTATCATGAGATTTAAGGAAGTTATAATTGAGTGAAGAACATGAGAGTGTGAGGCCTAAGAGCTTAAACAAATTGTAATTTATGGGAATTGGATTGCCTTGGAATATTGAATTAATTTCAATAATTGATTTTGAACATGAACCTTGAAAAGAGAAATAAATTCTAAGTTAGGATTCATAATGAACCTAATGACACATCAATTGACTTGATCCTTGTATTATGATGTTATGGGTCCATGTGAGTGACCATTTGTATATTGATGCTTATATTGGCCTAATGTGGCATATTATGGAATTGTATGAGATTGTGAATCATACATATTTATGCATAGTGTCTTATGCATTGTGATTGTCCTTATGGACTGTTGTAAGGCCAAGTTGCCTAGGAGATTGAACACACCTTAGTGCGGGTGCGAATAGACAAGTGTAGGTCATTAGTTGACCTTGGGGGCGTCGGGGTGCGGGTTCCTCGCAATGGGAGGTTGGTAGCTCTCCTGCCCGTGGGGTAGACCGATGCAAATGCACCGACGATCCGGACCGAGACACTGTCCTATATCGTGATCTAGCGTAGAATGTCTGTACAATGCCATGATTGTGCACGAGAAAATTTATTGATAGCACTGGCCTCGGCAGCCGAGTTACTGACATGTCTCCTGATCTTTCTCTCCGATTGTTTGAGTCTAGCTCCATGGAGTAGGAATTCGAGAAAGCATGCATGTGAGTCATAATATATACTGTTATCATTATTTATTTTTCAAATTGTGACTTATCTGAATGTTACTGTGATGATCATCTGCCTGGAACTGTTTATTCGCTTACATTGGAATTACTGCTTATTACTTAAATATGCTGTTCTGAATTGCTATTTAGGCGCGCGGCGCCGTTTTGTTTCTAGCATGCTATAATTGGTAATGATGGTAGGAAGTCTTACCTCTTTCTGTGTTTCCATTATCTGTTGTCTGTATTTACATTGTGTTTACCGAAGACGACGGCAACGAGTTAGAAGCCCCTGACTTCCCTGGCTTTTGGCCCGAATGAGACTAGCTTCTACTGAGATGATGGCAGCACGTATGCGCGGATTCCTTGGTGATGTGCGTCTGACCTTCCTCGGAGGGCTAGAGTGTTGGCACATTAACTTGAATTCCGATCGCTGCGTCTACTTGGGAGATGTGTCGATAGCCCTAGCCTGGAGGCGTCATGAGGCACCTATCCTCACCTGCCACATCACCCTGCGATTGGAGTTTTACTTGCCCATCCATAAGATGTGGGGCGATCATTACTACACCCCACGGGAGGACTCCTTTGATTCCACCACTCGAGCTCCGTCCCGTGCTTCTGTGGTTCCAATGGAGGTTTTCTCAGAAGAGGAAGATCCCGCTGAGGATCCTGACACGGTTCCTCCTCATCTGAGGGATTGATTTTACTGGTGGCTACTGATGGCTGCCAATGTTTTTATTTTGGGGGCCTGATGTATTACTTTTTTGTGGGCTGTATATTTTTGTATATGCATGATTTCCTTGGGGTAGGTATAGTTTTTGCTTTTTAGAGGTATTCAGGCTTGTATCTAAATTATAGTTGTGTTTAAATGTTGATATATATATAAATGCACGTTGTTCAGGTGGAAAGTCTGTTGATTATTTTATTCCTTACCTTTCTTCTGCTTTCTGTATTATTACAAAAAAAAAAGAAAAAAAAATATGCCGCTATTTTCTCATGCATTACGGCATTAAACGAGTTAACTTTGATTAAATGAACCGGGTCTTAATTGTTTGATTATTTAATTTCCGCATTTTATTTTATTTGACAATGTGACGTTCCCTCCCAAAAAGGGGCGTTACATTAAGTTGGTATCAGAGCCCCGGTTTATGTTTTCTTTGGGTCTTGTGTGTGAGTCTGTCTTGTTTGTGCTGTGTGAAATCTCTGTGGTTTGTGTTTTGAAATGAATTCCTCTAACTTACCTTGTGGTTTTCAGCTTACTTGATTTGAGAAAGTGTAAGATGGCGAGAAGTGGAGAAATTGCAGCTGCTGTTGAGGCAATGCAGCGGATGGTGGAAGTCATCGCGCAGCAAAATGAGCATGCTGCTCAACAACAAGAATGAGCTACTCAACAACTCGAGACGACTGCCGATGCCCAGAACTTGGCGGAGTTTCGTCATCACAACCCTCCTTAGTTTAAGGGAGAATTTGATCCTGACAAGGCTAGTTTAGGGATCAAAGAGCTAGAGAAAGTCTTCCGTGGCATGTGTTGGGAATTGCGGATCAAAAGTCTCGCAACGGAATAATAGAATTCCCTCACAGGATCCATGCGAAAAAGGCCATAATCCGAGTTTTTAAAAATTTACCTCTTGAAGCGTGATAATCACAAGCGAGGTGAATCACCAACACCGTAATAGTGACGATGTCTCTGCGGTATCCACACGAACAGACTTGCAAAAAGGAGTCACGCCTTTGTTTCGTAGTGCTAGCTGCGAAGAGAGGAGAAGAAAACCTCACTATCTCTCACTCACTTTCTGTAGGTGCGGCTAGGGTTATGATGTAACCTAGTAGCACCCCCCTTAGCAGTATTATTTATAATAGTGGCTGCCTTAAGTGAGTGTGAGCAGTAGCAAGATAAGTGGTGCAACCCTAAACCCATCTGTCATGAGTTAGGCCCACAATTGAATCCGAGTCCAACTTGGATTCGATTACTCCAATTTAATCTGTTCTAAGTGTGCGACCTGCAGCAGTTCTCATGACGTTGGTAGTAATATTAAAATCTCATTTTAATATTACAAACAAATGAGCGGTATCTAGCAACACATCACTGCTACCCAAGTAATGAGAATGTCAGTGATTTGACATAACCTATCCGTGACCAATGTTTCTGTGTAGTTTAGTCCCTTTGTCCAGATATCCAGATTGAACACAAGGCATGGAATGTGTCACCCTTGTGTAGTTCAATCTTTAGTTTCCTGATTCTCGAGTAGACATAGTAATAACGAATGAGATCAATATCTCATATTGACTCATTTGAGCATGACCATACATTTCGTAGTCTCACTCAATCAGGGGGCCCGAAGATATCACTCCTGTTGTAGGAGGGACAAATCCCATCTAGGTCACTCACATCCCTCCACATGTATCGCGGTATATCTAATAACTAACTTTATAATCATCTTATTACAGATGACGTTTGATGGCATTAAAACACACAACTCCTCATGTAGGAATCGTAGTTATTTCAGGTCAAAGGACCACATACACCATTATCACTATTAGAATCGCTTATGACACTCACGTAACGATCCACGTAGCGTTCTCATGGCGGGTCTGTCCAATACATCATTATTCTAATATGTATCCATGTGTAGACTTGATATCTCATATCCATGACCCGTGAGATGTGGTCATCAGTCTACGCACATACTAGTCTCAATGCATTATTGTTGTCCTAATTAACAATAATACTTGACTAGGGACATTTAAGAATAGTGTTTTATCCAATAGGATCTCACGATCAAGTCATCCACTTGATGTCCTATGGTATCAAACTTACTATTCTAAGGACTTTATTATGTCTACTAAAAAGAACACAATAAATGAAATGCCTCATATAAAATAACATAATATAATGTATGTAAATACAAACAAAAAGTATTGGCCACTAGGGCATACACCAACAACATGAACTGTGCCGAAGACAAGAAGGTGAATTATGCTACCTTTATGCTTATGGGCAACGCCGAAGACTGGTGGAACGGAGCTCAGAGAGCATTGGAAGCCGAAGGAACTGACATCACATGGGATGTGTTCAAGAACAAGTTCTTGGACAAATATTTTCCTGTTAATGCGAGACATGCGAAAGAGCTGGAGTTTCTCAACTTGAGATAGGGGAACATGACTGTCAGTGAGTATGCAGCTAAATTTGAGAACTTGGAGAAATTTTCGACACACTATCAGCATCAGACTGATGAGGCTTGGAAATGTTAGAAATTCACCAAAGGGTTGAGATATGAGGTGAAGAAAGCTGTGATTACCCTGAAGATGAAGGTATTCTCAGAATTGTTGGATACCTGCTGTGAGGTTGAAGCCTTAGAATAGGCTAGAGACTTGAGAAACAGGAACTTTGGGCCTGTACGGTCCCAAAGAGGTGGAGGCAGTGGTTCTAACCGCTTCCAAAAGAAGCCCTATTCCCGACTAGCGGGAAATCAGCAACATATTGGTGGAGGTTCTACTGGGAACCGAACTGGTCAGAATACGGCATATCCTCCTAAATGCCAGAAATGTGGGAAAGATCATCTCACAAGAGATTGCCCGATTAAGGGGATCATTTGCTTCAGGTGTGGCAAACCGGGCCATATGTCAAGAGACTGCAACCAAGCAAAGGCTGAGCCTTTAGTCAATGCTACTCGAGCTAAGAAACTGCAAGCCGGAGGTCGAGTTTACACTATGAGTGGAGCTGAAGCTTTTGAATCCGAAGACTTGATTCAAGGAGAAGACACCATAGAAGGTAATCTTTTAAAAGTACTGTATGACTCTGGGGCAACCCATTCTTTCATATCATATGACTGTGTGCCACGACTTGGCTTACCTGTGTCTGAACTACCTTTTGAATTGACTGTTTCAACTCCTACTGATAAACCTGTAGTCACTACCGAATTCTGTCTAAAATGCCCTCTGATTGTTGAAGGTCGAGTCTTTCCTGTTGATCTAATCTATTTACCTTTGTCACAGTTAGACATAATCCTAGGGATGGACTGGTTATCTTCCAACCATGTTCTGTTAGATTGTTCTAAAAAAACCATAGTCTTTCCTGTGGATGAGAATTCTAGATACTTAACGGCCAACCAAGCACGAGCTTTCTTGAAAGAAGGAGCTCAGGGATACATACTGCTATCTTCTTTGAAAGTCGAGAGTGAGGCTAACTTGAGCACTATTTCGATAGTGAATGAGTTCTCTGAGGTTTTTCCAGAAGAAGTACCTGGTTTACCACCGGCACGTGAGATAGAGTTTGCTATTGATCTTGTACCGGGAGCTGGTCCCGTGTCTATAGCACCTTATCGGATGTTGCCAACGGAATTGGCGGAGCTCAAGAAACAACTAGAAGAGCTTTTGGAGAAGCAATTTGTTAGACCGAGTGTGTCACCGTGGGGAGCACCGGTGTTGTTAGTTAGAAAGAAGGACGGTACCTCAAGATTGTGTGTGGACTATAGGCAATTGAACAAGCTGACTATCAAGAACAAGTATCCACTCCCAAGAATTGATGATTTGATGGACCAACTGAAGGGAGCAACGGTATTTTCAAAGATTGATTTGAGATCTAGGTACCATCAGATAAGAGTGAAAACGGAGGATGTGCCCAAGACTACTTTTCGTACCCGATACAGTCATTATGAGTACCTTGTAATGCCGTTTGGTGTTACGAATGCACCTGCTATCTTCATGGACTACATGAACAGGATCTTTCGTCCTTACTTGGACAAGTTTGTTGTCGTCTTCATTGACGATATCCTGATATATTCCTAGAATCAGGAGGATCATGCTGAACACCTCAGCATAGTTCTTCAGATTTTAAAGGAGAAGGAATTGTATGCCAAGCTGTCGAAATGTGAGTTTTGGCTTGATGAGGTGAAGTTTTTAGGCCATGTGATCTCGAAGGAAGGGATTGCAGTGGATCCGTCGAAAGTAGAAGTAGTATTACAGTGGGAGCAACCAAAGTCAGTGACGGAAGTTCGTAGCTTTGTGGGTTTAGCCGGATATTACTGGAGGTTCATTGAATGGTTTTCCAAGATTGCCGGACCACTCACCCAATTGACAAAGAAGAATCAGACTTTTTAATGGACTGATAGCTGCGAGCAGAGTTTCCAAGAGTTGAAGAAGCGACTGACTACCTCACCAGTATTGGTGTTACCTAATCCGAATGAACCGTTCGAGGTATACTGTGACGCTTCGTATCAAGGATTGGGATTTGTTCTTATGCAACACAAAAAAGTGGTGGCCTATGCTTCGCGACAATTGCGAGTGCATGAGAAGAATTACCCGACTCATGATTTGGAGTTAGCAGCTGTGGTTTTTGCTCTGAAGATATGGAGACATTTCCTTTATGGAGCGACGTTCAACATCTTCAGTGACCACAAGAGCTTGAAGTACTTGTATGACCAGAAAGAGCTGAATATGAGACAACGAAGGTGGCTGGAATTTTTGAAGGATTATGATTTCCAGTTGTTGTACCACCCTGGCAAGGCGAACGTTGTAGCGGACGCTTTGAGCAGAAAGACTATCAGTGCTTCTGCCTTGATGATCAAGGAAAGAGACCTCATAGAACAGTTTAGGGATGTATGGTCGTTTGTTAAGTTGGAACCCGGAAGGATTTGTATGAATATGGTTACCATCTCAAGTGAACTAATGGATGACATACGGGAAAAGCAGAAAGCCGATGAATTCTTGCAAGAAGCAAGAGAATTGATAAGGCAAGGCAAAGAGACGAAATTTGAAGAAGGAACAGATGGAATTATGAGGTTCCGAGGTAGAGTTTGTATTCCCCATGACCAAGAGCTTAGGCGATATATTGTGGAACATGCTCACACCAGCAAGTTGAGTATACACCCAGGCATAACTAAGATGTATCAAGATCTAAAGAAATTGTTCTGGTGGTATGGAATGAAGAGCGACGTCACTAGATGTGTGTCGACTTGTTTAGTTTGTCAAAAAGTTAAAGTGGAACATCAAAGACCAGCGGGATTGCTACAACCATTGTCTATTCCTGAATGGAAATGGGACAACATTGCGATGGATTTTGTTGTGGGTTTGTCGAGGACAAAGAAAGGACACGATTCAATTTGGGTAATTGTGGATCGACTCACAAAGTCAACCCATTTTCTCCCAATCAACATGAGGTACAGTTTGGAGAAGTTGACCCAGCTTTATATTGGTGAGATCGTTAGGCTACATGGTGTGCCTACGAGTATTGTTTCGGATAGGGATCCGAGGTTTACTTCAAAATTTTGGCAGAGTTTGTAAGCATCGTTGGGGACAAAGTTACGTCTGAGTTCAGCGTACCATCCGCAAACCGATGGTCAATCGGAAAGGACGATCCAATCTCTAGAGGACTTGCTTAGAGCTTGTACTATTGAACAGACTGGGGGTTGGGATCAGATCTTGCCATTGATAGAGTTCACTTATAACAACAGCTACCATTCGAGTATAAGGATGGCACCCTATGAAGCTCTATATGGAAGACGGTGTTGAACACCATTATGTTGGTACCAAGACGGTGAGCGTCTTACGATCAGACCAGACATTATTCAGCAGACAACTGAAAAGGTTAAAATGATTCAAGAAAAGATGAGAACTACTCAGAGCCGACAAAAGAGTTATGCTGATAAGAGGAGAAAGCCTCTTGAGTTTTAAGAAGGTGAGCATGTATTCCTGAAAGTCACACCCACGACTGGGGTCGGCCGGGCCTTGAAATCTAGAAAACTCACTCCAAAATTTCTTGGACCTTACCAAATTCTTCGCCGGATAGGTCCAGTCGCTTACCAGATAGCCTTACCCCCTATTCTTTCGAACATACATAATGTCTTCCATGTGTCACAACTTCGTAAGTATTTACCTGATCCAAGTCATGTTATAGCACCGGACACAGTACAGTTAAAAGAGAACTTAACCTAAGAGGCGCCTCCTGCGAGAATCGAGGACCGACGGATAAAGCAACTTAGAGGAAAGGAGATTCCATTGGTGAAAGTGATCTGGAATGAGACAACTGGTGATGCAACTTGGGAACCAGAGGACAAAATGAAGGAGCAACATCCAGAGTTGTTTTGAGGTACGTAAATTTCGAGGACGAAATTTCTTTTTAGTTGGGGAGTGTTGTAACATCCCGAAAAATATCTATTTGATCATAAATATTCATTTTATATTATTCTTGATTTTTAGGAATTTTTCTAGAATTTTACGAAAACGTCGAATATTTTAATATATTCTTCGTTTTACGTGCACATTGAGCTGAGAATTGCTGAGATCAGTGTAACACTCCAGAAATTGATTATTTCACTACGAATAGTCATTTTCCAATATTTGTGAATTATGTGAATTCTTTCAGAATTATCTGGGAACGACGAATATTTTAATATATTTCTCATTTTACGTGAATATTGAGCAGAGTCGTGAAAACGACTATAATGCTTCAAAAATTTTAAAATTATATGACGGATAGTCGTTTTATAATATTTACAATTTTTGAGAATTTTCTGAGAATATTCCGGAAACGTCGAATATTTTAGTATATTTCTCGTTTTGCGTGCCCAGAGCGGAACTGGGAAAACGCAATGTTTTCTCTGCGATCCTTGAACTATGGATAAGTCGACAGGGATCTTACTAAACCCGGGACTTGACACAGTTTACGAGGTTTCGCAAATTTTCGAGAAATCTTAATAGATAAAATAAATCAATACAGCGAAAAATTTATCTATCAGATTAATTAAATACTGACTTCTGTCAACTGTAACTATTACCTATTGGATAATAGTGTGTAATAAAAATACTATCACATTATCCTAATGCAATCTACTTTATGTCTAATCCATTCACTTTAATTCAAATTTAATGTTAAATAATCAAAGCTTCTTTGAGAAGCTTTGACCAAACAATGACCCAAATACCCTTAGCTTCCCTTGGAAGCCAATTTCCCTCTCTCTTCTCTCTCCCTATGCACGGATGAATGGCAGCCCAAAGCAAGGAAATATTGCTTTTCCTCATTTCATTTTTATCACACAAATTCATTAATTATCAAAACATTTTCTCTCACTACCATTTCTTCTTCTTCACTTTGAGTTTTTCTCTCCTCCTTCTCTCCACCATTGCTACGACCAAGCTCTCTTCTTCTTCCCTATCCATCATAAAAATTTGAACTAAATACATTTTCTCAATCCTCTCACCATTCTAAGCATCATTTCTTCTTGGAGTTTCTTGAAATTCTTCCATCTTCACCATTTTCTCCAAACTCCAAGCTTTGAGCTTTTTGGGTAAGTTTCAAGACCATTCTTCCCTCCTTTCTATTTTTGTGGTTATGGTCTTCATGTTGGCCATCCATGGCTTATTTTTCAAGCCTTGGTATTGATTCTAACACAGTCACCATTTTTAGGGTTCTTGGAGCTCAAATCCAAAATTGCAAGGAGCTTCTTGGTGTTCTTCTTTTGTTTTCTTCACTTGGGTAAGAGGAAGACACTCCTCCTCAACCTCTCTTAGCATCTAGGAACCTTGATTGTGTTATTTGTGGAAAAATCCTAATGAGGGTTATTCTTGATTTTGTGATTAGTATGCTTATGTGTTGGTTTTTAATTAATTTATGCTATTGGATTGATTGGTTGTATGTAATGGGATATTGGATTGGATTGAATGACTTGAAATGGATGAAAAATGGTTGAATACCCTCTTTGGAGTGCCACAGTTTTGGGGTGAAAGATTGGATAAAATTGTGGTTTATGTGTAACAAGCATAAGACTAGAATTAATCAAGTAACAAGATGGAATTAATGGAAGAAAAACTTGAAATTGAAGCCTAGGTGATGGCTACGGTTTTGAGGCCAAGAAAATAGGGTTCTTGGTGAGTTAGTTTAGCAAGTAAACAACTTAAATGAATTAAAGGAATGACATGCAAGATGACGGCTTGGAAGCATAAGGAATTAGGTAATTAGAAACCTAGGTAGTGGAATGGATAATTAATGAGTTGGAACAAGTTAATGAAATCAAGACTTCATAAATTTTAAAGGACCAAGAGTGAAAGTATCATGAGATTTAAGGAAGTTATAATTGAGTGAAGAACATGAGAGTGTGAGGCCTAAGAGCTTAAACAAATTGTAATTTATGGGAATTGGATTGCCTTGGAATATTGAATTGATTTCAATAATTGATTTTTAACATGAACCTTGAAAAGAGAAATAAATTCTAAGTTAGGATTCATAATGAACCTAATGACACATCAATTGACTTGATCCTTGTATTATGATGTTATGGGTCCATGTGAGTGACCATCTGTATATTGATGCTTATATTGGCCTAATGTGGCATATTATGGAATTGTATGAGATTGTGAATCATACATATTCATGCATAGTGTCTTATGCATTGTGATTGTCCTTATGGACTATTGTAAGGCCAAGTTGCCTAGGAGATTGAACACACCTTAGTGTGGGTGCGAATAGACAAGTGTAGGTCATTAGTTGACCTTGGGGGCGTCGGGGTGCGGGTTCCTCGCAATGGGAGGTTGGTAGTTCTCCTGCCCGTGGGGTAGACCGATGCAAACGCACCGACGATCCGGACCGAGACACTGTCCTATATCGTGATCTAGTGTAGAATGTCTGTACAATGCCATGATTGTGCACGAGAAAATTTATTGATAGCACTGGCCTCGGCAGCCGAGTTACAGACATGTCTCCTGATCTTTCTCTCCGATTGTTTGAGTCTAGCTCCATGGAGTAGGAATTCGAGAAAGCATGCATGTGAGTCATAATATATACTGTTATCATTATTTATTTTCCAAATTGTGACTTATCTGAATGTTACTGTGATGATCATCTGCCTGGAACTGTTTATTCGCTTACTATTGGAATTACTGCTTATTATTTAAATATGCTGTTCTGAATTGCTATTTAGGCGCGCGGTGCCGTTTTGTTTCTAGCATGCTATAATTGGTAATGATGGTAGGAAGTCTTACCTCTTTCTGTGTTTCCATTATCTGTTGTCTGTATTTACATTGTGTTTACCGAAGACGACGGCAACGAGTTAGAAGCCCCTGACTTCCCTGGCTTTTGGCCCGAACGAGACTAGCTTCTACTGAGACGATGGCAACACGTATGCGCGGATTCCTTGGTGATGTGCGTCTGACCTTCCTCGGAGGGCCAGAGTGTTGGCACATTAACTTGAATTCCGATCGCTGCGTCTACTTGGGAGATGTGTCGATAGCCCTAGCCTGGAGGCGTCATGAGGCACATGTCCTCACATGCCACATCAGCCTGCGATTGGAGTTTTACTTGCCCATCCATGAGATGTGGGGTGATCGTTACTACACCCCAAGGGAGGACTCCTTTGATTCCACCACTCGGGCTCCGTCCCGTGCTTCTGTGGTTCCAATGGAGGTTTCCTCGAAAGAGGAAGATCCCGCTGAGGATCCTGACACAGTTCCTCCTCATCTGAGGGATTGATTTTTGGTGCTACTGATGGCTGCCAGTGTTTTTATTTTGGGGGCCTGATGTATTACTTTTTAGTGGGCTGTATATTTTGTATACGCATGATGGTTACATATGCATGATTTCCTTGGGGCAAGTATAGTTTTTGCTTTTTTGGAGGTATTCAGGCTTGTATCTAAATTACAGCTGTGTTTAAATGTTGATATATATATAAATGCACGTTATTCAGGTGGTAATTCTGTTAATTATTTTATTCCTTACCTTTCTTCTGCTTTCTGTATTATTATAAAAAAAAGGAAAAAAAATATACCGCTATTTTCTCATGCATTACGACATTACACGAGTTAACTTTGATTAAATGAATCGGGTCTTAATTGTTTGATTATTTAATTTCCGCATTTTATTTTATTTGACAATGTGACGTTCCCTCCCAAAAAGGGGCGTTACAGACAGGGGATCTTACTAAACCTGAATCCAGAAATAGTTTTTAAAATTTTCTTGTGCTATATTTTGTACTGTATTTAATTTATCAGATGATAAAAAAATACAGTAAATATAATTTTGTGGGGTTTTAGCATATAAAAATAGAAATTATATTACTAAGTCAATATTAGTGATTGTGACAATTTTGATGGACCAATTGGAAACAAGTCTAAGATGGAAGACTTTAATATCAACCACCGATTTAATCAACGGTAAAGACTTGATCTTGATTTAATCAACGGTTGAGAAATAAACTTAATGAAGAAGCATTGGATGTTAACCATTGATCTAATCAATGGTGGAGATTTAATCTAGACAAGCTTAATAAGGAAGGCTTCAATATCAACCGTAGATTTAATCAACGGTGTAGATTTAGTCATATAAAGTGGCTATGACCATTTACAACCATTGGATTTAGAATTGATCAAAGGTTGAGATTTGGTCTTATAAAGTAACAAGGACCATTTATGACCATTGGATGTTAATTTAATCAATGGTGAAGATTTAGTCTTAAAAAGTGACAAAGATTAATTATGACCCTTGGATTAAAAGTTTGAAGGAGCAATCTTGACCATTAATTTTTGGAGACACATCCAATGACTAGAATTTAAAGGAGAAAGATCCAATGGCATAGATTAAGTCTTCTAATATCAAAAGTCTACCTAAAATCCTAACTATTGAATTAATCAATGGCTAGAATGCTTAAGATGGTAAATTGTGAAATTAGTCACACTTTGAAGAAGCAAGAGAAGGGGGGACGGTTTTTGTAGTGAATTAGGAGCTAAAGGAGACTTTATGACCATTATTACATGTCATGGTCAATATTACATCATCCTTGATTATGATTTCTTTGTTTGCATCCTTAGGAAATTTCTTGGAGGGAGGCCAAAATTATTTCATTGTATTACCAACTTTTCTTTCAATTATTTTAGTAACTTGACTATCACTCAAATAAATAAATAATTCACTCTTCACTTTCCAATTAAGGCTACGACTATGCAAAGAAAAAGGGGAGCCAATTTGATTCAATCAATTCCAATAATTCATGTTCCATTATTTATATTATACAACAAAGCAAGCTAGTCAATTATGGTGGCTCTCCATTTTGTTTCTACGGCCATGCACTTCTTTTTGGAGACAAACTATCCATAATTGATTCATTTTTCTCCTACTCATTAATGGTCATGCAATGAATAATGCAAGACAATCTTTCCTATCAACTTTTCTTTCATTCTTATCAAAGAAAAACAAAAAGCTATATACATAATATTACCTTTCTCTCCATGCACTCCACGGCAACTACTAGGTAGGAGGAGTCTTGATTTCTATTTCATTTCTATCTTCATTTTCATTCTACCAAAGACTAAAAATAATTCACTCCATTCTCTCTCTTCCAAGAACAAGAAAAGAAAACTCCATTTTCTCTTCCAAAGAAGGCCATTCGGCCAAAACACTCAAACCACTCTCCAATCTCTTTTAATTTCATCCAACCATAGATCTTGAATCTACATGATATTCTAAACAACTTTCATGTTGGAGACTTCCTCTAAATCATTCATCTTCATGGACTTTCTTCAAGATCAAAGTTATGAGGTATTTATGGTGAAGTGTAAGGAAACTTCATTTCTTCTCTCTTTTTCATGATCTAAACCATGTTTGATCCATGGTTTTCTTAATCAAGCTTGCTATACTAATTTTTATGTATTTTGTTTTGTATTTGAGAAGCCCTTGGTGGTGAAAGACTTGGAAAAAGAAGCAAAATAAGGAGTTTTTGAGGATCTTCAAGAGGTAAGAGGGAGATCCATCTCACCAACCAAGCATGGTGGTGAGAGATGGTCTTATACTTGATGGGTGTTGAATCCATGTGAGGATTCATATCCATGGTCATGTAATAATTTATATGTGTTTATGAGCTTTGATTAATTGCCTATGCTTAATATGCTTTGCATGAGTTTATGATTTTGATGGTATGCTTATACTATGCATGATTATAATATGGCATGCTTTTTTATATATATATATATATATATATATATATATATATATATATATATTGTGTATGTATGTGTATGCATGATTTGATGATGGAAAGAAAATTAATTTTGGTCCCAATGGCCAAGGAGAGCTACGGTTTTGATGCCCTTGATTAGGGTTCATGTTGAAAATTTTTCAAGAACAAGGAAATTGATTTGTTTAATGAAAATTATGAAGTGGAGAAAAAATGAATTTTCTTGGTTCTAAAGACTATGGAATTTTCGGCCAAGACACCTCAACATAGGTGTTTATAACTTAATATTTTTATGGAAGAATAAAAATTGGATTGATTTGAAGAGTATGAAAAATAAACAAAGGATATGTTTTTCAAGAGAACAAGAACATGGATTTGAAGGATTTTTATTGATTTATTTTGTGTAAAAAGATCCTAAGTGTTTTTCTAAACATGAGTTTTGAATGAAACGGGCAAACGTTGATTTTAAAAATTTGCAAAGAAAGTGAAAAAGAATTTGTAAAGAAAGTAAAAATGAATTTGAACAAATGGGTTTAGTTTTTATGACCATGAATCACACGGTTTTGAAAACAAAATTTTAATGGTTTTGTTTGTGTAAAACCATATCAATTTAAAAGGAAAAATATTTGATGGTTTCAATAGTCATGTCCACGTTTTTTTTAAAGGCTTGTAATATCTTGATTTTTTATGAACAAAGTGATTTTTTTTAAAGTGAAAACGTAACTTGATTTAATACAAGGAATTTGGAAAGGGAATCAGAGTGTTTTTATCATTTGAGAGAATTTTGTAAACAAAAGACAAAGAGAGGTTGAACATGTTTGAACTTCAATTTATTTTGAAGAATTGATTTTAAAGTTGATTTGAGAAAAATGGAGAATATAATGGTGTTTTAAAAATTTACTAACGTATAATTGATTTTCAAGTTTTGAAGTACATTAGGAAATTCTTAAACTTTTGAAACGTTGATTTATATCATTGGAAAAAGTGATTTTTGTGGAGTATATTTCGGAAAAGAATTTCTTGAGTAAAGAAATATGGAAAAAGATTTTCTTGAGTAAGGAAATGTGAAAAATGAAATACAAAGTTATATTATTTTGAGAGAAGTTGAAAAGGAATTTTTTTAAGGTTAAGAAATATTTTCTGTAATGAAATTGTGGTGAAAAAATTATTTACGTATCTTAAAAACGTAATTTTAAAGTACGTGGTTTGAAATACAGTAAAATATTTCTAAGTGTTTGGAAATATAGTAAAATATTTCTACGCGATTTTAAATACGTTAAAATATTTTCACGCGATTTGAATTACATTTAAATATTTTACATAATCTAAATTACTATTGAAAAATCACTACGCGATGGAAAAGTGATGAATTATTTTTACGTGATTGTGAAAATAGCGGAAAATTATTATGAGATTTGGAAAGTGTTTTAAATATTTTGAGAATGATAGAAAATGATTTACGGGACGTAAAAGAATGATTTTTAAGTTACACAATTTTGAAACAGTGAAAAAAATACTATGCGATTTGAGAAACGTATATTTTTACGCGATTGAGAAAAATGTTGAAAAATTAGTACGTGTTTTAAAAGTGCAACAGAAGAGTTGCGGTATTTTGAAAACGTAACAGAAATGTTACTGTATTGTGAAAACGTAACAGAAGTGTCACGGTATTGTGAAAATATAACAAAGACGTTTCAGAATTTTGAAAACGTAACATAAGTGTTACGATATTTTGAAAACGTAATATAAACATTTTGGAATTGTGAAGACGTAACAGAAACATTTTGGAATTGTGAAAATGAAACGGAAATGTTGTGCATTTTTGAAAACACGATGAAAGTGTTTTATAACTATGAAAATGTGATAACATGATTTCACTATTGTAAATGCAGTATGATTACTGTTGAACCAGTGTATAAACATTGTGTGAGAAAATGACGTGTTTTACCTGTGATTGGCATTTGGTGCATTATACATGCATTGGAAAGATATGCCTGTGATTGGCATTGGTGCATTGTACATGCATTGAAAAAATATGTGTTGAGGCATAGGATTGAACAAATGAAATTTGAAAAGATTTGGCCCTTGTGGTTGGACTTGTGGAAATAAGTTTGCCTCAATGGTTTAATATGTTAAGTTTTGATGATGACAAATACAAGACAAAAAGAATGATGCTTATGCTTGATAGATGTGCTCTATAGATGACAAATGCATCACAAAAGAATATTAATCATGTTACATATATGTGCTTAAAAGAGATATATTAGATCATGCATGATTATGTACTTTATTTAGTTATACTTCACTTAATAATCATGCAATGAGATATATGTAACATTCTTATATGCATGTTAGACTAATTAGAGTTATACATTTATGAATCATGCATATTAAGATATTAAGTTATGAATTTGGACTAACTATGTTTGTTTTAAGTGAATAATACTTTGTAGGATAGTCCAAGTACCAAGAGTGAGCATTGCAACTGTTGGGAATTGCGGATCAAAGTCTCGCAGCGGAATAACAGAATTCCCTCACAGGATCCATGCGAAAAATCCATAATCCGAGGTTTTAAAATTTTACCTCTTGAAGCGTGACAGACACAAGCGAGGTGAATCACCAACACCGTAATAGCGACGATGTTTCTGCGGTATCCACACGAACAGGACTTGCAAAAGGAGTCACGCCTCTGTTTCGTAGTGCTAGCTGCGATGAGAGGAGAAGAAGACCTCACTATCTCTCACTCACTTTCTGTAGGTGCGGCTAGGGTTGTGATGTGACCTAGTAGCAGCCCCCTTAGCGTAATATTTATAATAGTGGCTGCCTTAAGTGAGTGTGAGCGTAGCAAGGTAAGTGGTGCAACCCTAAACCCATCTGTCATGAGTTAGGCCCACAATTGAATCCGAGTCCAACTTGGATTCGATTACTCCAATTTAGTCTGCTCTAAGTGTACGACCCTGCAGGTTCTCATGACGTTGGTAGTAATATTAAAATCTCATTTTAATATTACAAACAGTGAGCGGTATCTAGCAACACATCACTGCTACCCAAGTAATGAGAATGTCAGTGATTTGACATAACCTATATCGTGACCAATGTTTAGTGTAGTTTAGTCCCTTTGTCCAGATATCCAAATTGAACACAAGGCATGGAACGTGTCACCCTTGTTTAGTTCAATCTTGAGTTTCGATTCCGAGTAGACATAGTAATGACAAATGAGATCAATATCTCATATTGACTCATTTGAGCATGGCCATGCATTTCATAGTCTCACTCAATCGGGGGCCCGAAGATATCACTCTGTTATGTAGGAGGGACAAATCCCATCTAGGTCACTCACATCCCTCCACATGTATCGCGGTATGTCTAATAACCAACTTTATAATCATCTTGTTACGAGATGACGTTTGATGGCATTAAAACACACAACTCCTCATGTAGGAATCGTAGTGATTTCGGGTCAAAGGACCACATACACCATTATCACTATGAGAATTGCTTATGACACTCACGTAACGATCCACGTAGCGTTCTCATGGCGGGTCTGTCCAATACATCATTACTCTAATATGTATCTATGTGTAGACTTGATATCTCATATCCATGACCCGTGAGATGTGGTCATCAGTCTACGCACATACTAGTCTCAAAGCATTATTGTTGTCCTAATTAACAATAATACTTGACTAGGGACATTTAAGAATAGTGTTTTATCCAATAGGATCTCACGATCAAGTCATCCACTTGATGTCCTATGGTATCAAATTTACTATTCTAAGGACTTTATCATGTTTACCAAAAAAAAGAACATAATAAATGAAATGCCTCATATAAAATAGCATAATATAATGTATGTAAATACAAACAAAACGTATTGGCCACTAGGGCATACACCAACAATCTCCCACTTGCACTAGAGCCAATCAGGCATATTTCTAATGCCTAAAGACCTAGTGTGACCCTCATGCTTCGTCTTTGTGCAAGAGGCTTCGTCAGTGGATCAGCAATGTTATCATCTGTTGGTACTCTGCATATCTTCACATCTCCTCTATCAATGATTTCTCGAATGAGATGGAAGCGCCTAAGTATATGTTTGGATCGCTGGTGTGATCTGGGCTCCTTAGCTTGTGCAATGGCTCCATTATTATCACAATAGAGGTCCACTGGGTCCACAATGCTAGGAACTACACCAAGCTCAATAATGAACTTTCTAATCCAAACGGCCTCCTTTCTTTGCATTGGAGGCGACAATATACTCAGCCTATGTGGTAGAATCAGCGATGTCTCCTGCTTTGAACTCTTCCAGCTCACAGCCCCACCATTCAGGCAATAAACAAAACCCGATTGCGATCTGGAGTCGTCCTTATCGGTTTGGAAGCTAGCATCAGTGTAACCCTTTACTACTAGTTCCTCTTCGGCTCCATATACCAAAAACGAATCCTTAGTTCTTCTCAAGTACTTAAGGATGTTTTTGACAAAGACTCCAGTGACTCTCACCGGATCGGGATGGTACTGCTCGTCATGCTCAAAGCATACGAGATATCCGTCGAGTACATAACATGGCATACATAATAGATCCAATTGCAGATGCATATGGAATCTTACTCATGCGATCCCTCTCATCCACGGGTGGAAGGGGATTGAGCCTTAGATAGGCTTATACCATGCGACATAGGCAAGAGTCCTTTCTTGGATTCATGCATGTTAAATCGTCTTAACACTTTGTCTATGTATGTACTCGACTTAGACCAAGCAATCTCTGCGACCTATCTCTATAGATCCCGATACCTAATACATAGGTGGCTTCGCCTAAGTCCTTCATAGAAAAGCACTTCCCTAACCAAGTCTTTACTGATTTGTAGGGTAGGGATGTCATTTCCAATTAGTAGTATGTCATCTACATACAATACTAGAAAGACAAGCTGTGCTCCCACTAACCTTCTTGTAGACACAAGATTCTTCTTCATTTTTGATGAAACCAAACTGTTTGATTGTATCATCAAAACGAAGATTCCGACTTTCGGAAGCTTGCTTCAATCCATAAATAGATCGTTGCAACTTGCATACCTTTGTAGCATCCTGTGGAGTGGCAAAACCCTCGGGTTGTGTCATGTACACATCCTCGAGAAGATTTCCATTAAGGAAAGCAGTTTTGACATCCATTTGCCGATTTCATAATCATGGTATGCTGCATGATAGCAAGCAAGATCCGAACGATTTAAGCATCGCAAGCGGGGAAAAAGTCTCATCATAGTCTACACCATGAATTTGCTTGAAACCTTTAGCCACCAATCGCGCCTTAAAGGTATGCACATTACCATCCATGTCGGTTTTCTTCTTAAAAACCCACTTGCACCCAATGGGTTTTATCCCTTCGGTGGGTCAACCAAGGTCCATACCTGGTTGGTATACATGGATTCCATTTCGAGATCTCATGGCCTCAAGCCATTTTTCGGATCTCGGGCCAATAATGGCTTCCCGGTAAGTCACAGGCTCATCTTGATCCATGAGTAATACGTCACCTTGTTGAGTCATGAGAAATCCATATCTCTCTGGTTGACGACGTATCTGTTAGACCTACGCGGGTCTTGTGCTACTAGAGCAGATTGTGGTTCCACAACGACTTGTGGAGGCCGCTCTATTTCCATCATTGGTTCGTTGCTACTTTGTGAACTTTGAATTTCTACAAGTTTTATTTTCCTCCCATCGGTTCCTTTGGAGATAAACTCCTTTTCTAGGAATACAGCAGTCCGTGCGACAAACACTTTGCCCTCGGTAGGATTATAGAAATAGTATCCCTTGGTTTCCTTAGGATACCCCACAAAGAAGCATTTATCGATTTTGGGCCAAGCTTATCGAAACTTGACGTTTCACATAAGCTTCGCAACCCCAAATCTTCATAAAAGACATACTTGGGTCGTCTCCCGGTCCACATCTCATATGGTGTCTCGTTGAACCGTCTTAGATGGAACACGGTTAAGTGTGAAAGCTGCTTTGTTATGAGCATGTCCCGAGAAGGAGCCTGGAAGGTCCGCATGACTCATCATAGATCGGACCATGTCCAACAAGGTCCGGTTCCTCCTTTCGAAACACCATTCCATTGTGGTGTTCCGGGAGGAGTGAGTTGAGATATTATCCCACACTCTTTCGGATGATCATCAAACCGTTGGCTTAAGTATTCACCTCCTCGATCGATCGAAGGATTTTAATCCTCTTGCCAAGTTGGTTTTGTACTTCATTCTTGAACTCTTTGAACTTTTCAAAGGATTCGATTTGTGCTTCATAAGATATACAAATCCATATCTACTGAAATCATCGTAAATGTAATGAAGTACTGAAAACCGCCTCTAGCTAGTGTGTTTAGTGGCCCACATACATCACTATGCTATGAGGCCCAAAAGATCACTAGCCCTTTCACCTTGTCCAGTGAATGGGGCCTTAGTCATCTTTCCCAATAAACAAGATTCACATGTCTCATATGATTCGTAATCAAATGAGTCCAAGAATCCATCTTTATGGAGTTTGGAAATGCGTTTCTCATTTATATGGCCCAAACGACAATGCCAGAGATAAGTCGGGTTCATATCATTTGACTTGAACCTCTTTGTATTTACGTTATAAATGGGCGTTTCGAGATCAAGGACATAAAGTCCATTACTCAAATGTGCACTACCATAGAAAATATCATTCAAATAAAGAGAACAACTTTTGTTCTTAATTATAAAAGTAAAACCCTTCTTGTCCAAACAAGAAACAGAAATGATATTCCTGCTAATAGCAGGCACAAAATAACAATTATCCAATTCAATTACAAGCCCAGTTGGCAAAGCTAATAAATAAGTCCCTACGGCTAGTGCAAAGCAACCTTTGCTCCATTTCCCACTCGTAGGTCGACTTTCGCCCTTAGTCAATGGTCTATCGCTCTTTAGATCCTGCACATTTACACAAATGTGAGATCCACATCCAAGTATCTAATACCCATGATGCGAAGTAGATAAATTGACTTCTATAACAAAAATACACGAAGTGGAAGTCTCACTTCCTTCTTCTTCTTGAGCTCCTCTAGGTACTTGGCACGAGTTCCTCTTCCAATGTCCGGTCGACCGCGGTGGAAGCATGTACCTTCCTTAGCCACTCCACCCACCGGTTTCAAGCCGAAGTACTAGGCTTGGACTTTTCCTTGCCCTTACCCTTCCACTTGTCACGGGGCTTTTTCTCACGTTTCTTGCCCTTATTCTTATGGACCATCATTATGGCCTTTCCTTTGCCTTTGTTGATATTCGCTCAATAGTTCTCAACATGCTTAGCAGCTCTGGTAGTGATTTGTCAATTTCATTCATGTTGTAGTTCATGACAAATTGACTAAAACTCTCCAAGCAACGATTGCAGGACTAAGTCAGTGGCCAACTCTTGGCCCATAGGGAAAACCGAGTCTCTCAAGGTTTTCAATGTACCCAATCATCTTGAGTACATGAGCACCAACGGGGCTTCCTTCTACCAGCTTGCACTTTGAAAGAGTGCTTTGGAGACCTCATATCTCTCATGTCTAGCCTCGCTCTTGATAGAGCTTTTTGAGGTGTACGATCATATCGTAGGCTTCCATGTTCTCGTGTTGCTTTTGGAGCTCAGAGTTCATGGTGGCTAGCATTAGACATCCAATGTCCAAGGCATCATCTTGATGCTTCTTATAAGCATCTCTTTCACTCTAGGGGCATTAGCAAAGCGGGTGGTTCAGAATAGGTTGTTCTAAAACATACAGCTTTTTCTCTTGCTTGAGGACAATCCTCAAGTTCCCTGTACCAATCTAGGAAATTTGTCCCTGCACAACTTGTCCTTCTCAAGGACCGATCGCAATGATAAGTTACTTGATGTGTTTGTTGCCATGGTAATCTATCAACAGAAAAATAGAAAGCATTCTCATGGCGGGTCTGTCCAATACATCATCCTTTGGGTTATTGAATGATATACCACATTCATACATAAAATATGCAGAAATAGAAAGCATTCAAAACAGTTTTCGTAGAAACATACATATCACATATGTATATACCAGAAAAACGCAAAAACAGAAAGCATTCAAAACGATTTTCATTCATACATATCACATATATATATACCAGAAAAATGCAGAAACAGAAAGCTTTCAGAACAGTTTTCGCAAAAAACATATGAACATCTTCACGGTTTCAGAAATAACATATAAAGATCATATCTTTTATAATAAAAAAAAAAAAGAAGTAACGAATCATGTTATCGCATATAACAAGAAAAGCAGAAAACCGAATCATGGTTTCGCAAGTGGCTCTGATACCACTGTTGGGAATTGCGGATCAAAGTCTCGCAGCGGAATAACGAGAATTCCCACAGGATCCATGCGAAAAATCCATAATCCGAGGTTTTAAAATTTTACCTCTTGAAGCGTGACAGACACAAGCGAGGTGAATCACCAACACCGTAATAGCGATGATGTTTCTGCGGTATCCACACGAACAGACTTGCAAAAGGAGTCACGCCTCTGTTTCGTAGTGCTAGCTGCGATGAGAGGAGAAGAAGACCTCACTATCTCTCACTCACTTTCTGTAGGTGCGGCTAGGGTTGTGATGTGACCTAGTAGCAGCCCCCTTAGCAGTAATATTTATAATAGTGGCTGCCTTAAGTGAGTGTGAGCAGTAGCAAGGTAAGTGGTGCAACCCTAAACCCATCCGTCATGAGTTAGGCCCACAATTGAATCCGAGTCCAACTTGGATTCTGATTACTCCAATTTAGTCCGTTCTAAGTGTGCGACCCTGCAGGTTCTCATGACGTTGGTAGTAATATTAAAATCTCATTTTAATATTACAAACAGTGAGCGGTATCTAGCAACACATCACTGCTACCCAAGTAATGAGAATGTCAGTGATTTGACATAACCTATCTATGACCAATGTTTCCGTGTAGTTTAGTCCCTTTGTCCAGATATCCAAATTGAACACAAGGCATGGAACGTGTCACCCTTGTTTAGTTCAATCTTCAGTTTCCTGATTCCCGAGTAGACATAGTAATGACAAATGAGATCAATATCTCATATTGACTCATTTGAGCATGGCCATGCATTTCATAGTCTCACTCAATCAGGGGGCCCGAAGATATCACTCCTGTTATGTAGGAGGGACAAATCCCATCTAGGTCACTCACATCCCTCCACATGTATCGCGGTATGTCTAATAACCAACTTTATAATCATCTTGTTACAGATGACGTTTGATGGCATTAAAACACACAACTCCTCATGTAGGAATCGTAGTGATTTCTGGTCAAAGGACCACATACACCATTATCACTATGAGAATTGCTTATGACACTCACGTAACGATCCACGTAGCGTTCTCATGGCGGGTCTGTCCAATACATCATTACTCTAATATGTATCTATGTGTAGACTTGATATCTCATATCCATGACCCGTGAGATGTGGTCATCGATCTACGCACATACTAGTCTCAAAGCATTATTGTTGTCCTAATTAACAATAATACTTGACTAGGGACATTTAAGAATAGTGTTTTATCCAATAGGATCTCACGATCAAGTCATCCACTTGATGTCCTATGGTATCAAATTTACTATTCTAAGGACTTTATCATGTTTACCAAAAAAAAGAACATAATAAATGAAATGCCTCATATAAAATAGCATAATATAATGTATGTAAATACAAACAAAACGTATTGGCCACTAGGGCATACACCAACAGCAACTAGAAAGCAAAAGATCACAACTATGCTCAACTCAAGAAGAATGAGAATGATAAAGATGTTCCAAGTAATTTACAAGATTTGAAGAGAAGAAATTTGTGGAAACTTAGATTACATCAAGAAGCCTAAGGACTAGAATTGGTATATTTTCCTTTTAGGTTTTCTCCTATGTAAAGATAGAGGTTTTACAAGAAAAGAGCTCAAATATGTTTTTAAGTCTTTAAAAATGGTTCTAACATATTTAAATGCACAACAAACTATTTTTGGAAAGTTAATCTTGGTGGTAGTTCACACATTTGAAAAATAGTCAAGTTTGTGTTTTGCAAAACTGACATTTAGTTACTATTTTGATCATAACTTTCAAACTACTTTGAGATTTATTGTAAAACTTATTGCATATGAAAATAGACTCAAATATCTTTCCAATGAGTAGTCATTTGCTTTAAACGGATAAGAAATGAAGAAGTTATGACCATTTAAAGTCAGTTTTAAAAAACAATCAAGTTTGAGTTTTGAAAAACTGACCTTTAGTCACTCTTTTAATCATAACTTTCAAAATACTTTGAGTTTTGTTGTGAAATTATTTCATTTGAAAATAGACTTAAAGATCTTTCCAATGACTGGTCATTTGCTTTAATCGGATAAGAAATGAAGAAGTTATGACCTTTTAATGTCAGTTTTCAAAACCAAAAATGCTGTAATCGATTACACAAGTCATGTAATCGATTACAACGTTGACAGAAGCCGTGTAATCGATTACCAAGTGCCCAGAAACGTTTCTAACGGCTATAAACAACTAGTTTTCATAAAAAATCATTTCTAAACACTACTAACGGCTATTTTATCACTTGGGCTCTATATATAAGTGTTGTATGAAGCTTATACCCCTCTTGAACCCTTGATTTGATCCTTGAATCACCAAAATCATATTTTGAGCTCTTTCTTGCAAAATTCTTCTATTCCTTTGTTCTTCAATTTGTATTATCCACTCTTGAGAGAGTTTTCTATCATCTATACTTTGTTCTTCAAGTTGTATATCTACTCTTGTGAGAGTTTCATTCTATCAACCTTGATTGCTTTGTAAGAGAGGGTGAGGTATCCCTCCAAATTGTAAAGGGTGAGGCATCCCTTTGTTTGAAGAGACTCAAGCTCAAGGGTGAGGCATCCCAAGGAGTTGAGTGCTAAAGTTTGTAAAGGTCATCAAGCACCTGTGAAGCTTGAAGAATTGGAGGCTCTAGCACAAGGGTGAGGTATCCCAAAGTGTGAGGAGTGCTCTTGTTTGTACAAAGGTTTTCCTAGCACCCGTGAAGTCTAGGAGATAGTGAAGAAAATCTCAAGTTAAGCTTGGGGACTGGATGTAGGCCACAAGTGGTTGGTGGCTGAACCAGGATAAATTCTTGAGTTTGCTTCTCTCTTCCCTACACTCTTTAATTTTAATATTTAGTGTAATATATTTATCTATTGCATATCTTGTCATCTTGGTGATTTGATTCTATGAACTTGATATCTAGCTTATTTGCTTAATTCATCATATATCCCAAGTTGTATTTGAGTAATCTATAATAATTGTACCTTTGTTGTGCATGTTCCGCTGCTTTTATTACTTAAGTGATTCAAAATGCTTAATTTCTCAAAGGTGCATTAAAATTTGTAATCACCCAATTCACCCCCCTCTTGGGTGATGGTTGCCATGACTAACAGGACTTGCACTGATATATTCGTGCATTGTATAAAGTATAGCTAATAAGCTATTTTGGCCCTTGTGGTTGAAGAGGGAATGAGAATTGATAGTGAGATCTATGATGGATCTTGAGGTGCGTCAAGGCGCAACGGTCGACCAGTAGACAGCTGGCGAGTACCCTGTGCCACTTGGCGATGCAGTCCGTTGCAACGCATTGACGATACCCGACAAGAACACGATTCTTTTCTACGACTGGGAGATTGTCTGTGGGCTTAGGCTGGGCAATTAACCAGAGCATTCTCCTCGAAATTGTGAAAACCTCCATGGAGTTGTTTTTGAAAAATTGAGTCTTTGTGCACATGCATAATCTGAACATTTATATATCCGCATGATATATTAATTGAGGGATATTGGTTATGACAATTGTTTTGAATACTTGGATGATGATAATGATAATTAGAACATTATTATAATTTATTGTTTATGATAATTAAACTAATAAATGATTAGATGATGATAGTTGATTAATGCTGATAGCATGATTATGGTATGATCTATCTGTATGATATGCTGTTTGTGTTATCTCCATACTGCCATGTTGGTATTGGCGTAGGTGATCTCACCTCTTTGTTATGTTGTTTTGTTGTGTCTGTACTGTTAAAATCAAATAATAGAAGGATTGAGTTGTCTTAGACATAACGGACGATGGATACTCTGAGATTGATGACAACAATAAGGAGTGGACATTCAGGACTTGAAGATGTGCAGTGTTGACAAAGAACAGATGTAGAACAGATGTCTGATGCAACAAGATGGATACACAACAGAATAAGTATGTTAAGTTTTAACGTTAGTGTTGTACCGTGCTATTAAGTAGGACCCGTCATGGGGTTTGCTACTGTAAAAAAAAAGAAGAGTCTATTAGTTTTATATTTCTCTTTAAATTATGAAATATTAATTGGTGTCAATATTGCATAATGAATAGTTGAAATATGATTTTCAATATTACCTAATATTTTTAGTAAATTCACGTTTCAGTAAAGAAGAGATTTTAAAAACCCACTTTTTATAACTCAAACTTTGTGCGAATTTCTTTTCAGATTATGAGTCGGGAGTCAGACATGTGATACCCTAGGGAGGGTGTTACATTAGTTGGTATCAGAGCATGGTTTGAGTTTTTTGGGGTTTGTGGTTAGGTCTGTTTTGTTTGTGTTGTGTTCTCTGTGTTATTGATTTCTGAAAGGAAACAATGTTGTTTATAATGGATATCAGATCCATTGTATTTCGATCCGCACGCCTCGAGAGAAAAAAAAAAGGAAATGGCTCGGGATAGTTGTACTTGTGTGGAAGTGGAACATGTTACTAGTAATGCAGTTGCAATTACGAGAGCAACGGGAGCAACGTGGAAAGATGACTGCAGGAACAAAGGACCGCTGTTCAGTGGGAAAGAAATGAAAGTTGAGGTTCAGGATCTAATGGAAAAGAATCAGTCTTAGAATATAAGACTACGTAATTTTGGAACCCGATATTTTTAAGGATATTTGGAAAGTGATTAATTTCAATGGAAGATGTATTTATAACCATTGAGGAAACCAAAGGCAGTAACTGATGGGAAAGAAGGTACTTAATGAAGGAATGTACGTCAAGAAAACAAACGTTTATTTGAAATGGTTACATCTGGTTTCCATTTTATTTTGATTCGTCCATCTTTGAAGAAAAGAAATGACTCGTGATAGACGTACGCATGTGGAAGCGAGACATAATGGTGGTGATATGACTGCAACTTTGGAAGTAATACAAACAGTGGCTGAAGCAATTATACAGCAAACTCAGAAGATTGTTCCGCAGCAAGAATTGATTTCTTAAGCTAAGATTTTGTTAGAGTTAAATCAATCTCAGGATAAGAAACCCTGTAACGTTGGACTATATTGGTTACGAAAAAAGGGAAATCGTAAGGTCAAGCGATTCCAACAGAAAACGTACTCGAAATCTCCGGGAAGTCAACGACAACAACAATCTTGTGGAGAAAGTACTAGTAATGACAGGTTTGGTTTAATTGTGATATCTGCACCGGAATATAAGAAGTGTGGAAAGGGGCACTTAACGAAAGATTATACGTTAAGGAAATAAAGAGTCTGTTAGTTTTATATTTCTCTTTAAATTATGAAATATTAATTGGTGTCAATATTGCATAATGAATAGTTAAAATATGATTTTTAATATTACCTAATATTTTCAGTAAATTCACGTTTCAGTAAAGAAGAGATTTTAAAAACCCACTTTTTATAACTCAAACTTTGTGCGAATTTCTTTTTAGATTATGAGTCGGGAGTCAGACACATGATACCCTAGGGAGGGTGTTACAAGGCTTCCCTTCCCTCATTGGTTGAAGAAAGACACTCAGGAGAAGCAAGAAAAATAGTTCTCGAAGTTCTTGGATGTATTTAAGAAATTACCGATAAATATTCCCTTTACTGAGGCACTTGAGCAGATGCCTTCTTATGCCAGATTCATGAATGACTTGCTGTCTAAGAAGAGAAAATTGGAAGAAGATGAGACTGTAGCACTTACTGAAGAGTGCAGTGCCATTATCTAGAGGAAGCTACTACCCAAGTTAAGGGATCCTAGAAGTTTTAACATCCTTTGTACCATTGGAAAGTTGAATGTTGATAAAGCTTTATGTGATCTAGGAGCTAGCATTAATTTAATGCCATTGTCCATCCTTCACAAGCTAGGAATTGAAAAAGTGAAGCCAACTACAATGTCTTTTCAATTAGTTGATCGGTCAATCAAACATCCATATGGTATAGTTGAAAATTTGTTAGTAAAGCTGGACAAATTTATTTTCCCACCTGATTTTGTGATTCTAGATATGGACGAGGATGCTGATATTCCCCTCATTCTTGGAAGACCGTTCATAGCTACTTTAGGAGCATTGATTGATATACCAAGAGGTGAGCTCATTTTGAGGGTAGATGGTGATCATGTGACTATTAACGTTTTTGATAAATCTGCATCGACATCAAATCTCTATGCCCCCGTCAATTGCATTCAAGGTAAAGCTCAATAGGATTTGGTTAATAAGAGCCCTTCATCAATTAATGCTAGTTTTTCCACTTTCAAGATGGTTGATGAAAAGGAGAAAGGTCCTCCTATCTCAAAGATTGCTGGAATAGGAAAAGATCCTCTTATTTCCACTAATTCATTGCAGACAAGACCATTAAGCTCGAGTCAAGTTCAAAACGCTTTTGAAGGTAATTTCGAGGCCATTGACCAAGTATAGAGGCAAAGATCTGACAAAAGAAAGACATCATCCTATCTCCTGTTTCAAGCTACCATAAATAAAAAACAATGTCGAGCTAATGACGTTAAACAAATGCTTTTTGGGAGACAACCCAATTTTTTTTTCTTTTTATTTACTATATTATTCTTTCAGTTTTGGTTTGTTTTTTTTTTTTTGTTATTTCTTTATTTTATTGACTGACAAAATATTTTTGTTTTTGTTTTGAAGGTAATGTTGAGTCAGCTTAAGTGCCTCCTTGAGTTCGGAGCCTTTGTAGAAGAATGTATATAGTTGTCGACTACCAAAAAGAGTTTTTCTTTTCCTTTCTTTAATATTTTATTTTCGCATTTGTTTTTATGTGTTTTATTTTGTTATCATCACCTTATTGTGTTTTGAGTCTTTCTATGCATGCTGGTTTGTTGAATTGAATATCTAATGATTGCTTGAATTGTAAATTGATCTATTTTCTTGGTTTATTATTTGAGCATTCATGAGTTATGTTTATCTATATTGTTTCAATTATGTATGGATGATCTTCCCATTTTTATGTTTGATAGACTTTGAATTATGCATGCATGTCAAGCTTAGAGAAAATTTATAAGAATGCATATGTATAGATGTTTTGCATCTAGAAGTTGTTTGATTCTCTCTTGAGGTGAAATCTTAGGCAGTGCATGATTAAGGAAATGATAAGGGTCTTCTGTGGACCGTTTGAGCCTTTCAAGCCAACCTATGAACACAATATATCATTAGGTCTCATTTGCAGCCTTGTGTATGTTTAGCCTCTATTTATTTTCTTTACCCACATTTTTACCTTTCCCATACCCACATAAAAAAAATTCTCTCTTACACACCCTTTGTTGAGTGCATATCTTGTATTATTTTATTATTCAAGCCTTTGTTATTCTTATGTGCATGAAGTTTTCAAGAGCTAAAAAAACAAAAAAAAGAAGAGAAAAATAAAATAAAAAGTCCAAAAGAGAGAGTCCACTCAAAGTATTGCAAAGAAATAAGTTTAGGAGTGAATGTTGTTATAAAAAAAATACAAATAAAGTGTGGATTCATATGCTCCATTTTGCACTTGTTCAATATTTTGGTGGCTTGAATTTTGAAATTTGCATGATTTTGTATCTCAACTTTTGTTTTATTTATCCTGCCAATTCTTTTTTAACCCTCACCCTTGGCTTTACATTACAAGCTTATAAAATCCCTTTTGATCCTTGGTTGTGTGTTATTTATATTAGTGGACAAAGAGAAGAAGAACAACCCTATGAATGTTGATTTGAAATGCATTTGCATTTTTATAAACCTATTCGGGCTTGTACTTTATAAGTAGATTTGGTCTTTTATTCATGTTTTTGGAAAGTCATTTATGCATGAAAGTTGCATGTGGGAGACAATATGAAAATTGGATTGTGCATATATGATACTTTGAAATGATATTGAGAAGCAGTTTCTGAGGATATGAATGAATTTTGATAACCGGTGATACCATGTTTTAGTTTGCATGTTTTGAGTTTTTAGTTGTTTATCTCTTTGTTTTAGTTTATTTTTCTTTTTTCTTGAGGACAAGCAAAATCTTAAGTTTGGGGGAGTAATGAAGCTTTAAAAATTCTTATTTTTATGGTTCAAATTCTTGGGTTTTCATCATTTTTTAATCTTTTTGATTTCGTTTTGTTCTCAAGTTTTATTATGTTTTTATTATTTTTAATTATGTTCTTATTAGATGTTTTATTTATTTTTTGTAGGTAATTACTCATGGAAGAAGAACGGATGCTTGAACGGGGAAGAAAAGCTGAAAGCATTAAAAGCCCAGCGCTCAGGCGTTGGATGCGCGGGATGACATGTTATTTTAATTATAAATACAAAAGTTTCGCCAAATTGGACATACACTAGGACAGAACACAACAGTCGTCAAGCGGCACAAACCCTAAAGTAGTGTGGGCACAATTAGGCTTGAAGATTAAGAATTTTCTTCAACTTTTTCACCTTTCTACAATATAGTTTGTCATATTCTTCCATTTGTGTTATTCTTTTTTCATGTGTAACTAAACCTCTTTTGTTAGGAGGATGATGAATCTTGATACTTTGATAATGTAACTTCTTTTATGGGTTTAATTTATGTTTCTTTTTCACGATTTATGTGTTTATATCTTTTCTTAATGCTTTTCTAAATCTGGCCAATTTGAGAATGATATTTTGGGTTAATGTATGATTTGAGAAAATTTGCCTGAACCTAGAACATATGATAAACACTATAATTTCTACAATCGCTAGGAATAGATGTTGTGGGTCATGTCGTCTTTCTTTTAATTCCCTCGTTCTTGATAATGCATTTCTATTTGGAGTTAGACTAAGGAATTAATTAATTCCAAATAGTGTAAGAGGATTAATATACCAAGGGATTGTGTATTAATTAATTTTAGAAATTAACCATAAATTATTGAAATATACATAGTTAAACCAATATTTGAATGTGCATTTAAAGGGTTCAAGTGAAATATAAACCCTAACGCTTTAATATAATTGTTTTTCACCCCTTTGATTAATTGTTTTGCTTACTTATATTTCTTTTAATTAAATTTGCAAACAACTCTCTTTCTTTGTTAGCTTAAATAGTGTCACTTTCAGCAAATTTAGTAGTTAATAACTTAATCCACGTGAGACGATACTCTTACTCATTTTTTATTACTTTTGCGATTCAGTAATCTTACCGTTTTTCACAATAACAAGCCATCCCAAATACAAGCTTATACAGAGACATGACAATGAGGTTTTTATAAGTTGTCATGTACACCCATAGTGCATCATCTAGTCTTCTTGACCAATCCTTTCGGGATGGATACACCATTTTTTCTAGTATTCGCTTGATTTCCCGATTGGAAACCTCTGCTTGCCCACTTGTTTGTGGGTGATAAGCAGTGGCAATCTGATGTGTTACCCCATATTTGGTGAGGAAAACTCCAAAATGCTTATTATATAAATGTGACCTTTCATCAATGATAATGGCCGTAGGTGTTCCAAACCAAGTGAAGATCTATTTTTTCATGAAGTTAATCACTACCTTAGAATCATTGGTCAGAAATACACATGCTTCCACCCACTTGGACATGTAGCTATTGCCACAAGAATATACTGATTCCCAAAGGAGGGGATAAAAGGGCCCATGAAGTCAATAACCCAAACATAAAAAATCTCAACTTCTAGAATGGAATTGAGGGGCATCTTATTCCTCCTCTAGATATTCCCTAACTTTTGACACCAATCACATCTTTTAACATGAAAATGTGCATCCTTGAAGAGAGATGACCAATAAAAGCCAGACTGGAGCACTTTTGTTGTTGTTCTCTCACTACTATAATGTCCACCATATGAAGAAGCATGACATTAGTTCAAAATCTGTTCAACTTCCTCCATAGGAGCACATTTCCTTAACATATGATTTGGACACTATTTAAACAAGAATGACTCATCCCAGAGATAGTGTCTCGCATCATGTAAGAATTTCTTCTTTTGGTGAGAGGTGAGATCAGGGGGCAATACACCACCCACTATGTAGTTCACTATATCTGTGTACCATGGATAAGAATGAATTGCGATAACAAATAATTGTTCATCTGGGAATGTCTCTTTAATTGTGATTAGTTGAACATGATATTCCTTATTTTCTAGTCTAGAAAAGTGATCTGCAACCGGATTTGCCCTTTTATTATCACGAATTTCTAAATCAAATTATCGCAACAATAAGACCCACCGAATCAACTGCAATTTTGCATCTTTCTTGCTCACCAAGTATTTAATTGCGGAGTGATCCGTATAGACCATCACCTTAGTGGCCACCAAATATGCTTGTAACTTATCAAATGCAAATACAACAGCGAGAAGTTCATTTTCCTTTGTGGTGTAGTTTAGCTACGCATCATTAAGTTTTTTGCTAGCATAATAAATGGAGCGAAACACCTTGTCCTTTCTTTACCCCAAAACTGCACCCACAACATAATCACTGGTGTCGCACATTAGTTCAAAATGTAATTCCCAATTTGGAGTTGTAATCACCGGAGCTGATACAAGTCTTTTCTTTAGTTCCTCAATTGCAACCTGGCAAGACTCATCAAAATTAAACTGAATGTCTTTCTCTAGAAGTTTGCAAAGAGGCTTAGCAATCTTAGAAAAGTCTTTTATGAATCTCTGGTAAAAACCAGCATGACCGAGAAAGCTGTGAATTCCTTTTACTGAATTAAGGGGAGGAAGCTTGTCAATCACCTTTACTTTTGCCTTGTTGACCTTCATCCCTTTGATAAAAACTTTTTGGCTAAGAACAATGCCTTCTTGGACTATGAAGTGATATTTCTCCCAATTTAGGATAAGGTTGGTCCCTTCATATCTTTTCAGCACGGATGAGAAAAACTACAAAAAACTGTTATAATTGTCTTTGAACACCGAAAGTCATCCATAAAGGCTTCAAGACCATGCTCAATCATATCTACAAAGATGGCCATCATGCAACGTTGAAAGGTTGTTGGTGCATTGCATAACCCAAATGACATTCTCCTGAAAGGAAACATACCATAGGGATATAGTGAATGTCGTCTTTTCTTGATCTTCAAGAGCTATGGCTATTTGATTGTATCCAAAGTAACCATCAAGGAAGTAGTAATAAGCCTTTCTAGCTAATCTATCCAACATTTGGTCAATGAAAGGGAGTGGAAAATGATCTTTCCGGGTAGCCTTATTCAATTTTCAGTAGTCCATGCATACCCTCCAGCCAGTAACCTTGTGAGAAAGGATGAGCTCGTTATTTTCATTGGTAACTACTGTCATACCACCCTTCTTTGGAATGCATTGGATTGGTGAAACCTATGGGCAATCAGAAATAGGATAAACTATGCTTGCATTAAGCCATTTGATTATCTCTTTCCTCACTACTTCCTTCATTATTGGATTAAGCCGCCTTTGGTGCTCCACAAACCCACTCTGACTATCTTTCAACAAAATCTTATGCATATAAATGGAGGGACTAATGCCATGGATATCAGCAATAGTCCACCCAATGACATGTTTGTATTTCCGGAGCACATGAAGAAGTCTCTCCTCTTGATCATCAGTGAGGGATGACGATATGATTACTAGACATTGCTACCAAAGAAGCATATTGCAAATGATTAGGAAAAGGCTTCAACTCAAGCTTTAGAGGTTTTTCAATGCAAGGCTTCGCTGTCTCCTTAGATGCATTAAACTCCAAAGATTCAAACTTAGGTGACCTGAAATACTTAGGAATCGCATCAAGTTGTTTAATAAAATAAAAAACATCATCTCTAGTATTTTCATCCTGCTCAGTTAATGAAGTCAATGATAATGCTTGAGGGTCATCAAGATAGTTAGCATGAAATGAATAAAAAATGATATTATCCAACATACCTATGTATGAAAACTCTTCATGGTCGTGAGGAAACTTAATTGCTTTAAAAATGTTAAATGTTACCTCTTGATCATGAGCTTTTAAGTTAATTCACCTTTTTGGATGTCTATGAGTGTTCTTTTTGCCAAGAGTCAAAGGAACCTTACGATCCTCCTCCATATCCAGAATGATAAAGTCAGCGAGAAACATGAACTTCTCCACTTTAACTAAGACATCCTCAACAATTCCTTTTGGGTAAGTATAGGAACAATCAGCTAGTTGGAGGGTCACTGATGTGGGCTTACATTCCACTAAACCTAGCCTATGGAAAATGGATAAGGGCGTGAGATTAATACTTGCCCCCATGTCATATAAAGCTTGTCCAAAGAATTAATCTCCGATGGCACACATAATCATGAAGCTTCCCGGATCCTTCAGTTTTGGAGGAAGCTTTTGTTGTAGAATAACACTGCATTCCTCTGACAATGCCACAGTTTCAAACTCACCCAATTTCTGCTTTTTTGATAGAATATCCTTCATAAGCTTGACTTAATTGGGTATTTGTTCTAATGCTTCAGCAAAAGGAATATTGATATGAAGCTTCTTAAAAACTTCTAAAAATTTCTTGAACTGTGCATCCATCTTGTGCTTAACTTGTCTGTTAGGGAAGGGTAAAGGCTATGTATAAGGCTTGCCCTCTACCTTCTTCGGGACAACTTCTTCTTTCTTTTCTAATTCCTCATTCACTATTTCCTGGTCCTTTCTTACTTCGACCTCTTCCTCAAGCAGCTTTGTCTTCAGACTCCCTTCTATGTCATTCCCACTCCTCAATGAGATGGTTTTGCAATGCTCATTGGAGGCACTTTTTGGATTATTGACAATGTCACTTGGAAAAGTGTCTGGGGGCCTATTATTGATGGCACTTACCAACTGCCCTACCTGCGTCTCCAATGCTCTCATCGAAGTCGTTTGGCTCTGAATCATCAAATCATTCTTTGCCAGATGAGCATCAGTCTTTGTCATGAAGGAATCAGTCTTAACCATCAACTGCATGAACATGTCTTCCAGAGATGGTTTCTTGTCTTGCATAGGCTTCCTAGTTTGTGATGAGAAACCAAGGGGATTGTTAGGTCTCTCATTTCTAGGTGTTGAGGAGGAAGCTCCTTGAATGTCCCTCCAAGAGCAGTTGGGGCAGTTCCTCCATCAAGGGTTGTACTAGTTTGAGTATAGGTTGTTCAACTACGGGCGATAGTTCTCAACATATTGTGTACTTTCTAACATGAAAGGGCACCTATCATTTCATTGGTTATCTCCATACTTGTCGCAGAGAACAAATGGACTCTAATGAGGGCTCTGCTCCATACTGTCCAGTTTATTTGTAATCTGCCACTTGAGTTGACATCAATTTTATAACATCTACCTCATGCACTCCTACCACCTTTCATGGAGTGTTTCTTGTAGAGGGCCATTGGTAGCTGTTGACTGCCAATTCCTCCAACAATTGAAAGGCATTATCAAAAGATTTGCTCAATAAAGAGCCTCCAGCTATTGCATCCACTATGGGATGATGTTATGATAATAAGCCTTTGTGAAATGAATAGACTTGATGCTACGTCAGTATAGCATGATATGGACACCTACGGAGCATATCCTTGTACCTTCCCAGGCTTTATACAAGGATTTAGATTCAATTTGGGTGAATGATGTGATATCATTTACCATTTCCATAGTCTTGGCTAGTGGAAAATATTTGTTTAGAAATTTGTTACAGACATCGGACCAAGTTACTATTGATCCCGCAAGCAGAGATTGTAACAAACTCTTAGCTCTATCTTTGAGAGAGAAAGAAAAGAGCCTTAGGCGAATGACATCTTTAGAGACTCCATTATGCCTAAAGGTGTCGCAGATCTCTAGGAAGTTAAATAAAAGAGCATTTGGATTTTCACTGGACAACCTGTGAAATTATACTGAAGTTTGTGTTATTTGGATTATAACAAGTTTGATCTCAAAATTGTTTGCAGGGATAGTCAGTTGTTTAATGCTAGACTGGAAGTTATCCATTTATGGAGTTACAAACTCCCTTAAAGGCCGCGTGTGATTATGCTTATCTGCCATCTTATCAGTACCTATAACAAATAAAGAATGGAAACTTAAATTAATATGAACAAAAAGAAACTTGAACTAAAACTAAATAAACTAGTTATTAATATTGGCAATATTGAAATTAAGTTGTGATCCCCAGCAACGATGCCAAAAACTTGTTCGCTCTTTTGCTTACCGCAAGTGCACGGGTCACACAAGTAATAAAGTAAAGAGTAGGATATCATTCTCGCAAGGATGCACGTTAATCTCAAAATCCAAATATTAACTAATAGCTTACTAAATACTATTCAAGAACATTCAAATTGGAAAAGAATTGTGTAAGTTAATTATTAACGAAAGACTTAAATGTAATAAAATAGAATAAAAGATATTGATTAGAGAATAAGGGATCCTTCTTCATCCTCTACTTCAATTGATGATATGCAATCCTCTTAAGCAACATAAATGAGATAAGATTTGCTAGCTTGAGAAACTAACTTAACTAAAAGCCTATGTCTAGGTCATTTAACCATGCTTCATTTACCTTGTTCACTATGTTTCCATGAGATCTAGTACAAACTCCACTCATTAAGAATGATTCTTAGTAATAGCTATGCATGACTAATATGTATATGTCTATCCCATTAGTTAATTAACTTATTCCACCATTATAATGAAATTAAACATACATTAATCATATCCATGATTTCAAACATAAATCCCTATGTCTAGGTTAATAAATTTAATCAAAACACATTAAATGTTGGCCAAACATTCAAGAGCATTAAGAGAAATATGATTAAACAAACCCAAAGCATCTATATTAACTCAAAGGGTTACAAAATCATTAATATTTATAGAAGGATCCAAAGAAATCCCTAAACATAGCTTAGCTACTTATGACAAATGAAAATCCATCACAAATAATCATTATCATGGCAATAGAAGAGTGAAAGATAAAGGAATGAAAAATGAAAGCTCAATAGAAGTGATCTTTGATGCTTGAATCTTCTTTCTTGAAGAAGATGACCTCCAACTTTGTCCCTTTTAGCTTCCCTTCAACTTCACAAGCAAACCCTTGCAGCTGTGGTTCAAAGTGGAAAAAACTCTTTTGAAATCTAATAAAACAGTATTTATAGGCCAATATTTTCTTTTGCATGCCACGATATTAACCACCTTACACAGCGACGCATTCTGAAATTAGGTCAGCACGTCGTGACATTCATTCCTTTGCGTCGTGGAGTTCAAGCTTCGGGTTTCAGTATGCAGCAATCTGATGCACCACACCGTGGTATGAACCTGCCTGCGTTGCGACATGAGATGCTCAAATTCACACTTGGCTTTCTCTTCCTATGTTGGTCCAAATCCTCCAAATTTCTGCTTGATTGGAGCCCTTCCTACAATAGAGAAATCACCAAATTAGTAATAATTGCAAATTCACTTAATCACTTGAAGAATATTCAAGTTTTTATCAAAATCATATAGGAAGATATCATGATTGAATTCAAAGAATATATGCCTAAAATCTTCCATATATGCATGATAACATGGACTAAGCATTCTATATAGCATAGATACAGGGCATAAATAACTACATTTTATGGAGTTATCAATAAATCGTTATCTATAGTGGATGCGACCCATGGTAATTGAAGGCATGTCCATTGGCTTGTTCGAGACATTTTGTCTACTGTACTGACATCCCTTCACTTGGGTAGCTGCAACATTTCTACTACACGGTGTAAGGGGATTCACTTACATGCTTTCATTGCTTGGTTGTCATGCTTGACAATTACTTCAAATATTGAAAGTTTTCAAAACTACCCTCGAGTGTGGATGGCAGTTGGCGCTAGCACTTCCCTACAAATAGGGGTGAGGGGAGTAGTCTTTTATTTTCTTCTCCCCTTACTTTCCAAACTTCTTCTAACCTTTCATCTCTTTCTCTTTCTAACGATTCTTACCTGTTTCAAACCATCGCATGTGACAACTCGTTACTACTTTCGATGGGTCACTCCACAAACTGCTCCCACTCTCTCCATAGGTATTTCCTCTCCTCCCTTTTTCTTTTCTAGTTTTTTGTATTATGGTTATAATTAGAGAAATTGGGAATAATGGAGAAGAGAGGTCTACTCTAGAAATCTTGAAGCAGCCTCCACATTCACCATGTCACTTGCGATGGGGGAGGGTCCCCAGGTGTTCTCTATCCCTAGGGGCATGAATGTGGCTTGAGATTATTGAGTTTCGTACTTAAGGTAGTAGGCATTCCAATGCTAATAGGCTTGAAGATATACTTCTTGGGGTACTGCCTATTCTCTGAGATCATAAAAGAGATGAAAAGGTATCTTAGACTCATTAGTAACAATTATAATAAGTCTTCCACCACTATAGGTTTAGTCCGTGCTCCAGAGTCTAAGGTTATGGGTAGAATGAGGATCACCCTCAAGGAGTGCCAAAAGGAGTTTCCTCTGCCTCCAGATGCAGAGCTTTACTCTTGGGTTCATTATGAGCCATTGAGGATTGCCTTTGTGGTCAATACTCCTAATGAGGCCAAGGATCTTCATAGATACATGGACATGATGGAGGTCGGGGATGACGAGGTGAAGTGCTTGTACATCTCTTGCGGTGAGCATGAGAGGATATGCAACTAACGGAAGACGAGAAGCCATTTCATGTATATATAAGAGACATTTTTCACCTGTCTTGGCCTCCTACTTCTGTTATCTAATATCCAAATGGGTGTACTTAACCGGATACAAGTGGCACCCTCTCAACTTCACCCAAATAGCTAGGCTTACATTCAATCTTTTGAGATTGTTTGTAAGCATTTTGGGATCTTGGCCTCCATGGACATGTTCTTCTATACATTTGATGTGCTCACTTCAACGGATGGTAGCAAACTGACATAGATCACCATCAAGAATCACTAAGGTTGGAAGTGCTTTGAGCTCTTTGATGAGTCTTATAAGGACTTCAAAGATGTGTTCTTCGAGGTGTGGAATGCTCTTGGCCACTTATCCTTCTATCTCACTCCGAAGAAAGTGCCGAAGATCCACCTATATTCGAACCAGCACTTCAAATTCAAAAAGTAGCTGAGGGACGGGTGGAAACGAATGTCCGACATCGAGAAATAGACCTTTAACTTCATAGTGGAGATGACCAATGTCGAAAACTTGAAGTGTTCACAACTGATTAGCTGGGATGTGGCCAAGGTTAAGGCACTTTTAGGGAAAATCAGCGGTTTTAGAAGGAACTCAATTTTTCTTGCACTACAAGAAATTCATAATTTAGTGACAAAATTTTGCGAGGGAAAATTTCCTTAGCTAATGCCTCGCTAATTAGCGAGGGAATTGCGAGGGATTAGCGATGGAAATCTGAGCCCTCGCTAAATTTCAAAAATAAATTTGTGGGGAAAATAGTGAGTTAATAGCAAGGAAAAATTTTCATCGCTAAAAATTAGTCAAAGAATTGTGAAGGATAGCTTCCCTCGCTAAAATTAGCGAGGGAATTACGAGGGATAATTTTCCTTGCTAAAAGTTTAGTAAAAATTTACTAAAATTAGAGAGGGAATTGCGAGGAATAATTTTTGTCGCTAAAATTAGAGAGGGAATTGCAACAAATAGTTTCCCTCCCTAAAATTTAGTGAGAGAATTGCGAGGGATAATTTTCCTCGCTAAACGCTTAGTAAAAACTTAGTAAATAAAGAGTAAAAACCCACCCGTTTTCCCTCAGCGCTCACTTTGCCTATTTCCAATTTTTCAAACCCCAATTCCCACTTCATTTTCCCCTAATTTTGAACCTTAATAGCCCCCAATTCCCACTTTGCCATTTTCCTTTAGCTGGTCACAGCCCTTGCTCACCGCTCGATGCTTGTCGTCGCTGCTCACCTGCTCTCAACTGTTCTCATATGCGACTTTGAATCATGGGTAACCCTTATCCTTTATTTTGTTTTCTTTCTCCGAGTTCCTTCTCTAATGGTCATGCTCAAGACATTAACTTAGTCATTTGAATTGTGAATGGTAGCCTAATCGCCTATTTAAATTTTTAAGGTTCTTGGGGAGCTCTTTATGTTCACGGTAATACCCTGGAGTGACAATGGTTATGATTAATACTTATTATTAATAGTAATACCATCATATTCTTTGTATAACAATAATTTATCTAAATATTAACAATACATTGAAAAGTAAATCTAGTGCTAATTTATTTTTCTAGTAAAATAATTATAGAATGATCCACCAGAAACCCCAAATTGACATTAAGATTTAGCTTGCAAAAAAAAAAAGATATGTGTATGCTAGCATTCGCATCCCATAATCAGTAAAAGCAACCATGATTAGAGAATGCAAGGTGGTTTTTAATGGTGTGTTATGAGTCTGTATGAATGTGCACAAGCTATTTGTTAAAGAAAATAAAATTCTTGCCCATCTAAATGATTGTAGGTGGTTGATTCTGTTAATTATCATGTTAAAAATGCCTTTCTTTGTTGTTATCTTAATTGTAAACAAATTCCTATTTTTAGCATGACTAGGTCATTCCTTATTAAACACTTAGTTGATAAATCATCATATTGTCTTTATTGTTTTGTGATTGTCATTTTTTGCTTTTTATGCTTGGCTTTTTGAGCTAGACATGTTCTATTATGGTTATGGTTAGATTGAATGCCATATTCAAAAGAAGGCCAAACTCATTTGCTCTGTTAGGTAGAATGACTATATTGGAGTGGAACCCTTGTTTGTATGTCATTTATTAGTGAGTCCTTGATTGCTAAGTCATTGTGTTGTTTCCATTATTTTTATTGTCACTTGTTGCTCCTACATTTGGCTGTTTGACTGTTTGGGAATGGTGTTGAAAATGTGTAGCTATGTTAGATGCCTCAGGTCACCAAAGGATAATCCCATTTTTACATACTGACCTTGCATAAGATACCCTTATTTTTGGTTTATGTTTGCCTATGGTTTGAGTTAAATACATTGATTCTGGGTACAGTTTACCTTGTTAAGTATCTAGGACTTAATGCTTTCAACTATAGAGATCTTAGAATTAAGCTTATGCCAATCAAGGGCTTGTTTGGTTTGATTATAAGTCTAGTTTGCATAATTTTCTTTGGTATGTCTAGTTCTTTCCTTTCTGTTGTGGCTTCAAATGAATGTGTTGTTAATGGACATTTAAATTGAATGTCATCTAGGAATTATAATAATATAAACTGGAAAAACAAAGTCTTTTCCCCTCTTGAATTATTTTCATGACCGTATAGGATTTTTAGGCAAGATTTTTCTTTTGATTTTGACTCGATTTTGCTTAAAAACTCTATTTCTTGTATTGTGTGGGTATTCGACCAATTAATTGTGCCTAAACCAAGTACTTTGATTCAAGTGCCCTCTTATACCAGATTCACTTTTAAACATGGTTTTCTTTGACTAGTGGAGTTTTCAGATTTGAAGTGCACAATTAATTGTGGACTGTTTATGGAAAATGGTTGCATGAAAATTTCTGTTGCTGTTTTAGTGAAGCTATGACTTTGCCTTTGGAAACATGAAGGATGCACCAACTGAAATTTTCATAGATTTTGATAAGTAATGTTGCTTGTTTGTAATGTTGGAGTACTCAATACTGTCATACATAACATTTTGAAGTTTACGTTTTGAATTGAGTGGCTTTGTTCTCTCTTTTATCTCTCTCATTTTATTTATTTTACTGTTATATATTGTCTGTCTTTGGTTTAATTTATATTTGAATTTTCAGCAAAGGATATTTGGTGCAAATGTAAATATACTATATATTAGAGACCTAAAAGCCTAGACAAGTTCCTAGGCTAAAAGATGCCAAACAAGCAGAAGAAAATAACTCTTAATCATATAAAATTAAGATAGCTAGCAACACAAAGAATGTAATAGCATTATCTGCTTGTTTCATAAGAAAGTGAGTATAAATCTTCTGACTTAAACTATGGGTGTTTCCCTTGAACTTTTTTTTACCTACCACACCTAGTTTCTTGCTATTGACCAAAAATCAAATATGGAAAACTTGTTTCTAGTTTCTATGATAATTTGCTCAAGTTGTATGGAACTTAGTGGTTTTGTCAAGTTAAACGAAGGTAGTGTTAGGGGAAGGCTTGAAGCATGGAGTCATGTAAAATGTACATAGGACATAGGCACATAACAAGGTTAAGAAATATGAGTAATACTAATATATTCCTTTTTCCTTACATTTTCATCCACCATGCATATATATTTTGCAATTGACCTAAAAAAAAGCAATTTTATTTCCCTTTACTTCTGTTTCCTTGTCTTTTATTTCTATACTATTACTTGAAGTTTTTTTGTTTTTTTAGATGAAGATGTTAAAGCTATATCATATGTAATCCTTCTTGAACCTTCTAGAGGCCTTTGTGAACTCATATGATACTTGTTTCCTATTTTTTAGATTTGCTTCGTATTTTTCTCTAATCTATCAAGAGATCTCAATTTCATTGAACACACGTGAATTTCTGGTTGGAAATTGTAAGTTAATTATAGATTGCTTCCCATAATATTTCTTTAATTCATATGTGATTATTGGAGACTTTCCTTTGCTTGTTTTCTGATGTTTCCCCAGTACTCAAATCTTTTATATTCTATTTCTAGTAATGGGATCCCTTTTGTCCTCTTCTGTCTACAATTACATAATATTGTAGTAGTCTATAATGTGTTTTCTACCATAGCTTTATTAGATGTCTCATCTCAAGTATTTAGTTTTCTTTTTTACTTTTGAGCGAAGCCTTAGTTTCCCGCTAAGATTTTAGGAGTCATATGACACTGTGATGTCAAAAAAATGGAGAAAACTCTTCCACTCACCCTATGGTTGACCTGAATGTGTGGTTGGATATGGCGGGTCCTAACAAGAAAGGACATATGCATGACATAGGTAACAACTTTCACATTGGCATTAATAACACCACGCATGCTTCAAGCTCAGAGGTTGGGGGTCCTTCTTGCTCACCTTTGACATAGACATAACTAACGCTGTAAATGTAGCAGTGGCAACAACATTGGTTTCCTTTGTCCAGACTCAACTAGTCCCTATATTGGTACCCATCCTATCAACCTAATCAACAAATGTTGCTCTATAAGCAACATCGCAAGGTGAAACAGCTGGGGAAGGTCGAGAGGATGATGATGACAAAGACGAAGACGATCCAGCAAACTTAGATTGATTACCTGTTCTTTTTATTCTTGTTTTGTACGACATTTTATGAACTATTTGTATATATAACTTATAACTTTGAATCATTAGTACATTTATTTTGAATTATTTGTATAACAATTTTGTTGTTTTTCATAAATTTATTTGCTAGATTTCTGTCTTGATTGAGAGATTATACAGATATATTTTGGATATTAAAAAATTAAGTCTTTATTGACAAAAAAATAATAATGATGTGCAAGGGATTAGCAACGAAATAACGAGCTAAATTAGTGAAGGATTAGCGATGGAACAACGAGCGAAATTAGTAAGGGATTAGTGATGGAATAACGAGGGAAATTGGTGAAGGATTAGCGACATAATAACGAGGGAAACTTAGCGATGGATTAGCGAGGGAATACAGGTACCATATGTTTTAAATTTTATGAGGGATTAGTGAAGGAAATTATTGTAGTTAGCAACGGATTAGCAAGGGAATATGTGTTGTCGCTAATTAGAGATGAAAAATTTGTGATGGATGTGTCCTTCGCTAATCCCTCGCAAAAGATAGAAATTTTCCTCGCTAATTTCCTGATTTCTTATAATGTTGTTATCATTCACATGTATTAGTACTTTTGTGCTTAATATTTATCACTTAGCGATTTTATGCTTGTATTGACCACAAATCTTTTTGGCTTATTTTCCTCGTAGATAGCATGGAACTTGTGGACAGTCTTAAGGACTTCAAATAGGCATTAAAGAAACAAGTTGCTGCCAACATAGGACCGCATGCTAAAGGGACATTGGATCCCTAAAGTATAGTAAAAGCCAAGTGTAGGACCATAGACCCCAAATTAAGCTAAATGCTAAAGGGACATTGGATCCCTAAAGCATTGCAAAAGCTAGCTATGAGACCATGGAACCCAACTTAGGCTAAGTGCTAAAAAGAGGTTAGATCCCTAAAGCACCACAAGGTGAAAAGCTAAGTATGGGACCATGGATCCCAACTTAGGCTAAATGATAAAGGGATGTTCGATCCTTAAAACACAAAAGGGCAAAAAGCTGAATATGGAACCACGAATCCCAACTTAGGTTATATATTAAGTAAAGGGGCGTTGGACCCAAAACACGAAATGACAAAGCATCAATCATAGAGAAATACAATAGTAAATGTATGTCTTGACAAAAACAAAAAGCCCTCACAAGAGCTAAAACAACACAAAAGATAATAAATAAACTAAGTTTGGGCTTCTATATTGGCTTCCAGATTAGGAAGTGTATCAATAATAATGTCAGTGTCAACTTCACCCCAAACGTTGCCCCTATACTCATCATTGTCATCGTCCACATCCCTGATTTGGCCATCAACCGCGACCTTTAAATGATCACACTAGGGAAGTTAATGACATTGACGTAGTGGACAGAAACCTGGGCTAAGGCATTTATGAAGAATTGCTTAGTTGCACCCTTCCAACTTTTGAGGTAACCATCCCTCTTGGCCTCTAAGGCCTCCCGCTCCTTGGCCCAAGCCTTGCTTTCCTCCTCAAGCTGCTTCTCAAGACTCGAGACTCCTTCTCCTCTAAGTCGAGAACCTTGGTCTCCAAACCCTTCACTTTGGTCTCAAAATCCTTGACCTTGACCTCGAGGTCCTTGACCCGAGTCTTCCATCCATCTTCAACTCGTTCTTAACCATGGTCAGGCTCTTCTTGAGCTCCTTATTTACCTCATCTCTAGTAGCACTTTTCTATTAAAGTGCCTTGAGGTCGGACTCCAGCACTGAGACTTTCTTTATATCAAACAATTTCTCCAAGTAATGAAGGATGTTGGTAGACTGGAGATTGACTTTTTGAAGGTTTAAGAGGAGCTTGAAGGGGGAGAACCTCCTTAACACCTCCATGTCCTCATCTGTCTAGAAAAAAGCATCCACGTGACCACAGATATTGAAGCCACTACTCTAGACAGACATAAAAGAGGATGGCGATGGCTCAATGAGGTCGACGATGACAACGTACATTCCGCCCCTTGAAGAACATCCCTTTGAAGTTGTTATAAGACTCATCAAAGATATTAAAATCACTTCTGGCCTTGGTGATTCCTGATGGTGATCCACGCTGATTTACTGCCATTCGTTGAAGTGAGCATATCGACATATAGAAGAATGTGTCCACGAAGGCTAGGATCCAAAAATGCTTACAAACAGTCTCAAAAGATCGAATGTAAGCCTAGCTGTTTGGGTGAAGTTGAGAAGGTGTCCCTTGCATCCGATTAAGCACCCACATCTAGAATTTAAATAAAGGAGATCGGAAGCCAAGATGGATGAAAATGTCTTGTACATATACATGAAATGGCTTCCCGTCTTTGGTAGGCTACATATTATTTTGTGCTCACCACAAGAGACATACAAGTATTTCACCTCATCATCCTTAACTTTTGTCATGTCTATGTTATTGGAAAAAACTAAAATCAAACAACGAAAGTTATGGTAGGCTTAGTATCATAGAAGCAAGCAATAGAATAGAAAAATACGAGGACAAATTGACTGAATATAAACTTGTATTGATATTTATCTTAGGTCATAGTTTTCAGCTCATACATCATCTCCTTCTATATTAATCCTAGAGACCTTTTAGATTTTGTAACTGTAAAAGAAATTAACTAGAGAATCACCACTAACTATGATAAATACATAGTGCCCTGTTTTATGGAACTTAGTGCCTTGTTTTTAGGAAGAGTTACAATGTAACTTACTTCTAGATAATTCTGAGTTAATTTCTAATACCCCTTTATTTCTGAATATTCTAAAACACCAAGTTTTTCATGAAAGCAAAAAAAACTTGTCTTAAGAAACTGGCTTTGTAAAGATGTTAGCAACTTGGTCTTAGGTCTTAACAAACTTTAGCTCAATCTATTCTTTCTCAACTTTCTCTCTGATAATGTGGAATCTCAATTCAAAGTTCATTGATCAGTTATGAAAAATTGGATTCTTAGTCATCGCAATTAAAGACATGTTGTCATAAAAGATTATGGTAGAGGATATTTGATTCTACTTCATATCCTTCAAAATCCTTCTAAGCTAAATGGCTTCACATGTTGCACTTATGGCTACAATGTATTCTGCTTCTGCTGAAGATAAAACAATAGTATTTTGTTTCTTTGATGACCATGAAATAACTCTACTTCCATAGAAGAACGTATATCCTGAAGTACTCTTTCTATCATAAGTTGATCTATCCCAATCACTATTAGTATATCCGATTAACTTGTTGTCTTCTTATGCTTGGTATAAAATACCAAAGGATTTGGTGCCTTTTATATACCTTAAGATTCTCTTAGCTGTTGTATAATGTTGCTAGTTGGGTTCACTTATAAACTAAGAAATTATGCTAACAACATAAACTATGTCAGGTCTTGTATTAGTAAGGTAAATGAGTGATCCAAAAAGTTTTCTATACAAAGTATCATTTACCTTCTCCTTCCCATCATTCTTTGAAAGCTTCTCATTAATAACTATCAGAGTAAGAGCTGCTCTGGATTCTGCCATATGAAACTTCTTTGGTTTATTTTTAATGGATCATGCCAGGTTGCATTTGAGGAATTGAAAAAGAAACCAGTTTCAGCTCTAGTTATTATTACTCCAGATTGTGACTTACCTTTTGAACTCATGTGCGATGCCAGTGGTTATGTTGTAGGTGTAGTGTTGGGGCAAAGAAAGGACAAGGTATTTTGTTCCATTTATTATACAAGTAAAACACTTAATGATGCACAACTAAACTATACCACAACAGAAAAAAAAGCTGCTGACCATTGTATTCGCATTTGATAAGTTTTGAGCTTACTTGGTGAGGACTAAGGTGATAGTTTATACGGATCACTTCGCCATTAAATACTTGGTGAGCAAGAAGGATGCAAAACCATAGTTGATTAGGTGGGTTTTGCTGTTACAAGAGTTTGATTTGGAGATTCGCGATAAGAAAGGTGCACAGAATCAAGTCACAGACCACCTTTCTAGACTTGAGAATGAAGACTATCAAGTTGAACCACTCACAATTAGAGAGACATTTCCAAATGAGTAGCTTTTTGCAACCACAACTTAATCATGTCCTTGGTATACTGACATGGTGAACTATATTGTAGGTGGTGTGTTGCCCCCTGATTTGACTTCTCACCAAAAGAAGCAATTCTTGTACAATGTCAAGCATTATATTTGGGATGAACTATTTCTGTTTAAACAATTCCCTGACCATATTCTAATAAAGTGTGTGCCCATGATGGAGGTGGAGTAGATTTTAAGCCAATTTCATGCTTCTCTATATGGTGGACATTATAGTGGTGAGAGGATAGCTGCTAGGGTGCTCCAGTATATCTTTTATTGGTCATCTCTCTTTAAGGATGCACGTTTTTATATGCAAAGATGTGATCGGTGTCAAAAGTCGAGGAATATCACAAGGAGGAATAAGATGCCCCTCAATTCCATTTTAGAAGTTAAGATTTTTGATGTATGGGGCATTGACTTCATAGGCCCTTTTATACCCTCTGTTGGAAATCAATATATTCTGGTGGCAGTAGACTATGATAATCACATATTTTATTCATTAATAAACCCTCATGTTTAGTCAATTGCACTCTCTATTTTCTTAATTGATTGAGTTTGATCATGATTTGTGAGTTTGGGCTCAATTTGGGCCTAATTGAATTTTTCTAGCATTATTTGGTTTTGACACTGTTTCTGTATTTTAGACATAACTTGAGTTCTAGATATCTAATAATCATGACTTTACCTTGTAGGAAAGCTAAGAGGAAGCTCTACAACTTTGATGAAGAGCTCGAAATTTCATTTAGATGTCTAGTGGGCCTAATTTTGCATGGAAGTCAGAATACGAGTTTAGAGTTCCTTTGATGTTGTTTTGGTCATAACTTGAGTTATAGACCTTCAAATTGCATGGGGTTTAGGCCCAAATGTTCATAACTGACCCAACTTTGTAATTAATGGGTTTTTAATTAGGAAAAGCCAAAATAGGGGGTAGTTTATGGGGTTGCAAGCCAGAAACCGAGGCACCCCTCATTTGTCATTTTTTCTTTCTTCTCTCTAGAACTCTCTTCTTCTTCCTTCTCTCTAATTTTCGTTTTCTTCTCTCTTTTTTTTATTTTTCTGAGTTCTCCCCTTCTCATGGAGGGGCAGAGCCTTTAGATCAATCTAATAGATTGAACATGCTTGGTTGTTAACTTTGAGATTTCATTTTTAATGCTTAAGTTCATCTATTAATCAAGTTTCTCTTCTTCTTCTTCTCTTTGTTAATTTTGGTTGCTTAATTGGAATTGTCATATGTTAATTCTTAATTACCATGTGCAAACAGATGAACTCAGAAATTAAACAAGACATTGAAGGTGTTTGATGAAATGTTTAACTTGGTTGGAACTTGGCTTTTAAATTGATTTCAGTTTTGATGAGTGCTTAACGTATCTAATCTTAATTAATTGAAATCTAGAAGCATTTCTAGTAGAAGATCCATGATCATTGAGAGGCTTCTTGATGTGGTCTAAGACCAAGGACTTGATTAATGATTAAATGGACCTTTAGTAATCAAGGATGGATTAAAATCAAGTTTGTACAATTTTCTTGGATTGGTAACTTTCTTAATCTTGATTATTTCGAATTCTATTTGCTTAATTCTGTTTCTTGATCTTGCCTACCCCTCCCCCTCAATTTAACTTGACTTGATCAAATTGCGTTTTATAATCCTTGAGAGACGATCCGGTGTTACATCCTATGCTACAAGTCATAGGCGTAACTTGGTTATAATTTTGGTGAGTTCGACGTTCGTCAGACTACATGTCCAAGTGGGTGGAGGCATATCCATTTCCTACCAATGATTCAAAGGAAGTGATTAATTTCATGAGAAAGCAGATCTTCACCTGGTTCAGTACACCTAGGGCCATAATTAGTGACGGAGGGTCACACTTCTGTAATAAGCATTTTGAAGCTCTCCTAGCCAAGTATAGGGTAACACATCGGATTGCCACTGCTTATCACCCACAGATAAGTGGGTAAGCAAAGGTATCCAATCATGAAATCAAGTGAATTTTAGAAAAGACAGTGTGTTCATCCATAAAGGATTAGTCAAAAAGACTAGATGATGCACTGTGGGCTTATAGGACTACTTACAAGAGCCCCATTGCTATGTATCCATACAAGTTAGTATTTGGGAAGGCATTTCATCTGCCAGTTGTGCTTGAAGATAATGCTTACTGGGCAATTAAGTAGCTTAACTTTAATTTACAAGCTCTAGTGAGAAAAGACTTTTACAGCTTAATGAAATGGATGAATTTAGGCTGCAAGCCTATGACAATGCAAAATTGTACAAGGAGAAGATTAAATACTGGCATGACAAAAATATAGTCCATAGGAGATTTGTAGAAGGCCAATAAGTTCTCCTTTACAATTCCAGCCTCAAGCTATTTCCTAGAAAGCTTAAATCAAGGTAGTCGGGCCCCTTTGTGGTAATAAAAGTATTCCCCCACAAAGCCGTGGAGATTGCTCCACTGGATAGTTTATCAAGTTTTAAGGTTAATGGCCAACGCCTAAAACCTTACTTTGGAGGAGAGATTTATAAGGGAAAGACCTCCCTCACATTAACTACTTCAGCTTAATGTCTGTGAAGTCCTGTCGAGACTATAAATAAGGCCCTGTTGGGAGGGAACCCAAGTGTTTAATGGTTGGTTATGTTTTAAATAATGTCAATACCTTGAATTTTTTGTTTTATTATATTTTTGAAGTACATTATGCAAATTAACCTTGTATACATGTTTGGCAGGTGTTGGAGACCATATTTGGGCATGAGTTATGACTGAAGTGAGTTTGCTGTTGAATTTTGCAGACTAACTTGTCAAGCTGCGACGTGAGGCCTCATCAAACACAAAGTTAAGTGTTTCACGTCGTGGTATACCAGATACAATGCCGCAACGTACCTGTGAAAAATAATAATAAAAAAATAAATAGTAATTATTTAAATAAATAAAATTAGGAGGGAATTAATGCACGCTGCGGCGTGAGACTTGTCATTCCACGGCACGAGGTGTCATTTGGGGTTAAACGCCGCGACGTTTCGTGCGTCCCCCATTTCTTCCCATTTGCCATAGTTGTTTTCTATTTTCTCTGAACCTCTTCCTTTCGTTTTTGCTCTCTCAACTTCTTTGTCTCCATTTCTCTACTTCATACAAGGTATATTGTATTTTGTTTTTGATTTATTTTGATTTTATTATTTATTTTCTCATTTTATTTCGTTTTGTATTTTGTTGTATGTATTTTTTGTTGTTTTTGTTCAAAATATGTGTTATAGGTTAGGTGTTTTAATGTTTTTAGTTAGTTTAAGTTTAAGACTTCTACCTGGAATGCATAGATTTAGCTTATTTTGTTTAAGTTCTGGGTTATGTTCGTATGCACGTCACAACGTTATTGTTGAGTGCCACGGCGTGAGTTTGAATTGGTGTCAATGTCGCGACGTTACTGTTGAGTGCCATGGCATGAAGTTGAATTTGGTTGAATGTTGCGACGTTGCCTATCAATGCTGCGACGTGACATGAGCTTTGTTGAATGTCGCGGCATAGGTGTCAATGTTGCGGTATGTGGACCATTTTTTTTTTGCAGAATTACCAATGTTAATATGTTTAACACTTCCAATTACTCAGTTCTGACTTGTTGCCATACTTTTTCAGGTACTATGGGTCCAAATAAACAGAGAGGTTCCTCCAGCCAGCGTAACAGGGAGCCATCTCCCCTTCTTGTGTTCGATGAGAGAAGATTTATATCTGTTGAGGCTGCCCAACGATATTCCACACTGGTTTCCAAACCAGTGATGGTTGAGCGGGGATTTTTCTTTCGGGAGGCCATCCCTCAAGACATAGAGCAGATCATCCGCCACTATTGTTGGATCACTTTTTCCAAACACTCAGAGGTGGCGACGATTCCATTAGTTCGCAACTTTCATGTGAATATTGACGTCCTTGACCCAGACACCACTTCTGTTATCGTGCGGGGACGCTGGGTTTCCTACTCTGTTGCGGTCATCAGGGTAGCACTGAGCTTGTCTCCACCACCGTTAGCCTGCGATTATACTCACTTCCTCTGATGGGAGCCAAAGGAGGGTATCGATCTAGTCACTGTTACGGCTAGAATCTGCATACCAGAGTCTCAACCAGTGCTCTAGACCATGAGTGTCCAGACAAATAGGGCACGGTTCTTCCCCCGAGCATGCTTGAGACCAGAGGCTAGGGTCTGGTACCACTTTATCAGTACCTACATCCTGCCATCATCCAACTTATCAAAAGTGACTCGAGACCGGGCAATCATGATTTACTCTATTCTTGAGCACCGAGCCATCGATGTCGCCTATATTATTCATGCTCAGATCAGGAGGGTGGCAAGGGAGTGTTAGAGTCTGTTCTTCCCTTCCCTTATTCATTTACTTTATCGACGCCAATCCATTCAGGTGGGGCCTCATGAGGAGCTTTCAGAGGTTAAACAACCTCTTAATGATTATTTCATTGAGAGGGTGCGAGCAACCTTATCCCTACCACCAGCTCGTAGAGTATAAAGACAGGCTCTTGTTGAGTTAGGGCTGCACCAGCAGATGATGTAACATGACGTGCACATATGGAGGCCCAGGTGGCATGGATGACAGCCATGCTGTCTTATATCATACAAATATAGAGGTGGATGGCGGAGCGCTTACAGCTTTTGATGGAGGACTATCCAGTCCCAAACTTCTCGTCTACTGTTGTAATTGACCCTTCCTAGCTTGCACATGGAGATGGAGAGGATGATGCCTAGCCCATACTTGAGGATACTGTTGCAGATAACGAGGACACAGACAGTGAGGATGCAGTCATCTAGCCCTCTTGGCATTCAGGGCATTTTTCTTTCATAGCATTTGTTTTTATATATCTATTTGTATGTTTCTTTTGTATAGTGAGGACATTATTTTCCTTAGGTTTGGGGGTGTCTAAGATTGTTTGTTTTGATGTATATGTATGAGATAGTAGTATTGCGATTATATTCTAGTATTGCCTATTTTTGGTATGATAATATTGTGCTTTAGTACAAATATTTATGTTAGTGATTATGTATGTACATGATAATACCCATAGGAATCTATATCTTGATGAAAATTTCATGAAAATCCTATTCAAGATATAATTTTCTTTTCACAACATGAGTCATAATAATTAAAAGCATGATGAATAATGTTGAAATTTTTTAAAGGATATCATGTTGCCAAATGTAACTAGTGTGAAATGATTGCCCAATGATAGATATGGATGCAAATTGACCTTTATATTTTTGTGAATCTATATGAAATCTTGAAACATGTTGAAGTAATCTAGTCTCTTTTTATGCATGATGCATTTCCCTCTTGCATGCTTGTTTAACTTTGAAAATGATAATAATTCTTGCTTAGAGAAAGTTTATGGATTGAACATGTGAAAATTTCAATTATCCTTAAAATTGTTTTTGGTCTCTCTTGAGGCGAAATCCTAAATTATGCATAATTAAGGAAATGATTAAGGTATTGTTTAACCGATTAAGCCTTTTAAGCTTACCCTGATATGATTATATTCATAGGCCCCATTTCAAGCTTGATATATGTTTAGCCTTATATGTTTTTCATCACCTGCATATTCCTTTCCATATAACCATTCTAATACATGTGAAAACATTGCATTATTTCTCTTACCATCATTGTTTGTTGAGTGCATGATATGTTATTTCTTGACTTGAGTTCTGTAATTGAAGGGTATAAGTGCTTATGTCAGTATGGAAGTGATTTGAAGGAACCATGTGTTGTGAAAGAAATTGGTTAAGGAAAAGAGAAAGAAAAAAAAAAGAATGAGAAAAGAAAAGAAAATTCAAAACCAAAATCCAAAAGGCAAAACAAATGAAAGAGTGGATCTGGAGAGTCTGGTTATGTCACTTTGCATACCCTAACTGTGTTATATGGTGGCTCATGTCTTGAAATATCATGTTTATGTATCTCTAGGTTTGTGTTAATTCCTTTCCTTTTTGTTCTTTAACCCATACCATTGGCCTTACATTATAAGCAGTCAAAGACCCTTTTGATCCTCAATTATGTGAGATTTACATTAGTGGAGAGAGAGCTGAATTACAATCTTGTGGATTCTTTGATTTAGATTCATGTGTATGCTCATAAACTTGTCCGGGTGAGTATGAATTGAATAGAAGAAGTTTTGTTTGCATGACTATAGGAAATATATCTTGTATAAAAGGAAACTGTGAGTGTTAGTGTAACACCCACCGTAGGGTGCCACATTTATGTTACTTAATTTCCAAATTACCCCCAAGTTATAAAATATGATGTTGTGGTAAAATATGAGTTGTAAATTTTTTCTTTCTTTCTTCTTTGATAACTATAAAATAACCTTAGTGGAAAGTAAAATATTATACATCATCACACATAATTTACATCATCATACATTACAAACGTACTGTCAGGATTATTTATATACAGACCATTTCTCTAAAACTAAATAACACACTTAAATATATACAGACATAGTTTGTAACAGAGTTTAGACTCGCCCAAGTCTAACTAAGCGGCAGAACCCTCAGACTGGTCCTCCTCAGATTCCTTAGCAGGTAGGAATTCGATTTGACGCGTAGCCCTACGGACAGGCATCCGAGCGGACGACACAATATTAATTTCCGTTGGTACATAATATCTAGTATCCCAATGCTGCCTGATAGACAGTGGAAATTCAAGATGTACATATATAGTTACGAAAAGAACGGATTCCTATGAAACTCTCTACTCATAATAACTGTCAAATTTCCCTCAAATATTAGTCCCCTCTCATTAGGACTAGTCCTCCATACTCCAGCTCTACCATGGAACTGCAATCTCACGTAACCGAAGAAACCAGGTCTTGATGTCATCTTGTCAAAACTCTGCTTCCTCTGGAACCTGCACTTCTTCACCCTCTTTTTCGATGCCTTGTTCAGCGTCTTTACCAAAAATAAATACAGTACAAAATAATATACAAAGAGGTGAGATCAACTATTCCATTACCAATATGGTAGTACAGAGATAACACAAATAGCATACCATACAAATATATCATACCATAATTACAATTATGACATCATCATAATGTATCAAATAACGGATAAAATAAATAACATCTACCATCATGCCATTAATAGTATTATCATCATTATCATCCAAGTATTTTCCAAACAGAATAATTGTCATAGCCAATATTCCTCAATTAATATATCACATAGACATAAATGCTCAGTTTCATGCATGCGCACATAAACTCAATGTCCTACTCCATGGAGCTAATAATCAATTCAGAGAAGTTGATCCAAAAGATCTATCTGTACCAAAATGCCTCAGACCAAGTGCAACAATTTTCATTTGTATTTGCACATCTAGCATATACACGACAGTCTTTACGAGATCTCAATTAAGAATAGTGTCTCGGTCAGGATCATCGGTGTGTTGCATCGGTCTAACTTACAGGAAGAAGAGCTACCAACCACCCATGTCAGCAACCCGTACCCCGATGCCTCCAAGGTCAACAAGTGACTTACACTATGCATATCGCACCCACTCAAGAGGCGTACGTCTCTCCTAGGCAAATAGCCTCATACAGTCCCTCGGACCTTTTCAATGCATGTTCAATGCACCAATGCCAAACATAGGCAAATTTCATCTACAGTGTCCATTCACTGGTTCAACAGTAATCCTACTGTATATTTAATCGCGAAAATCATATTATCGCATTTTTATAGTCGCGCATCATTTTTGTCGCATTTTCACAATTCTGCAACATTTTCTGTTACGTTTTCAAATCACATATTGATTTTTCAACGTTTTCATCAATTACGTAAAAATATTCCACAATTTTTAAATCACGTAGTGATTTTTCAACAATATTTCAATCACGTAAAAATATTTAAACGCTTTTCAAATTTGCGTAGAAATATTTCAACGTTTTTCAAATCGCGTGGAAATATTTAAACGTTTTTCCAATCGCGTAGCTTAAAAATCACATTTTTAAGTTACGTAAATCATTTTTCACTGTTTTCTCAACCGTTTAAAAATTCATTTTCAACATTTTTCACTATAATATGAATTCTCACATTATTTTACACATTTCTTACTCAAGAAAATACTTTTCGTAATTTATTCCATAAAATCATCATTTCATTGAATTAAATCAATGTTTTTAACTTTAAAATTTACTAACGCTCTCCAAAACCCAAAGAATGAGTTACACGTTAGAAAATCCCAAGTTACCAACGTATTCTTTATAATTCCAAATCAATTCTAAAAATCAATCCTTTTTAAAATAAATTGAGGTTCAAACATTTTCAACCTCTCTTTTCCATTCACGTATGAAAATTCCAATTCTCAAGTGTTAAAACACTCTGATTCCCTTTCCAAATTCCTTGTATTAAATCAAGTTATATTTTCACTTTGAAAAATCACTTTGTTCATAAAAATCAAGGCATTACAAGCCTTCAAAATCATGGACATGACCATTGAAATCATTCTTGTATTTTTTCTTCTAAATCAACTAAGTTCCATTCTTGTTTTTACACAAAATAAATTAATAAAAATACTTCTCCAAAACCGTGTACATTGTTTCTTGAAAATCAAACCCTTTGTTTATTTTCCTTGCTTCCCAAATCATTCAATTTTATCATTCATGAAAATATAATTTTGTGAGCACCTAATTTGAGGTGTCTTGGCCGAAATTCACCTTAGTTTAGGGATTAAAAATTAATTCCCTTGTTCTTGAAAAATTTCAACATGAACCCTAATTTTTAGAGCTCAAAACCGTAGCCTCCTCTATGGCCTTTGGAGCCAAAATTGTTTGTTTCAACATACATCCACCATAATATATTCAACATGCTTTCATCATGCATATTATAAGCATACCATATAAGCAATAAAATCATGCAAATCATATCAAACATAGAAAAATAATCAAAGCACATAAATACATACAAATTATTACATGACCATGGATATGAATCCTCGCATGGATTCACCATTCATTAAATATAAAACCATCTTTCACCACCATACTTGGTTGGAGAGATGGATCTCCCTCTTACCTCTTGAAGAACCACAAAAAGTTCCTTGCTTTGTATGTTGAACAAGATCTCCACCAACAAAAGTCTCTTGAACACAAAACAAATACAAAGAAATTAGTATATTAAGCTTGAATAAGAGGAACCATGGATCAAACATGGTTTAGAACATGAAAAAGAAGAGAAAAAAATGAAGTTTTCCATAACTTCACCTTAAGAACTCTAAAACTTGCTCTTGGAAAAACTCCTTCAAGATGTAAGATGTAGGACTTGGTGTAAACTACAAAGTGTCTTAGAAATAGGTAAGGATTCATGAAAAATGGTTGTTTGAAATTAAAAAGTGATGGATGGTTGTTTTGGAGTGCTTGGCCGTGAGCTTAGAGAAGAAGAGAGATGGAGAGAAATTTTGATAACTTTGTTTCTTGAAAATGTTCAATGAAGACCAAGATGATCAATAATGACTAAAGTGATCAATTATGGTCTTCAACTTGTTGCTTTAGCTCCTAAATGCAGCACCAAACCATCCCCCCTCCTCCATGCACTCTTCAAAAAGCAACAAATCTCCTAACCTTCATTTTAGGTCATCTTAACCATTGATTAGATCAATGGTTAGGATTTAATGTAGCTTCTAGGTTTAGGCTTAGATAGAAGACTTAATTTAGGCCATTGGATCTTTCCTCCTTGAAATCCTAGCCATTAGATGTGTCTCCAAAATGAAGGGTCAAGATTACTCCTTCAAACTTTATATCCAAGGGCTATAAGGTCCTAGCTACTTTATAAGACTAAATCTTAACCGTTGATTAAATCAAGATCAAGTCTCCACCATTGATTATATCAATGGTAGATATCCAAGCCACTAATGTTGACTTCGCAGTACAATATTTATTTTTGTATCTGCTATTGCTATTCGAATAATATTTTTACTGTATTTTTATCACCCGATAATTACATACATTGCAAAACATAGTAAAAGAAAATTTTAAAATTTTTTCCGGATTCAGGTTTAGTAAGATCCCTCGTCTTCGTCTCAACAGTACGAATTTTTCTGATTATAGAAAAAATTTTACCTTTCTGGACCCATGCGGGGCCCACATATGACCTCCTTGGGCCCATAGATGGCCTACGGATAATGCTAAAATAAATAGAGTAATATAAAAATTTCATAATCACACACAAAATCACAAAAATTAGAAAATGCACAAATATCAAACTAGATTTTGTAAAATAATTAAGACTTGACAGTAATAATTAAATTACGTAAAATTTTCCCCGGCCTGAAAATTATTATTTTCCTAACACGGAGTAAATCACTCAAAACGATCAAAAGTAGTCACGAAATAATCAAAATAATTTTACAGTACACAGAAATCACTAAACAGTAAAATTCTGTTAACTGTCAAAATTACTGTCTTATATTTAGGAAGTTTGGGGTGTTACAGTTAGCATGATGAGGATTGTGTTTGTGAGAAGCTGATTGTGAGGTAGGTGCATTCTTTGAGGTTTTATACAATCAACATACACTAGTTTGGTTTGAGTGAAAATGGAATATAGAAAGTTGCTGAATGCAGGTAAACAAGGTTGATCAATGTGAATGTACCTTGTTTTGCTCGAGGACTAGCAAAAATCTAGGTTTGGGGGTGTGATAACTCCACAAATTGTAGTTGTTTGCACCCTATATTTGTGCTATATTGATTGTTTTGTCCTTGTTTTTATGCATGGATGGAAGACTTTAACTTTATATTCATATAATTCAATCTTGATGTCTTCCATTATGATTTTGAGAAAATATTTCCAATTCATTGAAAAATCGAGTATATTTGAAATTGTTATTGAATTAGTGATTTCTCTGTGGTAGGGAGGGCTCCAATCAAATAGAAATTTATAAGTTTTGGACCAACATTGCAAGAGAAAACCAAGTGCAAGGATTAGCTTGTCACGTCACAGTGCAGGCATGTCTATGCCCCGGCGTGGTGCATCCTCCTGTTCAGACAGAGAGCTACACAATTTGCACGACACGGTGCAAGGGAATGAATGTCGTGGCATGGTGACCTAATTTGTATATGCGTTGCGGTGTAGTGTTGTGAATGCCTCGGTGTGACTCTATTTTTTGAAACTATAAATATTGTTTTATCATATTTCAATGAGAGAGCTTTTGTGTTTTTAGAAAACATCGCCTAGGTTTTCATTGTAAGGTTGAAAGGAAGCAGAAGTAGCCAAGTTTGGAGGTCATCTTCATCTTAGAGGAAGATTCAAGCATTAATCATCATCATTATTGAGCTTCTCTCTTCCAATCCTTTTACTTCCTCTTTTCCATTCCCATGAACATGATATATTGTGAAATATTTTCGTGTTTCATGACTAGCTAAGTTGTATATAGGGATTTCTTTGGATCTTACTATAGATATTGAATGATTATATAATCCTTTAAGTTTATATACATTATTTGGTTTGGTTCAATTATATAAATCTTAATGTTCTTGAAAGTTTGATAGGCTTTTAAGTGATTTGTTAAAATCTAATGAACCTAGACATAGGAAGTTGGATTTAAAATCATAAGTATGGTTAATGCATGTTTGATTTCATTCAAGTGGTTTGGATAAGTTGATTCGCTAATAAGATAGAAATATACCTCTTAGCCATGCATAGTAATTGATTGAGAATAGATCTTAATGAGTGGATTTTACTCTAGTTCTCATGGAAACATAGTGAATTAGGTAACTGAAGCATGGTTGATTGAGTTACACATAGGTTGTTAACTAAGTTAGATTCTCAAGCTAACCTAATCAATTCGTTTATATTACTTATAAGGATTGCTTGTTATCAATTGAAGTAGGAGTTGAAGAAGAATTCCCTATTCTCTAATTAACATCTTTAGTACTGATTTACTACATTTTAGTCTCTACATTTTATTTACACAAACCTTTTATAATTTGAATGTGCTTGGATAGTATTAGATAAACTATTGGTTAATATTTGATTTGTAAGATTAACGTATTCTTTGTGGGAACGATATTCGACTCTTGACTATATTACAAGTGTGACCCATGCACTTGCGGTAAACAAAAGAGCGAACATACACCCATATCATTGTACTATAATCATCAATAAATAATATAAAATACTTCTTGTTGCCAAGTGATGGAGTTCTTGTTGGTCCCCATAGGTCTGCATAGACAAGTTCTAAAGGTTTTTTTGCTCTCTAAGAAGAATTTGGAAATGGAAATCTATGCATCTTCCCATAGATATATCATTCACACACCTCAATGTTTGCTTCTATTAAAGGAAGACTAATCACCATCTTTTTTTATAAAGCTCTTTCAAGCTTTTGTAGTTTAAATGGCCATATCTACAATGCCACAACATGGATTCATTTGCTTCTTCATCCTTGAGTTAAATGTTTCCTCCACTCTTCATGAACAATGGAAAAACTTTGTTTTGGGTCATTGGAATTGTGGTAATCAACTGGTTTTGCTTCTTGTCTATGATCATGCAACCTTTCTCATTAAATTTCACTTTATACCCTTTCTGAATAAGCTGTTCAACACTCAAGAGACTTTGAGATGAAGAAAGAACATAAAGTACATCTTTTATTAATTTGGAATTACCTTTCTTGGTTTGAACAACAATTTCTCCTATATCTTTAATTATCAAGGTCTTTCCATCTCCAAGCTTCACATTTGACTTAAATTTCTCATCTAGTGAGACAAAGTTCTCCTTGATTCTAGTCATATGACTGCTGCAACCACTATCAACATACCACACACCTTCTTCTTTTTCTTGTGAGGAGTTACAAAGGTAGAAAGACTTGTTTCAAAGTTGCTTATGAACTTCCTATAAAGTTGGCTTCATTCATCTCTTTCCTTAGATAATCTATCACCTTATGGTATGAATTCTTGCATCTAGTGCATTGTTGAAACTAGCAGTTGTTGTTGTCATGATTATTTTTCTTGAAAATAGAGCAATGAGGAGTGATTTTGTCTCGGCCTATCTTGGTTAAATCTTCATCTCCCATTTCCTCTACTTGATCTTCCTTCTCTCCATAAGGGCTGCTAATTATTTCTATGCTTCTTACCTCTATCTTTCTTTTATGAAAAATTCATTTTAAATGTTTGCTCTAAAGGTTGTTCAACCCTGCACAATTTTTTCTCAACAGCTTTTGGTGTACCTATTAGTTCAAACATGGTTAGTTTTGAGAGATCTTGAGATATTTCTATGGCAGCTACAATATAATTAAATTTTGGTGGCAAGGTTCTAAGAATCTTTTGACAGATTTTCTTCTATTTAATAGTATCACCAAACTCTTAATTTAATTAACAATTGTAGCCACCCTATTAGAATAATCACTCACCTTTTCATTTTCCTTCATCACCAATAACTCAAAATCCCGCCATAGGTTCTGCAATTTAATAGAAATCACCTTCTCTATCCTTGAAATTCTTTCTGCAAGATATCCCAAGCTTCCTTGGCCTTGCTAATGCCATAGATTATTAGGTATATAGTCTTATCGATGCCTTGTTGAATGAATTTGAGAGCACTAACGTCTTTCTTCACTATTTCTTTATATTGCTTCAATTGATTGGATGGCAAGGTTGAAGTGTTCTTCACCTCTGTATATCCATCTTCCGCTGCATCCCAAACATCTTGAGAGACAAAGAAGGTCTTCATTTGGCTACTCCAACAGTCATAGTGTTCGCCTTCGAAGATAGGAACTTGGCTAAGGGTATATTAGAATAAGGAAATGGGATAAGAAGAAGAAGCCATATGGATCTAACAAAGGACATGCTCTAGATACCAATGTTGGAAAAAATTGAAATCTGCACAACGAAAGATGTGGTAGGCCTATATCTTAAAAGCAAGCAATAGAATAACAAAATAGGAGGACAAATTGGCTGAATATAAACTTATACTGATATCTATCTTGAGTCATAGTTTTTAGCTCGTACATCATATCCTTGTATAGTAATCCCAGAGACCTTTTAGATTTTATAACTGTAAGAGAAATTAACTAGAGAATCACCATTAACTATGAAAAATACATAGTGCCCTGTTTCATGGAACTGAATGCCTTGTTTCTAGGCAAAGTTACAATGTAACTTACTTCTAGATAATTCTAAATTAATTTCTAACACATGTATCTATAGAGATCCTTGGTCATATCAAGATAACTAACATAGAAGCAATCCCCCAACGACTCGTAATAAGCCCAAGAGTAAAACTCTATGTCTGGAGGTAGAGGAAACTCCTTTTGGAACTCCTCGAAGGTGAGCCTCTTGCTACCCATAACTTTAGACTTTGGAGCACGGAATGAATCTACAGAGGTGAAAGATTCATCATAATTGTTATTAATAGGCCTAAGATACCCTTCCACCTTTTTTCTAATCTCAGAGAATGGATAATACCCAAGAAGGATATTTTCAAGCCTGTTTGTATTGGAACACCTACTACCTCGCTACAAAACTTGATAGTCTCAAGCCGCCTCTGTGCCCCCGAGGCTAGAGAACCCCTTGGGGCCCTTGATACGCTCCAAAACTATTACCATTAGTATATCAGGATTTACACAAAAGTAATCATGTTTAGGCACATCACAACTAAACTAACATCATTCCTTGATAATCAATATATATATATATATATATATAAAATGAGCCTTGTGAGAGAAAGTAATATATACATATATATGGAAAGTCTATTCCATACTGATATGAATAGTTCATACAAGCCAGTACATTAGCGTACAAATAATACAAACTAAGTTTGTTCAAGCATAAGTACATAGAACATATTTATAAAGCTACTGCATATTGATATCTGCTGAGGCTACCAAATTAGATGATATTTGTTAACTGTAACACTCCGAAAATTGTATGTTTCATGATAAATAGTCATTTTATAATATTTGTGATTTTTATGAATTTTTGTAGATTTTTTCGAAAACATTGAATATTTTAATATATTTCTCGTTTTACATGCACACTGAGCGAAGCCGGAAAAATAAAATATTTTTCCGAATTTGAAATAAACCTTGAACGTGAAAATGTCGACGGGGGATCTTACTAAACCCGAGGTCGGGCACAGTTTACGAGGTTTGTATTTTTTGAGATTTTATTTGATAAATAAAAATTGTTGTACAATTTATTATCTGTTGGATAATAAATACTAATTTCTGTTAACTATAACATTTGTCCATTAGATAATAGCTTGTATTAAAATGCTTGTCACGTTTTCAAAAGTATCTACTTTATGTCACATCATGTTGACTTTTTCAAAATTTTTACAAATCTTCTCAAAGAAGCTTTGTATCAAACTTCTCAAGGAAGCTTTCCTTAAGCTTCTAGAACATTTTTTTCCCTCCTCTCTCTCCCTTCTCCATGGCAATGAGCCAATTTTGGGAGCCAAAAATTAACTTTTTATTTCATCACTTTTTCATTTCCAATTTTAAAAGAAGCTATCACTTTCTTTCTCTCATTTTCCTCTAAGCTCTCTCTTCCTCTTCTCTTCTCCTCTTCCACGGCACCCATACTATTCTTACTCCTCCATTGTTGCTTAATTTCAAGCAAAGACTTTGCTTGAACTAACCATCCCTTTGGAGCTTTTCATTCTTGTTGGAAGACATCTTCAAAAACTCAACCTTTTCCCCTCCATTTTCTCACCACCCCCACGGTTAAGACTCCATTGTAGGCCATCCAAGCTTTTCATTCAACCAACCTTATTTCCTACCATTTCTCATCATCTAAAATGTTTTCCCTTTTATAACCATCTCTTGAATCCACCATTTTCATCTTCTTCCATCAAGCTTTAAAGCTTGAAACTTTGAGGTAAAAGTTTATAGCTTTTTCATTTTTCTATCTCATTTTCGTAATCCATGGTCACTTAGGTAATCATAGATACCTTTTTCAAGCTTTGATTGTGATTTTGGGGAGTTTTAATATTTTAGGGCTTTGAGGTGGTGGAGGACAAATTCCCAAAGGAAAATGAGCTTGCTTTCCTTGTTATTTCTCTTAGTAAGAGGGAGATTATCCACTTCAACCTCTATTGGTAGTGGGAAGCTTGTTTGTGTGTTGATTTTGAGAAACCCATGTTAGGGTTGCTCTCTTAATTATATGGTTTTCTAATGATCTTTGTATTAACTTCCTTTTATATGGTTTTATTGGTTGTATTTATGTATGTTGATGATCTTGGATTGACTTTGATGGATTGAAAATATGAAATGGAAGCAATGGTTCCTTGCTCTCCTTAATGAGGCTCACGACCATAACCCCTTCAATAGGGTGTTCATGGTAAAAAATTTTGCAAGTTGGAAAGATAATTAATCAAGTGAATAATAATCAATGGAGAAATAAAAATTAGGAAGCTCTATTTCCCTTGAGGCTCACAGCCTCTTAAGGTGAAAAGGCCAAAAATGTAGTGTTAAAGTGGAGACTTAGTTAATTAGAAAATTAGAGATTTATTAGAAGTTCATAAAATGGGAAGAATAAAGAATAAGACTTTATCCTATAACTTAGAACAATTTTGGACTTAAGAAAAGAACAAGAGAGTGTGAGAGACTTGGAGAACCTTAGAATAATTTTCTAAGTGAGTATAATTTAATTTAAAGTAGAGAACTTAGTCAATCAAGAGAATTCCTCTAGAGAAAGATTTCATAAGAAATGTTAAAGTAAAGTGAAACTCCATAATAAACCTAAAAGTGTTTTGTCACATTGGAAAAACTTGATAATATGTTATTGTGGGTCCATGAGTGGGACCAATAATCTGTTGATGTTTAACTTGGCCAAATTGTGGCATGTTATGAGAAAGTATATTATTGTTAAATATACATGGATATGCATTGAGTCATCATGTATTGTGAAAGTCCGGTGGACTCTGTCGTAAGGGTATATGCTTAGGAGATTAAATTACACCTTAGTATAGGTGCGAATAGACTAGTGTAGGTCATATCATTGACCTTGGGGGCGTTGGGGTGCCAGTGTCTCACGAATGTATAGTTGGTAGCTCATCTGGGCCGTGGGATAAACGAATGCAAATGCACCGACGATCCGAACTGAGACACTATCCTATATCGTGATCCTGTGAGAATGCCGCTATATAAAGCCTTGTTGTGCAAATGATTGATTTTTCTAGAAAGCACTTGATTTTAGGCTGACGAGATACTAACATATCACCTTGATTGTTCTCTCCGATGTTTGTGTCTAGCTCCATGGAGTAGGATATTTGGTACCAAACGTTGGATTTTGGTACCATGTGCCCGTGCATAGTGAGTCAACATGTTATTTGGCCTTTATTTATATGATGATGGAACTGTTATTTATTAATGATATAACTGCTTGGATTTGTTAATTTGTTTACTATGTGAATCTTGATACTGATTATTATTCCTGTTATGCTATGTGGGTGTCTTGTTCTATTATGTTTCTTTACTCCCATAATTGGTACTGAATGTAGAATGTTTCACTTTTTTTCTGTACCTCTGTTATTCTGTGTATTTATGTGTTTCTTGACTTGGGCGACTTTGATTAGTACCTGTTTGGAACATAACGTCCCGTCCATGTGACTTTTTGGGGTATGTTCGGCTGACATTTCATAGAGGTCCGGACTACTGACACATCAACCTGAGTACAGATCGTTGCATCTACCATGAAGACGTGACAATGTCTCTGGCTTGGGGTCGTCATGATCCACCTGTCTTTACTTTTAATGCTCACTTGTATTTGCTCCATATGTGAGGACTACACCCCACAAGAGGATTCGTTCTTATCCTCTGCACGAGCCCTCGCTCGTAACTCGATTGCTCCGATGAGGATTTCCTCTGACGAGGAAGACCTTGAGAAGGATCCTGCCACGATTTCTTCTCGTTAGTGTTAGGGGCTGATGTTGTTGATGCCTATTGATGGTTGTCTGTAAATTTTTTTGGGGGGCCAAATGTTGTCTTTTTGGTGGGCTGTATATTTGTAATCATTTTGGGGCATGTAAAACTTCTATTTTTTTTTGTATATCTGATGATGTATTTAAACAATTGTGATATATATATATATATACGTATGATGTATGAATATATGGTTTACTTCTCGTGTTAACTTCTGCTATAATTATGTTTCATCATTTTCTTACAAACGACAAAAAAAAAATTCCCCAAATTAATTATACGTTTATAAATGAACAAGTTTTTCTATATTATAATGAACCGGGTTTTAGTTTATATGTTTTATTTTCTGCATTATGGTTTTGGTGTGACGTTTCCTCTTCAAAAAGGGGCATTACATTAACCGATTCACCAAAAACTTGTAGTATGCAGTGTAACCGGATCAAACCTTTTGATCACTCTAATTAATCAATAATATTAAGGGGTTAACTGGGGGTTTGGTTTGAAAAAGTAATTAAAAGATGGTAATTTTTAGATATCTAGAACTCAAGTTATGTCCAAAATACAGAAACAATATAAATTTTTCAATAATGATAAAAAGTACAATTAAGCCCAATTTGAACCCAAACTTATAAAATGTGGCCAAAACTAATCAGTTAAGCATATAAGAGGGGTCTAAGAGACTAAATATGATAGTTAATTAATATATGAAAATTGTGTTTATCACATATCTATAAGAATAGAGCGATGGTCAAAACTAGTAGATAATCTTAGGCTACATCAACGACTTCACTTCTATTCTTTGGGAGGATCCTGCGTTAGAATTATCATGGGAATAAAAAGGTACAAAGGGTGAGAATTTTAAAATCCTCAGTAAGTATACATATAACATGTAATCATAATAACTCTAGCTGCTTTGAGAGATAAAATCATAATTGTAAATAACACATAGAAAGGTGGCTAAAGCCAAAAAGGTTTCCTTTCTTTTCTAAAGGCAGAAATTCTATTATTTTCATAGAATAATAATTTACATTCAACAATTATATCTAAATCCAACACATCACCAATACATCATAGAATACCTCAACAATATCAATTATAAGTCATATCTCATTATCACTAGAATATTCATATTCTGAGCATTAACCTACAAATAGTTATGGAGGCTATAGATACTCTTCTCCTTCCCTACCCCACTCATCTTGTACCCACCATAAGGAATTGCAACATCAAACACATTGAAGCAATTAATCCATAATATAGTTCCAGCCCTTAGTGTAATACCCTTAAGTACATGTTAGACTGGTAAATGGTTACGAAAGGTAGCATTTAACTTGTTTAGCATGTCAGTCAAGTTTTGTGACAATCTGAGTTCATTTAGGCACTTAGTTGCAACATAAAAGTTGTAAAATGGCTTAAAATGACTCAGATAATAGCATAAGTTGCTAAGTTAAGAGAAATAAACATAGAGAGTTTATTTCTAGGTCACAAATAAGCCAAATAAGATGTGGTAAAAGTTTCAAGAGAATCGAGTCGGTTGGTATTTTTAGGCATACGAGGTTGTGCTTTTAATGAGATTGATCCCTAGCAGATATAGAAAATAATGAGAAAGAGAAACAACAACTTAGATGAATCTTATGATTTATTCTAAGGTTGTTGGAAGCAGTGGAAACTCGAATTAGCATGATTCGGGTATCCATATTGAGATAGAAGTTTAAGTATTAATCTTTTCCCGTAATTTCGCACGTCCCTTCCCCTTTATATTTGGTTCTCCAAAGCGAGAGAAGAAGAGAAACCGAAAACCAGAGAAGAAAAGAGAGAAAGGGGAGAGGGAAGAAGAAGGGAAGAGGAAGATCAAGCTTCAAGATTCAAGGCTTCAATCTTCAAGAGGTAGGGGTTTAGAGCTTTTATTCATCTCTATTCTCTATGTATGCATATAGATACATAATATGCTAATTTGAGTTTTAGAGATGTTAGAAGAGTTTGGCTTGCATAGAAGTGTTCCTTGGGTCATTTATGACTTGTCTATAACATCAACTTAAGAAAGAAGACCCTTGAATCACAAAGTGGGCCTTAAGTTAAAGAATGAAGAATTCTAGCCATAATCCAAATTAAGAGATTTAAGAAAGTAATTGATGTTCCTAAATGTTAAAGAATTGATTAGGGACTTAGAATTACTTAGAATTTGGATTGAGATGGCTTGGAATCAGCAGAAATGATCAATAGAGCAAGAAACCCGTTATTAATTTTTGAGAATGGGTTCTGGCATGGCGCCGCCGGCGTGGAGATAGTCACGCCGCAGCGCGGGAGTTTTCACCGGAATGCCGCGGCGTGGAGGAAGCATGCCGCGGCGTGAGGTTAAAAATTAGCCCAGCAGAGTAGCCCTCGAGAGAAGGGCGCCGCGACGTGCAAATCTTTGTGCCGCGGCATGAGATCCTGAAGCTCCAAAATGATGTTTTTGGATGCTTTGAGGTGCCATAGTTAAGGGAATCATTAAGACATGTTTCCTAAGTGTGTTAAGGCACAAGATGGGATATTTTCAAGTGGAAAATATCCCATCTTGTATGAGAAAGCATAGGCTTTTAAGCATCCTAAAGGAAAGGTTTGCTTTAAGTAATGATATTGCACTTTAGGCAACTTAATGTTGCAACCGATATCATTAAGATGTGATGAGATAGTGCAATAGAGATGAATAATAGTATTCACTCTAGTAGAGAATGATGAGAAAGGTATGAACCTTAGGAAATCCAAGAATAGTGGATTACCTTAGGAAGGTACCTAGAAGCTTAGGCAACAAAGAGTTGCAAGTAAGAGCCAACTCTAGAGTTAGATTACATGAGTGGAGATAAGATTGTGTATGAGTTCCACGGAGGGGACGTTTAGGTACTTAGTCTCAAGTTAAGTGAGACTTAGTACATTGTTAATATACACAAGAAGAGGAATTATGACTAAGAAGATGTCATAGCGAGAAAGTAGAACAGAAATGTACAACAACTCAAGTATAAGTTAAGATGAGTTAGAAGTACAAGATAAAGATAGCGAGAAAGTAGAACAGAAATGTACAACAACTCAAGTATAAGTTAAGATGAGTTAGAAGTACAAGATAAAGAGAAGATACTTCCTTAGATGCAAGTAAAGCATGGAAGTTGAGTTTAGAATAAGTATGTTAGCACACAAGTGTAGTATACGCTACTACCGGAAGTGTGATAGAAAAGGAAAGTTAGATGCATGAACTACTCTCTTTAGACAAAGTGGAGTTAATTATGCAAAGTTTTAGAGAAATGCTCTCAGTTCCTTAAGCAAGGTTAGATGAGGCATTAGTTAAGATAGACTCTTTCACTAGGATGAGTTGAGTCTATAGAAAAGAGTAAGATGGTGTTTATGTAAGAGATAAACATAACATTGAGCTCTTCACACACTAGAGAGTTAAGCTAGTGTGAAGATGAAGAGAAAGGACCTTAGGGCAACCAAGATTAGTGGTTCGCCAAAGGTAAGTACCTAACACCTCGGCAACGTAAGGTTGCATTAGAGATCACTTAAGAGAAAGGAGTGATGAGGTGAAGTTTAGGTACAAGTAAGAGACATAGTTTAGTAATGTTTACACGAGAATGTAACGTTATATGACGTGAGGTCATTCGGCCGGGAGGTAAGGGATCGAGAGAAGTTCCTAAGGGAACAAGTATTCCTAACCAAGTGCTAAGGTTACATATAGTATGAGGTTCAGATTCTCCTCATCACAAGGGGTAACATAAGAAGACTAGAATATGCTTAGCTCTGAGAGGAACTAAGTATATAAGTATGTATGAAAGTCTATGAATTAGTCAAGTAGGATCGATCTAGTGAGTATCCTTTGATGTTAATCATGAAGGCAAAAAGGAGATAGATGGGTGTCCAGAAGGACTTTTGAGAAGGACATAACCCGATGTCTCGATGTGCCAAGGCCTAAAGAGATAAGTGGGAAATCCGAGACGCTCTTTGAGCAAGGATGAAGCCCGAATTTCTCAATGAGCCGGGATACGTGTAAGGTGAGGATGAGGTTTCCTCTATTTACCACTAGATGATATCTTGACTAGTTCCTAGCAAATTCCTTCGCTCCAAATCAAAACTCTGCATTTGCATTTCATTCACATGCACTTAGGATTCCTTAGGCATATTCATTACATATCATTAGCATTGCATTTACGGATTATTGTATGGGCATTGAGTCACCTTTGTTGGTATGTACGGATGTATGGAAGTATTTGTATATATTAGCAGTGTGTTCACTCTTGATTGTTATCACACTATTAGAAAGTGTTTAAGTTATGAGAAAAGAGGAGGCAACTCCTAAGTTATGAGAATAGAGGAGGAAACTCCTAAGTTATGAAAATAAAGGGGGAAACTCCTAAGTTAGAAGTATAGCTTTTGTTATATATATTTGTTATATACAATGTTATAGAGAAGCTGGTATTGGAATTGCTTATCTTCGAGAATGTTAATTCTCACCCGATTGCTATTCCATGTAAATCCAGATTGTGTACAGTGTACAGATAAAGATAAAGGTGCAGTACGAGAGATGCAAACCTTGCCAAGGATGAGAAGATAAAGCATGAAGACTAGAATAGTTTTTATTGCTTTAAGTAACAGAACTTATGTAATAAGTTTATGTTTGTTCTGTAAGTTTTATGTTATATGTATTACAATAAGCCTCAGGTGGCTAAGTTTGTATATATATATGTATGAGTTTAAGTTTTTCCGCAATCTCTCAAGGCTTTCTATAATTACTCAGGTGTGATTATAGATATATGTTAGTATGTAGTATAGAAGTGACATCTCTAGTACTGGTTATCTTTATATATCTCTGTCTATCTAGGATATATCTGGATATCTGTATTAGGGTGTTACACTTAGTCCCCGCATCAACGTATTGGTTGTGTCCAAATTCTTGGTGAACACGCTGGCAGCAAGACCACAACATGTTATATTTACTTTTCTTATAACTTCATCAGTGTCCCTGTGTATGCATCAGACCAAAATGATTAGGATGACCCCAGAACAAATTAGAGTAATCTAAATATTCTTTAATTTTTTTGGCTCAAACTATATTCTATATGTTAGCGTAATTAATTATAATTGAGATTATGATTGATCATGATTGATTTTAGAGATAATTGTAATTAATTTAGTACATAATTATATTGATGTAGTACATAGTTATATTTTATTATTTTAATTTTTGGTATAGCAACATTCTTCTATAAATAAAGGTTAATCCTCCTGTATACATTCATTCAGAAATATACATAAATTACTAATTTTTATCTCCTTGTTTCTTTTTCTATCATGGTATCAGAGTCATGGTATCCATCTCGAGGAGAATTTCTAACTTGGTATCAGAGAGCTTAGGCTCTCAGTCCAGACCATCACTATCCACTTCGTTCAGACTCCAAACTTCAGACTTCGTCTCATATTCCAGACTCTAGAGTTCGTCATAGATTTCAGACTTCAGATTTCGTCCTAGATTATAGACTCTAAACTCTAGACTCAAGACTTAATCATCATCCTGGCCAATTCCGCACTCTGGTTTTCAAACTCAAGTTTGTTTCTTCTATACCCACTTGAGTTTGACGGGAGATGTTAGCGTGATTCATTATAATTGAGATTATGATTGATCATGATTTATTTTACGGATGATTGTAATTGATTTAGTACAGAATTAGATTGATTTAGTATATAATTATATTTTATTATTTTCATTTTCTGTACAACAACATTCTTCTATAAATAGAGGTTAATTCTCTTGTATACATTCATTTAGAAATATACACAAATTACTAATTTTTGTCTCCCTATTTCTGTTTCTATCATGGTTTCAGAGTCATGGTATCCATCTCGAGGAGAATTTCTAACTTAGTATCAGAGAGCTTAGGCTCTCAATCCAGACCGTCGTTGTCCACTCTATTCAGACTCCAAACTTCAGACTTCGTCCCATATTCCAGACTCTAGACTTCGTCCTAGATTTCAGACTCCAGATTTTGTCCTATATTCTAGACTCTAGACTCCAGACTCTAGACTCTAGACTCAATCATCATCCTTGCCAATTCTGCACTCTAGTTTTCAAACTCAAGTTTGTTTCTTCTAAATCCACTTGAGTTTGAGGGAGAATGTTAGTATGATTAATTATAATTGATATTATGATTGATCATGATTGATTTTAGGGATGATTGTAATTGATTTAGTATATAATTATATTTTATTATTTTTTTCTGTACAACAGAATAGGCGACAGAGAAAGCCTAGCAAAATAGGCAACAAAATAGGATCTTGGCTCTAATACTATGTGAGAAGCAGAAACATGGAGACAAGAGCGTTATTCTTTATTTATACAAGAATACTGCTATATAGAAAAGGAAAATAATAAATTATAATTATGTACTAAATTAAACTAATTCTATATTAAATCAATTACAATCATCCCTAAAATCAATCGTGATCAATCATAATCTCAATTATAATTAATCACACTATCATCCCCCTCAACTCAAGTGGGTATAGAAGAAACTAACTTGAGTTTGGAAACTAGGGTGCGGAATTGGCCAGGATGGTGATTGAGTCTAGAGTCTGGAGTTTTGAGTCTAAAGTCTGGAATCTAGGACGAAGTCTAGAGTCTAGAATCTAGGACAAAGTCTAAAGTCTGGAGTTTGGAATCTAAGATGAAGTCTGGAGTCTGAAGTCTAGAGTCTGGAGTCTATAATCTAAGACAAAAATCAGAGTCTAAAACAGAGTTTGGAATCTATGATAGTAATTGAAGTTTGGAACGGAGTCTAGAATCTAGCACAAAAATCAAGTCTAGAATAAAGTCTAGAATCTAGGACATTAACCGAAGTCTAGAACGGAGTCTGAATGAAAGTTTGGAGCAATGTCTGAATAGAGATCTAGAACGGTATTTGAATGGAGCGGACAACGGTGGTCTGGAGTGGTGTCTGAGTGGAGGTCTGGAGCGGTGTCTGAATGGAGAGGACAACAACAGTTTGGACTGAGAGCCTAAACTCTTTAATACCGTGTTGAATTAGAGGGTATTAGGTAGGGAATGAGGAAAATAGATAATATAGACTGATATTGATATTACCTTGATGTGTTGATAATGTGATACAAAAAACTAACTCAATGGTCCTATTTATACTAATACAAGACTCTTAATCCTAATTAAAGAAGGAAACAAATCAGGAAATATAATAAATAAGAAATTAATTCTAAGAGATCATCTATGATACTCTAAAATATTTTAAAATATAATAAAGATATTTTGAGATATTTTTCAAATATTCTAATACTCTCCCTCAAGCTAAAGCTTACTAAGCTTTAAGCTTTTTTACAATTACATCTAAAAGAAAATAAACTAAAAACATAATGCGACAAGCTACATTAGGACATAAATGGGGTCAATGCATCTAGGACTAAGACGGACAGGGCCAGTGCATCTAAGACAAAGCTGGGGCCAGTGCAAGTCAAGGCCAGTGCATTTGGGACAAAGTTGGGACTAATGCATCTAGAACAAAGTCAAGGCTAGTGAGTCATAAGCAACGTAAGTCACCATCAGAATGATCATCGATGGGAAAAAAAGTCACTACTAATATGATTCATCTGTGGGAATAAAGTCATCATCTAAATGATCGTTGATGGAAAGAGAAGTCCCTAGTATGATCCATTAGTGGGAAAAGAATGACATGATAAACATCAGTATTAAAGCATATGTAGAGATTGATGTATTCCCATTCTCCCCCTCAATGTTATGCTAGCATTGGAAAAGAACTAAACAATAGCCAAAACCAGAGATAACCACCACAAAGAATGCCAATATAGCCACGTGGAGGTCAAAGATGATGTAGTGAGGCAAACAAATGGCAGAGGAGCTTGGAAAGAAGGTGAAACAACCATAGGTTAATCTATAATGCCCAATAATAGAAACCCCAATACACTTAAATGTCTCTGCACAAATGTACAAGTCTGCACAGAGGTTAGTTGAAGGAGGCGAGGGCAGATCCTGGTAGAGGAGACCAAGACAAGTTAGAGGAGACTAGTGGCTGCCGGAAAGCTTTCCGGATGCCCCGGAGGAAAGGTTGTGCATGAATCTGCGCTCAAATAGTATGGGAGGCATATGGGAGCACGTGAGAAGGTGGGAGGCGCGACTTCGGTGGTTAGCCAATCGGAAGCCTATGGTGCAACTACTGAGGTCGCCGGTTGGAAAAGGTGACAGCGGCCGAGGGTGGAGGGTAGTGGCAACGATGGGAAAAATCTACAAGAGAGTGTTCACAACAGACAGCAACGAGGTAGATGGTGTTTATCACCAAGCTGGAGTGGAAACACAATTAGTCGAAAAAAATGTAAAAAGATGGTGTCAACAAGAGAACTCAGCAATTAGAGGTGGCTAATCAGAGTTCCAGATTTTTGGGAACTCGAAAGCGAAAATGACGGGACAAGTCACGGAGGATGGTACCACTCTAATACCATGTGAGATTCCAACCAAAAACTAATTGGTAGCAAGTGGAATGACCTAACAGGTATATAAACTACACTAGAAAGATTGAGGCAGACAATGTGGGACTTTAACAAGGATAATCGATAGATCATAGATGGAAAAAAAAACCTAATTAAAAAATAAAGTAGAGTGTGCAAGTTCCACAGCCTTGTTAACATCAGCATCATTACACACTATGAAAGGTGATTTTCCTCCAAGCTTCAATGTCACTGGCTTAGGATTGCTTTTTTGCAGCCAATTGGTATATAATTTTTTCTCGTGTTAGTCGATCTAGTAAAAGCTAGTTGCAAAGATCCAAAAGAATGATATATCATTTAATCAGCATGGCTTCATTTTCTTATGCATTATATGTTAAAATCAATCCCTAATGGCGGTTGGCCTCATAAGGGATTGTTCCTATAGTTCCTTGCATATTTTAGGGAGAAAGTATGGATCTTTCACTAATATGACAAGTTCATTGTTAATGAATTCAGAATTAACATGCATTTGTTTGAAGGATTACCTTTTCCATATCCTTATGACTGGCAAGAGCAGAACCAACAATTAGACCAAAACCAGACACAACATTTAGAACCCCTGGAGGAAGACCAGCTTGACACAAAATATGCATTTTAGATTGAATACAATCCAATGAAACATTATTAGCATTCCTTAGATCTACTCATTGTTAAGACTACCTCTTGAAATAGTTGTGCTGTAAATAAACCAGTCAAATGCGTTTACTCAACTATCTTTACTACGATAGTATTACCACATGTTAGTGCTGGGCCAACCTTCTATGCAAACAACAATAGAGGAAAGTTCCAAGGTATGATTTGCCCTGTAACCCCAATTAGTTCATGCAATGTTTATGCATGATAATTCCCATCAGCTGGAACCGTGAGACCATGAATTTTATCTACCCAACCTAAATTAATTAGAACAAAACTTGGTTCCAACCCTATTTAATTTGTTGTCATATGTCCATTAACTCAATTAAATGAGATTGGAAGTAACACAAGGCAACAGATTAAATGGGGTTGAAAGGAGTTCCCTTCTCCCAAGGTTGGAGCTAAGTTTTGTTCAATTAATTATGGATGGGAAATCATTAGAAAATCACATAAAATGTATGGATAAACAAATAAACAAATTAATTATTAGTCCCATTGGTCCCTTTCACCAGCATAATAATAAAGTAGACGTATGACCATGATAATTCAATTTTGGTAGCCTATTCATGAAGTTTGCCATTATTCCATGTTTCCAGTGCTGCAAGCTCATTACTATGTTTCTCAACCTTATTAGCAATGTGCAAGAGTATATGTGATCTTTCTTGTAGGGGTTATATCAATATTATATAGTTTTTTTTTCTAGGTAAAGTCAATAGCATATAGTTGATTAAAATAAATGTGTTGAGTAACAGAGGAATAAAAGATATGGCATAGGACTAGGAAGCAGAGCAAGTTCATACATATGGGGCCATCTTTGGCCATGGTCCCTCATCAAAAGCTTTTCGACCTGCAAATACTGCTCGATTGATATTATTCTAGATCGTGATCTGGGACTATGTCTGATGAATCAACCCAGCACACATACTATTGGGATCTGCTGTAAACGTCCCAACCCAGCCTTGGTGACACATTATCAGGACCTCGGAACTAATAACGATGGACCACGACATTGGGCCATAATACCAAGATCATTAGATCTGGGCAATAGATATATCCTAAAATATCTATAACTTTCAATCATAATCTTACGAAATTATAAGACCCATAGTCGATTTCAACTATTGATAACTACAATATCAACATTCCTATATTATAGGCATCCTCTCCAACAGTGAAGGGAGGACGATCTCTAATAGGATACAAATCCTAAATACCCTGCATTTAATACTAATCACATTACGATTCCATTCATGCTCTATAAATATCAGGCAAAGTCACCTTAAACAAGTATCAGTATCTCATTGCATAAACCCTACTTGTGCACTATCTGACTTGAACATTGGAATCCCTTTGCAGGTACTAACCTACACAAGGAGGAAACTACTATGACGTGTCTATCTCAGGTACAACTCAAAATCCACTTTAGAACATTGGCGTCGTCTGTGGGAAGCCATAAATTTCTATTCCCACTCAACCATTGTGAACACAAGATAGCACTCGAAAAAGGAGAGACTGTGCAAACCTTTGTGACTTGAAGACGAGGACCAATGGCGCAGCATCCTCCTCCTCCTCCCTCTGTCCCATCACCAGTTATTGAGGCCATCATTGTAGAAAACCAGTCAGCCAACGTTGAGGTCCAACGGGATGGGCACAAAACTTCACTTTTCAAAAAAACCCCAAACCCATCGCACAAGACCTTTGTGAGGGATAAACTTGTTAACCGTGGGCAGGAGGTCAATCCTAGTGGTCCATGAGCTTGAATCCCAGTCCATCAACACCTAAGATTCCCAAACGACATTGCAGAAGATCGCACATCCCATCTGGAGGGTCTGATTCTGTCTCATGTGTCCAGAAATCACCGTATAAACTCACTGCGATGACAACTGGAAGAACAGTGTCGTATACTAGAAGATTTGGAACAGTCTATGAATAATGGCCAGTCCAGATCACACCATACTAAAGAAAGGAGCAGTGTTGGTAATAATCAGAGAAGACAGCGCACTGATGTTAGGGTGTCCAATGTTGTCAAAAACAACCTAGGCCCCAACGATTAGAAGCAACCCTTCTCTGCCCAACTTATAGAGTGTAGGGTCCTAAGAAATTTCAAATTCCCACCAAATTTGGAGCTTTATGATGGGACCACGGACACTCAGGAACACATAGAAATCTACATCCAATCTATGTGCTTTTTAGAGGGATCCTTGTAACATCCCAAATTTCATAACAATAATATAATTTGTATTATACCACAGTAATCGAATTCAGGCATGCTACTAACTACTAAAACATTTCTAACATAATATATATCGACATTAAATATGAAAATATAACCCACAAATGAAAGATTATATGCATAACAGCTATATTTTTCATAAATAAAAATATCTACAAAACTCATAAACTAGGCCTCTCAAGGCACATAAGATACATGTTTTCAAAAAGAAACTACAAGATAAACTAAGCTAAGTTTTGCAAACTGCTGCTTGTAATTTACTTTCCATAAGTCTTCTTCCCTAGAATCATTATGGAAACACACACATAGGGTAAAAATAATATATTTTCAGTAGTTTCACAATAAAACATGTCATCACAATCATTCCAATCATTTCAGGGAAAAACATCAAGTAAAAACACAAATATCTCTAGAAATGTGGCAAAAGCCAAAACATCTTCCTTTCTCTTCCCGAAATAGAATTTTATTTTAAAAGTTTATATAGAAAACTCATTTCCACAAATAGTCTTCAAGTAATCATCACACTCACATGAAAAAAACATCACTTCCATTTTAGAGATAAGCAATTGCCCATACAATTGTAATGTCATGAACATGTTATGATTAGCAACTGCTTATATAATTGTCATGCTATACCAAATTATGCCTTATGTTCATGCCTATGCAGTAACCTAAAAATATAATGAATAATGTCATGATACCATTTATGAGAACCCAATTCCATGGTAATGTCATGATATGTCATGAGTCATTAGAAGTAGTGACGGAATCTCTCGCCTCAACTGCCCTGAAAAATCCTCACTTCTCGCGATTCCAAGAGTAAAGAAGAAATCACCATCTTCAACTACTCTATGATAGGAAGAAGTTGTTTGTCCTCACGCTATTAAGATTTAGGATCACCTCTGGTAGTAAGGAATCCCTCCTCAACTACCTTCCATTTAGGATAACATCTAGCAAAAGGGAATCTCTCACCTTAACTGCCAGAATAACAAGGGAGAGGAAATCCATCATCAACTCATCACTATAGTAGGGAGGGACTTGTTCCTCATCACCTACCATAGATTATCCTTAAATGTGAGGATCACATCCTTCAACAACATAGTCATTAAATACAATGATGCCAATTACTACAATAACTAGCATGTCAATTGGTTTATATTCATAACCACAAGTGTGAAATACAATGATGTCAAGTACTACAATAGTTAGCATACTAGTTGGTTTACATTCATATCATCTTAAGCATAAATAACAAAGATGATAAGTATCACAATAATTAACATACCGATTAATTTACATTCATCACATTAACACCTCATTAAATACCCCTATTAGAGTCTCATCACTTATTAAGAAGCATATAATAAAGGTCCACATAAGTTAAGAACTCCAAATTTCTAAGATAAAAACACCAGAAGATTTTGTGTTTGGGCGCTAGGTGCCTATTTTCTCAGTGCCTAGGTGCTCCGCAATAGAAACATTCCCTTGTTCCTTTTGTCATTGAGATCTTAAGTGCCCAAAACCTGAGTGATTAATCGTCGAACTCTAGAGCCTTATGGCCTTGGGCGCTTAAGTGCTCATAACCTGGGCGATTAAGTGCCTTGCACGCAGAAGCTCTCTAGCCATCAGCGATTAAGTGGCCAAAAATTGGGTGCTTAGGGGCCCAGCAACTGAAACTTCATCCACTGTTCCATTAGCTTCTAAACCAGATTTTGAGCCCCCAAAAACCACTTCCAATAGTTTTCCAACATCAACAACATCCCATTAACATGTTATACTTCTCAAAAATTGAATTCAACTTATCAACCTATGGATTTATGCTCATTTCTAACAAGAAAAATCCATTTACCAACTTGCTCATCAAGGAGGCTTATAGAAATCTACCAAGCTAAAACAAACAACCATACCTCTAACAAGTTGAAAACACTCAAACTCAACTCTTGGAGCCACGAATTAAGCCAAGAACACAATTTTGCTCATCAAACCCCTTTCCCTCTACTCATGTAACCTAACATCACACAAGGAGAAACAAAAGAGAAAGATAAAAAGAAAACTTCCCTACCTCTATTATCCACAAAGAAATGAGCTTAGAAGGTCCTCTCTATCTCTATCTTCTTCCTCCTCTTTGATTATTGCTTCTCCTCTTCTAACTTCCTTCTTCTCTTTTCCTTTGTGTTTTTCTACTCGAGCCGTGAGAGAGTAGGGGGAGAATAAGGGAAATATCTCATTAAAAGCACAGAAAAACAAGGCAGAGAGAGAGAGAGAAACATGAGGCACTTGGCCTCTTAGATATTTGACTAAATATTCGATTTGTTAAGAACATTTAGATTTCGCCAAATCAAGTCTTCTAACTTTCAACAGGTTTAAAATAAATCTAAAGATTCATCAAAAATCTTGTTTCACCATTTTTATATTTTTTTCATATTTGATACTAGTCAATCCAGCATTAAAACACACACTCAGTATGCTTAAAAATATCAAACTAACTCTGATTAACCTCAAAACTTAACTACATCATTTTTCACATATTTGTGACCTATAAACAAATTTTCCATATTTATTTATACTAACTAAGCAGTTTAAGCCAATTTTAGAACTAATAACATTTATTTTTCACACATAGTGTTACAACAAAGTGACTAAACTTCCTCAGAAGGACACAAAATTTAACAAGTTTGTTAAGTAAGTATTAGGCTACCTCTATAATCATTTATAAGTCTAACATATTTTTGAAGGTGTTACAATCCTCACAGTTGTTATGTCATGCTTTTCCTCTATCCTTGAAGAAAGGATCCCTTAGATGGGTCATGACTCTAGAATGGGGATCCTTCGTCGACTGGCCAGACCTCAAACAACATTTCTTGCTCCAATACACTACTAGAAAGGAGCAAATCAGGTCAACTGAATCTTTATCTAAGATTCTCCAAGTGCGTGAAGAGCCCCTTCGCGAATATGTTAAAAGATTCAACAAGACCTATATTAACTTAGAAAATTTTGATAACAGAATCACCCTTCATTATGCTAGGAGTGGCCTCTGAGCCAGTTCTAAGTTCTTTGCATCTTTGGTAAAGAAAAAGTTGGAGAACATGCAAGAATTTTGGCAGCGGTCCCAAAAATATATAAGCCTTGAGGAAGCAACCGAGGACTAGAGGAGATTGGAGAAAGGTAAGCCCTTGCACCAAAAAACCAATCATAACTCCTCACGAGCTTGGAATCCTTCGAAGGATAGTCCACCCCAAGGTAAATACTCTAACTACACGCCTCTGAACACCCCCGAGAAATCATCTTGAGGGAAGTACTTCAGACAGAATCCCAGGACATCAAGAGGCCACCCTATCAAAAGCCATATGCAAAAGGATCGTTCTAAACATTGTTCATGGCACAAAAGCTATGAACATGAAACTGAGGATTGCTATAAACTTGGTGATGCAATTGAGTTCTTGATCAGGGTAGGACGACTGGAACAATATGTCATCCTTGCTCAAGATAAAGAATGTTGCTATAGGTAAAAAGAAGGGAGGCACAACCCTTGTCGAAGTTTATCTCCATGCCAAAGAAGGAGGACTCGGAGCCCTAGGAGAAGATCTCAGAGTCATGAAGTTTCCCAGCAAGAATGATGAAGTCATCACAGTAAAAGGCGACTAAATTGTGGCCTGGAAATGCTATAATGAGAGCCTCAGAATTTGCAGGGTTCTCAAGAAAGCAAAAGCAGGTGTACCTAGCCTAGTCCTAGATTAGGTCAATATCCTTATGACCAAGCTAAATGTTCGAGAAGAGACCTGGAGTACCAAACCCCAGCCAGAAGGCGAAGTACTACTTATCCAACTTGGTATCAAGTCAGACTAGATCACCAAGTTTGGAAAAAACTTGGAAGACAAAGAGAGATGTCAACTGACTGAGCTCTTACTCAAAAACAAAGACATCTTCACCTGGATATCCTTAGACATGCCTAGGCTTGACCCTGCCTTCATTTGCCATTTCCTGTCTATCAGGGATCATGTGAGGTCAGTTTCTTGGAAGAAAAGGAAAGTTAGCTCAGAAAGGCAACAGGTTATTGACAAACAGGTGAAGGAGTTACTTAGTGCCAACTTTGTAATACCCTTGTAGGGATGTCACATATATAAATAAAATAAAAGAAAGATAAATAAAAACTACCCAAGTTGTAAAACATTTGTAACATAATATTGCGGGTTGTAAAATTCTCCTTGTTAAACAGAATAATATTGAATAAAATAACGCGAAAACACAAAATAAATAAACCAACATCACACATAATATACATATGGTTCTAGTTATAAGTTATACAAATAATTTACAACTATCCATATTTAAACTAAAACAATAAACAAAACAGTAAAAGTCAAAATATACAAACGCAGACGCGCCCAAGTACACATCAAAAATATCTAACCCTCTGAAGGATCACTCTCAGATGAAACTTCAGGTGATAAATATCCAGGATGCCTCGATCTTCTACGGACACGGGTCCGTGCAGTCGACACGCTACTAATCTCACTAGGCGCATCAAACATACCGCCTCAATGACGCCTAAGAGATAGCGGCAACTCCACATGTAGGTACAGCAAGGTAGAAAAGATCGGCACTCCATCAAACTCCGTACGTATGGTCACGGTCGGACGCTCACGTACGTCACCAGAGTCTACATCCTCTCGCAGACGCCGGGCTTGAGCCTCGTGAAACTCAGTTGCACGAATCCAAAGAATCTGGTAGCGTCATATCCACACAATCAATCCAATGGGTACAGATGATCGGATGGTTCTTGATCATAGAACCGATCTTCGGCTTCTTTGCTCCTCCTCCTCTTCGAGATACTCACACTCAAGAAATTTGTTCCTCTTCCTCAAACTCTTTATCACATAATTTAAAATATGGATAACACATACACGAAAGAGGTAAGACAATCTATATCACCACAAACATGGTAAAATAAGAAAACGACAATACAACGGATATAACGAGTTTATACAATATAGCATACTATAATAACATAAATCATAATATTAAATAATACAAAAACTCAATACAACAACATACAATGGTACATATGAATAAAATGGTACAGATAAATAAAATGATACAGATAGATAAAATAGAGCAAATAAATAACATTAAAATGTATAAAACATAAATATATGAAATGTGACTCAACCCTACTCCATGGAGCTAAAAATACAGACATCGAGAGAACGACCGCCAAAATCTATTAGTATTATTTGCTCAATAACTATTTCGCTGTCTCACGTTGCGTCTATAGCCCACTGTAAAAAAAAGATGTAGTGGTGTAGCACACTGTCATACGTCGTGTCACTACAAGCTTGCACTAATAGATTTCACAAGATCTTAATTAAGTATAGTGCGTGTCGAGTCCATTAGTGTGTTACCAGTTACCACGACCCAGAGGAGCGACCAACTGTCCACAAATGGAATAATCTGCACACTAATGTGTCCAAGTTCATTCGAGTTGAACCACACTACGCTTATCACACTGACAACACGATGTTATTCATCTCGTCAATCAATCCACCAATTATCAACCAAATTGGCACAACGCAATGCATGATAAAAAAAATTATGAATATGCCCTCACAGGTAAAAATTCCAAATATGCCCTCATTGGCAAAATTATGAATATGCCCTCACTGGCAAATCGCATATATATCAAGATATGTCCCACTTTGACAAGATCTTGTTCCACAATCTGTCCCAGGTCCACCACTTTGGCTTTGACGGTAAAAACTTCTTGTTTTAAATCAATCGCGTAGAAATTTTATCTCGTTTTCAAAATCTCGTCGTTTTTCTAAACGTTTTTAAATCACATAAATATATTTTACTGTTTTTAAAATCACGTACTATTTTTCAAACGTTTTCTCAATCGCGTAAAATTTTTAAATCATTTTCTTGTCCGAATTCCTTAAAAATTATTGTTTCCAATAAACAGAAATAATATTTAATACGTTTAAACTACATAGAATATTTTTCATACCGTATAAATTATATTTGCTATCTTTTCTATCTTATTTGTCTGTTTTTAGCAAAAATTTGGAGATATTTTGCTTAGAAAATATATAACAATGATTTTTCTAAGTTTTCCGTAAAAATTCCTTTTATTTATATTATAACCATTTAATTATACTTTTGAAAACTACTAACGTGCTTCAAAATATAATATGAGCTCTACGTTAGAAATTTTACAAAAGCTCTTTGTATTTACTTTTAACCACTAAAATCATTAGTTTTAACTTCTTAAACTTAATTTAATCAATTTATTTCTTCAAAACTCATTGTAGAAAAATTCCTTTTAACATATATTGCTTCTTTTTGATTGAAAATGGTTTGGAAATGATTTTAGAAATCATAAATCCTTGGCTTTGGCATGTTGGCCGAAACACTTAAAATTACCATTAGATCTCTACATTCATTTTTCTTGCTCTAAACAATTTTGCATCTTGTTAATTTTCTTAGGTTAATTAAATCACACTCTTAGAAAATTGATGAGAACATTTTGGTTCTCCTTTTTGGTTGAGGCCGTGAGCCTTAGTGGTGTGTTCTTTGGAACACTCATGCAATTCTTGACATGTTGTTCACATCCTACTATTTACACATGTATTTCTAACACATACAATATTTTTAAAGCTTGTTGACATGCATATTAATACAAATCACAAATAGGAAAGCTATTAACAAGCACACAAATGAATCCTTATGGATTCTACAATCACAAACAATTTCCATCTTCTTACCACCACCCAAGGATGATAAGATTTAAGTCTTTCTCTTACCTTAAATGAAGACAAATACTCTTTCACTCCTTTCTAGGGTTTCGGTTTTCACCCTCCAAGCTTAAACAAAAATTCTACAAGTTATAATCATGAAAGAAAGCTTAAACCATGGATCAATCATGGCTTAGAACTTTGAAAAAGAATTTAGAAATGAAAAACAAAGATTTTCACCTTCAAGGTAGAATCTTCAAAGTAGTTTTTCAAGCTCAAGATGAAAGATTTTGCAAGAACTCTCAACTAGAGATGTTCTTAGAATTGTGTTTAGGTTTAGAAAAGTTGGTTAGAAGAAATTTTGGGTGGTTGGATGGTGAAGAATGGTGTTTGGCCGAATGGTGCTTCAAGAAATCACCAATGGAGTTTGGTATTTTTGGAAGAGAGAGAAGAGAGAAAGTGTTAGGAAATTAAGTGATTTTTAGCTCTCCAAAGGCACTTGGCCGTAGACATCAAGGGCAAGGGAGGTGTCCATTAGGTTGGCTCCATCCAAGCCTTAGGATTGATGAAAGGTGAGGATTAAAACTTGATCACCAAGCTTAGCTCTCATTGGTTAATCTAAGCCTAGTCACTAAGCCTTGTCATTAAGCCTTGTCACATGCTTAGTCACATGCTCTTGAATGTTCCACCACTAATGATGTTTAATTAGGCTACTAATCCTATTAAGTTTTTACTAAATGTGGGTCCCACAAAACATTTTCGGGTCCATTACCACTTATTTGTATTGACTAATAAAATAATATTATAATATTATAAAATTATTTTATTTTACGATTAAATCTAAAAATTAAAGATTACTAAGTATCATTCAGAATTGAGTTTAGTAAGATCCCCATTTCAAGAATAATTAAAATAAGATTTCTCCAAATTTAGGAAAATATTATTTTCCTGTCCCGGAGCAAATCACACAAAAAGTTCAAATAAAATAACAGACAATATTATAAAGCAATAATTCATACAGAAAAATAACAAACAGTACAAAAAGGACACAACGGTCATTTATCCTAAAGTTGAAAAACATCAAACAGTACATTTGAGACTCAACGGTAATACCCCAAAAGTTTAAGGTGTTACAAGCTTCAACAGGGAAGTACCATATACCACATGATTATCCAACATGGTCCTGGTGAAGAAGTCTAATGGGAAGTGGAGAATGTGCATCAATTACACAAACTTAAACAAAGCCTGTCTTAAAAATCTGTACCCACTTTCCAATGTGGACAAACTGGTGGACAACTTCTCAAGTTTTCGTCTACTTTCATTCATGGATACATACTCTGGATACAATCAGATTCCAATGCACCCTGAAGACGAAGATAAGATTGCTTTCATCACTGATAAGGCAAGCTACTGCTACAGGGTTATGCCCTTTAGTTTAAAAAATACAGGGGCCACTTATCAAAGAATGATGAACAGAGTCTTTAAAGATCAAGTGGGGAAAATGCTAGAGGTTTACATTGACGACATGAGTCAAGACCCTACAAGGTGGATCTCATACCGCGGACCTCGAAGAAGCATTAGAACAACTCTGAAAGTATAACATGAGGCTAAACTCAGAGAAGTGCGCTTTCGGAGTCCAAGCAAGCAAGTTTTTGGGCTTCATGTTGACTCACTATGGAATGGAGGCTAATCCAGATAAATGTCAAGTGGTGCTTAGCATGCGTAGCCCTAAGAATATCAAAGAAGTACAACAACTGACCAATCGAATTACTATCTTCATACGTTTTCTTTCCAAGGCTGCTCACAAATCCCTCCCCTTATTCTGACTGCTCAAAAAGGGGAAGGATTTCAAGTGGACCTAAAAGTGCAAAGATGTCTTTTCTTCGCTAAAAAGCCTTCTGCCCTTTCCCCCCATACTGACGAGAACAGAACCCAGTGAGACATTATACATGTACCTTTCAGCTCATGGAGTGGCTATATGCTCAGTGTTAATCCGGGAAATGGCCAAGGGATAGAAGTCGGTCTACTTTGTAAGCAAGGTTTTGCAGGGGCTAGAACTGTGGTACCAAAAGATCGAAAAAGTTACTTTTGCACTTATCACCACGACCAAGAGACTCCGAAAGTATTTTCAATGCCATCATGTGGTGATAAGGACGGACCAACCTATATGTCAGGTGCTACACAAGCTAGACTTTATAGGAAGAATGATTGTTTAGTCTATTGAACTTTATGAGTTTGGAATCTCGTATGAGCCCCGGCTAGCAATAGAAGCCCAAGCACTCTCCAATTTTCTGGAAGAGCTTACATCAGACCTCGACGCACCAGAAGGAATTTCTTGGACCATATATGTTAATGGTTCCTCAAACCCCAAGGGAAGTGGTGCCGAGGTGATTTTGGAAAATTCTAAAGGAGTGACAGTAGAAAGCTCCTTAAAGTTTGAATTTACAACATCAAATAATCAGGAAAAGTATGAAGCATCCATCACCAGATTGACAATGGCTAAGGACATAGGAGCAGATAAAATCACACTTTGTAGTGACTCCTAACTTGTGACCTCCCAGGTCCGAGGTGACTATCAGGACAAGGAATCCCTCCTTCAGAGATACTTAGCCAAGGTACAAGAGCTCCTTAAAAGCTTCCAGGACATTAAAATAGAACACATACTCAGGGAGCAAAACTCCAGAGCTAATCTCTTATCCAAACTGGCTAGCACTAAAAGCTTGAGTAATAATCGTTCAGTCATACAAGAGACCTTCTCATAACCTTCCATCACGGACACATCTATTTCCAGGTAAAAGAACAAGAGCATACTTAGATCACCTCGACCATGGAATATTTGCAGTCCGGTATCCATCTTGAAGACCCAAAGGAAGCCTCTAAGTTAATTAAAATTGTGGTCCAATACACCAGTTATGATGGGTTGTTATACTGGCACAGATTCTCATCACCTCTCCTTAAATGTATCACAGTAAAAGATGTAGAATATGTGCTGGAAGAGGTTCACGTGGGAGTTGTAGACACCATTTTGGAGGCAAAGCCTTAGCTTTAAAAGCACTCAAGGATGGATACTTTTGACCAACGATGGAAGCTGACTTTCTTGAGCATGTCTGAGTTTGTGACAAATGTCAAAGATACTTGGACCATTATCAAGCACCACCTGAAGAACTATCCACGATATCTGTACCATGGCTATTCTATAGATGGGGTATAGATATTCTGGGTCCATTCTCCCAAGCACCTGGGCAGCTGAAGTTTTTGGTGGTAGCCGTGAATTACTTCACTAAATGGACTGAGGAAGACCCCTTAATTACTATCACTTCTGCACGAATCCAAAAGTTCACTTGGCGTCACATTATCACCAGGTTCATAATTTTAGAATCCGTTGTGATAGACAACGGGACACAATTTAAAGATAAGGGATTCAAAGAGCTTCTCACTAACCTAAAAGTCAAGCACCATTGTAGTGCTGTTGAGCATCCCAAGACAAATGGACAAGCTGAAGCCGCTAATCAGGTTATTGTCTGAGGAATTAATAGAAGGTTTGATGAAGCTAAGGGAAACTGGGCTGAGCAACTGAACCATATCCTTTAAGTCTACTAGACTATGCCTCACTCTAAGATAAGAGAAACTCCTTTGAAACTCACTTACGGATGTGAGGCAATGATCCTGGTAGAGATAGGAGAACCTAGCTGGCATCTCCAACAGTTCTTTCCTGACAATAACCCTAGATTGATTAGAGAAGACTTGGATCTTCTAGAGGAAAAAATGAACATTGCTCATATATATGACACTACCATCAAGCAGAGGACGGCGACTTGTTATAACTTGAAGGTTGTGTTGAAAAAGTTCCAGCCATGAGACTTAGTACTCCGAAAAGCAGACAAAAGGGGTAGGAATGCCTGCGAAGGGAAATTAACCCCCAATTGGGAAGGCCCCTACCACATTGTAGTCAGCATCGGAAAAGGAGCTTACACTCTGGAGACACTAACGGGTAAGCCGATCAAGAACTGTTGAAATACGGATAAACTTAGAAAGTACTATAGCTAAGTGCCCTTTAAGGTATAGTATTAGTTTACTTCACGTTTTAATATGCCCCAGCCTATGGTGAGCATATACTATGTACGGATTTTCGTCCTCAAATTACTCAATAAAATAGAGTTATCCATATACCATTATACATATTTAGAGTCTTAAGGCCCTCAAGTTGGAAAATGCCTTGAGAATGCCTTGAGCCCGTCCCATGGGACTTAACAGTTCAGGTTAAGAGAAATAATAACTCACAAAACTCATTTGAGTGTTTTAGTTGTGAGTTATGCGTCCACACCTAATCCTCAACACTTAGCCATGACCATTCTATGGTCATAAAATAAAATGGCAATGCGAATTATGACATATATGGTCCACCGTTAGGTATCCACCAAAAATGTCTTATGTCAAACAGGTTCTAAAGTGGAAAATTCCTAAGTGTCAGGCAATTTTTTATTATAAATCGTATACATTAAAGACCTCAGTTATGAATCACCTTAAATTATATCTAAGCCAAGTGGGATCCCAAGTGCCAAAATGTTTTGGACGATGGACCCTAGGCAAGGTTTTGATTTCAAAATTATTCCTAAGCCAAGTGGGATCCCAAATATCAAAATGTTATCGATGATGGATCCCGGGTAAGGTTTTGATTTCAAAATTATGCCTAAAGTCAAGTGGGATTCTAAGTGCCAAAACATTTTGGTGTAGGACCCTAGACCAAGGCCTCAATTTTAAATTATACTTAAGGCGAGTGAGATCCTAAGTGCCAAAACATTCTGGACGTTGGACCCTGGGCTAAGGTTTTGATTTCAGAATTATGCCTAAGTCCTAAGTGGAATTCCGAGTGCTTAAACATAATGGGCATTGGACCATGAACCATGGATTCCCCTCGATTGGAAATATTACTAAGTCCATTAAATGGTTTTAAAAAGCACCATAATAGGCATTAGACCCAAAATGGACAATGAAAAATAGGCAAGCATACAACACTAAGTAAATGGTGAGGAGAAGCATTTAAAAACACCCTAGAAATCAGGGGAATTGTCTTAACAAAGATAAAAAGCCCTACGCAAGGGGCAACAAAATGCAATAAAAGTGAAGGGAGGGAAAATTAGGCATCCATCCCGAAATATTTTATCAAGACTCAAATCCAGTAGGGTTAGCTCAATCTCAAGGTTGACATCCTGGACTTGGGCAACTGCACTATTGAACTGTTCAACACCAATATTAGTGTTGATGGCCAATAGTTCAATGCACTCCTCCTTTAGTTCCACTACCTTAGCCTGAAAGGTGGCATTGGCGGTGTTGGCTATATCAAATTAGGCCTTCTCACTGGAGAGCAAAAGCTTGAGGTCAATGATACGAATGATGTGTTGCAAACCAAAGTGCAGGTTCTCTCAAGTAATAAATTCTCGAGAGTCCGAGGTCAATCCACAGGGAATTGATGAAAAAAATTCTTTGAGGTAAGAAAAAGATTTTTCACAACAATAAAGGTGATAAAAATTGTTCACAAATGAAAAAGATTTGCTTGGGCTAGGAGATGGTAAGTAAATTAAGGACAAGATTAATTCTTTTTATAACTCAATTAGAATCCACACATAACGGAGATTCCAATTGAAAAATACAGCATTAAAAGTTCATTTAAGATTATATATGTAATTATATTATGGTTTCTCTAATTATCTACTAACGCCAACACTCGTAAATGGGTTCAAGCATTCATTGTGTCAATCTCTTGTCTACAACAAATCAAGATCTTAACTTTACAAGGAGGGTTTCTAAATTGATTGGAAACAAAATACAACACATATAATGATCACTTGATAATATATCATTCAAGTACAATAAAGAGATTAATCTAACCTTATTTCATTACCAAAAGCTTCACCTTTCACCCAAGCAAAATAAAAATTAGTTACTCATGAACAAGAAGAAAAAAGGAGAAAAGAAGAAGGAGATAAACATAACTTCTATTTAGAATAAAAAAAAATTACAACAAGAGAAACAAATGATACAAGAGCATAGTTATAATCTCTTAACCAAGATGCCTCTAATGAGAAACTAATACATCTTTTTATAGAGCATGAAAAGTACAAAATGACAATAGACTTGTTTAATGAGTGGTTAGATAAGTGGTTGGATGAGTGAAAAATGACAATAGAGTTATTTAATAAGTTGGTGGATGATGAGTGGATGAGTGAAAAATTATTGTCTTGCATGTGTCCCCAATTGCATCAACCAATTCAGTTGTTTTCACATGATTATAACTCTATTAAAACGTCATTATCTTGAAACGTGGCCTTCATGAGAGTTGAAGAATTTTGTCTTAGCTTTCCAATGCCACTAGTTTTAGCCTAATCCAACTCATACAACCCAATTTATGGCCTAATCTTTGCACATTGTTCAGGTTCTAGCAATAGCACCCGTGTTCTGACTTCCAAACCTAATTTGACCCACTAGACAATTGATTTAACTCTTGAAATCTCATCAAAATTGTAGATTTAGGTCTTAGATTTCATTTGGGCTTATTTTTGTATCTATTGAACTCCTACAATTCAAGATATGAGCTAATGAGTGCGCTGAGGTCAAGCTATCAAGATCAGTATTCTGGCTCTTGCTTCCACTTCAATTTAAATTATCCAAATGTGTGATTCAACTCTTGAGTTCTTCATGAGACTTGTAGAGAATTGTCTTAGCTTTCCTAAAAGACTAGACTCACATCAATTAATATTTGCAACTCAAAATATAGCCAATTTACTAAACGCTGCCAAATAAATAAATTAAGGTCAATTCATGCAATAATTCCTTCAATGATCCAATTAGGCCCATCATTAAATGTGACAAAACTAACTTAATTAAGCCTAATTGAAAGCTTAAGAAGCCTAGTGAGAGGATTATTAAATGAATAAAATATATTTCTATCAAATTATCCCACACTTAGCTTTTGCACTCTTAGGCAAAACACATAAGACCAAAACTAGGGAACAAAGAAAAACAACACAAACTCAAAAGCTAAAAACTCTAAAAGACTCAATTTCCAATGATTTTCAAGAATGCAAAAGTTTATAAGCAAGAAGAGCAACCAAAGATTCAAGGGATCAAAACATTTATGAGGTAATGTTTCTTCACATCTCAAACTAACAAGTAAGGAAACTTCAATTGAAAAGCATGAGTCAAGAATGATAGATCTTCACAATATTCACTCTCAATCTCTCAAGTGTTTAAAATGTAGATATTTCACTCAATTTGACCCATGAAAATTTGCATTACCATAAGCTTTCTTATCTTCTACTTCTCCACTACTCAGAACACATACACGCACAAATCAAGAGGACTTTATTCAAGGTTATAATGGGGTCAAGGTAAAGGAAGGGGTAATATGGATATGACAAGTTAAATACTAAAGAGAATAAAAGAGCATTAGGGTTAAGTTCAAATAACAAACATGAAAAGTTCATCCCAACATAATGAAAATTCCTTTTACATATTCTTTTCCCTTCCCTTTTTGCCTTGTTAGCCTTTCTTTACACATTTTTTTTTACTTAACTTTATTTAGAATAAAAAAAAATTACAACAAGAGAAACAAATGATATAAGAACATAGTTGTAATCTCTCAACCAAGATGTAAGATTTTACAGAAGATTCATTAAGGACTTTAGTATCATATCTAGACCATTATATAATCTTCTAGACCATTATGTCACAAATTGCTGCAATGAAAATTTTATAGGAAGTTTATCCTCGATTCATAAAAGGCTTTTAAACCGTTGCTGGACGTAAAACTAGAGGAAGATGTGAGCCACAATCACAATAACATGCATGTATTATCTTGTTCATCTCAATCTATATATATACAAAAAAAAATCTATATTTCTTAATTTCAAACTTTACTGACAATAGTCAACCTACCTATATAGGTGTTATCATTACTTTTTCCATTCTTTTCCCTATTTAAACACTTTATTTTCTTCACTTTCATCTAACTTATAATCATTCAAAGGGAGGGTGAGTATAGAAATGGAGGGAGCTTCTGTTCATTAATTTACAAATATTTGTGTATTTTGTAAGTCAAGTTTTGGGAAGGGTACAGAGTTTGTAAATGCAGCAAGCACTCTTGGTCGAACACTTGCTGCGAGGAACATTCATGTAGTATATGAGGGAGGTAACATTGGGTTAATGAGGGTTGTATTAATCTCTGCACATCTAAGAGGTGATCAAGTTTTAGGTATCATTCCTAGAGCTTTAACTCAAAAGAACATAACTGGAAAGACAATTAGGGAGGAACTACGAGTATCCTCTATGCATGGACAAATGGCTAAAATGCTTGAAAATTCCAATGCATTCATTACCTTATCAGGTGGCTATGGTACTTTGACAGAAGTTTTTTAAATTGTCTCTTAGGCCCAACTGAACATCGACCATAAACCCATAGGTTTATTGAAATTTAATAATTTCTTTGATGGTTTGTTATATTTTCTTAACCATGTTGTGGAACAGAACTTTATCACACCTTCGGTAAGATAAATCCTTATCTCTACTTCCACTATTGATGAGTTAATTGATAAATTACTAGCTTTTATTTATGAACCTGATCTAGTAATAACTCATATAGATTAGTCAGAAGGAAGCAGCAAGGAACACGGGACTGATCTGACACTCCATCTATAACTTATATTTACCTTTGGTTTTATTTATCGTACTTTGTTTCTGTTTAAATTTGTGTTAGGTTTTTCTTTTCAATAATTGCCACAATAGGTAATATCTTTTATCATTTACTAATCTATATTTTAACATTAAGGATGATGTTGTGATCTGATTGGGGGGAAAGGATAGTTGACATAAAAAAAAATTGGGAAGTATTTTTATTGGTATAATTGTCAGCAACTTACTAATAACAAAACCAATTAAGTATGACAGAGTAAGGAGTAATTTTTCTCTTAAGGTAATTTACTATTGAGAAGCATCTAAATTGAGGAAGTAACTATTTTGTGTTAATTTGTTGAAGTAACCAAGTGTTGTCATTCGATTTCCTTTGAAAGATTCAAGTGAATGCACTCTCACATCCTTTGAAGCAATTGAAATTCAGGGATCATAATATGATTGAATAAATTATCTTATTTCTTAAATTTCAGATGCTTGGTTATGGATGTTGAATTGGTGGATTGAGAATGATAGATATATGCCTTGTGAGATTTTAAACCTATTGATGAATGGATTGAACATTTGTATCATTTTCTTCTTTCTTGTATGATTTTTCACTCATAAAATTGTTACTTTAGAACTTGCTTTGATTCTTTTTGAGGTTACATTTTCACATGCATACATAAACATGATTGAGACATTTTTTTCTTGAAATAACTACTTTAACTAAAGAGCCAACCTTGCATATTTTCCTTTACTTAACCTCTTTAAGCTTATTTAATCATTCCTTGTTTCTAACTCATTACGTGCCTTAAATGAAAAATCATGTTCTTACCCAACCTTAGGGAATCAGAGAGCATTGGCCTTGTTATTGGATAAGTTCTTGAACAAGTGTGGGGGAGTGTGTGCAAAATGGTTAGTGAAAAAGGAAAGAGTGACCAATTGAAAAAAAAATACAAACAAACAAACAAACCAAAAAATATAAAAAAAATGAATATAATTAAAAAAAATGTGTAAAGAAAGGCCAACATGGCAAAAAAAGGAACATAAAAGAATGTGTAAAGAGAATTTACATTAGGTAGAGTTGGGGTGAACTTTCATGATTGTATTTGAATTCAACCCTAATGCTCTTTTATTCTCTTTGGTATTTAACTTTTCATATTCATATTACCCTCCCTCCTTTACCTTGACCCCATTATAACCTTGAATTAAGTCCTCTTGATTTGTGTGTGCATGTGTTTTGAGTAGTAGAGAAGTAGAAGATAAGCAAACTTATGATAGTGCAATTTTTCATGGGTTTAATTGAGTGAAATACCTACCTTTCAAACACTTGAGCGATTGAGAGTGAATCTTGTGATGATCTATCATTCTTGACTCATGCTTTTCAATTGAAGCTTCCTTGCTTATTGGTTTGAGATGTAAAAAAATGTTACCTTATAAATGTTTTGATCCTTGAATCTTTGGTTGCTCTTCTTGCTTATAAACTTTTGCATTCTTGAAAATCATTGGAAATTGAGTCTTTTAGAGTTTTTAGCTTTTGAGTTTGTGTTATTTTTCTTTGTTCCATAGTTTTGGTCTTATGTGTTTTGTCGGAAGTGCCAAAGTTAAGTGTGAAGGAATTTGATAGTAATATATTTTATTCATTTAATAATCCTCTCACTGGGCTTTTTAAGCTTTCAATTAGGATTAATTAAGTTAGTTTTGTCACATTTTATGATATTGGGCCTAATTGGATCATTGAATGAATTATTGCATGAATTGACTTTAATTTGTCTATTTAGCAGCATTTAGTAAATTGCTATAATCTGAGTTGCAAATATTTGATTGATGTGATTTTGGTCTAGTAGAAAAGTTAAGACAATTCTCTACAAGTTTCCTGAAGACCTCAAGAGCTGAATCATACGTTGAATAATTTAAATTAAAGTGGAAGCAAGAGCTAGAATGTTGATCTTGACAGCTTGACATCTGCGCACTCATCACCTCATTTCTTGAGCTATAAGAGTTCAATTGACACTAAACTAAGTCCAAATAAAATCTAAGACCCAATCTGCAACTTTCATGAAGAACACGAGAGTTTAATCAAATGTCTAGTGGGTTAGATTGGGTTTGGAAGTTAGAACACAGGTGCTATTGCTAGAACTTAAACAATATTCAAAGATTGGGCCATAAGTTGGGTTGTAGGAGTTGGATTGGGATGAAACTGGTGGCATTGTAAACCTAAGACAAAATCCTTCAACTCTCATAAAGACCACTTTCCAAAATGATGATGTTATGACAGAGTTATAGTCGTGTGAAGACAGCTGAATTAGTTGGTGCAAGTGGGAAACAAGCATGACAATAATTTTGCTTTCATCTACCCATCATCCACCCACTCATTAAACAACTCTACTGTCATTTTTCACTTATCCACTCACTCATTAAACAACTTTATTGATATTTTCTACTCATCGACCTACTCATCCACCCACTCATTAAACAACTATTGTCATTTTTCACTCATCCAACCACTTATTAAACAAGTCTATTGTCATTTTGTACTTTTCATGCTCTATAAAAAGCTGCACTAGTTGCTCATTAGAGGCATCTTGGTTGAGGGATTACAACCATGTTCTTGTATCATTTGTTTCTCTTATTGCAATTTTCTTTTGCTTTAAATAAAAGTTATGTTCATCTCCTTCTTCTTCTCTCTTTCTTTCTTCTTGTTCATGAGTAATTAATTTTCATTTTGCTAGGGTGAAAGGTTGAAGCTTTTGGTAATGAAATAAGGTTAGATTAGTCTCTTTCTTGTGCTTGAATGATATATTATCAAATGATCATTATATGTGTTGTATTTTGTTTCCAATCAATTTAGAAATCGTCCTTATAAAGTGGAGATCTTGATTTGTTGTAGACAAGAGATTGGCACAATGAATGTTTAAACTCATTTACGAGTGTTGGCGTTTGTAGAAAATTAGAGGAACTATAATATAATTATATATATAATCTTAAATGAACTTTGAATGTTGTATTTCCGATTGGAACCTCCGTTATGCATGGATTCTAATTGAGTTATAAAAAGAATTAATCTTATCCTTAATTTACTTACCAAGAGTGGATCTCCTAACCCAAGAAAATCCTTTTCATTTGTGAACAATTTTTATCACCTTTATTGTTATGACAAATCTTTTCCTTACCTCAAAGAATTTTTTCATTAATTCCCTGTGGACCGACCTCGGACTCTCGAGAATTTATTACTTGAGACAACCTACACTTCGGTTTGCAACACTTCATTCATATCAAGTTTTTGGCACCGTTGTCGAGAATTAATCTAACTTTATTTTATTATCATATTTTTTGGCGTCGTTGCAGGGGACTTAATTTGAAGAACAAATTTATTGGGGTTTTCTTTTTTTAAGTAAACTTCGTCATCTGGTATATTCTTTCCTTACTCTTTTAATATTATAGTTGTATTATATTTGATTGTTGGTTTATATAATCTAGTTGTTAATATTTAATGGTCGACTTATACTGCCTACTTGTACATTTTCTTTTCTATTTTAAGTCACTTATTTATGCTTAATTGGTATTGTGATTCAAATTTTGGTCGTTTGGTTAAAACTAATCCTAGTACTTTATATATTGATTTGTTTGATTCACAGTCACACACATTAGACACAATAGTTGAAAATGAAAGTGTACATGATGAACATGAAAATCAACCATTGCAAATCATGCATGAATATTTGTAACCACCTCGAAATTCTAGTCCATCATGTTTTATCTTTTCACTCAATGCTAACAATTTTAGATTTAAGTCGAGTATGATTTCATTACTTCCTAATTTCCATGGTTTAGAATCTGAAAGCCCATATTTACATTTAAAAGAATTTGAGGTAGTAAGTATCACTTTCATTGATCAAAATTACACTGAAGAAATTGTTAAGCATAAATTGTTTCCTTTTTCGTTGGAAGATAAAGCAAAAACTTGGCTTAATGTTTTGAAACCAAGATCAATTAGCACATGGCAAGAAATGTAAAGAGAGTTCTTAAAAAAAATTGAACACATAAACCAATGCTTTGAAAAGATAAATCCAATTTTTTTTCCAAAATTCAAATGAAGCATATTTTTAATGTTGTGAACATTTTAAAGATTTGTTAAATTCTTGTCCACATCATGGTTTTGAAAGCAACCACAGGAAGTCCATGATGAAAAGGAGGAAGTTGACGGGATGGAGGCCATTATAGATTATCATCTTCAAACCAGAAGCTCTTCTGACCCATTAGAAATTTGTTTAATCAATTCATTCGACTCAGGTATGTAATTAGATGATGATATTTCTTAAATATGTTCTTTGCTTGATTGTACACAGGTAATGGAATACAAAGGATAGAAGCCGAGATTCGAAGAGTTAAAACCTATAAATGATAATAACCATGAAGAAGTACCCACATTGGAACTAAAGTCATTACCTGTTGGGTTGAAGTACACATTTTTGGGATAAAAACAAAGTTTTCCAGTAGTAATTTCCTAGACCCTTACTAGAGAACAAGAAGGTATGTTAATAGAAGTACTTAAAAGGCATAAAAGTGCAATTAGATGGACATTAAAGGACATAAAAGTCATTTATCCATTAATTTGTACACATAAAATATATTTAGAGGATAATGCTAAAACATCTCAACAACCTCAAAGAAGATTAAATCCACACATAAAAAAGGTAATTAAAGCTGAAGTTCTCAAATTACTTGATGTTGGAATTATCTACCCTATCTCTGATAGTCAGTGGGTAAGCCCTACACAAGTTGTGCCTAAGAAATCTGGAATAACAGTGGTTGAAAATGAAAAAGGTGAATTAATACTTACATGATCTCATCCAATTGGCGTTTGTGCATTGATTTTAGAAAATTAAATGCTGCTACTAGGAAAGATCATTTCCCCTTACCATTTCTTAATCAAATTATGGGAAGGGTAGTAGGACATCACTACTATTGTTTTCTTGATGGTTATTCAGGCTATTATCAAATACTCAATGCATTAGAGGATCAAGAAAAGATCACTTTTACATGTCTCTTTGGTACTTTTGCATACAAAAGAATGTATTTTGGCCTTTGTAATGCTCTAGCAACATTTCAAAGATGCATGCTAAGTATTTTTAGTGATATGGTTGAGCATTATTTAAAGGTTTTCATGGATGACTTGATAGTTTATGAAAATTCATTTGAAATTTATCTTGATAATTTAGAAAAAGTTCTTAAAAGATGTGAAGAAAAAGGATTTGTGTTAAACTGGGAAAAACGTCATTACATGGTTACCTCGGGAATAGTCTTAGGTCGTGTGATATCTTCTAAAGGAATTAAAGTTGATAAGGTCAAAGTTGAATTAATTGTCCCATTTGCCTTCACAAAAAATAGTCAAGGAAATTCGTTCATTTTTAGGATATGCTGGATTTTACAGAAGATTCATTAAGAACTTTAGTGTCATATCTAGATCATTATGTAATCTTCTAATAAAAGATGAATCTTTTGATTAGACTCAAGAATGTCAAAAATCTTTTAAAAAATTAAATGGTCTTCTGACATCTACTCCTATCATGCAAATCCCTGACTAGTCTCTGCCTTTTGAGTTGATATACGATGCTAGTGATTTTGTTGTTGGTGTTGTTTTAGGCCAAAGAATGAAAGGTAAGCCTCATGTAATTTATTATGTAAGTCGAACTTTAAATAATGCACAAATGAATTACATCACTATTGAGAAAGAACTACTTGTTGTAATTTTTACATCGGACAAATTTCAAGCTTATTTAATTGGTTTTTTTTCACTGATCATGTTGCTGTTAGATATTTAATGTCTAAGCAGAATGCTAAACCTAGGTTGATATGGTGGATCTTGTTGCTTCAAGAATTCAACATCACAATAAAAGATAAGAAAGGAGCCAAAAATATTATTGCAGATCATTTGTCCAGACTTACGACAGGCTTACCTTTTGATATCACACCTATCAATGATTCTTTTCTCAATAAATTTTTATTTTCCATCAATTTCATACCTTAGTTTGCTAACATAGTTAATTTTCTTGTAACAAGAAAGAAGTCGCCTCAATGGACGCACCAAGACAGAAGGAAATTTTTTATTGAGGTAAAAAAAATTTATTGGGATGACCTATATTTGTTCAAGTATTGTCCTGATCAAATCATTCAGAGATGTGTGCCCGACAGTGAGGTAAGTAGTGTCATTAAATTTTGTCACTGAGAAGCAAATAGAGGTAACTTTTCTTCAAAGAAAACAACTGCGAAAATCTTGCAGTGTGGATTTTATTAGCCCACTTTATTTAAGGACGGCTATACCTTTTGTAAAAGTTATGAAAACTGTCAGAAATTGGGTTCCATTTCTAAACAAAACATGATGCTCTGAACCCTATCCTTGTCATTGAAATTTTTTATTGTTAGGAAATTAATTTCATAGGTCCATTTCCATCATCTCTTGGATTTGTGTATATTTTAGTTGCAGTTAATTATGTCTCAAAATGGATTGAGGTGATTCCATGTCAAAACAATGATCATAAAATTGTCCTTCAATTTTTAAAAGAAAATGTCTTTAGTTGATTTGGAATCCCTCAAGTTATCATCAGTGATGGGGGAACACATTTTTGTAATAAACTATTTGAATCCTTAATGAAGAAATATGGCATTACCCACAAATTTGTCACCTCTTATCACCCTCAAACAAGTGGAGAAGTGGAATTAGCAAATAAGGAGATTAAACAAATTTTGAAAAAAATGATAAACCCAAATCGTAAAGATTGGTCTTTAAGACTAAACAATGCACTTTGGGCGTACCATTTTTTCAAAATTTGTTTAATCTCCCTATTTGCTAATTCCACTTATCCACTTATTTAAGGGTGATAAGGGGTAGCAATTTTGTGGGTAATGCCATATTTTTTCATTAATGATTCAAATGGCTTATTACAAAAATGTGTTCCCCCATCGCTGATGATAGCTCGAGGGATTCATGAAGCTTGATTTGAAGAGTGGATCATTATATTGTCACAATTGAGAAGATTTGTTACATATTCTTTTCCCTTCCTTTTTTGTCTTGTTGGCCTTTCTTTACACATTTTTTTATATTCATTTTTTTGTTTTTTTTTTCAATTAGTTACTTTTTCTTTTTTCACCAACCATTTTGCACATACACCTCCACATTTGTTCAAGAACTTACCCAATAACAAAGCCAATGCTCTCTTATTCTTTAAGGTTGGGTAAGAACATTGTTTTTCATTTAAGGCACATAATGAATAAGAACAAGGAATGGTCAAATAAACTCAAAGGAGTTGAGCAAAGGAAAATATGCAAGGTTGACTATGTAGTTAAAGTAGTTATTTCAAGAAAAAATGCCTCAATCATGTTTATGTATGCATATGAAAATGTAGTCTTAAAAAGAATCAAAGTTCTAGAGTAACAATTTCATGAGTGAAAAATCACACAAGAAAGAGGAGAATGATGCAAATGTTCAATCCATTTATCAATAGTCTCAAAATCTCACAAGGCATATATCTATCATTCTCAATCCACCTATTCAACATTCATAACCAAACATGTGAAATTTAAGAAAGAAGACAATTTATTCAATCATGCTATGATCCCTGAATTTCAATTGCTTCAAAGGATGTGAGAGTGCATTCACTTAAATCTTTCAAAGGAAATCAAAGGATAACACTTTGTTACTTCCATAAATCAACACAAAATAGTTACTTCCTCAATTTAGATGCGTCTCAAGAGTAAATTTACCTCAAGGGCATAATTTACTCCTTACTTTGCCATCTTTAATTGGTTTTGTTGTTAGTAAGTTACTGACAACTATACCAATAAACATACTTCCTAATTTTTTTTAAAGTCAATTATCATTTCCCCCTAATCAGATCACAACAGTGTTCTCCATGTTAAAATATAGATGAGTAAAGGATAAAAGATATTACCTATTGTGGCAATTATTGAAAAGAAAAACCTGACACAAATTTAAACAGAAACAAAGTACGATAAATAAAATTAAAGGTAAATGTAAGTTATAGATGGAGTGTCAGATCAGTCCCGCGTTCCTTGTTGCTTCTGTCTGACTAATCTATCTGATCTATTGCTAGACCATGTTCATAAATAAAAGCTAGTAATTTATCAGTTAATTCATCAACAATGGAAGCAGAGATAAGGATTCATATGCCGAAGGTGTGATAAAGTTCTATTCCACAGCATGGTCAAGAAAATATAACAAACCATCAAAGAAATTATTAATTTTAACAAACCTATGGGTTTATGGTGGATGTTAGTTAGGCCCAAGAGACAATTTAAAAACCTTCTGTCAAAGTACCATAGCGACCTGGTAAGCCAATGAATGCATCAGAATTTTCAAGCATTTTTCTCATTCGTCCATGCATAGTTTATACTTGTAATTCCTCCCCAATTATCCTTCCAGTGATGTTGTTTTGAGTTAAAGCTCTAGGAATGATACCTAAAACTTGACCGTCTCTTAGATGTGCAGAGGTTTATACAGCCTCCATTAACCCAATGCTATCTCCCTTATATATTAGATGAATGTTCCTCGCAGCAAGTGTTTGACTATGAGTGTTTGCTACGTTTACAAACTTTGTACCCTTCCCAGAACTTGACTCACAAAAAACATAGATATTTGTAAATCGGCAGAAGCTTCCTTCATTTCTATACTCTCCCTCCCTTTGAATGATTATGAGTTCGATGAAAATGAAGAAAATGGAGTGTTTAAATAGGGAAAAGAATGGAAAATGTAATGATATCACCTATATGGGTAAGTTGGTTGTTGTTGTAACACCCCTTTGGAGGATGTCACACATAAAAGAAAATAAAAGAAATAGAAATAAAATCTACCCAAGTTGTGAAACATTTGTTAAATATTATTACGGGTTGTAAAATAATTCCTGATAGACAGAAATATGTAATAAAAAGATAATGCGGAAAATACAAAATAAAAAAAAACATCATCACTAATAATATACATATGATTAAGTTATAAACTGTACAAATAATTTACAACTAAGACTACAACTATTTAAACAAAAAAAGAAAGAAAGCAATAAAAGAGTTAATATATACGTACATACTGTGCCCAAAAAAAAACATCATAGTTATCTAATCCTCTGATGGATCACTCTCAGCCTGAAAATGATCATCAGGAGATAGATATCCTGGATGTCTCGACACACGGCGATAACGGGATCGCGCAGTCGATACGATGCTTATCTCACTAGGCTCAGGGTTTTCAGCACCCCAATAACGCCTAATGGATAAGGGTAACTCTAAGTGCAGAAATAACGTCGTAGTCATGAAAGCTCTTCATCAAAACGTTGACGTAGGATCACGGTCACACGCCCCCGCATTGGAATCACGATCTCCTCGTAGATGTCAAGCCGAGCACCTCCATGAAATGCTCTATGAATCCCAAAATCCTGGCGTCGCCATCCCACACAATCAATCCAGAGGATATGGATGATTGGATGATTCTTGATCGTAAAAGCGGTCCACGCTCCGATCTTCTCCTCCTCCTCGGGTACACGATCTCAATAGGTGATCCTCTTCCTCGAAGTCTTTACGCGTAAAATAAATAAACAGAAAATACATATAACAAAGAGGTAAGACAACATAAAATCATCACAACATGGCCAATAAGAAGATGACAAACAATATATATTGTCCATGCAATACATAAGGCTTTAACAATTATAATAACAGTTTGAAGTAAAATTTAGATATCATAACAATATATCACAGCATAGATAAAACCTCACAGATAAAACAAGAAAGATAAGAATAAACAGATAAGATATAATAACCAAATATAATAACAATAACCAGATAAAATAAACAAATAAAATACAGATAAACAATAAATAGATAAGATGGAAACAAATAGACATAGAGATAAATAATATGACAAAATCCTACTCCATGGAGCTAAAGAAAACACAAGTATCAGAGAGAGGAATGACTCGCAAAATCTAATAGTACCACGGCTGCCCCACCAACTACTTTGTTGTCACACGTTTTAGTCCCACGACACAGAATCCATCAATCCAGGCGTGGTGTAGTTTCATCTCACGTTGTGGCTACTTTGCAAATGTACTACTAGATTTCACCAATCTCGATTAAATATAGTGTATGTTGAGTACCATAGTGCGCTATCGGTTTACCATGTGGGTAATGGAGCTACCAATTTCACACGTGTGGGATCCCATACACTAAAGTCTCCAAGTTCATTAGAACAATGAACCACACTACGTTTATCGCATCGACAACACGATGTGATTCGTCTCGTCAACCAACCCACCAAATACATGGCACACATAACGTGATAGATGGAAAGCACTGACGGTTCACATTTTTCCGACAGCAGATATAGTCTCAAAAGCCTATACGGGTTCACATTTTCCCGACAGCATATAAATTTTCAAAAGTCTCAGACGGGTTCACATTTTCCCGAAATAGATTTTTACGGGTTCACATTTTCCGACAAGATAAAGATAGTAACGGTCAATCGCGTAGAAATTTTATCGCGTTTTCATTTTCGTCGTTTTTATAAACGTTTAAAAAATCGGGTAAAAATATTTTTTTTTTTAAAATCGCGTAGCATTTTTAATTTTTTTTTTTTCAATCGCGTAGGATTTTTAAATCATTTTCTTATTTGAATGCCCTTAAAATTCGTTTAAACCAACGTCCAAATAGTACTTAGTACATTTAAACTAACGTAGAATAATTTTACCGCATCTTGTCTTTAGGATATTTTTACTATCTTATTGGTTTATTTTTACTAAAAATTGAAAAGATTTTGTTTAAAATATTATAATAATGGTTTCTAAATTATCCATAAAATTTCCATTTACCTAATTTTTTTTTAACCATATCATTTAATTCTTTTTGAAATCTCTAACATGCTTCAAAACCTTAAGTGAGCTATATGTTAGAAAATTCTCAAAATTTCGTATTTTACTTCCTAATGATAAAATTACTAGTTTTAATCCTTTAAGCTTAATTCTACTCAATTTGTTTCTTCAAAAATCATTATAGAAAATTTCTTCTTAACTTGTATTGTCTCTTTTTTTTTTTGATTGAAAAAGGTTTGAAACTAAGTTTAGAAACCATGATAACCTATGTTGGCATGTTGGCCAAATTTCGTAAAAAAATTTTCATTTGATTTCTAAATCATGTCAAAGGTATTATCTTATCTAAGTTCATTAAATCATGTTATAAAATAATGATTTTGAATCAAATAAATCCTTTAGGCATGTTGGCCCAAAATTTACTAAATCTTTACCATTTGATTTCTAAATTCCTTTTCTTTGATCAAATCAATTTGAAACCTTCTTATTTCTCCTAATTAATTAAGTTACACTTTAGGAAAAATTAAGAGAACATTTTGGTCCTCACACTTTGTCATTGCCGTGAACTAGGGAATATGTTCTTTGGAACACTCATGCAAATTTACACATGTTATTCACATCTTATACCTTATCATACAATTTAACACATGCATTTATATTTCTAACACATGCAAAATATTTCTAACACATAAAACCTAAATTAAAGCTTATAGACATACAATCAAAAGCTAATAGACATGCAAAATTATTACAATCACTAAACAAAAAAGCTACTAACATACAACATCTAAGCTACTAGTAACCACAAAAATTAACAAATACACATTAATAAACACACCCACAACCGAATCCTTATGGATTCTACAAACAATCCATCTTCTTACCACCATCAAGGGATGATAAGAATTGTCTTCCTCTTACCTTAAATGAAGACAAATGATTAGCTTTCACACCTCCTATGGTTCGATTTTCACTCCACCAAATACCTAAAAATCTCAAATAAAATCTACATGTTATTAACCATGAAAAAAAGCTAAACCATGGAGAAATCATGGCTTAGAACTTTGAAAAAGAAGAGAGAAAAGAAAAATATGATATTTCACCTTCTAGGTCAAATTTACAAGGTTGATTTCAAGCCCTTAATGGAAGATTTTGAAGAAACTTCCAACTAGAAAGGTTCTTAGAATAGTGTTTAGGTTAAGGAAACTTGGTTAGAAAAATTTTTGGATGGTTGGATGATTAGGAATGGCTCTTGGCCGAAAATGGTGAAGAAGATGAACAAGAATGGTGGCTAGGGTTTTGATGAGAGTGAAGAGAGAAAAGTGATGAAGGAGAAATGTGATTTTGGTCTTCAAAGGCCTCTTGGCCGTACACATCAAGTGAGGTGCAAGGTGGGCACCTTGCTTGGCTTCATCAAGCCATTGGATGAATCAAAGGTCAAGATCAAGCCTGGTGAGCAAGCTTGATTCCCATTGGTTGGCTCTTGGTGACTCACATGCCTGAGAGACATTAAATTTAAAAACCTGAGTCACTAAAAGTACCATTCGAAACCGCTACGGTGATTAATTGCTACCGATCTAACCGTTTACTAGCATTGTTTTCAAAATATTTCGGGTCCATGTCACTAAATTTTACCGACTAATAAAATAATATTATAATAATATAAAATTATTTTATTTGTGATTAAATCCTAAAAATTAAAAGCTTTAGGAATCATTACGGGTTAAGTAAGATCCCCCATTCTAAATAATAAAATAAGATTTTCCCGGCCCAGAAAATATTAACCCGCCGAGCAAATCACACAAAAAGTCCATATAAAATTAGATGAATGTTATCGGACATTAAATCAAGAAGAAAACAATTAAAAACAAAGAAAAAGCAAAGTGTTTGCTACGTTTGGGACAAACGGTCATTTTCCCGTTTTTTCCCACAACGTAGGTAATCGTCCAAAACGTTCAAATAAAAAATACATAGATATTTGTATATCTTTCAAAAAAATCGATGGCTCGAGAAAAATTTTTATTTTACCGTCTCAACAAACTACGTAAAACGATCAAATAAAATTTGAATGATTATCGTAATTGTTTTCATACAAAAATCGAGAAAGAAAAATAGGGACACAAGTGTCATTCATAAAAAAGAATGGAAAATGTAAAAATGATATCAGAATATTTTCTAAAAATTGGGGCGTTACAGTTGTCATAAAAGTTTGAAATTAAGAAACATAGATTTTTTTTCTTTTTTATTTTAATTTATTTTATTTTATTTTATTTTATAAAAGAAAATGAGAGCTAGAACCAGTCCAAAATTGGAGGCTAGGCTATGACGCTTATTTATTCAACAAAGATGGCATAGCCTTAGACTGCGTGTCATCAGTGCAATTTTACTTGTAGGCCTTCCGCTTATGGAATACCAATTCCAATACCCATGTGGATTCAACGAAGAACCCATCTTCTAAGAAATATGAAACTCCGCCATAACTAGGACTTGCTAATTTGGAGCCCAGCAAATTAATGCCAGAGCAGACCTCAGAGATTATTTCACGTAGACAATAAACAAGTGTCTAAATCTATTGACCAACACTTCAATGGAGCCTAAAAGCTTAGCTTGGGAACATTGAAGATGGCTTTCTATAAAGTGTGGCACACGAATCTTATTTACAGACTGGGATGCGAAGGTCTCCTCCTGAGTTTTCCTGATCTAATTAAAGACCAGGTACAATCGAAGTTTCACCCTCCTTTTTTTTAGATGAACAAGATAATAACATAAATGCTGTTATGATTATGGCTCACATCTTCCTCTAGTTTTATATCCAGTAACGGCTTAAACACCTTCTATGAGTCAAGGATAAGTTTCTTATCCAATTTTCTTATAAATTGGTAAACAGGGTCTTTTAGGGTCAAATTCCCAAGACTATAACGTTTAAGTTCATCTCTGAAGAGATTCCACAAATTAAGAAGTTCACAATGCACAACTCCATAAGAATGCGTCTTAAAATTCAATAAGATATCATCTAATGACTCCTTACTCAGTCCATTCTTAATAAAGTATATTTTATCTTTTCGATTTGCGAAAATCATTCCCAAAGAATGACATCGCTTGTTATAATTTCATTATGCACATTTATGAAACTTGTAATCTTTCTGTCCTTTCCCTTTTAGAATATAAACTTTTACCGGGACCTGGCATGTATGAGTCAAATGAATTTAAAAATTCAACTGCTAAATGGACCTTTGCTTCGATTATCCAAGGTATATCTTCCGGGATGCCCTTATGCATTAACATTCTCAATCTTTCACACCTAACTTTGTAGATTTTTGTTAGAGCATTTTGAGGAAGAGAATGAAAATATTTTCTAAAATTCGAGAGAATGACATCCATTTTAAAAGAGAAAGAATCAATTATTATGGGAAACTAAAAAACAAACCGTCTTGAGAGCCACGGAATATCGTTATCTGCTGCTTAACCGGTGCCATAAAGAACTTCAAAAAGAAAGCCACAAAATTAAAATAAATTCTTCTCATAACATGATTTAGAAAGGGAAATGGATTCTACCTCAGCAACTTGATTTTTCAAAAATCGTTTGAGTCTTTATCCATTGACCTTAAACACATTACTATTCATCTAGTTCTCAATGTCTATGGCCCCATGAGGATACACATGTTTGGCAACAAAAGGGCCAGTCCACCTAGATCTCAATTTTCTAGGGAATAGGTGAAGACGAAAATTATAAAGTAAAACTTTTAGACCAATTTCAAATTATTCTCTCAAAATTGATTTGTCATGAAAAGCTTTTGTTCTAGCTTTATAAATTTTTGAGTTTTCATATGCATCATTCCTCAATTCCTCAAGTTTATTTAATTACAATTTGCGTAACTTGCAAGCATCATCAAGGTTTAGGTTGAAATCTTTAATGGCCCAAAATGCACTATGCTCCAATTCTACAGGCAAGTGACAAGGTTTTCCATAAACTAACCAATAGGGTGACATGCCTAAAGATGTTTTGAAAGCAGTACAGTAAGCCCAAAGTACATCGTTTAGTCTTAAAGACCAATCTTTACGATTTGGGTTAACCATTTTTTTCAAAATTTGTTTAATCTCCCTATTTGTAATTCTACTTATCCATTTGTCTGAAGGTGATAAAGGGTGGCAATTTTGTGGGTATACCATATTTTTTCATTAAGGATTCAAATGATTTATTGCAAAAATAAGTTCATTCATCACTGATGATAGCTTGAGGGATTCCAAATTGACTCAAGACATTTTCTTTTGAAAATTTAAGAACAGTTTTATAATAATTGTGTCGGCATAGAATCATCTTAATCTATTTTGAGACATAATCAACTACAACCAAAATATACATAAATCTAAATGATGATGGAAATGGACCCATGAAATCAATTCCTCAACAATAAAAAATTTCAATGACAAGAATAGGGTTCAGAGGCATCATGTTTCGTTTAGAAATAGAACCCAGTTTCTGACAATTTTCATATTTTTTTGCAAAATGTATAGCTGTCCTTAAATAAAGTGGACCAATAAAATCCACATTGCAAGATTTTTACAACTGTTTTCTTTGAAGAAAAGTGACCTCCACATGCTTCTGAGTGACAAAATTTAATGACACTACCTACCTCACCGTCGAGCACACATCTTCGAATGATTTGATCAGGACAATACTTAAACAAATATGGGTCATCTCAATAAAAATTTTTCACCCCTGTTAAAAATTTCCTTCTGTCTTGGTGCGTCCATTGAGGCGGCATCTTTCCTTTTACAAGAAAATTGACTATGTTAGCAAACTAAGACATGGAATTGACAAAAAATAAAAATTCATCTAGAAAAGAATCATTGATAGGTGTGATATCAAAAGGTGAGTCTGTCGTAAGTCTGGACAAATGATCTATAACAATATTTTCGGCTCCTTTCTTATCTTTTATTGTGATGTTGAATTCTTGAAGCAACATTTTTGGCTTCATCACTCTATATCTGAAAATTCATCAAAACATTAGATGTTGTTAAAAATAGACGACCTAAAATAGCAAGAATTGGCTTGTAACTATTAACCATAGGTTCAGCTTCCAAGACAATAAAATTCATAGGATATATGAATTTATCAACTTGTACCAACACATCTTCCACTATTCCTTTTGGAATTTTAACTGATCTATCGGTAAGTAGAAGAGTTACAGAAGATGGTTTTAACTCACCCAGGTAGAGTTGCTAATAAACTGAATATGGAAGCAAATTAACACTGGCACCAAGATCAAGTAAAGCTTGTTCGATCTTATGCTCTTCAATAATGCATGAAATTGTAGGACAATCAGGGTCTTTATATTTCAAGGCATTATTGTTCTGAAGAATGGAACTTACCTATTCAACCAAAAAGGCTTTCTTTTTCACATTTAGTTTCCTTTTAACAGTGCATAAGTCCTTCAAAAATTTGGCATAATAGGGAACCTGTTTAATAGCATTTAACAGCAGAATATTGACTTTCACTTGTTTGAAAATTTCAAAAATTTTAGTGTTGTGGTTCAATTTCCTTGAATTGTTTAATGCTTGAGGAAATGGGGTGGAGGTGAGAATTTCGTCTTCTTTTGGCTAGGTGGCTTCTTAACCCCTTCCCTTATCTTGGGGAATTGATTCATCATCTCTCTCACAAGGTTTGGGAATTTATTTTTAATAATCTTTTCATTCTTAAGAGTTATCACAGACTTGACTTGATCTATTTATTAGTTTTCTGAACTACCCTCATTTAGACTGTACTAGCCCTTAGGATTCGGCTGAGGTTGAGAAGAAAATTTTCAGCCATTATGTCTAATGTGTGTGATTATGATTCAAATAGATCAATATATAAAGTACCAAGATTAGTTTTAACCAAACAACCAAAATTTGAATCACAATACAAATTAAGCATAAATAAGTGACTTAAAATAAAAAATAATATGAACAAGTAAGTGGTATAAACTAGCTATTAAATATTAACAGGTAGGCGGTAAAACCAACCATTAAATATCATAGTTAGTAAGTTTGAAAATTAAAAGAGTAAGGAAATAATATACCAGATGGTGAATTTACTTAAAGAAAAAAAACCTCAATAAATTTATTCTTCAAATCAAGTCCCCGACAACGGCACCAAAAACTTGATACAAATGATGTGTTGCAAACCAAAGTGCAAGTTGTCTTAAGTAATAAATTCTCGGGAGTCCAAGGTCGATCCACAGGGAATTGATGAAGAAAATTCTTTGAGGTAAGGAAAAGATTTGTCGCAACAATAAGAGTGTGTTTGGAATATAAAAAAAAAGAAATGATTTGATTTGTAAATCAAATTTACTTAAATTTTGTGTTTGGAATGTTTAAAAATGAGAAATGATTTGATTTCTAAAATCTCATGGATTTCATTTCTTTTGTTTTAGAAATTCTATCAATTTTGATAGGATTTGTTAGGATTTGATTTGATTTGATTTGAAATAACTAAACTATTTTACCCTTAGTAACTACCTCTAACAACCTTTCATGAGGATTAAAATGTAAAATAATGAAATCAAATTAAATCAATTCTCATTTTAATGAATTCCAAACACAAAATTTGATTTCTAAATCAATTCAAAATTTTTTTTTTTAAGCTCCAAACAGAAAATTTGATTTTTAAATCAAATCAATTCAAATCAAATCAAATCATTTTCTATTTTTATTCATTCCAAACACAACCTAAAGGTGATAAAAATTGATCACAAAGGAAAAAGATTTCCTTGGGTTAGGAGATCCACTCTTGGTAAGTAAATTAAGGATAAGATTAATTCTTTTTATAACCTAATTACAATCCACGCATAACAGAGATTCCAATCGAAAAATACATCATTCAAAGTTCATTTAAGATTATATATGTAATTATATTATGGTTCCTCTAATTATCTACTAACGCCAACACTCGTAAATGGGTTCAAGCATTCATTGTGCCAATTTCTTGTCTAGAACAAATCAAGATCTCTACTTTACAACGAGAGTTTCTAAATTAATTGAAAACAAAATACAACACATATAATGATCACTTGATAATATATCATTCAAGCACAAGAAAGAGATTAATCTAACCTTATTTCATTACCAAAAGCTTCACCCTTTCACCTAAGAAAAATGAAAATTAGTTACTCATGAACAAGAAGAAAAAAAGAAGAAGAATGAGATGAACATAACTTCTATTTAGAACAAAAGAAAATTACAACAAGAGAAACAAATGATACAATAACATGGTTGTAATCTCTCAACCAAGATGCCTCTAATGAGTAACTAATGCAGCTTTGTATAGAGAATGAAAAGTACAAAATGACAATAGACTTATTTAATGAGTAGTTTGATGAATGGGTGGATAAGTGGAAAATGATAGTAGTTGTTTAATGAATGGGTGGATGAATGGGTGGATGAGTGGAAAATGGCAATAGAGTTGTTTAATGAGTGGGTGGATAATGGGTGGATGAGTGAAAAATGACAATTGAGTGGTTTAATGAGTAGGTGGATGATGGGTGGATGAGTGGATGAGTGGATGAGTGGAAAATTATTGTCATGCTTGTCTCCCCAATCGCACCAACCAATTCAGTTGTCTTCACATGATTATAACTTTGTTAAAATGACATTATCTTCAAAAGTGGTCTTTATGATAGTTGAAAGATTTTGTCTTAGCTTTCTAATGTCACTAATTTCATCCTAATCCAACTCTTATAGCCTAACTTATGGCCCAATCTTTGCATATTATTCAGGTTCCAGCAACAGTGATCGTGCTATGACTTCCAAACCCAATATGACCCACTAGATAACCGATTTAGCTCTTGTGTTCTTCATGAAAGTTGTAGATTTGGGTCTTAACTTTCATTTGGGCTTTTTGATATCTATTGAACTCCTTCAATTCAAGATATGAGCTAATGAGTGCATGAAGGTCAAGCTGTCAGGATCAGCATTATGGCACTTGCTTTCACTTCAATTTAAATTATCCAAACGTGTGATTCAGCTCTTGAGGTCTTCATGAAACTTTAGAGAATTATCTTAGCTTTCCTACAAGACCAAAATTACATCAATCAAATATTTGAAACTCATATTATAGCAAATTTACTAAACACTGCCAAATAGACAAATTAAGGTCAATTCATGCAATACTTCCTTCAATAATCCAATTAGGCTCAATATCATAAAATATAATTTAATTAAGCCTAATTGAAAGCTTAAGAAGCCTTGTGAGAGGATTATTAAATGAATAAAATATATTGCCATCAGTCAATAAGTTCTTTTTCCAACCCAGTAGTTTTGGCTTCTGCTTCCTCTTCACCTTTGAGGGCCAGATCTAGCTGTCGTTTTCCTTCGGCCCCCGCCTCTCTCAACTAGTCCTCCATCGCTCTTAGCCGGTCCTCCACCACTCTTAGCTGGCCCTCTACCCTCTTCTCAAATGCCACCAAAGTCCTCTCGAGAAGTCGGGCTTCACCAACAATTCAGAGGACGAAAGTCTATAACAATGATAGAGCCTCGGGCACCCTATTTCGAGTAATGAGTTTAATAACATCCTCACTCAGAAAGACATTTTCAATGAAGTCCCCAAGCAACCTATCCCCAATAATTAGAGGCAGAGGATCTATCCTTTGACCAGTATCTCCCTCTACAACAACTATCTTATTGTGGTCTTCTGCCATAGTACCCTCAATGGCTTTCCTCTTCCTCCCCTGGAGGGGTTGTGTTGAGGGATCCAAATCCGGCTCTTAGTTAATAGGACGCAAAGCAATGGCGGCCTAGGGACGTGAAGGTCCAACTCTTTCCTTCCTCGCCTTTAAAGCTTGAAGCACCTCAATAGAAGATGTGGCACCCTTGTTAGCAGCCATGTTATCTGCAACACGACAAGAAAATGAAATAGATCAGAAAATATGCAAAGTCAAATATTAAAAAGAAACAAGGTCGACATCGTATAGTGGCTAAATCCCCTACCAAGAATGGGCCAGAGGTAGTCATCACCAGAAATGCTTAAGATATCCTTGCATTTAATCTAGCCGACTTCTGCTTCCCATCTAATTATAAAATCGATGCATTCAACGTCACCTTCGTTAAGATGTTCCCTTTCTTTTTCAATAAATTTGATGGGGGTGTTCCACGCCTACTGAGACCAATATAAGCAGAATGCCGATTCCCCTCCAGCCTTCAGATAAAATGGTCGGGTATTTGGCGCTGCCATCAACTTAAAAAATCTATTTTAAAATCTTTATAATTGTCCTGGAAAACTTCAAAGACATTCCATCTAGACCTCGCCTTAAGTGACACCCAAGACTTCTGCAACACATTCCCCCCCGGAGACTCCATTGAGTGTAAAAAAAAAAAACCCTCTCCAAGTACCGAAGTCCGATTACTCTGCAGAACCTTTCAAAGGCTAGGATATTACCCAGTCGTTGGGGTGAATCTGGGTTGGAGCAGCATTGAGAGTCTGGAAAACCGCGATCTAAAAGTCAATAAAAGGAAGCTGGAGACCAAAGACAAGGAAGAGGCCTTTATATAGAAATATGAAGTTTTGAGCTTTTTCCCGTTCCATGCATACCCTGTCATCTCGCTCCGAACACAAAACTTGAAACTCCTGATCCCTATGACTCCCCTTCGTCAGTTCCAAATATCCCAAGAGGTCTCTAAGCATCACCTCAACGAAGCATATGGACATGTGCTTCCAAACATCGTCACTGACCCGAGCATATATGGGTCTCATAGGGGCGAGTACAAGAGGCTCTTCCACAGTCGGTCTCCTTTGCCTCACCGCTTTTCTCCTCACCATTGGACACCTAGAAAACACCCATTGAGGCCGTTAAACTAATGTCATAATCAAGAATTTTGGCCTACTGATTTAGACAAAGAAAGGGGTGAATCCTAGAGGATCCACATCCGTCCTCAAACCCTAGAATTACAGCTTCGAAGCCTATAAAAGTTTAAACCTCAATAAGACTCTTTTGCTACCCTTGACGTGGCAGAGAGGGTGCTCCACAGATAGGGTGACCCAGAAAAAGGGGCAAAAAGGACCCAAAAAACAGAGGTTAGGGAGATATGTACCTTTAAAAATGGAAGAAAAAAATGACTTGAAGTTGATCATTTGAAGAAAGAATCACCAACAACTGTTGCGAACCACTCGAAATCCCACCTCATAGTCGTATAAGCTCACCAAAATTTCTCTCAGACCACCACAAATTTTCAGAAATAATAAAGTATGGATAAGATGCCAGTAGCCCCTATTTATAGAGGCAGGACAGTTAGGGGATACTTTTGTCCAGTCGTTCCACTTTTCAAAAAACCCTTCATCATGGCGCGAAAAACCTTGGTAGCGGCCCCTATCAAAATAAGCCATGTGGACACCACAACTGTCTAAGTAGTTGAGGTGACAATTCACTCAAGAAACCAAACTGTCATGAAAACTCTCCTAAATGAGTCCATATTTTTTACGCAGACCTTAGTGGAACACCAAGTCATCCAACAAAGATACTTTAAATCTTAGCTGGATGGCGAACCCCAGTTATAAAATGGAATTTCCACACGTTAGCAAATATCGAACTACAGATCGATCGCAATTTTTGGGTGACTCTACCTTCTCGAAATACCATTTAGTTAAAACTTGTTCCCTTACGGGCGTGGCGGACTTTGGCTTCACACAAAGCACGGATCCCCTAAACCAGTGGCATTAAGATCTTTCTTGACACTTAGCTATGACAAGCCAAGTACCAAGTTGAGGGCAACATGACAAGGTTGAGTACATCTTTACAAGCTAAGTGTTATACTAAGTATGGATAGCAAAAAATGGTAAAAAAGAGGAAGACAAATAACGAAAATGGAAAACAAGAGATACAAAGTTCAGAAAAAAAAAATTATTATTATTCTCATTCCATACATCATCAGCTCTAACAAAAAAAAAGGAATACATAGTTTCCTCCAAGGCAAAAAAGAAGGAAAAATACATCAAAAGGTGTACTGTCAAGAATGCCCATTGGAAAACTCAAGAAGGAAGTCGGCATCACAATCGTTGACGATGATGGCTCCCAAGTCATTGCCACCTCCATAGTCCCTCCAAAACCAGCACCGGTCTCTTCCCTATTGAACAAGATGCTCTGCCCCAGGTAGCTCCGAGAGAGCTTTCCCTAGACGACCCTCCTGCACGTCCAACTGCACTTAGAAAACTTGCCAAAGACCAGACTACGTGCCTCCAAAGCACTCAGAAATGAGGAGGGGTAAGGGAAGAGCATCTCTAAGTGTCTTCAGGCATCACCACAGGAGCTGAGGACCTTCCTAGCAAGAGCGGGTAGATCAAACACTCCCATGTACGCTAAGAGAGAAAGGCTCTTGCCGCCCAGATGCATATGGACCCAGACAGGTAGGCCAGTTACTTGACCCTCACCAAACCATTATGCTGAGAAAGAAAAGCTCCCGTTAAAAGCATTGGACATGGAAAACGAAATATCTTCAAAGATCTTCGAAAGAAGATGAGAATGGTTCCAGAGGCAGGTGAAATTCTTTGCGTATTCATGACTAACAAACATAAGATCATTCTCTGGAAACTACAATATAGGGATCCTCTCCATGGCTGACAAATGAAATTATAGGACCCATAGTCGGCTTTAACTGTTGATAACTACAATATCAACATTCTTATATTATAGGGATCCTCTTTAACAATTAAGGGATGACGATCTCTAACAGGATACAAATCCTGAATACCTGTATTTAATACTGATCATATTACGATTTCATTCATGCTCTATAAATACTAGGCTCAGTCACCTTAAATAAGTATCAGTATCTCATTGCATAAACCCTACTTGTGCACTACCTAACTTGAGCGTTGGAGTCCCTTTGCAGGTACTAACCCACGTGGATCAACACGCTCTGCTGCTACTGCGCAAGGAGGAAACTACTGTGACGTGCCTTTCTAAGGTATACCTTTGAATCCACTTCAAAACAGATATCCTTTTGGCCACCTTCAGCAATATGAGCAATCACTTTCCCCAGTTCGTGGGTCATATGTGGGAAAAGTTTTTCCTAATGACCAATTAAGTGTCCCCTGCGAGGTTTCACAATTTGTCAACTACATAACACTACATAACATTAGAGGTATTAAGCCACGTGAATTTGATGCAGCATCTACAAATTCTCCATTTACTAAATGCTTAGTGTATCTTATTTCGACAGGTGGTGTGATTAATTCATTAACTTCTGTAACAGTGCTCAACCTGTTGATGTTTCTGCACCTTATAGGGTCTCTTCCTTCAATAAAACAAAAGAAAAAAAGGAATAAATTTTTATAAGACGAATATGCATAACTATTGTGTACATATAGTTGCAAAATTGTATAAATTTTCTTTGTTTCTTAGTTTACTTTTCCTTTTACTTACGCAGAGGAGAGTTCCATTTGTTGAACTATAATAGTGGATGACCAAATTTTTATCGTTGCTCAATAGTTTACACTCTACATCTTCAATGACTTCTGTAATTTTTTTTAAGACTTAGGATCCATCTCATGGGCCTAGTGCAGGAGCCTTCTAGTAGAGTCCTTATGTGGCCCTTTAATGAGACCTTAGGAGGGTGGGGATAGGGGATGGAAAAGTATTATGGAGAGCATTTACAGAGACTAAATCTCATTACTTTTTTGTTGTATGTTCCAAACTCTTATCAATTTACCAATTTAGCTACTATGACACAACAATGACTTTTGTGATTTAGACTTTGAACTTTTTTGCTTTAAATAAAAAATGATATGGTAAAATAAGTTTGTCTCAATTTACATTTACTTGCACAATGTTGTATAAATGTAAAAAAAAAAAAGTACATTTGCTATTAAAATTTGAATAGCTATGGATTTGGACTCTGTTCTAGCCCAGCATTATGGATTATAGTCCAACATGAGCGAACCAACTGGGCTGGCCCAATTGTGGCTTCTGCCTGTTGTGGTCCTTATTAGTAAAGCGACTCACCTAACAGATAACAACTATATTACAATAATATTTCTTATTTAATGGGACTAATTTATAATTTATGGGTCAAATTCTCTCATAACTACATATCTTAGTTATATGAAAATTGTATCTCTTTAAATATTACTTCTCCTACAAGTAAATGTTTTTTTATAAATACAAAGTTGAGTAGGTATGCATATAATCTCATACACTATCTCCCTCCTAGTGCACAACTCTAACTTAAGCGTAGGAGTGTCTTGCAAGTACACTACCTCTTTCTCTGATCCTAATTTTAAATAGACTCTATAATTAAAAACTTGAGAAACATTATAGTTTAATAATTATGAATAGTAATTACTTAAAGAATATTCCAAAAAAATTATATTTTATGCTTGCAATGATACCTTTTATTATACATTATACATGTATTTTTTATACTTAATTTTACATTCAAAGGGGAGAAAGCATGGCCCATGTTACAATTCCATGTACTTATTTTCATTATATAATTCAAGGAGAAATTGACATAACACTATCAACTTCTTCAAACATCCTTAACCTATACTCACTTATTTATATTAAAACTAGTTATTTCATTATTTTTTTAATAACTGACTACATTTTAATAATTGATTTTGTTTCAAATAATTTAGTAAATGAGAATAACATGGAAAACGATAGATCTTGTCAAAAATCAAACTGGTATGTTGAAGCAAAGCCATCAAGGATGAACAAAGCGAGTAAACAAGTTGGGCACTGAACAACACGAGTGGACTGGTCCCCTATAGAGAAGTGATTGAAGCAAATAGAATGAACAAATCTAAAAATCCTCCACCCTAGAGTTTGAAGCAAGAACATTCCTTTTTGTTTATATGATCTAGAAAACATCTTACTAATATTAGTTAGACTTGAAAGAGAAAGAATATTTCTGAATGTTATAGTTTGAATAATTGTACATGTATGATCTACATTATATAGGCTTACGACAATAATGACTTGCCTAAAATAGAGCTAAATTATAAGAAATAAATATGTCTTAATACAAGAATCAAATATTCCCTAATTAGGGAATAAATCTATACAATAAAGAAAATAAATATGTACGATAAAGTCAAGCACTCTCCCTCAAGCTGGTAAATAGATATCTATCATTCCTAGCTTGCCAATAAGATCCTGAAAACGCTCTATGGGTAGTCCCTTTGTTAATACATCTTCCAAGTGATATCCTGAAGGAATATATGTTGTGGTTATGAGTCCACTATTCAATTTCTCCTTGATAGAGTGTCGGTCTATCTCAATGTGTTTTATCTTGTCATCTTTTTAACAATTGAGTACATTTTAATGTGTTTTTAATAACTGTATACATTTTAATAATTGATTTTGTTTCAAATAATTGAGTAAATGAGAATAACATGGAAAACAATAGAATTTTTCAAAAATCAAACTGGTATATTGAAGCAAAGCCATCAAGGATGAACAAAGCGAGTAAACAAGCTAGGCACTGAACAACACGAGTGGACTGGTCCCCTATAGAGGAGTGATTGAAGCAAATAGAGTGAACAAATCTAAAAGTCCTCCACCATGGAGTTTGAAGCAAGAACATTCCTTTTTGTTTATATGATCTAGAAAACATCTTACTAATATTAGTTAGACTTGAAAGAGAAAGAATATTTCTGAATGTTATTGCTTGAATAATTGTACATGTATGATCTACATTATATAGGCTTGTGACAATAATGACTTGCCTAAAATAGAGCTAAATTACAAGAAATAAATATGTCTTAATACAAGAATCAAATATTCCCTAATTAGGGAATAAATCTATATAATAAAGAAAATAAATATGTATGATAAAGTCCAACACTCCTCCTCAAGCTGGTAAATAGATATCTATCATTCCTAGTTTACTAGTAAGATCTTGAAAGCGCTCTGTGGGTAGTCCCTTTGTTAATACATCTGACAAGTGATATCCTGAAGGAATGCATGTTGTGGTTATGAGTCCACTATCCAATTTCTCCTTGATAAAGTGTCAGTCTATCTCAATTTGTTTTGTCTTGTCATGTTTTTAATAATTGAGTTCATTTTAATGTGTTTTTAATAACTGTATACATTTTAATAATTGATTTTGTTTCAAATAATTGAGTAAATGAGAATAACATGGAAAACAATAGATCTTGTCAAAATCAAACTGGTATGTTGAAGCAAAGCCATCAAGGATGAACAAAGCGAGTAAACAAGCTGGGCACTGAACAACACGAGTGGACCGGTCCCCTTTAGAGAAGTGATTGAAGCAAATAGAGTGAACAAATCTAAAAGTCCTCCACCCTAGAGTTTGAAGCAAGAACATTCCTTTTTGTTTATATGATCTAGAAAACATCTTACTAATATTAGTTAAACTTGAAAGAGAAAGAATATTTCTGAATGTTATTGCTTGAATAATTGTACAGGTACAATCTATATTATATAGGCTTATGACAATAATGAATTGCCTAAAATAGAGCTAAATTACAAGAAATAAATATGTCTTAATACAAGAATCAAATATTCCCTAATTAGGGAATAAATCTATACAATAAAGAAAATAAATATGTACAATAAAGTCCAACACTCCCCTTCAAGTTAGTAAATGGATATCTATCATTCCTAACTTGCCAGTAAGATCCTGAAAGCGCTCTATGGGTAGTCTATTTGTTAATACATCTGCCAAGTGATATATTGAAGGAATGTATGTTGTAGTTATGAGTCCACTATCTAATTTCTCTTTGATAAAGTGTCAGTCTATCTCAATGTGTTTTGTCTTGTCATGTTGAACCAGATTATACGTAATGCTAATGGTTGATTTGTTGTCACAAAACAGTTTCATAGGCATTTCACGCTTTAGTTTCAGGTCATCTAATATGACCTTCACCCATAGCAACTCACAGACTCTTTGTGCCATATCTCAAAATTCAGCTTCTGCACTTAACCGTTCCATTACATTATGTTTCTTACTTCTCCATGTTATTAGATTTCCACCCAAAAACATACAATAACCTGATGTTGATCTCCTATCAATAATTGAACCTGCATAGTCAGCTTTTATGTACACTTCCATGGATAGGTTTCCTCTTTTTTTAAATAGTATTCTTCTTCCAAGCGTGGTTTTAAGATACTATAGAATTTGATCCACAACCTGCCTATGTCTCTCCCATGGATCATGTATGAATTGGCTAACAATACTAACAACATACACTAGATCTAGTCTAATATATACTAGGTATATCTGTTTGCTTACTAGTCTCTAGCATTGAGCTCTATCCACCTTGGGGCTTTCTTCATCACTTGTCATTTTAGTGATTCTACTCAATGGGTACACTGGTAGCCTTACACCTAAGCTTTCCAGTCTCTTTGAGAAGATATGGGATGTATTTCTTTTGAGAAATGAAGATACCTTGCTTAGAGTAGGCAACTTCAATTCCAAGGAAGTACTTTAGCTTTCCAATATCTTTCATTTCAAACTCAACTGCTAATTTCTTCTTTAGGAGTTACTTCTCAACTAGATCTCTCCTGATATAATGATGTCATCAACATACACAAGTAGAACTATGAGTTTACCTTCTTGTGAATGTTTAAGAAAAATAGTATGATCACCTTAACTTTGTCTGTATCCCAGAGACATCATTGTTTTTTTGAATCTTCCAAACTAAGCACGAGAAGATTACTTCATCCCATATAAAGCCTTCTTTAACCTACACATCTTGTTCCTTCCACTAGTGGAGTCATGTCTAAGGAGAATTTCTATATAAACTTCCTCCTCTGAGTCGCCATGAAGAAAGATATTTTTAACATCAAACTAGTATAATTTCCACCCAAAGTGGGCAGCAAGGGAGAGTAAGATTCTTACAATATGCATCTTGGCTACTGGAGCAAATGTCTTCAAGATTCTTACAATATGCATCTTGGCTACTGGAGCAAATGTCTTCTCATTGTCAATTCCATAAGTCTGAGTGCATCATTTTGCCACCAACCTTGCTTTATACCAGTCTAGTGTACCATCATACTGATATTTCAAAGTATATATTCATCTGCACCCTACTGGTCTTTTGTCACCTAGTATCTCAACAATCTCCCATGTTTCATTCTTTTCTAATGCACTCATCTCCTCATTCATGGCTTGAATTCAGTTCTTATCCTTTAATGCTTCTTGTATTGATGTTGGGATTTTGATAGAATTTATAGCTAAAATGAAACTCTGGTGCTACAGGGGAAGATGTTTAGAAGAGACAAATTGAGAAATAGGGTACTTGGGATTTGGACAATACATTTTCCCTTTCCTCAATGCAATGAGTAAGTCATCTAGGTCATGTTCACAATTATTCAAAGACATGTTATCAAGTTCATAAATAGTATTATCTTGGTCAGGTTCAAAAATAGGAAGTTCATAGATATGAGAACTTGTATCTTTAGTATTTACTGTTGGTTCGAACGCCTGAAGTTGTTGTTGGGCTAGTTCAGGTTTCCCTCTCCTCTAATACATCAATTTTGGTGTGTTAGCCTTGGCCTAGACTTTAGCTAGTTCAGGTGTGGTACCAAAAAAAGATGTCAATTCCTGTGTTAAGTTGGATGGTAAAGGAAGAAAGGACCCAAAAGAGAAGAACTCAGCCTCAGCTTCCTAAGTGTTCTCCCCCTAAAGCTGAGAACAAGTAAAGAATGATTCATTTTCACAAAAAATGACTTCCACAGAGACAAAAAAAAATGATGACTTGAAGGATGATAGCATTTGTACCCCTTTTTTATTAGAAGCATAACCCAAAAAAACATATTTGATAGCACGGGGATCAAGTTTGCTACGATCTTGGTGATTTCATGGATAAAAGCCACACAACCAAAGACACGAGACTATAAACTCTGCGTTACAAGAATTGATGAAAAGTGAGGTCATGAGTTGGACAAGACTTATATTGCCCAAGACACGAGATGGTAACCGATTGATTAAATATGCAGCAGTTAAAACAACTCCCCCCCCAGTATAAGCTAGGAACAAACATTTGAAATAGTAAAGCTCTAGTAATTTCAAGTTCTTTTCTTTTTGCAGCACCATTTTGTTGAGAAGTATTAATATATATAAGTTCATGCACAATATCATGCTCTTTAATAAATGTAGGGAGATTTTGGTTGACATATTCTTTACCATTATCAAAGCGCAGATGCTTAATGGACTTTTCAAATTAGGTCTAAATTATGTAATAAAATTGAACAAACAACTAGAACACATATGATTTGTCTTTCATTAGAAGAATCCAAATTACTCGAGTATGATTATCAATGAAAGAAATAAATCATTTAGTGCCAGAAATGTTAGAAATAGATGCAGGACACTAAACATCAGAGTGGATAAGTGCAAAAGGCTTAACACTTTTATTAGAAATAGGTGAAAAAGTTTCACAATGGTATTTGGAAAACTCAAAAACATCACAATGAAAAGACTCAATAGATTCTTTTAAAAATAAAGACAAAAACATAGACTTAAGTAAAGAAAATAGAGGATGTCATAAACGCTTATATTGTAACCAAATTTGAGAAGCAAGAGACTTAGAACTGGATTGATGACAGAAAGGAGACAGTAGAACCTTCCTTGTTCTGTAGCAACTCCAATCGTCCTTCCTGCAATAAGATCCTGAAAGACACAAGGAGAATGTAAAAAGGTTACATGACAATTATTGTCTTTAGTAAGCCTATGAATGGAGATAAGATTATTGGAAAGCTTGGGAACATGAAGCACATTGCTTAAGTGTATAGATGGCTGAAGTTTAATAGTACCAAAACCTGTAACTGAGGTGTGAGAGCCATCAGTTACGGTTATATGATGCTTACTATAAAAGAGTTGATAAGATAAAAGAGGTGGTGAATAAAAGGTCATATGGTCAGTTACATCAGAGTCCATAATACATAAATTCTCAATACCATAAGCATTAAAGGATTGAAAACAAAAATTCTTACCAATCATGGTCAGAGAGTAGGAGCTAGAAGGCTTACTAAGAGAGTTAATGAGAGTCCGCAAGCACTCCAGCTCATTTTTACTAAGGGCTGGAACTTCATCACCCACATTTAAGTCTTCACCTGGAGGAATAGAATCTCAAGTGGTCATAGTTGCTTGACTCTGTTGCATACTTTTGAACCCTCCTTTACGATTAAGAACTGGGTCCTTCCTATGGAGTCTGAAGTAGTTCTTCTTAGTATGATCAGATTTCTTACAATATGTACACCAGCGACCCTCTCAGTTGGGCCTAGAGAAGGAAGAAGAAGAGTATGGTTTAGTTGTCTTACTTGTAGCCAAGGTTGATCCACTACTGAGCTTATCATCAAGCATGATAACCCTACGACTTTTCTCTCCTCGAACAGTGTAGAATACCTCAGACAGTGATGGCAGTGTCTCTTTGCCCAGAATTTGAACCCGAATAAGGTCATATTTAGAATTTAGACTAGAAAGGAACTCAAAGATTTGATCCCTTTCCACAAAACTAGCCAACGTGGAAGCATCCTTGCTGCACTCCATTTTAAGATTCTAGTATTGATCCAACTCAATCCATAGGCCATTAAGGGTTCCATAATAATCAGTAACAGAGAGTGCCCTCTATTCGGTAGTAAAGATTTTAGTCTTTAACTCATAGCAAATGGCGATATCTTGTTTCATAGAGAAGGTCTAGCAAAGATTGTGCCAAATTTCACAGGAGGAAGGAAGGAACATACAGTTTTTGCTAATCTCGAGAGTTATGGAGTTACAGAGCCACGTTATAATAAAAGATTCTTCATCATCCCACATCTCAAAGTGAAGGTCATACTTAGTAAGGGTTGTCCCTTCAATGTGGTTTAACTTCCAACGGCCTTTAAGAGTAGTACGAATGACTTGAGTCCACCACAAGTAATTTTTTCCATTAAGGTGATATGTGGGATGCAAGACTAGGAGATCATTGGGATTCAGAGGTGGAGGCAGTGTCGTGCTGAGCTGTGTAATGACTTTAGCAATCTGGTCGTCTGACATACTTATGTTTCCAACCTATTTTCTTTTTTTTATATTTTTTTTACTAGAAAGACTAGTCCGGTTCTAATTTTTGAAATCAAAGAAACAAAGCAAGAAAACAAAGAAAAAAACAAAGAAACAAAAAAAGTGAGCACAAGACGACGACACACCAAGGTGATGGCAGGCCGCTGGTGAGACTCGCGGGTCACTGGTGACTACGTTGCAACACTTACGACAGTGCAACGGTGAAGAAGGTGATGCTCCTTAGTGCAATGGTGGATCTATCGTGGATCTGTCACAGATTTGTGGTGTTTGTCTTCGCGAACTCGAGGGTTCTATAAGAGGCTTCGCAGGGTTTGACGTTACCACAAAGGCGAGACTATGTTTTGAGCAATTTTTATTTTCTGAGATGAACTTCTGTGGAAGTGGTGTGTGGTGATGGTTGCAGACGATGGGATAGTGTTTGTTTGGGCAGAAACAGTGTGCTCTCGGATGATCTGATTTAGTTCTGATTAAAGGCAACAATGAAGGCTGCTAGAATCCTAGCAATGAAGGCTGATCCAATCAGCAATGACAGTTGTTTGCAGCGGAAACAACAGAGGCTCCCAGATCAAGAGCTTTGATACCAACTTAAAAGAGAAAGAATATTTCTGAATGTTATTACTTGAATAATTATATAGGTACGATCTACATTATATAGACTTATGACAATAATGACTTACTTACAATCAAGCTAAATTATAATAAATAAATCTTTCATAATACAAAAATCAAATATTCCATAATTAGGGAATAAAATGTTACCAAGTGGCCTTAAAAATCAAGAGGGGGTGAATTGAGTTTATAAAACAAATTTGTAAATCTTTCGTAAAACCTTTTATTACCAATTTTCGTTGAAGCTATTAATCGATAGAAATGAATGAATGAATGAAATAGAAAGATATTGCACTTAAATAAATTAGACAAGGGAGATAGTATTCTAGTAAATCAATAAAATAGTGCACATATAAAGAAGTAGAGTTAGGAAAACAAACACCAAGCTTTATCCTGGTTCAGCCACCAATCCACTTGTGGCTTACGTTCAGTCCTCAAGCAACCACTCGAGATTTTCACTATATCTTCAAGCTTGAAATCAGGTGCTTGACAACCTTTACAAATTTGAAGCACTCAACATATCTTGGGATACTTCACTCTTGTGCTTGAGCCTCTATATTCAAGGGATACCTCACCTTAACTGTTTTGAGGGATACCTCACCCTCTCTTGACAGATTATACAAGATTTAGATGAAAGAAACTCTATCTAGAGCAGATAATACAAATTGAAGAATTATGGTATTTTTTAAGGATTCACACAACTTGAAGCTTAAAATAGGGTATTTAATGAAATGATGAGAAAACTCGTATTTAATGTTCAAGGATGTTTTTCATATTGTTTTCCAACCCATAATCAATGCATAAACACTTTCATTTATAGCCCATAGCATTTAAGAGACGTTAGAAGTAGTTGGGGGCATTAAATGCTCTCAAAGGAGCCGTTGGGAAAGTGTTCTGCGTTTGAGCATAACCTGTTATGGCATAACCATAATCGGTTATGACTTGAAAACACGATATCATGGGCTTTTATCTAACTTCATAACCTATTATGAGTTTTTCATAATCGATTATAGAGCTTATCATAACCTGTTATGAATTTTCATAACCTATTATGAGTTGTCCCATAATCGATTATGGAATCAATTAAAAATAAAGTGGGACGTTATGTAACAATATATAACCTATTATGAAATAGTTATAATCGATTATGGAACATTTCATAACCTATTATGATTTTGGCATAATTGATTATGAAACATTAAAACTAAAGAGGAAACATTCTGTAACAACATATAATCAATTATGAAATAAGCATAATCGATTATAGAGCTCATCATAACCTATTATGAGTTTGTTCATAATCAGTTATGACCCTTTTAAAACCATATTGGTGCGCTTCATATTTAGCCTTATAACTTGTTATAGGAAATCCATAACCTGTTATGGCTTGCTTAGAAAGATAGGATTTTTAAAGAAATTCTCAACCCAATGATATCCAAAATCTTTCCAAACTTTCTAAAAGCATTTTACTCAATCTTAAACACAATTTCCACAAGATGAAAACATGATTATGCTCAACCCAAGGATACCCAAAATCTTTCCAAACTTTCTAAAAGTATTTTACTCAATCTTAAATATAATTTTCACAAGATGAAAACATAATTATGCAAAGCCATTTTAAAGATGAGTTTAGAAATAAGAAATGAGCTTTTATGTGAGTCCATTATACCTTTACATATGATCTAAGTCCTATTAGCTAATCTTGAAAAACCTTAGGACTTGATCTTTTGCACTTCATTGCTTTCTTGTTTGTTGATCATCAAAACTAAGACCATTGTCATTAACATTCTCCCCCTTTTTAATGATGACAAACAATCATTTGAGAAAAGCATTAATTCAATTAAATTGGTATTCACACAAGGTATTAAATAAAACTTACTCCTTCTTTATTTTTCAAGAGGTGATAAGTTCAGAGTTTGCACAGCTCCCCCTTGATATTGGAATCCCAGAATCATTGAATTTATACTTTTTGTTTACCTTTTCTTAAAGAACTTTCTTAAAGAACATTCTTCCCCCCCTTTTGTCATGATAAAAAAGATATACCATATATATTGACAAAGAGAGAAGAGATAGTGCAAAACCATTGCTAGAATTATATAACAAGAATAATATTAAGCAATAGTATGATCAAAACAGAAATGGATTGCCACAATATAACATCAATATCATAATATTCAAGGCAAGAACATAAACCAACCATAAATAGAGTTATATAGCATGTCTCATGATAGTTAGCAAAACAGAGTTATACATACAGAAAACATACTGACAAAGTAAATTGGATCCAAATTCAAGTCCCATGATCCTCCAGAAAGCGTTGCTCAAGCCTATCAAGACAATCTTCCATGGCACTGAGGCGATCATAGATTGTTGTGGTGTTATTCTCTTGATAAGCTTGAAGATTTGTAAGCCTGGTTTTAATTCTTTCATTCTGAGCTTGAATGTCTTGAAGGACAGTGAGAAGACGGTCTTTATTGTTTGTAGGGGCATCCTCTATAAGAGTATTAGAACCTTCAACTGCTACTACTGCTTCTCGTCCTCTTCCATAAACCCATTCACCATTAATTCTTTTAATTTGCATTCAGTTGAATGTGGCTTCCCAAATTTGTGGTGGCCAATGATGTCAATTACACAAGCTTCATAGAGTCTGTTATGATCGAGGATTTGGGTAACAGCCAAGGCATATGGAATATCCATCATAAGCTTGCCCTTCACTTTCTTCATGTAGTACATGATGTAAAAGGGCCAATTGATGTGCAATCTCTCTTTCATGACCCACATCAAGAACAAACTTTCCTCCTCAACCAGGGCATAATTGTTAGTCCTTGGAACTAGAATATGGACCAAGACAAAATGAAGAAGACAATCTTGTGGTTGTAGATTTCCAACTGTGAAATTCTTTCCAGTTGGAACAGGAATGCCTGGTTGAAGCATTCCCCCAATGGTTGTTCTCTTATCAAAAATTTTCCATTTTGAATGATTTTTGTTTGCTAACCTTTCTCCAGAAAAATTTAAACCAAACAGAGTAGACCATTGACTAAGTGTTACAATTTCCCTTTGTCTCCTAACTTTAGACATCAAATTTACTGCAACGATGCTCTAATTACAAAAGAAAACTTTAGTAGCTTCAGAGTAGTAGTAGTACTTACTTGGAGCAGAGACAAATGTTTTCAGCCCATAAAACTCCAAGGGTTTTGTGAGGTATGTGAATCTTACTTTGACAAAGAATTCCTAGTCCATGTACTTTGGCTGAATGAGGTTTCTACCATGAAACTCCAGTTAAAACATCTTCCTTTGAGATGGATGAGAGAAGTACCTACCAAGGTCAACTTCAAGGGAATAATCTGGTTCATTGGCTTGGGGAGGTGGTTCCTTAGGCACATTGGGGTTTTTGGTGTGTGCTTTCTTAGGGTAAGATGAGCTGCTTGCCATGGTTGATAATGGAGGTCAAGGCTTGGTTTAGGAGAGAGAAAATGTGAGGGGAGGTGAAAAAGTGATGGAAAGTGAGATTTAGTTGTGGATTTTGGTTGGATTTAGAGTGGGAGAAGTGTTTGAGTGTGTGGGTGTGAGTGGGTGTGAGAGGAAGAAGATGACTATGGAGGAATGAAGGCCGTGAATGAGGAAGAAGGAGGCACGACTGGTTCATTTAAATGGGTTCATAACCGGTTATGGGTGATGTTGTAACCGGTTATGGGTGATGTTGTAACCGGTTATAGGAGAAAGTGGTACTCTCGATTACAATAAATAACTGATTATAGAGTGATTCATAACCGGCTATGGTAAGATCTTCAAAATGCCATGTCTTGGGTTTAATATGTATAATCGATTATGAGAGGGGGCATAACTGATTATATGAGCTTTCCAGTGAGCCCCTAGAAAAACAAATGTCCTCATAACCTATTATATAAGGACCTTAACCGATTATATGGGCTTGGAAGATAGCCACAAACATCCAGGTTTCTTTATAATTGATTATGGCATTCTTATAATCAATTATTTTGTCTTGGCAAAGACCAAGTTCAACATGCCAAACCATCTATAAACACCAATAACAAATTATAACCTTTCCATAACAGGTTATGTCCATCTTCTATCCTTTTATTTCTCAATCAAAACCAGAAAAATCTTCAAAAATCCTTCCTTTAAGACGACCATCAATACTTGTCATTCACCAACAAAACCAGAAAATTCTTCAAGAAAATAGCCCCTAATATACAACAACTTATGCCATCCTTGAGGAACTACTTGACTTGGCTGCATTTCTATTACCTCTAAACACCATAAATATAGCTCAAAACTTATTATACTTCTTTGAAGGAGCTTGAATCCAATTTCTTTAGCAAGAACTTGAAATTGGAGAATTAAAGGACTTGAGCATAGATCAAGTACTAGTAAAACAAACTTGGGGGAAACTCCGACGCTCAAGTCAGTATTAGATTCATGAACAATTAAAGCAAGAGAATTATGTAATGAACTCAATCAAATTATGCAGCAAACCACAATATGCAGCAAAGTTATTTTCCAAATTTAAATGCATAATTGATCCAATATACCTAGTTCACTTCTTATATAAAAGAATGCTTCTTTGTTCAAGGGTTTAGTGAATATATTAGCTAGTTGTTTAGTTGTTTCCACAAACTCAAGCATGCAATCACCTTTTTGAACATGGTCTCTAATAAAGTGTTGTCTTATTTCAATGTGTTTTGTTCTTAAGTGCAAAATAAGATTTTTAGACTAATTGATGCACTAGTGTTATCACACCTTATGGGGATGTGATCAAGCTCAAGACCATAGTCTTGAAGTTGTTGTTCATCCAAAGGATTTAAGCACAACAACTCTCACCTACTACATATTCAGCTTCAGTTATTGACAATGTCACACTATTTTGTTTCTTACTATGCCAAGAAATTAGTGAGCTTCCAAGTAAGTGGCATGTCCCACTAGTGTTCTTCCTATCCATTTTGCATCCAGCAAAATTAGAATCAGAATAACCAAATAGGTTACAAGAGGCACCCTTAGAGTACCACAATCTCATTTATGAAGTGCCTATAAGATATTTCATGATTCTTTTAACAGCACATAGGTGTGATTCTTTATGATTAACTTGATATCTAGCATACATACATACACTAAACATAATATCAGGCCTACTAGAAGTAAGATAAAGGAGTGAGCCAATTATACCTCTATATTTCGTAATTTCTACCGATTTACTTCCTTCATCCTTGTCTAAGTAACAAGAAGTGCTCATTGGTGTAGCCATTTGCTTGGCACCTTTCATTCTAAACTTCTTGAGCAACTCCTTGCAATATTTGGATTGACTTATGAAAGTCTCATTTGTTGTTTGCTTGATTTGGAGACCAAGGAAGAAGTTGAACTCACCCATTATGGACATCTCAAACTTACTTTGCATAATATTAGCAAATTCTTTACAAAGAGAGTCATTAGTAGCGTAAAAAATAATATCATCAACATATATTTGAACAAGAAGAATGTTATGCTTTTTATGCTTCATGAAGAGAGTAGTATCAACTTTTTTCCTCTAGAAAAGTCATTTTCCAAAAGGAACTTGCTTAACATTTCATATCAAGCTCTAGGAGCTTGTTTTAAGCCATACGAGACTTTTTTCAATTTAAAAACACGGTTGGGAAGTTCAAAGTTTTCAAAACCAAGAAGTTGTTCCACATACACCTCTTCTTGTATAAAACTATTTAAAAATGCATTTTTGACATCCATTTGAAAAAGCTTAAAATCCATGGTGCATGCATATGCAAGTAGTATTCTAATGGCTTCTAATCTAGCTACGGGAGCATATGTTTCTTCATAATCTATGCTTTCTTCTTGATTATAACCCTTAGCTATAATCCTAGTTTTGTTTCTTATTATTAAGCATGTTTCATCAAGTTTGTTCCTAAAGACTCATTTGGTGCCAACTATGGGATGATCATTGGGCCTTGGAACTAACTCCCAAACTTGATTCCTCTCAAATTGGTTTAGTTCATCTTAGATGGCCAAGATCTAATGTTCATCATTAATGGCCTCATTTATGTCTTTAGGTTCAACTTAAGAGACAAAAGTCATATGGTTACATGCATCTCTAAGAGAGCTATGAGTGATTACCCCTTTTGATACATCACCTATCACATTGTCAAGAGGATAATATCTTGAAGTCCTCTATTCCTTGGAAAGGTCCATGATTTAAGAATCCTCTTCCCTTGGGCAATCATATGAGCTTTCTTCTTGCCTTTTGACATCCTTTTCCTTGTTCTCTAGGTGAGTCCTTGATAAGATTTCTACAACATCATCAACCAAATCCTTTCTCAAACTATTTCGGTTAGTTTCATCAAATGTAACATGTATGGACTCTTCTATAGTCATAGTTCATTTATTATAAACTCTAAAGGTCTTACTATGTATAGAATAGTCAAGAAATATTTCCTCATCAGATTTTGCATCAAACTTCCCCAAGTTATCCTTTCAATTATTCAAAACAAAGCATTTACATATAAAGACATGTGATCTGTCGATTATTTCCATATCTTGAGTGTCATATGTTTAATCTAATTGGACTTCATGTGTGTTTAATTATTAACTTTTAGCTAAGTTTCTGGATATGAAGTTTAATCGAATCTTTATTATGAAACTGTGCTTAAGTGTGTTTATAAGTACTCATGATTATATTATACTTTTCAGGAGATCAATATTATCCCTAGGAGCGAAGAAAGAAAAGTATCTGTGAAGAATCAGGACAGAATTTGAAGAAAGCAAGTGACAAGACAAGGGGTAGGCCGTGTCCTCCTCTGACTTGTAATTCACTTAAATTTGTGTTGATAGAACCTGACAGGGGGTAGGCCATGTGAAACGACACGGCCCATGTCATCTGACAGGGGGTAGGCCGTGTCGTCGAATCAGAAAGTCAGATACGAATTCTGATGCAAAATTAGGTTTCCAAAGTTATAAATAGGATTGCCTGGGGCTTCAAAAAAGGGGTCTAGATTGGGAAACTGCCAAGAGGCTAAAGAGGAGACCAAGAATAAGGGAGAAAGAGATTGGATCGAAGATTGGAGTCTCGGGTTCGAGCAATTGGAGATCAATCATCCCCAACCTTTGGAAACTAGTTTAATCTTTAGTTTTCTTCTGCACTTCTATTCTTGACAATGTTTTTTTGCTATTATTCTTTTGGTTTTGAATTTGTCATGTGTAGCTAGTTTTCTTATATGGTTAAGGGAATATGAAACCCTAGTTTTGATATGTGATTCTTGCATATTTCTTTATATCAATACATTTGTCTTTTTATTCATATGTTTCTGTTCTTAATTTGGTATAAAGGTTTTTATACTCTTTGCCAGTTTTGAAAGTGGTAAAACTAGGATTGTTATGCGCGGTTGCGGTTGTAGGACTAGTGAGATATATGATCAAAGTAATTTAATCCCGGTGTATGATTGGATCTTAGTGTGATTGGTTTTCTAAATCTTAATACAATCATTAGGTAGGTGTAAGAGCGATTGCTTTACAAATAACTATTGATTAGGGATTGATTTAACCGGTTGCTGAATTAATCAAAACTTAAGGAAAATAGAGAATTAATCTTACAATCACATAAAAACATAATTGATTATGTTGGTATAAAGTATATGTGGGCTAGCATAATCATATAAATCTTGTGGTGGATTCCATCTCTTAACCATTGTCTTTTAATTGATTTTTCCAATCGTATTTACTGTTTTCGTTTTATATTTAATTTCTATTTTTTAGATTTAACAAACAAAACCCCTTTTTTTATTGTTTACTATTTTTGAGAGTTTAAAATTAGAAATCAATTTATAGTGTTAATTGAATTAGTTCTTTATGGATCGACCCTTACTAACTACAACCGGTTGCAAGGTTTTTATGTTTTTGGTGGAACTTGGCAACTGATTTTCATTCTAAATTTAATTCACAATCCAAACAACGCCAAATTTTGGCACCATTGCCGGGGAACTAATTATCCAATTGCGTTATTAATTTGTTTCCTATTTTTTACTATATTTTTGTTTTATTTTTAATTTTTGATTTATTATTTCTAAGTGTCTTGTAGGTGCTAATGTCTTTCAATCATTGGTGATGCGATTAATGGATATGGGGAAAGCACCAATACATGCTTGTGGGATTTGCTTATCACCCGAACATATAATTGATATATGTCTCACTTTCCTAGTGGACACAAATATAGAGGAAAAGGAAGTATGAGGATATTATAAACCTTCCAACAACTACAACCCTTACTCCAACACATATAATCTGGGGTGGTGGGATCATCCTAACTTGAGCTATGGAATACAACCCCAAAATCAACCTCCAGCTTATGGACCTCAGGATTTCAGTATAGGCAAGCACCTTTCCCCCTAAGACCACAGCAAGCTCAAGCACCAAGGCAACCTGAACCTTCAATAGAGGAGCTAATGAAGCAAATGACCACTAACAACATACAGTTTCAACAAGAAACAAAGGCCTTAATTAACAACCTATAAAACCTAATAAGGCAATTATCCATAAGTCTCAACAAGCTTCAAAGCCAACTTTCGGGAAAACTTCCCTCACCACCGAAAGTGAATGTGGAGGAAAATGTTAGTGATATTGCATCGCGAAGTGAGAAGTTATTAGGTGAACCTACTTCTCCTTGTTGGTGTATGCCCTAGTGGCCAATACATTTTGTTTGTATTTACATACATTATAATGTTATTTTATATGAGGCATTTCATTTATTGTGTTCTTTTTGGTAGACATGATAAAGTCCTTAGAATAGTAAGTTTGATACCATAGGACATCAAGTGGATGACTTGATCGTGAGATCCTATTGGATAAAACACTATTCTTAAATGTCCCTAGTCAAGTATTATTGTTAATTAGGACAACAATAATACATTGAGGCTAGTATGTGCGTAGACTGATGACCACATCTCACGGGTCATGGATATGAGATATCAAGTCTACACATGGATACATATTAGAGTAATGATGTATTGGACAGACCCGCCATGAGAAATGTGGATCGTTACGTGAGTGTCATAAGTGATTCTCATAGTGATAATGGTGTATGTGGTCCTTTGACCGAAATCACTACGATTCCTTGAGGAGTTGTGTGTTTTAATGCCATCAAACGTCATCTCAGTAACAAGATGATTATAACGTTGGTTATTAGACATGCCGCAATACATGTGGAGGAATGTGAGTGACCTAGATGGGATTTGTCCCTCCTACATAACGGGAGCGATATCTTTTTCGGGCCCCCGATTGAGTGAGACTACGAAATGCATGGCCATGCTCAAATGAGTCAATATGAGATATTGATCTTATTTGTTATCACTATGTCTACTCGGGAATCGAAACCGAAGATTGAACTAAACAAGGGTGACACGTTCTATGCCTTGTGTTCAATGGATATCCGGACAAAGGGACTAAACTACACGGAAACATTGGTCACGAGATAGGTTATGTCAAATCACCGACATTCTCATTACTTGGGTAGAAGTGATGTGTTGCTAGATACCGCTCATTGTTTGTAATATTAAAATGAGATTTTAATATTACTACCAATGTCATGAGAACCTGCAAGGTCACACACTTAGAACAGACTAAATTGGAGTAATCGAATCCAAGTTGGACTCGGATTCAAGCTGTGGGCCTAACTCATGACGGATGGGTTTAGGGTTGCGCCACTTACCTTGTGCTCACACTCACTTAAGGCAGCCACTTTGTTATAAATAGTACCGCTAAGGGGGCTGCTACTAGACCCTAGCCGCACCTAAGGAAAGTGAGTGAGAGATAGTGAGGTCTTCTTCTCCTCCTCTCTTCGCAACTAGCACTACGAAAACAGAGGCGTGACTCCTTTTACAAGTCTGTTCGTGTGGATACCGCAGAAACATCGTCGCTATTACGGTGTTGGTGATTCACCTCGCTTGTGTCTATCACGCTTCAAGAGGTAAAAAAATTTAAAAACTCGGATTATGGATTTTTCGTATGGATCCTATGAGGGAATTCTGTTATTCCGCTGCGAGACTTTTGATCCGCAAATTCCCAACACTCCTCCATAAGCCACTGAAGAGAAAGACTAAGAGACTAAAGAGGTAAATGAGGAAGGGCAAAACTTTAAGGCCCCCAAGGTAAGTATTCTTAAACCTTTTCCTATTGTGGTGGAGGAAAGTTATGATGAGTTGTATGATGAATTTCCTGATTTTATTGGCTTCAATAATTCTATTCATTACCACTCATGTACTGATTGTGACGGTGATATGAAATGTGCTATTTGTACTAAGATTTTTACATACTTGAAAGTTGATGATTCTGTTTACGCAGCAACTAAGAGTTTTGAAGGATTCATTAATAATGTTCTTGACGCAGTTGCAGAATCTAAGACCCAAAGGGAGATAGAATTGTAGGTCACTGAAGAATTTTCAAAGGGGGGAGAAGAGCACAGGATGGCAGTCACTATTATGGATTTTGTTTTTGGACCTTGGTCCAACATAAACAAAGATGCAAATGAATTTGATAAAGTACACATATGGCATTCCAGTGGTGAAGTAAAGGGAATTAAGGAGGGTCAATAGGATCCCAATGGAAGCTCTCATGCAACTTCAAGCATAAGTTGGTCATTACATTTCAAGCAATGGGGCCCTGGTGGAAGTCTCCTCATTTGATAAGGATGTTTCTTCTCTCTTTTTCTTTTCTTTTACTTATCCTGGATTAATTGATGATTATTTTATTTTTTTTAGCTTTACATTGAGGACAATGTAGAATTTAAGTATAGGGGAGGAGTTTACATTCTATTTTTATTTTAATTTTATTTATTCTATTTTTGAAAAAAAATGTGTTTTTGATTGATTTTCAATGATGTTTTGGGATTTGTGAAGTTTGTGAATTTGAAGCAATTGAAATTCAAGGGTATGATTTATAAATTTTCTTCCATCTTGAATTTAACATGCTTGGTTTTAGATGTTTGATTAATGGATTGAGATTGATAGATGCATACCTTGTGAGATTTTGAGCCTATTGATGGATGAATTTAGCATTTATGTCATTCTCCTTTTTTTGTGTGATTTTCACTCATGCCATTTGATCACTCTAGAACTTGCTTTGATTCTTTTTTAAGTTACATTTTCACTTGCATGCATGAACATGATTGAGGTATTCTTTCTTGATTAACTACTTTGGCTAAATAGCCAACCTTGCAACATTTTCCTTTGATTAACCCCTTGAGCCTATTTACCTATTCTTTGTCTTAGGTCATTATATGCCTTATATGACAAATCATGATTTTACCTTACCTTAGGGAATGGAAGTATATTGGTTCATTTTTATTGGAGGAGCTCTTTTGTTTGTGGATAATGCATAGTACAAGTGTGGGGGTTGTATCCTTGATATGCAAAATGCAAAGTGTTGGTGAAAAAAAATAAAAAGAAAAAGAATAAATGTAAGAAAGGTTGTAAAAGGAAGGAAAGAAAGAAAAAGGAAAAGAATATGTAAAAAGAATGTGCATTATATAGAATGAGGGGAAAAATTTCATGTTTGTTACTTGACAAATGAGTTCCTCCCCAACGTTCTTTTATTCTCTTGGGTACTTATCTTGCCATATTCATACTATTTCTTTTCCTTACCTTGGCCCCATTACAACCTTGAATAAAGTCCTCTTGATTTTTGTGTGCATGTGTTTGAGTAGTGGAGAAGTAGAAGATAAGCAAGCTTATGGTAGTGCATTTTTCATGGGCTAAATTGAGTGAAATACTTACCTTGTAAACACTTGAGAGATTGAGAGTGTATCTTGTGAGGATCTATCATTCTTGATTCATGCTTTTCAAATTAAAGATACCTTGCTTGTTAGTTTGAGATATAAAGATTTGTTATCTCTTGAATGTTTTGACCCCTTGAATTTTTTCTTACTTTTCTTGCTTACAAATTTTTGCCTTTCTTAAATATCATTAGAAATTGAGTCTTTTAAAGTTTTTAGTTTTGTTTTTGTTTTTCTTTGTTTCCTGGTTCGGTCTTATGTTTTGCCCAGGAGTGCAAAAGGCTAAGTGTAGGGTATTTGATCTATCGATTATTTCCATATCTTGAGTGTCATATGTTTGATCTAATTGAACTTCATGTGTGTTTAATTGTTAACTTTTAGCTAAGTTTCTAGATATGAAGTTTAATCGAATCTTTATTATGAAACTGTGCTTAAGTGTGTTTATAAGCACTCATGATTACATTGTGTTTTTTAGGAGATCAATATTATCCCTAAGAGCGAAGAAAGAAAAGTATCTATGAAGAATCAAGGCAGAATTTGAAGAAAGCAAGTGACAGGGCCTGTGTCATCTGACAAGGGGTAGGTCGTGTCCTCCTCTGACTTGCAATTCACTTGAATTTGTGTCGACAGAACCTAACAGGGGGTAGGCCGTGTCGTCGAATCAGAAAGCCAGATATGAATTCTGATGCAAAATTAGGTCTCCAAAGTATAAATAGGATTGCCTAGGGCTTCAAAAAGGGGGTCTGGACTAGAAAACTACCAGGAAGCTGAAGAGGAGACCAAGAACAAGGGAGAAGGAGATTGGATCAAAGATTAGAGTCTCGGGTTTGAGCAATTGGAGATCAGTCATCCCCAACCTTTGGAAACTAGTTTGATCTTTAGTTTTTTTTTTTTGCACTTCTATTCTTGACAATGTTTTTCTTCTGTTATTCTTTTAGTTTTGAATTTGCCATGTGTGGCTAGTTTTCTTATATGGTTAAGGGAAGATGAAACCTTGGTTTTGATTATGTGATTCTTGCATATTTCTTTATATCAATATAATTGTATTTTTATTCATATGTTTCTGTTCTTAATTTGGTATAAAGGTTTTTATACTCTTTGCCAGTTTCGAAAGTGGTAAAACTAGGATTGCTATGTGCGGTTGCGGTGGTAGGACTAGTGAGACATATGATCTAAATAATTTAATCCCGGTGTGTGATTGGATCTTAGTGTGATTGATTTTCTAAATCTTAATGCACTCATTAAGTAGGTGTAAATGTGGTTGCTTTACAAATAAATATTGATTAGGGATTGATTTGAGTGATTGTGAATTAACCAAAACTTAAGAAAAACAGGGAATTAATCTCACAATCACATAAAAACATAATTGATCATATTAGTATAAAAGATATGTGGGCTAGCATAATCATATAAATCTAGTGATGGATTCTATCTCTTAACCATTATCTTTTAATTAATTTTTCAAATCGTATTTACTATTTTTGTTTTAGATTTAATTTTTTTTTTTAGATTTAACAAACAAAACCTTTTTTTATTGTTTACTATTTTTGAGAGTTTAAAATTAGGAATCAATTTATAGTGTTAATTGAATTAGTTCTCTAGGGATCGACCCTTGCTAACTATAACTGGTTGCAAGGTTTTTATATTTTTGGTACAACTTGGCAACTGATTTTCATTCTAAATATTAATTCACAATCCAAACAACACCAACATGAAAATGTGAAACATTTGGCTTCCTTCCCTTGTACAATTCATCTGAGATTTTCTTTAAAATTGGCTTTATTAGAGCCCTATTCATAACTTAGCAAACAGTGTTAACTGCATCCGCCCAAAAGTGCTTAGGAAGGTTAGCCTCATTGAGCATAGTTCTTGTCATTTCTTCTAAAGATCGATTTTTCCTTTCTACAACACTATTTTGTTGTGATGTTCTAGGAATAGAAAAATTATGCTCAATGCCATGTTTATCACAAAAGATTTTAAATTCATGATTTTCAAACTCATCACCATGATCACTTCTTATGGATGCAATGCGAAACCCTTTTTCATTTTGGATAACTTTGGCACGCTCCTTAAATGAATGAAAAACATCATTTTTGTGAGACAAAAATAATGTCTATGTAAACCTAGAAAAATCATCCACAATCACTAATGCATAATAATTCCCACCAAAGTTCATAATTCTAGATGGACTAAAAAGATCCATGTGCAAAAGTTGTAAAGGTCTAGATGTTGAAACCATATTTTTAACTTTAAAAGAGACATTTACTTGTTTTTCCTTTTGATATGCATCATAAAGTTTATCTTTTTCAAATTTGAGCTTTGGAAGTCCAATTACTAGTTCTTTAGAAACCAATTTGTTTAAGTGATTCATGTGAATGTGAGCAATTTTTCTATGCCATAACCATGAATAATTTTCTTTACTCATAAAGCATTTAGCATCATTTGAGAAAATGTCATCAAAGCTAATCATATATATATTATTGACTCTATGACCAACAAACTTAACATGTTTATCATTCTTTCCTTCAATTATGCAATAATTAGAACCAAATATCACTTTATTGCCTTTATCACACAATTGATTAATGCTAAGCAAGTTATGTTTGAGTCCTTCAACGAGCAAAACATTATCGATGGATGAGGAATGGATCTTACCAATTTTACCAACTCCAAGGATTTTCTCTTTGTTGTTATCATCATATGTCACATGACCACTCTTCTTGGGGACAAGGAAGGAAAACTTGGAGCTATCACCGGTCATGTGCTTGGAGCAACCACTATCAAGATACCAACTTGAACTCTTGGTCTTCAAGCACACCTACAACACACATTCAGATTTTAACCTTTGGTACCCAAATTTTCTTAGATCCATGTGTGTTAGTGTTAGGCAAGGTGCCAAGCCATTTTAGTTCCAACCTGTATGTTGATTTTCTTCCTCACATTACATGTTGATGCACTATGACTTTTCTTTCCACAATGAAAGCATTTAATAAAGGGATTACTTGAGTTATTTGAGGAAAAAAATAGATTCTTGAGAAACTTTTGTTGGTTGTTGGGATTATACCCTAAACCGGCTTTTTGGAAAACACATCTTTGTTTCCCTAGCAATACATTCAAGTTGTCTCTTCCAAAGGTGAATTTTGCAAGTGTGTTTTTCAAATCCTTAATTTCATTTTCAAATGCTTTACATGATGAACAAGATGAGGGTGTGGGTGCATTATCATGTGAAGAACAAATCATGCATGATAAGTTAGCATTAATAAGTCCAAGAGTCTCATTTTCAACTTTGAGTTCTTCAATCTCCTTGGTTAAAATAGAAACTTTGTTTGATAATAAAGAGATTGTTTTGTTGGGAGTTAAAATCATTTTAGTGATCCTCATGGACTCATCATGTAATTCTTGGAATGCATCTTGCAATTCACTGTATGAATGAGAAAGTTCAAGATTAGATGAGGTTACCTCGATTTCACTTTCTTCTTCTTTTTTATTTGCCATAAGGCAAAGATGAGCTTCCTTATCCTCCAAATCATCGGCGGAATCCATGTTGTCTTCCCAAGTAATGTATGCTCTCCTTCCTTTTCTTTCCTTGGAGGGCTTCTTTTCAAATTTCTCCATCTTCTTTTGATAAACCAGACATTTCATCTTCATATGACCCAGTTTTTCACATTCATAGTAAGTTGGAGTAGATGAAGTTCCTTCTCCCTTTTGATATGACTTCTTAGGAAGAAAAAGAGGTCTTCTTTGACTTCCTTTCTTCTTAAGAAATCTTCCAAACCTCTTCACAAAGAGGCTGAAATTCTCTTCATTCATCTCAATATTGTCAAGATCATTTCCATCATCTTCATCTTCATATTCAATTGGGAGGAAATGGCTTTGAGAGCAATTCCCTTTTTCTTCTTATCTTTCTCCTCATTTTGACTTAATCTATTTAGCTCCAACTCATGCTCTTGAAGCTTTCCAAATAGGGTGGCCAAAGTCATTGCGGCTAGATTCCTTGACTACGATATGGCTATCACTTTGGGTTACCAATTCCTGCTTAAGCATCTCAAAATTTTGTTAATAAGATCTTCATTGGCAAAAAAATTTCCCAATGAAGCAAGATAATTAACTATATGAGTAAATCATTTTTGCATTTCTTGAATGTTTTCCCCTTGGTTCATTCTAAACAATTCATATTCATGAGTGAGTGTATTTATTCTTGATCTTTTCACCTCACTTGTGCCATCATGGGTTACTTGCAATGTATCCCACATTTCTTGGGTGGTATTATAATTTGGCACTCTAAAGAATTCATCATACCCAAAAGAAATGGTGATGATGTTCTTGACTCTCAAATTGTATTAGACTTTTTTCTTGTCTTCATCGGTCTATTCATTTCTAGGTGTATTGGTTCTTACACCATCAATTAAACGTGTTGGGACAAAAGGACCATTTTCAACAGCATCCCACATATCAATATCAATAGTTTCAATAAAAATCTTCATCATCTCTTTCTAATAGGCATAATCATCCCTATTGAAAATATGAAGTCTGTTTATAGAAGAACCTTCATTTGAAAAATCATTTGAAGTTATTTTTTTTCTTGAAGCTGCTAAGCTCTTTATACAAGAGTTTAGCTCTAATACCACTTGTTACCAAGTGGTCTCAAAACTCAAAAGGGGGGTGACTTGAGTTTATAAAAACTTTTCGCAAATCGTTCATAAAACCTTTGATTACCAATTTTCTTTGAAGCTATTAATCGATAGAAATAATGAATGAATGAATGAATGAATGAATGAATGAATGAATGAATGAATGAATGAATGAATGAATGAATGAGATAGAAATATATTGCACTCAAATGAACTAGACAATGGAGATAGTATTCAAGTAAATCAATAAAACAATGCACAATATAGAGAAGTTGAGTTAAGAAAACAAACACCAAGCTTTATCCTGGCTCAGCCACCAATCCACTTATGGCTTACGTCTAGTTCTCAAGTAACCACTCGAGATTTCCACTATATGTTCAAGCTTGAAATCAGGTGCTTGACAACCTTTACAAATTTGAAGCACTCAACATATCTTGGGATACTTCACTCTTGTGCTTGAGCCTCTATATTCAAGGGATAACTCACCTTAACTGTTTTGAGGGATACCTCACCCTCTCTTGACAGATTATACAAGATTTAGATGAAAGAAACTCTCTCTAGAGTAGATAATATAAATTGAAGAACTATGGTATTAAGGATTCACACATCTTGAAACTCAAAATAGGGTATTTAATGAAATGATGAGAAAACTCGTATTTAATGTTCAAAGATGTTTTTCAGAATGTTTTCCAACTCATAATTAATGCATAAACACTTTCATTTATAGCTCATAACATTTAAGAGACGTTAGAAGTAGTTGGGGGCATTAAATGCTCTCAAAGGAGCCGTTGGGAAAGTGTTCTGCGTTTGAGTATAACATGTTATAGCATAACCATAATCGGTTATGACTTGAAAACATGATATCCTGGGCTTTTATCTAACTTCATAACTATTATGAGTTTTTCATAATCGGTTATGGAGTTTATCATAACTTGTTATGAATTGTCATAACCTATTATGAGTTTTCTCATAATCAATTATGGAATCAATTAAAAACAAAGTGAGACGTTCTGTAACAACATATAACCTATTATGAAATAGTTGTAATCGATTATGGAACATTTCATAACCTATTTTGATTTTGGCATAATCGATTATGGAACATTAAAACCAAAGAGGAAACGTTTTGTAACAACATATAATCAATTATGAAACAAGCATAATCGATTATGAAGCTCATCATAACCTATTATGAGTTTGTTTATAATCGGTTATGACCTTTTTAAAACCATATTGGCGCGCTTCATATTTGGCCCCATAACCTGTTATGGGAAATCCATAACCTATTATGGGAAATCCATAACCTGTTATGGTTTACTTAGAAATATGGGATTTTCAAAGAAATTCTCAACTAAGGATATCCAAAATCTTTTCAAACTTTCTAAAAGCATTTTACTCAATCTTAAACACAATTTTCACAAGATGAAAATATGATTATACAAACCTATTTTAAAGATGAGTTTAGAAACAAAAAAATGAGCTTTTGTGTGAGTCTATTATACATTTACATATGATCTAAGTCCTATTAGCTAATCTTAAAAAACCTTAGGACTTGATCTTTTGCACTTCATTGCTTTCTTGTCTGTTGATCATCAAAACCAAGATCATTATCATTTACATAAATTTATACAATAAAAATAAATAAATTTATATAATAAAGTCCAACAGAAGTTAGAACCCATAAAAAATACCCGCAAGTGTAAGATCCACAGAAACCAAAGAGAAGAGTCTTAAACTAGCAGGGTTATCAGTGATGAACAGATAACAAAAGCTAGACATTGAATGACACAGTGTGATAAGTGGGTTATTGGTTTTGGTCACCTAATGTCTGGAACAGATAAGCAAAGGCAGGATAAGGCCGGGGGGTAAGATAGAGAGCGAGAAACCAACGAGGAAAGTCTGCCTGCTGCCATGATCAAATAAAGTATCTCCAACTTAGGATCTTAGCTTTGTTGTACTTTGCATTAGCAAAGGGTATTCAGAACTCATAATAATTGCACAGTCACGTTTCCTACAAACAAAAAACAAGCCTTGTTTGTTAATTGTCATCCAATGTTTTCCTTGTCACCCTCCTTAAGTTCTATGTCTGGACAGTTTGCATTTTAGTGTTTCATTATCTGATGATGAAAACCAAACCATCCTTATCCGAATCCTATTTCATCAATTTTGTGTCTGTTTCCTTGCTTTCCTATTAACATGGCGTTCTTGTTCAGGAATCAATGAATTACTATCAAATTCGAGAGTAAGAGCCAATGATGATTAACAACAATTTTCGTCCTAATCAATTTGCACTAATTACATTTTTACTTCTAATATATCCACACAGCAGCGATTCAGTGAATGATATAAATATTCTATCCTACAGTAGCAGTGCCATTCCAGAGAAGTTGTATTTGAGTAGTTAACAAGTGGAAATTACAGAAATTATAGAGGCATCAAAATCCAACCGGTGTAATTTTGAGAAATCAAATCAGGTTCTTTGTCTCAGAATGACATCACATTATTTGAGCATTATATGAGAGGAAAACGATGATACCCAGTTAGCCATGCAGGATTTACATACTTACAATCATAATTACATAACACTCTTATATACTTTCACTATTATTATCCAAAGCACAAAGAACAAAAAACCATAGGAGTTTGAGCAATTTACAGCCATGCAGGATTCTTCAACGGTGAAACCACAGCTTTCACCTGCAGGTAGTTGTTAAGACTGTAGATTCCCTTCTCCCTGCCTATGCCGCTCATCTTGTACCCACCAAAAGGAATTGCAGCATCAAAAACATCAAAGCAATTAATCCAAACAGTTCCAACCCTCAGTGCCCGCATCAAAGTGTTGGCTGTGTTCACGTTCTTAGTGAAGACACCTGCAGCTAGACCATAACGTGTTGTATTTGCCCTTCGTATTACTTCATCAATGTCCCTAGTATAAAGCAAAAATTATTAGAATAATTTTAGAATGCCGAATAAAAAATTCATGCTTCCTCATTATTGTTTAAAAACATTTTGGTTTACATTTTGTTTTTACCAAATATTGTTCTCTTTTTCCTTATGGACCACTTGAAAATGGTGTTGAAGTTCACTTAGACCGAGAATAGGATGACACCATACATTTGCATGAAGAAAATTTTAAACAAATGTTGCAGTACCAGCGCTTTCCATAAACACCTATCTGGATTTATTATATCGACAATTTTTCTTTGGAACAGAATTGCATCCATACGGAAATTTTAGCAACGAGAAATAAGCAAGTGGGAATTGAAATTTCACTCACTTGAACTTCAAGATGGATTGAACTGGGCCAAAGATTTCATCTTTTGCTATCAACATATCATCCTGATCATCAGCATGTGTTAGAAAATGCTTCAAGATATTGCTGATCTGCAAACCACTTGTGCCAAATAATCAATACCTGAACATTTGAGAAGAGAGTTGGCTTGACAAAGAAGCCCCTTGAGCCAATTCTGTCACCCCCACATTCAAGAGTGGCGTTGCTTTCAATACCAGACCTTATGAACCTAAGAACTTTCTCAAATTGTTCGACGTCAATCTGGGATTTTCGCAAGGGTCAGGAAACAGTATGAGTTTATTACATCAGAGTATGATCAAGAATGTACTGAACAACAAAGTAAGGGGTGTTCACTGTTCTGTGAAAGGTTAACTTTTCAAAGACATTGAACTCAAACACTTGGAACAAAATAAAAATGAACAAAGAGGTAATCAATAACATAGTGCTTACTTAATTTGAAGGGGAAAGGAGTACCTGAGGACCTTGTTCAACACCCTTTTTGAAGGGATCGCCAACAACACGTCTCAAAGCACGTGCCTTTGATTTCTCCAGGAACTCATCATAGATATGCTCGTGTACAAAGGTACGAGACCCAGCACAGCAACATTGCCCCTAGAAAGAACACAGCGACATAAGTCATAAGCATCTTCTTCACATCTGCATATCCAGGTTCAACTTCAAGCAAGGGATGGGAACTGGTTGAGCAAACCTGATTAAAGAACAGAGCAAAGTGCGCAAGTTCTACAGCCTGGTCAACATCAGCATCCTCACATACTATGAAAGGTGATTTCCCTCCAAGTTCCAATGTCACAGGCTTCAGGTTGCTTCTTGCAGCCAATTCAAGTACAATTTTTCCAGTATCGGTAGATCCAGTGAATGCAAGCTGCAAAAATGTAAGAAAAGATATGGTTGGGTTTTACCAGAATAACATTATGTAAAGGGTAATCTATAGGATATAGACAATAAGCAGATGCATGCCAGCACTTTCTTGCATAACATGCCACAGTATCTATGTTTGATAATTTCAAGAACCACCTGCCCCAAAAGCCTAAGCTGTTAGGAGGAACTGAGGAATTAGAAGATTTGCTTAAATGTCTCCAACAGATATTAACTATAAGCATAAGCAAAACAAAAAGTAGAATAAGATAGTGTCTTACTTTCTTTCCTATTGATCAATGTTACGACACTCATTTTGATATCCCCATAAAATTGGGGGTGAAGAATTTTTCAAATAAAATTTATCCCTGAATTTTTCAACCCTATTTGTAAGGGGACACCAAACTGACCCTACATCTGATACAACAGTTAATAAATAAGTACCACAAATAAGTACCACTCTCGTCTGATAAAACCTGACACAACCTTATATGGGGTTTCAAACCAATCATGCTCGGAAATATAATACATATGACAGTATCCTAAATATTTTTCGCAGCTTGGATCTTCGAGATGGAATAAAAGGATATTTAAATCAAGCCAGGTTCATTCTCGATTCCTTACTGTCCCCAAAATACCTTGTCCACATCCATATGACTTGCAAGAGCTGCTCCAGCAGTTGGACCATACCCAGAAACTATATTCAAAACACCTGGAGGAAGGCCAGCCTGCCAAAAAGGGTGCACATTAAGTTAAACACTTAAACCCCATAAGAAACACAAATGTGACTGAAATATTTCTTCAAAATCTAAAATACGTTATCAGCATGTCATGTCAACACAAATTGAGGTTTCGGCAATTGGCATCACATATCTAAACATTTTGTTTGCATTTTTACACCTTCTGCAACAATATTCCAAAACTAGAACAATCCAAAATATAGTGGTAAAAGAAAAGGATAATGACATGACAAATCATATGGCAATGTCAATTCTAGAAGATTCCTTGAGCATTAGTTTTATCAATTACTAGGCATTCGTCCAAACTTCACACTTGAAGTAAATTTTGACAGGGCAAACTGTGGATATGAGATATGACTGTTTCATGCCCAAATTAAGTTCATTATACGTACCAAGTAGGTAGAATTCCATTTAATTTTATTTAATTATTTATTTTCCCATAAGTAGTTAGAAGTAGAATGAAGTATCACCACAGCAATGGTTTCAGTAGACATTTATGCAATAATGGACTCAACTAGCAAGTGTATATATGACGTCTTGAAGATCAGCAGTCTAGCTGTGTCCCTGTGTATTAAAGATGGGGAGAGAGCATAGCTTATGAGCTCACCTCATGAAATAGTTTTCCCACATAGAAGGGCCGTCAGCGGTGTTTGCTCAGCAGTCTTGAGGACGATGGTATTACCACATGCTAGAGCTGGACCAACTTTCCAAGCAAACATGATGAGAGGGAAGTTCCAAGGTATGATTTGTCCTGCAACGCCAATTGGTTCATGCAATGTCTGCACATGATAATTTCCATCAGCGGGGACTGTCAGACCATGAATTTTATCTGCCCAACCTGAAACCAAAAAAAAATATTCGGAGGTTATCCGATTTATTATTTTATTTTTTTAGAAAAAAATGGATAAGAAACACTAACAACTAATTGGTGTTACTGATCCTACCCGCATAGTAGTGAAACAAGCGCACAAACAATGGTAATTCAGAATTGGCAGACTGTTCATAAGGCTTTCCACAGTTCCATGTTTCCAGAGCTGCAAGCTCATCGCTATGCTTTTCAACCAAATCAGCAAAGCGCAGCAATATCTTACATCTTTCCTGAAGTTGTTAAAAAAAATCATCATAAGCTAATTCAGGGTCGTGCAAGAAAAGGGAGGAGACTCAGGAAAATGCCTACATAAGCAGTCATTTTTGGCCAAGGTCCTTCATCAAAGGCCTTGCGAGCTGCTGTTACTGCACGGTTGATATCTTCTGCATCACCTTCAGCAACATGAGCAATCACTTCTCCTGTGCGCGGGTCATACGTTGGAAAAGTTTTCCCTGAGACCAAAAGAAATGCCAAATGAAGTTCCCTATAGAATTTGCTATATGGCAAAGTAACAACCTTTGTTCAAACTAGACAAACCTGATGCAGCATCTAGAAATTGCCCATTTATCAGATGCTTTGTGTAACTTATTTGAACTTGTGGAGTGATTAATTCCTCAACAGCTGCTGCAGTGCTAAATCTGCTAACGTTTCCCCACTTGCCAGAGTTTCTCCCTGTGGGAAAAAAATTCATGTGGAAGTTTTATGCAATGAATTGAAGACTGCATTCTGATAATCTAGCTTTCAATCACTGCCTTCAATGTAAACATCACACTCATTATGTTGGGACAAAGGACAACACATATACGGTAAGACAAAAAAAAATAAATAGAAGAAGTGAATAATAACTAGTAGTCTAAAAGAAGATACACTTAAATACTAAAGTTGGGTCTAAAATCACATCTTTGAAGTGATTTAAATTGTCTAATTATATGTGGATAAATCTGGTGTGCTAAACAAACAATGCTAGTCAAATAGTTCCTGTACTTTGATGAAGTACAGAGGCAGAACACTTGCAAACAGAGAAACACTTGGCCATCATTCATAAAGGGGTATATATAAAACCCATCAAAGATTAACACTGACAGTGACCAAAACGCAAGAATGTGAAGCTGTAAAATGAAGATAAGGAAGGAACTGGGTTCGTCACCAAGTGAGTGAAGGAGAGAAGCAGCTTGAGAAGAAGGAGAAGCAGATAGAGAGCGCGAGAGAAGCCAGGAAAGTCTGCGAGCTGCCATGACCAAAGCAAGTATCTCCAAAGAGTGTTGCCTTCTTCTTCTTCTTGATGTGGACCTTTACAGAATACAGAATACAAAGGAAAATGTTCATCTGCGTTTAGTATCAACACCATTTTTAACATCTGTCACCTTCTTCTTCTTCTTCTTCTTCTTCTTGATGTTCTTGGACCTTTTTTACAGAACAGAATAAAAATGATAAAACTTTTGTACATTAATCAACTTTTTACGTAATTAATCACTTTTTTATTCTTCATTAACCAACTTTGTTTTTATCTTTCATGAAAAAAGTTAGTTCTAAGTTAACTATTTTTTCATAATGAAATTTGGTTAATCTAAAAACAAAAAATAAGAAAGTTTACATATACTAAAAAAAAAGAAAGACAAAAAATGATTTTTATATTATTATATAAAATTATCGGGTTGGAATACAAATGATTACAACTTTTGTCTGTAACCGGAGAAGAATTTTTGCTCTTCTTTTTTTTATTTTAAACTAATCAATATTTAAATAATTATATAAATTTTTATATTATTATATAATAATTAAATTAAAATTAACAATATATTATTTATTAATTAATTTATTTTACATTACTTATATAAATAAAATTTATGCAAATATTTCTTCTATATCCGTCACTTTTGCCAAGAAAAATGGTAAACGTTGAAAAGAGACTATCTGACTATCATGTTACGTGGCATTTTGTGGATGACACTTTACCCATACTTTTAGGGTTTGAAAAGATATATATTTTGACTGGATAAGAATTATCAAGTAAGAAAGGAAATTGAAAATTGCAATGCTTCGCTGATAGTTATAGTTCATGGATTTAATTTAAAGATAATATTAGTGTAAAAAAATTTATATTATTATTTGATTATATATTATTATATAATTAAAAATATTTTACGATTTAAATAATTAACTTAAAAATTATACAGCAAAAAATATATAATTAATTAAAAATAGAAAAAATTTACATTAATAATATATAAAAATTAAACTCATAATTTATTTATATCGGCATTCCGGGGACGAATTGGAGTACTATTATTAGCCAAGCAAAATGATGCAGACGTGAAGGGGGACAATTATTTAAGATATTAAAATAATTGAATTGTATAATCAATCAATATAATATCTTTATATATAAAAAAAAAAAATATTATGGGATTATCTTAGGGTTGTCTTAAAGTTTACTTTTACTCTTAAACTGAGAGTATTTTAAATTTAAGAAATATTAAATTAATTAAGATATTTTTTAAGAAATTTAAAATATTTAAAAATTATAAAGTGATAACAAATTATAACAAAGTAATTAAATTAAAAGAATCTAAATATATAATACCTAAAATATCCTGAGTTTAATTAAAATATTTTGAAACTTTCAACAATTTAATTACAGTGTATTCTCACTGTCTTTATCAACAATTTTTTACAATTCCTATTCCACTAACATAATTACATTTAATTGACTCTCAATCTTTTATATGTAATCACTGGTCATCGATCTTCGATATCTTGACTATCACGTTGTTTATGTAGATTTCTAACATCTTTTTAATTTATCCTTCAATGACTTTATTCATCATTCGTTAGTAAGTTGTCTTTACATTTTTCAATCCAAACGGCATGACACAATAACAATAGTTTCCCATCTTAGTAATGAATTCGCATCATTCATGATAGAAAGTCGGTGGCAGATGAACTTTGGGTCCAATCCTGGCATATTTATGGAGGTTTAAGCAAAAAAAAAAAAAAGTCTTTGTTTTTCACCAGAAATTCAGTTAGGCAAGCTCTTTCTTCTTGATTCAGATGTCCTCTAATCTTGGTTACCTAGTTTGGCTTGGCACCAAGTTGAAGGGACTGAAGCTCTCCATCAAATTGAGGGCGCGTACCACAAATCTATTCACAAACATCTAATTCAATCAAGAGGATGTTGACGAGGTCCGTAGTGACTAAAGCTAGATTGTTGTGTTGGTTTATGGTCCGAGGCTTCTTAGCCACTTTCAGGCTTTCATTATAGCATTTTCTAGCTGTAGCCTTGTCTCTTTTAACTGTGACAACTCCGTCTTGTTAGTCTAGAAACTTCATGGTCAAGTGGGGTATGGAGATCATAGCCCCAAAGGCATTGAGTGAGGGGCAACCTAGTATGACATTATAAGTCAAGGGACAATTAACTACAAGGAAGTTGACCTTGAGTTTCTTGAAGAGAAAGTCTTTCCCCAAAGTCTCAATGTATCCCACTAGGATGATCTTATCTCCAGTGAACCCGATCAGCACGCTGGTATACGGGATCAATTCTTTCTTTGATAATCCTAGCTTCTCGAATAAGTCTAGGAACATGATGTCAGTTGAGGTTCCTTGGTCAATAATTATACGATGAACCTCGACGTTAGTTATTATTCCCGAGATCACTGTGGGGTCGTTGTGATCCAGGATATTGCGTCCATAATCCTAATCAGTGAACAAAATTAGCGGGAATTTTCTCACGTTGGTATCCAACTTGGTTCCTGAGAAAGATGCCATGGTCAGTATTACCTAGAGAGCTTTCTTCCTTGCATTTTTGATAATCACATATTTTATATATTGATAAACCCTCATGTTCAGTCGTTTACACTCTCCATGTTCTTAATTGATTGAACTTTGTCATTTTTTGTGAGTTTGGGCTCAAATTGGGCTTAATTGATCTTTTTCAGCATTATTGAGATTTTACACTATTTCTATATTTCGACCATAACTTTAGTTCTAGATATCTGAAAATCATGCATTTTAGCTTATAGGAAAGTTGAGAGGAAGCTCTACAACTTTGATGAGAGCTCGAAGTCTCAATCAGATGTCTAGTAGACCTAATTGGGCCTGGAAGTCGGAACATGGGTTTTGTTACTAGAATCAGGGCAGTGTGCACTAATAACAGCATAACTTGGGTTATGGATATGATTTAGGCCTAAAACTGGTGGCAAATGAAATTTAAGACATATATCTCCATTTCATCTGAAGACCACTTTTCTAAACTATGATGTTTTGATGGAGTTTTCAGCCCTTTAAGTCAGCCAACGGAATCAGAGACTCTTGGAGAATGATTTGTCCATAACTTGAGTTGTAGACCTCCAAATTGCATAGGGTTTGGGCCCAATTGCTCATAATGGACCTAACTTTGTAATTAATGAGTTTTTAATTATGTGAAGCCAAAAGAGGGGTTAGATATAGGGAGAGAAGTCAAAAATTTAAGGCACCTCATTACACGCACACTTCTCATCCATTCATTTTATACTTTTCATCTTCTCTCTAGATCTTTCTTCTCTCCCTTCTCTCTAGTTTTGCTCTTCTTTTTCTAAGTTCTTCCCTCCCATTCATGGAGGGGTAGAGCCTTTAATCAATCCAAGGGATTGACATTCTTGATGCTTAATCTTGAGATTTTGTTTTAATTGTTCTACATTCAATTATTAATCAAGTTTCTCTTCTTCTTCTTTTCTCTTGTTTAAATTCTGATTTAATGCTTAATTTGATTGGGATTTGCATATGTTAATTGCTTAATTACTATGTGCCAAGAGATGAATTCAGAGGTTAAACAATGCATCAAAGGTGTTTGATGAAATGTTTAGCTTGGTTGGATCTTGGTTTTTAAGTTGATTTGGGTTTTGGTTGAATGCTTAATTTGTCTAATCTTAATTAATTGAATCATGGAAGCGTTTCTAGTAGAATATCCATGGATCATTGAGAGGCGTCATGATGTGATCTAAGACCAAGGATTTAGTTAATAATTGAATAGATCTATAAAAATCAAGGATGGATTGAAATCAAGTTTGGACAATTCTCTTGGATTGGTTGCTTCTTAATTCTATTTTCTCTTCTTTAATTGCTTTCTATTTTTATTGTTTAATTTCACAAACTTCTTTCCCCTTATTTATTAACTTCTTAATATGACTTCATAATTAGAGTGATTTACGAGCTCGACCTGGTGTTAACTTATATTGCAAGTAGTTTTGATAATTCGGTTATAAATTGATTTAAATTTGGTAAACTCAGCAGTTATCAAATTTTTGGCATCGTTGTTGGGGATCACTCTGATTTTAATTATATTTGACTACTAATCCCTCATTAACCCTTGTGTTGCTGTGTTTTGGTGGTTTTCAGGTGAAAACGAGTGATTACGAGTCACTTTGCATAATTTTGTATTGACAACAAATGTGCCCAGAATAAGCTGTAACTTGGTCAATTGAAGGAAAATGGCATAATAAACAAGGCTCACAGTGAACTATGAGATCACCCCTGGTTTGCCAAAATTCCATCGTTTAGACCATTTTTTCAATATTTTAAGATTTGTTATTGCATTTTTTAATTTCATTTTTGTGTAGTTTACATTCTATGGTGGTCCTATGATTTTTAAAAATCATTAGATAGGTCAATTAGATTTATTTGGGTATATTTTTATTGTTGTCTATTGTATTTTGTTTGTTTACTGATTTTGTGCTTTTTGTACTTTGGATGATGCATGACTAAGTCTTCTACTACCTAATTACTTGATATTGATCTTGAGATTGATAAGACCTTGTATAGGCTGATTAGAGCTCGTAGGCTAAGTGCAAAAATTGCTTCTGAACTTGATTTTGATCTTGAATTTGAAAGTAAACATGAGATCTTAAGTAATTTTGCAACTATGGGTGATAACATGCAGAATAGGACTCTTAAGGAATTAGCTGCTCCTAATGTAACACACTAGTCTTTTTGCATTCAATATCCTGATCTTAATGTTGATTTTGAGTTAAAATCTGGATTAATACACTTGTTGCCCAAGTTTCATGGTCTTGCCGGTGAAGACCCTCATAAGCATCTTAAGGAGTTCCATGTGGCCTGTTCAACCATGAAGCCACAAGGGATCCTCGAGGAGCACATCAAGCTAGGGGCATTCCTTTTCTTACTTGCTGATGCAGCCAAGGATTGGCTATTCTACCTTTCACCAGGTTCTGTCATGAGTTGGGATGACATGAAGCGGCCATTCTTGGAGAGATTCTTCCCTGCATCTAGAGTTGTTGCCATTAGAAAAAACACATGTGGCATAAGACAAATGATAAGAGAGACCTTTCATGAATATTGGGAGATTCAAGAAGTTGTGCTCAAGTTGTCCCCACCACCAAATCAGTGATAAGCTCTTGATTCAATATTTCTATGAGGGCTTGCTGCCAATGGACAGAAGCATGGTGGATGCTGCCTCTAGAGGAGCCTTAGTAGAGAAGACCCCTGCTGCAGCAAGAGATTTGATAACAAACATGGTAACAAATACACAACAATTTGGCACACGAATCATTACCTCGACCAGAGGAGTTAATGAGGTTCAATTGTCTCATGTTGAACAATAGAGAATGGAACACAAACTTGATAAATTGACTTCTTTGGTGAGACAGTTAGCAGTGGGACAACAACCACCTATGCAGATGGTTGCAACTGTGTATGGCATTTGCTCTTGTTCATCTCATCCCATTGATGCTTGCCCCACACTTCAGGATGGTAGTTCTATTTTTCCATATCAATCTATTGCAGCAGCTAGTGTTTTTCCTGGTACACCACAGTTCCAGCAGCAACAACAAAGATATGATTCATTCTCTAACATATACAATCCTGGCTAGAGAGATCATCCTAACTTGAGATATGGGAATATAGTGCCACAGCAGCAGTTCAGATAACCATTCTAGCAACCACAGTTTCAGCCTTATATTGGACCAAGTTGGAAAAATTCCAGCAGCCTATGCAACAACAAAGTCTAATTGCCACAAAGCTTGAGCCTTCATTTGAGGATTTGGTGAAACAGATGGCCACCAACAATATTCAGTTCCAGCAGAGGGTAGTGGCCACTATACAGAATTTAAAAACCCAGATTGGTCAATTGGCTTCGTCATTGAGTCAGCAGCAGGCCCAAGGTTCTAGACAACTCCCTTCCCAAACAATTCTCAATCCAAAGGGGAATGTGAGTGTCATTATGTTAAGGTCTAAAAAATCTGTAGAAGCATCACCTGCACCTCAACCAACAAGTAAGCAACAACTAGTAGAGAAATCAGTTTCTGATGCACCAGCCCAAAAATCTTAGGGTAAGAAAAAGTCAGCAATTGTTGATGAGCAGCAGCAGCCTGCCATTGCTCTTCCTTTTCCACAAAGAGCCACACAGTCCAGAAAAATGGTAAAGGCAGAGAAAGACAATGACTTGCTTGAGACTTTTAGGAAGGTGGAAGTCAATATTCCACTCTTGGATATAATCAAGTAGATTCCGAATTATGCAAAGTTCTTGAAGGAACTGTGTACAAACAAAAGGTGGCTGAAGGGTAATGAGAGAATCAACATAGGGCAGAATGTTTCAGCCAGCATCAAGCTGATGCCACAGAAGTGCAAGGATCCTAAGACTTTTACAATTCCTTGCATAATAAGAAATCACATATTTAAGCATGTCATGCTAGACTTAGGTGCTTCCATTAATATAATGCCTATGTTTATTTTTTGTTCCTTGAACTTGGTCCTTTGCAGACCACAGGTGTGGTGATCCAGCTAGCTAATAGGAGTACTGCTTACCCAGCTGGTTTGGTGGAGGATGTGTTGGTCTAGGTGAATAAGCTAATTTTTCTTGCAGATTTCTATATTTTGGATATGGAGGGGGAGTCACCATCCAGCAAGGCTCCTGATGGGTCACTTAGACCCATACCCAAGCCCAAGATCTGACAAGCCTACTCCCACAAGCCCAAGATGAAGGGAGGTGCCAACTAATGGTCTGTTAGTGGTGTGTCTGTTAGAGGAGAGAGAAACAGAAGGGGTAAATAGATGGGGGAATATTCACGGGGGATTATGTGATTGTTTTTTCTGTTATTGGCTTAGGCCTTGGGGTTAGGAGAATTCCTCTATAGCTGGGAGCTTAGTCTCTGGTTTCTTTCTTTTTTTCCTTTATAGACGCTTACAGTTTATATTAATAATACTATCTCCCTCATCAGATAGGAATTGTTCCTATCAATTGGTGCTTTCATTGAGAGAATTTGAGAGGGAGAGATTGGTGTATACAAACTCAGATGGCTACTCAGCGAATTGACGCCTTGGATGCTTGCATGGTGGCTGTTGAGTCCATTCTCAAGAATCAAGAGGTATTATTGCGTGGTCACAAATCGACATTGAAGGAGCATACAGTACAACTGAACGACCATTCTGCTAAACTGAGCTCCTTGATGACTAGCGTCGGGGACATTACCAAGTCCCTCACAGCCCTACACTCTGAAATGCGAAAAGGATTCCAGTACCAACAGCAACAGTCCCCATTGTCTGGAGATGGGCCAGAACAAAGTAAAAAGATGCTGAATCTTTTTGGTGGAACATCGAGCGCCACTATGGAAGAATATCGCCTTAACGCCAAGCGGATTGAGCTTCCCCCTTTTTACGGCAACGACCTAGTAGGATGGGTGTCTCGCTCCGAGGCGTATTTCGTGGTACAAGACACTCCACCAGAGTTACAAGTACAGATGGCTCAAATCTACATAGAAGGGATGACATGGCATTGGTTCAAGGTATTGAGGGAAGCCGAGCCTGACTTAAACTGGGAAAGGTTGAAACGGGCCCTGTTCGATCGATATGGGAGTCAACATTCGGGAAACCCATTTTTGTTGCTGAAGGTGCTTAATTAGGAGGGAACCGTGGATGAATATGTGGAAGAGTTTAAGATGCTTGTTGCACAAATTCTACCCATGCCTGATGACCAATACATGGGACTCTTCCACGGAGGATTGGGGGAAAAGGTTTGACTTGAGGTGCTACCTCTCGAGCCCCCCAATCTCTATAAGATGATATCCATTGCTCAACTAGTAAAGCGTAAGCTAACTCAAAATACGACACCAAAGGGTTCTACGAATTGGTGAGAGCAAGGAGGATTTCGTGGGTCATCATCATCGGTCAATATCGTCGACAATAGGAATTATGGGATAAGGAGTTCAGAAGTTCATACATCTCGCTCTACTCCATCCAATCAGTCGCAGTAGGGAGGAGTGGAGAGGAGCCCAAAGCCTCCATGGAACACCACAGAAAAGAACACCAAAGGATCCCCAAGAGGTGTGCAAAATATATCTTACCAGGAGCTCATGGATAGGAGGAGGAAGGGATTGTGCTTCAAGTGTGGACATAATTATAGTCTAACCCATCAATGCCCGAATAAGCAGTAACGTTTGCTTATTTGGGAAGGAGAAGAACCTGATGTTGATTCTTTATTAGTTGTGGAAGAGAATGACGAGAAAGAAGATTGGGAAATGGTTTGCCAAGTTGCTGATTATGATAGAATGTGCTCTCAGGATCATGCCCAATCCAAAACTATTAAAATCGAAGGCCAACTAGCAGGATTTCCCATTTTACTTCTTATTAATAGTAGGGCAAGCCACAATTTTATTACAAAGGAGTTAGTTAATTCTTTGGCACTTCTTATGACTACCACTAGGTAATTTAAAGTTAAGTTGAGTGATGGTACTAAGTGCTACTCTCAGGGGATATGCAATGGGCTGATTATTGTGGTGGGAAAGACCAAGCTGCAATTAGATGCCTACGTTCTGGAACTAGGTGGTATTGATTTAATTTTGGGAGTGGATTGGTTAGAGACCTTGGGTGGGACTAGAACTGATTGGAAGAGGAAGACCATGAGCTTCGAACAAGATGGGCATACCATAACTCTTAAGGGGTACCAAGTCAATGACAAAAGGCAAACAACATCCTTACAGGGAGTGTTACATGTGGCTACCAAGGAGGAAGATGAGGTCTAACCTAATGCAAGCATGGTCAAACCCTAACATTGGACATTGCGGCTTCCATGGGCTAAATTTTGGTATAATACTACATTTCATTCCACTACTGGCACAACCCCTTTTGAGGCAGAGTATGGACGCCCACCACCCACCATTACACAGTGTGCACAACAAGTTATGAAGGCTAATGTTGATCTTCATCGAAGAGACATCATGTAACATCCTGAAAATCATGTTAGGCTTGTAATTAGTTACAAAGGTAATATATTACTTGTTTAACATGTCTATGAAGTTTTGTGATAAACTGAATTCGTTTACACACTTAGTTGCAACATAGAAGTTGAAAAGTAGCTTAAAATGATTCAGATAATAGCATAAGTTGCTAAGTTGAAAGAAATAAATATAGAGAGTTTATTTCTAGGTCACAAATAAGTCAAGTAAGATGTGGTAAAACTTTCAAGAGAATCAGAGTTAGCTTAGTATTTTTAGGCATACCGGTTGTGCGTTTTAATACCGAATGACTAGCAGCAGTTATAGAAAATCATGAAAATGGTTAAACAACAATTTAGATGAATCTTATAATTTATTCTAAAGTTGTTGGAAGCTGGGAAACTTGAATTAGCATAATTCGGATGTCCTTAGCAGATATAAGTTTCATTGTAGAAACATAAGTTAATCTTTTTTTTTAATTCCCTCTGCGTCCCACCCCCTATTTCTCTCTTCTCCCTCGACAGAGAACCGAAAAATAGAGAAAGAAGAGAAAGAAAAAGGAGAAAGGGGAAAAGAAGAAGGAGAAAGGGGAAGAAGGGAAGAAGGAGAGGAAGAAGATCAAGATCAAGCTTCAAGGCTTCAAGTCTTCAAGAGGTAAGGGGATTTCTATTCATTTCTCCCTCTTTGATTATCTTTGAATATAGTTTGGGGTTTTTTTGAATAGAAATAAGGGTTTGAATAGCCAAATCCATGTTCTTAGCTTAGTTCTTGATTCCAAGGACTAGGTTAAGATAGTTTAAGCCAAGATAATGCTAGATGGTCATTTATGGCCTAAGACAAACCATTTTGGTTCATGAATGGAGAATTAGGAAATGGTTTGGAGTTATGTGATTTGAACCTAGATTTATGTCCTAAGAGAATTCATAGGTTGTAAAAGAGTTACAACAAATTTAAGGATATAGATTAATGTTGGAAATCACCTAGCATCCATGAGTTGAGGATTGGATCAAGTTTAGGAAATTAATGGAATAGGAAACACAACTGTTTTCTGCTCCATGAGTGCTGTTCTGCAGTGTGGTATTCGAATACCAAGGTTGGTATTCGAATAAAACATCACAGACATCTCTAGAAGGTGAATTTTCGTGGGTGGTATTCGAATACTACCAGAGGTATTCGAATAGACCCAAAACAGAGAGAAAAATCATTTCTGAAAGCTTGTAGTGTTTTTAGCATAACTCGAGCTACCGATATCGGAATGAGTTGATTCTAGAGCCATTTGAAAGCTAAAATACAACGCTTCATGTGGTAAAAATTTTAGAATTATTGAGCAAGCCAATCAATACCAGTTTCTATTTGAATCCAAGGAAGATTATGCAGAAAAAGGCATTCTGGCAGTCAGTAAACCAGATTGCATAATTTCTTGCTCCGATGTCGTATCGACATGGGACCAGTGGCATTTTGAAGTTAAGATGTAAGGCTTCTTGCCTGTAAAGTTTCAAAAGTATCCCACCTGTGGATTGTTCCCAGTTACAATATAAAGTTAGATCAAAATCAGGTGAATCAGAGAATAACCTGTTTTGCCCTTTGCAAAATGTTGTATAACTTTGGCTACACTTAGCAAAATGAAGCAAGGTTTGTGGCATTGGAAAGATATGAGAAAGAGCTATGTACTTGTAAAATTTCAGAATTTTAGAAGTTATGATGCATGTTTGGTGCAATCTTGAAAATCATCCTTTTTAGGCAAGATTTGAGGTGTTTTTGAGAAAGTTGGACACTAGATTTTTTTTAGTAGCACCTTAGGCAACTTAGTGTTGCATTAGATATCACTTAAGATGTGATGAGATGGTGCAATGAAGATAAGTATGCTAGTAGGCATAATAGTATTCACTCTAGTAGAGAATTAGAAAGGCGTAAATCTTAGAGTATCCAAGAGAAGTATATTTAAAGTTGTATGAATGCTCTCATAGAGGTAGAGCTAGTAGTGCAAGTATAGAGATTATGTAGTGGTTATGCAAGAGTTAGGTATAACACTACATTATGCATGCATACTCATACATAGCACAGAAATAAATCAGAATTTTGGGTTAAGGAGGTAACAGATTCCCTCCCCACTATAGAAAGGAAAGTAAAGATAAGGAACCAATCAGTAAAGAAGGAAGTGGGTTAAGGAGGTAACATATTCCCTCCCCACTGTAAAGAGAAATAGCATATTCATGACATTCATGACATTGTATTCACAGAAAGAGAGATGGTAGGTTATAGGAGGTTATATATTCCCTCCCTACCATAAAGAGGAATAGTAAGTTTATGACATTGTAAATCTCTGAGATGGAGATTCATGACATTATTTATAACATTGCACTTATACCATCACATATTCTTGTTTGAGCATAATCATACCTCATATTTTGCATCATAATATCATTGCATTACTTAACGTGTGATTATTATTGTGTTTGGTGATTCCTTGTGTTTGTGTGTCGTTGCTCAATGTTATTGTTCCATTGTATGGGCGATGGTTCAATATCATTGATTATTACCTTTTGAACATGCATTGATAGTTGTATGGGCAACTGTCTTATCTTGTAAAGAGGAATTATCTCAGAGTTATGGTTAGACTGGGAACATTACATAAAGACAGAATGTATAGGTTCCTAGAGTAAAGAATAGAAATTCGAAGGATTATACTGATTTATTTATAATGTTATGATTGAGTAAGGAATAATGATTTAATTGCTAGTTAAAGTTTCATTTCAGATATTTATGGGTTGTATGATATTATACGACTGCTAGTATTAGTACACTTATACTGAGAATTATAAATTCTCACCCCTTGTGTTCCATGTAAATCCAGGTTGAAGATTCAAAGACAATGGGAAGATAAAGCATGAAGACTAGTATAGTTTCATGATTAGTAGATAAATTTTTTTTATTTCCATGTATATGAGATTAAGGATGTAAACGAAGATCAAGTAGGTAATAGTGAAAAGTTATGTATATAAGTAGATATTGTTTCCACAAGGCTCTCCATGATGATTTATTTGTATCAATGTTGTGGATTAGTTTATGAATAAGTTAGAAGTAGCATAACTAATACTGTTTATCCAAGTATATGTCAGGTATACTAGGATTTCAGTATTAGGATGTTACATTTTGGTATCGGAGCAGTTCATCCTGTTGAGCCGGGGTATGGACTGACTAGGCTTAGGCAAGTTTAGTGTTTTTCGCTACGAGCTATGCAGTTCTTGTCTCACATGTTAGATGTGAGGATATGATTTCGTGAGTTGCCTTAATTTGGTTCGTCATTGGCTACTGGGACACGGTTACATGATATTGAGACTGCAGCTCAATATGTGTTGTATCTGTGTGTACAGGAAACTATGACACCAAAGAGGCAAACTAGAGAAGTAAGGAACCTAGTTCCAAAGAGTCCTAGTTTGGTAGAAGCGTTAGTGGCAATGGCAACAGTTATGAGGGAGCAAGTTGCTATTATTAGCAGGATTCTTGAGAGGATTGAAGCAGATCCATCACAACAGTTAGTTTCTTCAGCGTTAGTTGAGGAACAGTTACGTGAAAGGGAGAATGAAGCGGAAGGTTCTCTAAAAAGGAAAAAGACACGTGTTGCCGGAGAGAGTGTTTATCTTGCAAGGCAAGAAGGTAATGCAGCCTACGGGTTTAGGAAAAGGTAAGTGTATGGTTTTGTTTCTTTGAGATTTGGTTATACTTGAAGAGAGGTGGTATGGGACATCTTACTTTAGGCAAACCAAATTTTGAGGACAAAATTTTTAAAAGGAGGGGAGAAATGTAACATCCCGAATATCATGTTAGGCTTGTAATTGGTTACAAAGGTAATATATTACTTGTTTAACATGTCTCTGAAGTTTTGTGATAAACTGAGTTCGTTTATGCACTTAGTTGCAACACAGAAGTTGAAAAGTAGCTTAAAATGACTCAGATAATAGCATAAGTTGCTAAGTTGAAAAAAATAAACATAGAGAGTTTATTTCTAGGTCACAAATAAGCCAAGTAAGATGTGGTAAAAGTTTCAAGAGAATCGGAGTCAGTTTGGTATTTTTAGGCATACCGGTTGTGTGTTTTAATACCGAAAGACTAGTAGCAGTTATACAAAAAACATGAAAATAGTGAAACAACAATTTAGATGAATCTTATGATTTATTCTAAAGTTGTTGGAAGTTGGGAAACTTGAATTAGCATAATTCGGATGTCTTTAGCAGATATAAGTTTCAGTGTAGAAACTTAAGTTAATCTTTTTGCTTAATTTCCTCTATGTCCCACCCCCTATTTCTCTCTTCTCCCTCGATAGAGAACCGAAAAATAGAGAAAGAAGAGAAAGAAAAAGGAGAAAAGGGAGAAGAAGAAGGAGAAAGGGGAAGAAGGGAAGAAGGAGAGGAAGAAGATCAAGATCAAGCTTCAAGGCTTCAAGTCTTCAAGAGGTATTGGAATTTCTATTCATTTCTCCCTCCTTGATTATCTTTAAATATAGTTTGGGGTTTTTTGAATAGAAATAGGGGTTTGAATAGCCAAATTCATGTTCTTAGCTTAGTTCTTGATTCCAAGGACTAGGTTAGGGTAGTTTAAGCTAAGATAATGCTAGATGGTCATTTATGGCCAAAGACAAACCATTTTGGTTCATGAATGGAGAATTAGGAAATGGTTTGGAGTTATGTGATTTGAACCTAGATTTATGTCCTAAGAGAATTCATAGGTTGTAAAAGAGTTACAACAAATTTAAGGATATAGATTAATGTTGGAAATCACCTAGAATCCATAAGTTGAGGATTGGATCAAGTTTAGGAAATTAATGGAATAGGAAACATGGTTGTTTTCTGCTCCAAGAGTAATGTTCTGCAGTGTGGTATTCGAATACCAAGGTTTGTATTCGAATAAAACATCACAGACAGCTCCAGAAGGTGAATTTTCGTGGGTGGTATTCGAATACCACCAGAGGTATTCGAATAGACCCAAAACAGAGAGAAAACTTATTTCTGACAGCTTGTAGTATTTTTAGCATAACTCGAGCTACCGATATCGGAATGAGTTGATTCCAGAGCCATTTGAAAGCTAAGACACAAGGCTTCATGTGATAAAAATTTCAGAATTATTGAGCATGCCAATCAATACCAGTTTCTATTTGAATCCAAGGAAGATTCTACAGAAAAAGGCGTTCTAGCAGTCAGTAAACCAGATTGCATAATTTCTTGCTCCGATGTTGTATCGACATGGGACAGTGGCATTTTGACGTTAAGATGTAAGGCTTCTTGCTTGTAAAGTTTCAGAAGTATCCCACTTGTGGATTGTTCCCAGTTACAATATAAAGTCAGATCAAAATCAGGTGAATCAGAGAATAACCTGTTTTGCCCTTTGCAAAATGTTGCATAACTTTGGCTACACTTAGCCAAATGAAACAAGGTTTGTGGCATTGGAAAGATATAAGAAAGACCTATGTACTCATAAAATTTTAGAATTTCAGAAGTTATGATGCATGTTTGGTGCAACCTTGAAAATCAGCCTTTTTAGGCAAGATTTGAGGTGTTTTTGAGAAAGTTGGACACTAGATCTTTTTTAGTAGCACCTTAGGCAACTTAGTGTTGCATTAGATATCACTTAAGATGTGATGAGATGGTGCAATGAAGATAAGTATGCTAGTAGGCATAATAGTATTCACTCTAGTAGAGAATTAGAAAGGCGTAAACCTTAGAATATCCAAGAGAAGTATATTTAAAGTTGTATGAATGCTCTCATAGAGGTAGAGCTAGTAGTGCAAGTATAGAGATTATGTAGTGGTTATACAAGAGTTAGGCATAACACTACATTATGCATGCATACTCATACATAGCACAGAAACAAATCAGAATTGTAGGTTAAGGAGGTAACAGATTCCCTCCCCACTATAGAAAGGAAAGTAAAGATAAGGAACCAATCAGTAAAGAAGGAAGTGGGTTAAGGGGGTAGCATATTCCCTCCCCACTATAAAGAGGAATTGTATATTCATGACATTCATGACATTGTATTCACTGAAAGAGAAATGGTAGGTTATAGGAGGTTATATATTCCCTCACTACCATAAAGCGGAATAGTAAGTTCATGACATTGTAAATCTCTGAGATGGAGATTCATGACATTATTTATGATATTGTACTTACACCATCACATTCTTGTTTGAGAATAATCATACCTCATATTTTGCATCATAATATCATTGCATTACTTGACGTGTGATTATTATTGCGTTTGGTGATTCCTTGTGTTTGTGAGTGGTTGTTCAATGTTATTGTTCCATTGTATGGGCGGTGGTTCAATATAATTGATTATTACCTTCTGAACATGCATTGACAGTTGTATGGGCAACTGTCTTATCATGTAAAGAGGAATTATTTCAGAGTTATGGCTAGACTGGGAACATTACATAAAGATAGAATGTGTTGCTTCCTTGAGTAAAGAATAGAAATTCGAAGGATTTTACTGATTTATTTATGATGTTATGATTGAGTAAGGAATAATGATTTAATTGCTAGTTAAAGTTTTATTTCAGATATTTATGGGTTGTATGATATTATACGACCACTGGTATTAGTACACTTATACTGAGAATTATGAATTCTCACCCTGCGTGTTCCATGTAAATCCAGGTTAAAGATTCAAAGACAATGGGAAGATAAAGCATGAAGACTAGTATAGTTATTTTCATGATTAGTAGATAATTTTTTTTTATTTCCATGTATATGAGATTAAGGATGTAAAAGAAGATCAAGTAGGTAATAGTGAAAAGTTATGTATATAAGTAGATATTGTTTCCACAAGGCTCTCCATGATGATTTATTTGTATAAATGTTATGGATTAGTTTATGAATAAGTTAGAAGTAGCATAACTAATACTGTTTATCCAAGTATATGTCAGGTATACTAGGATTTCAGTATTAGGATGTTACACATCACCTATTTTCAAATCATTGCTCAAGTTAGTACAGTGGCTTACAAGTTGCTGCTTCTAGAGATAACGAAGATACACCCTGTTTTCTATGTTTTCCAACTAAAGCGAGCTATAGGTAACCATCCGGTGCAACCTGAGCTGTCCCGTGGCTTGGAGGTGGAGGATTCTATTCATGCAACTCCAAAGGTTGTCCTGGCCACGCGTACCGGCACAAATCATGGGAGAAAAGTGACTGAATGGCTCATCTTATGGAAGCACAAACCAGCGAAGGAGGCTACTTGGGAAGAGGAAAGTACCATTCTGGCATAGTTCCTTGGTTTCTGCCTTGAGGACAAGGCAGCAATTGAGGAGGGTGGCATTGATGGGTCACCTAGACCCATAACCAAGCCCAAGATCCAGCAAGTCTATGCCCGTAGGCCCAAGATGAAGGGAGGTACCAACTAATGGTCTATTAATGGTGTGTGTATTAGAGGAAAGAGAAATAGAAGGGGTAAATAGATGAGGGAATATTCACGAGGGATTATGTGATTGTTTTTTCCGTTATTGGCTTAGGCCTTGGGGCTAGGAGAATTCCTCTATAGTTGGGAGCTTAGTCTCTGGTTTCTTCTTTTTTTCCTTTATAGACGCTTACAGTTTATATTAATAATACTATCTCCTTCACCAAATAGGAACTGTTCTTATCATCTCCACTCATTCTAGGGAGACCTTTCCTCAAAACAGCATAAACAAAGATTGATGTGCATGCAAGAGTTCTTTCCATGGAGTTTGGAGATTCCATTGTGAGGTTTAATATTCTTGATGTTATGAAACATCCCATAGAAGAACATTATGTCTTTCATATTGATTTAATTGATGATTTGGTTGATAATTCATATGTTGCCTTGTGTGAGGAGTTTCCTGAGATTACTGATTTTGATGACTCTGTGTATGGTGATTTTTGTGTTTGTTGTGATGGTAATAAGCTGTGTTCTCTGTGTTATGAAATTTATGTATTTTTGGGATATGATGAATTTGTTCTTATGTTAGCATATTGTGCAATAGGTGATATATATATATATATATAGAGGTTCAAGCAGCACAAGCAGAATCATTGCAACCCCCTAGATTACTACCTTTTGTAGTACAACCACTAAAGTTGGAATTGAAGCCATTACCCAAACACTTGAAGTATGCATACTTTATGGATGATGAACAGCTTCCTGTGTTTGTGGCCAAGATCTTCCTAGATGAACAAGATGAAAGATTGCTAAAAATTCTGAGAGAGCATAAGAAAGCTTGGGATCCCGATGATAGCACTTGAGTGAATCCCAAGGGAATTAAGGAGGGTCAATGGGACCCCAGTGGAAGCTCTCATGTTGCTTCAAGCATAAGTTGGTCATTATGCTTTCACTAATGGGATCCTAGTGGAAGTCTCTTCATCTACCCCACTTGCTAAGGATGTTTCTTTTCTTTCCCTCTATTTTATTTTACTTGTCCTTCATTACTTGATGATTTTGATGGATGCTAGTTTTCTTTTGAGCTTTACATTGAGGACAATGTCGAATTTAAGTGTAGGGGAGGAATTTACATTCTATTTTTGAAAAAAAATTGTGTTTTTAATTACTTTCCAATGATGTTTTGTGATTTGTGAGGTTTATGAGTTTGAAGTAATTGAAATTCAAGATTCATAGCATGATTGAATAAATTTTCTTCCTTCTTGAATTTGACATCATTGGGTTTGGATGTTTGATTGATGGATTGAGTTTGATAGATGCATACCTTTTGAGATTTTGAGCCTATTGATGGATGAATTTAACATTTATGTCATTCTCTTCTTTCTTGTGTAATTTTCACTCATGGCAATTGATCACTCTATAACTTGCTTTGATTCTTTTTTAAGCTACATTTTTCACTTACATGCATGAACATGATTGAGGTCTTCTTTCTTGATTAGTTACTTTGGCCAAATAGCCAACCTTGCATCATTTCCTTTGATTAACCCCCTTAAGCCTATTTGCCTATTCTTTGTCTTAGCTCATTATATGTCTTGTTCTGAAGTACATTCAGAGGAGTACCTAAGATAGACACGTTACGGTGGATTCCTCCGTAGCACAGCAGCGACAACGGTGGTGCGAGGGGATGGGTACCTGCAAAAGGCACTCCGACGCTCAAGTTAGACTGTGCACAATAGGAACAGTCTGTATATCAGAGGAGATGCGTACCTTTGATGCTTGGCATGGTATTTATAGGAGCGTCCGCAGAATCCTAAGGGGATTCCTCTTAGATGCAGGCAAATCAGGATTGATATCTTGATGATAATCACCTTTCCAGTATTATAAGATATATCCCTATAAATCCGGGATTAACATAAGGAAAGTATCTAGCCATCAAAGATATCTATAAATCCTATAATATCGTAAGCTGACGATTAATAGTTGCGCATATCTAGGGTTTTATCCTCTGCGCGGATCAATCAGCCACGATGTCATATAGTAACACTGCTCAGGTGTCTTGATCCGTGGTCCGAAACACGTCGTGAGTCTTCCTCCACGACGGATAGGGGAAGTCCGGTAATGCGCACGCCAGGTTGATCCAATGGTCGGGATCCCGGATCTTGGTCCAGAACAGTTGCCCCCAGCTTGGCTCTTGGATGAGACAGACCAGAGCCAAGTTTAGAATGAATCAACCACCACATGACTGACATAGCAATTTATCAGATAGGTGTTAGACCCCAAGTTATTACCAACGTCCTTGTTTTACTTAATTATAAGCAAAAACTATTGCTCTCCAGTACGAGTGCTGGAGACATATTCAACGTGAATCCCGAATATGATCTCTGGTGACTTCTGCTTGCGATTCTCTGGGAAACCGATACTTGGACTTTATTGGGAAATAATGATTCTTGGGAAATAACGATTCTTTTAAAGAAAACGTTAGTTTCATAAGGATTTTCTTAACTGCTCCCTATCTTTGTGACCAACCAGAGATCTGAACATTTATTTTGGCTGACTTCATGGGATCAGGTCACCTTTTATGCGACCAATCAGAATCCTTTATGCACGCTATAAGTACAGAACACTTCTTCATGAGCTTGTATTCTCTTCTTCTTCACTATTGCGTAGAGATGATTTTTCCCAAGGGGATGAGTGTAGTTCTTTTTTCTTTCTCTTTTTATGTGAAGAGAGCTTCATCATCTACAAAAATCATATTTTTATTTTTCCCAAAGTCCTTGAAGAGATTTGATCTTCTCCAAGCGTTTTTTCTTTCCGACAAGGGCCTTTCTATCTTAGCGTAAAACTGGGTTGCTATGCATTTAGGGAGGCGGAAGCCTTTCTATCCCGGCGTACACGGGGGTGTCTGATCCTTCGTGTTGTTAGGATGGAATCATGCTTCCGTCCTCCGTTGCATAGGGACCCGATGGAGCACACTGTTCCTCTCTCCATCTTCTCGGCGGGTTACTTGAAAGCATCTGGCCGGTCTTTTCCGTAATAACGGCTAGAAATGCAAGGATGCCTAATCAAAGGAGTAAAAACCCCTTTGGAGCAACCTGGGGTGGTCTGCTTTCTTTGACTTGCTTTCAAGGGAGTAACGGGAATCCGCTTCTACCGCTATTCGTTGAGAAGGTGGGAGAAGAACGAGTGAGCGGAGGATTTCTACTCCGGAGTGGCTTCAGTCCGTTCCGGGGTGGAAAACCCGCTGTAGCTGCTCCATGAATTGAGGCAACTCGGAATGGCTGACACCGGCGGAGGATTCTTCAGCTAGAGAGGTCGTACCGCTTCCATCGAGCGAAAGAAGATCTCGGCCTTTAATTGCATCGTGGAGTGGTTGTGCAAAGAACATTGACGTTCTCTCCAGGGTCATGATCCCGGTTTGCCAATGTTCTGCAAAGCCAATCCACTTTTTTAGGAGACCGAGGTTTGGAGATGTGGACGGTACGAGCCAAGTGGCCAGGAGATATTTGCCCCCTTTCCCGGGATTTCCTTATGCATTCCCTGTCTCAATATTTGTCTTTTCCTCTCATTCGGTTGTATGACGATGTATGGAATGAAAATGATTCAATAAACCTTTTCCTTTTCTGAATTTGTTCTGTATTTTCATTTCATTTTTCCACTGAAGTAACTCTGTCGGGATGAGTCCAACGCTTATCCCGGTAAAAATAAAGTAAAGACATTGCCGGGGTTGGTCCAATGCCAACCCGGAGTAATGGCCATAAACACACCTTGGAATTAGCATATCGTGTGTAATGTCAATAGTTAATTGGGCCTGGAATCCATGGTACCAACGCGGGTTCTCATCCAACATTCGTACGACACTTTAGATTACTGCGTAACTGTCTTTTCAACTGCTATTACAGCTGCGTGGGCCACATGTTACAATTTCATTGTAGGGACATGCCTGGAGCTCCGCGAGCCATGATGAGCACCTTTTGAATTTGCATTAGAGGGGATAGGAATGCCCCCTAACCGTTCAACCCTTAATAGACCCTTTATAAATAAGAGTCAAGGGTTTGTCTTCCTTACTCTGTCATTTTTAGCCTCCTTCACCGTTCGTTGAAAGCTTTGGCTTCCTTTTGGGTGCTTTCTAGTCGTGGCTTCTCCATTGTTCTAGCACAGCTTCTCCATTCTTTGCTTTTGCACCGTAAGTTGCTTTCTTTCAGTCTTTTTGTCATTTGCGCTTTTCAAAAAGTAGAGTAGTTATGCATTTCTGGTTTTGCTTGTCTTCAAATAGGGCTTAGCAATTTAGGTAGATACAGTCGCCTCCCTGAAACACCAACTTCGTCATGCCACGCGCGGTGGAGGAGTTCCCTTGAATGCTTTATTTCCGGTGGGACAAGAGGTCGGTAGGGGAGGTTAGGATTACCTCGCTCTCCCTGTGTCTGAATCTGTGAAACTATTGATTCTGACAGTTTTTTACCGACTTCTTTGGATGTTCTCAGGGTTTCCATGGCCAAAAGGAAAAAAACTAGGGTTCAACCCCCATCTCACGACGTCTGTGATCCGGCGAAAGATGAGCTGGTTCGAGTGCGGCGGGGCCCCGGGTTGGTATGTGTGTGGGTAGTGGACGACGTGTGGGATCGTCGATCCAAGTTTTCAAGTGAAGCCGTACTCCGAGAGTCCCTCTTCGCCTTGGAGTTAACTGTGAACAAGGCCCGAGATGACGAGTTCGAAGTCGTCTGTCTGAACTGGAACGAGAGGGTATGTTCCTACCGAGAAGAGGGTTCGCATTTCATGTTCCTGTACGAGCCGCTTTTCCTTAAGTTAGGGCTAAGGATGCCGTTTTCTGACTTCCAAATGGACATACTCCGTACTCTCCAAGTGGCCCCTTCACAGATCCATCCTAACGGTTGGGGCTACATTATATCGTTCGAGAGGTTTTGTCGGTTGATGGGCCTCAAATGTTCGGCAAATACCTTTTTTTATTTTTATACAAGAATAAACACCCAGAGGACGGTAAGGCAGACGAGCTGGCTTGTCATCCGATCTCGGCTCGGTCGTAAGTCCTTTGATGTTTTCGAAGAAAGCTTCAAAGGGTTTAAGACTTCGTTTTTTAAGATAAAAGCCAAGGAGGGATGTCATCCCTTTTTCCTCAAGCCGGACGGGGAGCCAGAATTTCCTCTTTATTGGACGCAGAGGTGCTGGGACGTGCCTCTCGACATTATTGAGAAAGAAGAGGGAGATCTTGACCTTGAAGAATCTAGGACCGCGAAATTCATAACCCGATACGCTGAGAAGCATGGGAACATCAACATTAGAGATGTCCTTTGTGTCCCTGGTGATGATCTTCTTTACACTTTGTTAGGTAGGATTTAGGGCGTTTATACCTCTAATGTGTCCCTAGGAGTTTGCTTTGTCTTCATATATCAATGTTCCGAGATGTATTGACTGTATTTGTTTCTGCTTCTTTTCAGTTAGCAATATGACATCTGGATCTTCCATGGTTGCACTGCGGTCTTCAAGAACCGGAGGAAAGGGAAGAAAACCGCGGCTTCTTCCTCCACAGCCATTCCGGACTCATCCGACCGAGGTGTTGCCATTGGAGAGCAAGATGAGCCGGAATCCCCTGCTCCCCTTCTCAAAGGGAGAAAAAGACGAGCTGTCGAAGAGCCTTCTGAGCATGATGGACGGTCGTCGGAGGGCAGCGAGAGGAAAATGGCGGACTTCTTTCCAATCATCATGGGGAACTCTGAGCCCGGGCCCTTCATAGATGGGCGACTTTTGAGTGGCGAGGTGAGACAGCATATTGCCGAACAGGGCCTGGGCAAGACCTTAGCCGCGCTCCAGAGGCAAGCACTCCGGGCGGCAGCCGAGATCTGTGTCATCGAGGTCACTATCGAGAAGGCCGATCGCCGGCGGCGCAGTGGCCGAGGTCCTTGAAGAAAGAAAATGAGGAGATCGACCAGAAGTTGACTGCGTCCCTAAAAGCCAGTGAGGATAATAGGATGAGAGCCGTCGAACTGGAAAAGAAAGTCACTGAGCTAGAAAAGGCGTTGGCGGACTCTGAGGCTGCTAGGAAGGTTGAGAAGCTTGAAGCCGACAGAAGCATTGGTGCTCTGAGGGCCGAGGCGGCGAAGCTTGAAAAGGAGGTGGAGGAGCTGGATGGAGTAGCTGGAAATGTCGGGGAGGAGCAGTTCCAAAATACTGTGAAGCAAATCCAATACTTCAATCCCGGGGTTGACCTTATCTTGGAGGGTGTGACCTCAGAGAAGATGTTTCATGACGGCCAGCTTGTAGCTGTCGAGGAAGTGGCCGCGAAAGCTCCTGGTGGCAACCCAGCTCCTGGTGGCAACCCGGAGGTTATTCAGATCCCGGAAGAGGAAGGGGCCGACATTTAATAATTTTTTTGTTGCCCCCTGCGTGGGGTTTTACTGTTTGTATGGACAATTGCCCCGTGTTTGGGGTTTTATAACTAATTACTTTGTTTAGTCGTTTGTTTTCATGTTTCATGGTCCGACTTGGGTCCAACGCCCATTTTCATAGTTGTTATGCCGGACTTAGAAAACTGTGTTGTGAAAACCATGGTCCGGGATCCTTCACTCATGTTATTAATTGAGTGGCATTCCCTTGGACTTAGGTAAGAAAAGGCCTTGGTCTTTAATCTAACGCTTATAATAATGAAACGTCAAGAAATTTTAGACTTAGGCGAAGTAAGACCTCAATCCGTATTCCAGTGCTTGCTGTGGAAAGCGCTTGGAATTGCAGACATAGGTAAGAGTAGCGCCTGGTTAGGGAATTTTACGCGAAGACCCTTTTGCCCAAGGCGCCAGCATCGCTTTCAACCTTGCCCGGGATAAGTATCCTAATAATCGTACAGATTTTAGGATCCCTTCTTGGCTTAGGTGTAAGGAAGGAGTGTGTACATATGATTTGTACTGTTTCCTATCGACTTTTTAGAGCAACGCGTTGGATCAAACCTGGTTTTCTGAATAATAACTTTATTGCTGAACTTGGGAGAACAAGAGTCCGTACATAGCGTACTTATTTAAAACGAGAACGGATCAAAGATAATTCTACTGAAAGGCTAAGCCGCTATAGGCATTTAGCTATAGTATTTCCTTAGTTTGTCCGTATTCCAGTAACTCTTGACCGGGGTCCCAGATAACGTTTCCAATGTGTGGGCTCCCTTGCTCGTACTGGTGACGACGCAATAGGGGCCTTCCCAGTTAGGGGCCAGTTTTCCTTGGGAGGCATTTTTCCCTCCTATGTCGGCTCTTCTGAGGACTAGATCGCTGAGCTGGAATTTTCTCGGGACTACCTTCTTGTTGTACCTGGCCGCTGTCTTCTACTTGAGGGCGGCATCCCGTATGTGGGCTACGTTTCTTCTTTCTTCGAGCAAGTCTAGGTCCTCTCGATTAGGTGGGGTTCTGCCGTCGCATGAGCTTGTTGGTAGCGCCAGCTAGGCTCCCCTATCTCCACCGGGATCATGGCTTCGCAGCCATAAGTTAGCTTGAAAGGGGTTTCCCCGTCGTGGAATGAGGGGTGGTCCGGTATGCCCAGAGAACATGGTCAAGTTGCTCGACTCAGTTCCCTTTGGCTTCGTCTAACCTCTTTTTCAAGCCTCGCATGATGATTCTATTGGCGGCCTCGGCTTGTCAGTTCGTTCTGGGGTTCTCGACGGAGCTGCAGTGGTGCTTTATTTTCAGTCTGGCTAGTAGCTCCTCAAAAGCTTTGTCTTTGAACTGGGTTCCGTTGTCTGTGACTACAGATTCCGGTATGCCGAACCTGGTGATGATATGGCGCCAAGTAAACTTTCGACGGGTCGGTGAGGTGATGGTGATCAGGGGTTCGGCCTCGATCCATTTAGTAAAATAGTCTACTGCTACCACCAAGTATTTAAACTGCCCTGAGGCCTGGGGGAACGAACCTAGGATGTACATACCCCACCGATAAAAGGGCCAAGGAACCGACGTCGTGGACAACTCTTCAGAAGGGGCTTGAAAATGATCTGCATGACGCTGACACTTGTTGCAAGTTTGAACATATGCATGAGAGTCAGCTTCCATTGTCGGCCAATAGAATCCTGCCCTTAATACTTTTTGGGCTAGGGCTTTGGCTCCTAAGTGGTAGCCGCAGCTCCCTTCATGAACTTCAGCTAGGGCGTATTCTGCTTCTTTGGGGGTTAAGCACTTTAGGAGAGGGGAAGAGAAACCACGCCGGTATAGTCGACCATTGTAAATGGTGTATCTGACCGACGTCTTTACTACTTTGGAAGCCTCTTTCGGGTCCGTTGGGAGCTTTCCATGCTGCAGATAGCCCAGTATAGGAGTGATCCAAGATGGCTGATGATCCTCCACTTGGGATATGCTATGATCCGTGATGGAGGGTTGGGAAAGAGTTTCTTGGATTACAGACCGATTGTTGCCAGGGCTTTTTGTGCTGGCCAGTTTAGATAAGAGGTCGGCTCTGGAGTTCTGTTCCCTTGGGATGTGCTCTATCCTGACTTCTTCAAAATCTTTTAAAAGTTCTTGGACCTTATTCAAGTATTTCTGTAGGAGGGGCTCTTTAGCTTGATAGTCACCTCGGATTTGAGAGGTTACTAGCTGGGAGTCACTGCAGAATGTGATCCGCGTTGCCTCTAAATCCTTTGCCATTAGCAACCTGGCAATGCATGCCTCGTACTCGGCCTGATTGTTTGAAGTTGGGAATTCAAACTTCAGGGAGTGCTCCAAAGTCAAGCCTTCTGAATTTTCGACTATCACCCCAGCCCCAGCACCTTTGGGGTTCGACGATCCGTCGACAAAAATGGTCCAGAAAGCTTTCTTTGGGTCGCCATTGTCTGTTGTGAGTTCTGCCAGAAAGTCGGACAACGCTTGGGCTTTTATTGCAAGTCGTGGTTCGTATGTAATCCCAAATTCTGAGAGTTCAATCAACCACACAATCATTCGCCCAGCCAGATCTGGTTTGTGTAGTACCTGTCGGATAGGTTGGTCGGTTCTTACCACCACAGGGTGGCATTGGAAGTATTGTCGAAGTCTTCTTGCGGTGATGATGAGCGCAAAGGCGACTTTCTCAACCTTTTGGTATTGGAGCTCAGTTCCCTGGAGGACCTTACTCACGAAGTAGACAGGCTTCTGTCCCTCGTCGGTTTCTCTGATCAAAACTGTGCTTACGGTTTTATCGTGGACGGATAAGTACAAGTAAAATGTTTCCTCGATGTCCGGCCTTGTCAAGATAGGAGGGAGGACAAAAGGTTTTTCAACGATGTGAAGGCGTCCTCGCACTCTTGACTCCATTCAAAACTTCTTCCCTTCTTGAGCAATTTGAAGAGGGGGAGAGACTTGTGAGCGGCTTTGCCTAAGAACCTTGTGAGGGCCGCTATGCGCCCCGTGAGCTGTTGTACTTCTTTGACATTCCGGGGACTCCTAATGTTGAGGACAGCCTAACATTTATTCGGATTAGCTTCAATTCCTCTATGCGTTAGCATGAACCCCAAAAATTTACCGGCCTGGACCCCGAAAGCGCATTTCTCCGGGTTTAACCTCATATTGTATTTCTGGATTTGTGCAAATACTTCTTCAAGATCCGCCGTGTGAGATCCGGCGTGTGGGGTCTTGACTATCATGTCGTCTATATAGACTTCTAGCATTTTTCCCACTTGGTTCTCAAAAACCTTGTTCATCATCCTCTGGTAGGTGGCTCCTGCATTCTTTAGGCTAAAAGGCATGACCTTGTAGCAGTAGCTCGCCCTATCAGTAATGAAGGCGGTTTTATCTTCATCCCCAGCGTACATGGGAATCTGGTTGTATCCGGAATACGCATCCATGAATGAGAGCCACCTGAACCCGGAGGATCCGTCCACTAATTTATCCACATTGAGGAGTGGATATGGTCCTTGGGACAAGCTTTGTTCAGGTCGATATAGTCTACGCATATCCTCCATTTTTCGTTGGACTTTTTTACCAGGACCACGTTGGAAAGCCATGTGGTATAGGAAATTTCTCTGATGAAGTTGCCATTTAGCAGTTCTTTAACTTGGTCTTCGACGACTTGCTGCCTCTCGGGTCCGACCTTCCTCTTTTTTTGCGCAACCGGTTTGGCGCCTTCTTTAATCGACAGCCGGTGGCAAATAAAGCTGGGATCGAGTCCGGGCATGTCGGAGGAAGTCCAAGCGAAAAGGTCTTTGTTTTTCAACAAGAGTTCTGAGAGCTGTTGTTTTTCTCCTTCACCCAGACGAGCTCCGATTTTAGTTACCTGTCCAGGATTGTTCCCGAGTTGAAGGGACTCCAGTTCGCCTTCGGGTTGTGGTCGGGTATCCCGGATTTCTTCTCTGACGTCCAGCTCGGTCATCAGAATGTTAACCTGGTCGATAGCCGGGGTAGAGACAGAGCGGCTTGACGTCCGGGGTATTTTACAAATCTTCAAGCTCTCGTTATAACATTTTTCGGCATGACCTGGTCGCCTTTAATAGTGACGACGTCATTGTTCTTATTGAGGAACTTCATCACGAGGTGAGTGGTGGATATTACTGCCCGAGAGCGTTCAGAGACGGATGGCCCAGGATAATGTTATAGGCCGAGGGGCAGTCCACGACCAGGAATTTTACCTTCACGGTCCTGAAGAGTGTAGATGATCCAAGAGTTAAGTGGGTTTCGTAATATCCTACCAGAGTGATCTTCTCACCAGTGAAACCTGTTAATTCTCCAACATGGGGAGTCAAGTCGGATTGCAGAAGTTTCAATTTTTGGTAAAGGTCTAGGAACATAATGTCGGTTGAACTCCCTTGATCGACGAAAATTCGGCGGACTTCGGCATTGGAAATTACTCCGGAGATGACAAATGGGTCGTCGTGATCCGGGATTATTCTGCCGTAGTCTTCGTCTAAGAAGGTGATGAGCGGCGATTTCCTCTTTTCCGCTTGTGTTTTTAATCCTGAGTGGGCCACGCTAAAAACTGCCATTCTGAGGGCTTTCTTTCGAGCTCCATTGGAGGATCCTCCTCCGGCAAAACCACCGGCAATGGTATGGATCGTCCTGTTGGGCTCGGCGCGGTGATCATCGTTACCGGCGGGGGGAGTGTTTCTATCCCGGCCCTGTCGGTCGCTGTTATTACGTTGAGGCGGAGTCCGGGATCTTCTCCTCGGGCTCCTTGTCCTTCTTCTGCGCGGAGGGAATGGACTCCGACGTTTGCTGTCTGTGCGTCTGTTATCCCCTTCGTTGTTTTGCACGCGGAGGATATACTGCTGCAAGCGCCCGGCCTTGATTAGAAATTCAATGGCATCGCGCAGCTGGTGGCAATCCTCTGTATCGTGGCCATAGGCTTTGTGCCATGTGCAATGTTTGGAATGATCCTTCTGCCTCTGCCTCTTGATAGGAGGCGGTCTCAGGATGTTCTGAAACTCCGTGTTCATCACTTCCCTCAAGATCGTTTCTCGGGGTGTGTTCAAAGGAGTATAGTCTGCATAGTTTCTCCGGGGTGGTCTACCCTTTGGGGGTCGTGACCTTGAGAAATTTTGGCTGGGCTTTTGGTGAGAAGGTTCACTTTTGTCCCACCTCCTGTGGTCTTCTGTTGCCTCTTCCAGGTAGACGTATTTCTCGGAACGTTTTTGGAAGTCGGTCAGATTGTCTGGCTTCTTTTTCACCAGGGACTTGAAGAAGTCGGAGCCTATCTGGAGACCGCTTCTGGCGTAATGCAAGGCTATTCTGTCTTCAAAGTTTTCTACGTTGGTGCAGGCATCCATGAAGCGTTTGACATAATCCCGAAGGCTTTCATCCTTTCCCTGGCGGATCTTGGCCAAGGATTCGATGGATTTAGGTTGTTCCTTGCTCGTGGTGTACTGCAGCAAGAAACGCTGCTTGAGGTCGGACCAATCCACTATGGTTCCCCGTGGTTGGCTGGTGAACCATTTGAGGGCCCCCTTTTTGAGGGAGAGAGGGAAGGCTCGGCACAACAGTTCCATGGATCCGCCATAGAAGCATAGGGACTGCTCGTAGGCATTGATGTGTTCCTGGGGGTCCGTGGTCCCGTCGTAAATTTCAAGGTTTGGAGGAAACTTGAAATTTCTCGGAACCCGGAATTCCATGAGCTGGTCGGAGAAAGGCTGTTCCACGGTTCCTTGGTTCCGATTGTTGTCCCCAGTATGAGGAATTCCCTCATCATCATGGGCCCTCGTCCTATTATTTTCCACGTCGGTCCGTTTGTCAGGTCGGTGTGGCTCTGGTTGACCTTCATGCATGGCGCGCTGCATGTCTTCCAGTCTTCTAAACTGGTCATTGAGCAGATCCATATGTTGTTGCAACATATCCTGGAATTGGCGTTGAGAAGCCCGAGATTGATGTGCGTGTTCAGAACGTGATGCACGATCGTCAAACTTCTTGCTTGGGTTTCCCAAGCGTTGATGTACAGGAATTCTACGTTCTTGAAGGTTCTGTCCGCCCTTTTGGGTTGGGAATTCAAGTCTATCCCTGACAGAAATCTTGCGTGATGGGTTAGGAGACTCCTTAGAAAAGGAGGTGGAGTGCCCATCACGTCGGCTTCCTGGTCGGGGTGCCCGATTTCTCACAGCAGAGGTTTGAGCTACAGGTGGAGGCAATGGTGGTGGTGGACGTTGCATGTCAAGATCTTGTCTCTGGTTGACAGAGGCTTGAGCAGCGTCTCTTCTGGAGTTTTGCCTCGTATTCACCATGATCGGGTGGGATTTGAATTTTACGGTTTCCCACAGACGGCGCCAATGTTCTGAAGTAAATTCAGAGGAGTACCTGAGATAGGCACGTTACGGTGGATTCCTATGAAGTAGCACAAAGGCGACAACGGTGGTGCGAGGGGATGGGTACTGCAAAAGGCACTCCGACGCTTCAAGTTAGACTGTGCACAATAGGAACAGTCTGTATATGAGAGGAGATGCGTACCTTTGATGCTTGGCATGGTATTTATAGGAGCGTCCGTAGAATCCTAAGAGGATTCCTCTTAGATGCAGGCAAATCAGGATTGATATCTTGATGATAATCACCTTTCCAGTATTATAAGATATATCCCTATAAATCCGGGATTAACATAAGGAAAGTATCTAGCCATCAAAGATATCTATAAATCCTATAATATCGTAAGCTGATGATTGACCGTTGCGCATATCTAGGGTTTTATCCTCTGCGCGGATCAATCAGCCACGATGTCATATAGTAACACCGCTCAGGTGTCTTGATCCGTGGTCCGAAGCACGTCGTGAGTCTTCCTCCACGACGGATAGGGGAAGTCCGGTAATGCGCACGCCGGGTTGATCCCATAGGTCGGGATCCCGGATCTCGATCCAGAACATGTCTTATGTGAAAAATCATATTTTTACCTTACCTTAGGGAATGAGAGAGCATTGGTTCATTTTCATTTGAGGAGCTCTTTTGCTTGCTTGTAGGCAATTAATAGTTTAAGTGTGAGGGTTGTGCAAATTGATGTGTAATATATGCAAGGTGATAAAAAAAATGAAAATCATAAAAAAAATTGAAAAGAAAAAAGAATAAATGCAAAAAAGGTTGTGAAAGAAAAGAAATCAGAAAAAGAAAAAAATAAATAAGAGAATGAATATGTAAAGAGAATGTGCATAACATAGAATTGGGGGTAAAATTTCATGCTTGTCACTTGTCAATTGAGTTTCTCCTCAATACTCTTTTATTCTCTTAGGTACTTAGCTTGTCATTTCCATATTATTTCTTTCCCTTACCTTGACCCTATTACAACCTTGAATAAAGTCCTCTTGATTTTCGTGTGCATGTGTTTGAGTAGTGGAGAAGTAGAAGAAAAGTAAGCTTATGATAGTGCAATTATTCATGAGTTGAATTGAGTGAAATACATACTATTTAAACACTTGAGGGATTGAGAGTGTATCTTGTGAGGATCTATCATTCTTGATTCATGTTTTTCAAATTGAAGATACTTTGCTTGTTAGTTTGATATGTGAATAATTGTTACCTTAAGAATGTTTTGATCCCTTGAAACTTTGGTTACTTTCTTGCTTGTAAACTTTTGCATTCTTGGATATCATTGAAAATTTAGTCTTTTAGAGTTTTTAGCTTTTGAGTTTGTATTGTTTTTCCATGTCCCCTAGTTTTGGTCTTATATGTTTTGTCCAAGAGTGCAAAAAGTTAAGTATGGGAGAATTTGACAATCATATATTTTATACATTGATAAACCTCATGTTTAATCATCTACACTCTCCATATTCTTAATTGATTGAACTTTGTCATGTTTTGTGAGTTTGAACTCAAATTGGGCTTAATTGATCTTTTTTAGCATTATTGAGGTTTTAAATTATTTATGTATTTTAGTCATAACTTGAGTTCTGGATATCTAAAAATCATGCATTTTACCTTGTAGGAAAGCTAATAGGAAGCTCTAAAACTTTGATGAAGAGCTCGAAGTCTCAATCAGATGTTTAGTGGACCTAATCGGGCCTGGAAGTCAGAACATGGGTTCTGTTACTGGAACTCGAGCAGTGTGCACTAATAAAGGCATAACTTGGGTTGTGAATGTGATTTGGGCCAAAAACCAGTGGAAAATGAAAACTAAGACATATATCTCCATTTCATATGAAGACCACTTTTCCAAACTATGACATTTTGATGGAGTTTTCAGCCCTTGAAATCAGCCAACGAAATTAGAGACCCTTGGAGAATGATTTGTCCATAACTTGAGTTGTGGACCTCCAAATTGCATGGGGTTTAAGCCCAACTACTCATAATGGATCCAACTTTGTAATTAATGGGTTTTTAATTATGTGAAGCCAAAAGAGGGGTTAGATATAGTGAGAGAAGTCAGAAATTCGAGGCACCTCATTACACACACACTTCTCACCCATTCATTCTACATTTTTCATCTTCTCTCTAGATCTTTCTTCTCTCCCTTCTCTCTAGTTTTTCTATTCTTTTTTTGAGTTCTTCCCTCCCATTCATGGAAAGGTAGAGCCTTTAATCAATCCAAGGGATTGACATTATTGATGCTTAATCTTGAGATTCTATTTTAATTGTTCTACATTCAATTATTAATTAAGTTTCTCTTCTTCTTCTTCTTCTTCTTCTTCTTCTTCTTCTTCTTCTTCTTCTTCTTCTTCTTCTTCTTCTTCTCTTGTTTAAATTCTGATTTAATGCTTAATTTGATTAGGATTTGCATATGTTAATTGCGTAATTACCATGTGCCAAGAGATGAGTTCAGAAGTTAAACAATGCATCAAAGGTGTTTGATGAAATGTTTAGCTTGGTTGGATCTTGGTTTTTAAGTTGATTTGGGTTTTACTTGAATGCTTAATTTGTCTAACCTTAATTAATTGAATTCTAGAAGCGTTTCTAGTAGAAAATCTGTGGATCATTGAGAGATGTCTTGATATGATCAAGACGAAGGATTCAGTTAATAATTGAATGAATCTATAAAAATCAAGGATAAATTGAAATCAAGTTTGGACAATTCTCTTAGATTGGTTGCTTCTTAATTCTATTTTCTCTTCTTTTATTGCTTTCTATTTTTGTTGTTTAATTTTACAAACTTCTTTCCCCCTGTTGATTAACCTCTTAATATGACTTCATAATTAGAGTAATCTACGGGCTCAAGTCGGTGTTACCTTCTGTTGCAAGTAGTTTTGGTAATTCAGTTATAAATTGATTTAAATTTGGTAAACTCGGCAGTTATCAATTTCCCAACTCGCCACCACCAATGAAACCCCCCCCAAGACGATGTTGATTGTCTCGGTTACTTCAGCATGACAACAGTCATTCTCCAGATCATTGTCTCGGGATTGTGTCCTTTCTTAGTTCTAAGAATTACCCCAAGATGGGCATGTGCTGGGATTTTCATTCCTCGCAAGAGAGCGTCTTCTCTGGTACGGTGGAGATGGGCTTCTCCGTGGGCTATAGCTCCGCATCATGTAGTTCTGCCATTCCCTTTGATTACTGTTCCAAGACTGATGCATATAACGGTGCCATCTTGGATCAATGAATAAATGGCATCTTGAAGGTTGATGCAATATTCTGTATTATACCCCTCACCGTATGTTTTCTCAAAGGAGGTCTTTGCACATCTCTGAACTTCGTGTTCATCACTTCTTGGTATATCTAAGTCTGAGGTATGTTGAGGGGAGTCTAGCTCTCGTACTTTCTCTTGAAAGGTGGCTTCAAGTTATGGCCTTATTGGTTGGGTTGTCCAGGCTTAGGTTTAGCATATTCCCCTTTCTCGAGGTTCTTCCTTGCCCAAAGAACATCTTCAACATTAATGTACTTGTTAGCTCTACCACAAAACTCATCCATAGTCTTGAGCTCCTTTTTTGCAAGTGAAAAAGATAATGGCCCAGGGCGAAGTCCTTCCCTCAGGTAGTGCAGTCTGAGTCTTTTATCCCAGTCACGAATATTCACTATTTCTTTATTGAATTAGGTTATAAAGTCTCGGAGAGACTCCTCCTTTCCTTGTTTGACCTAGGAGAGACATAAGATGGATTTCGATTGCACCTTACTATTGATGAAATGCAGCAGGAATCTCGAGGACACACCTTCTCGGTTGACAACAGATTTAGGAGTTAAGGTTATGAACCATCTCAGGGCAGCTTTCTTCAGAGACAGAAGGAAAGTACGACACATGAGTGGGTCATCTCCTCCAACAAACAGGAGAGTAGAAACATAAGCATCTAAGTGATCCAGAGAGTTCGTGGTCCCATCATAGGCTTCAATATTTGTTAGATATTTGAAACGCCTAGGGACCCCATAAGCCATCAGTTTGTAAGAGAAAAGTTAGTTTTGTGTAACCGAATTCCTCACGCCTTGATCCTGCTCCTTTTTTCCCTGAACTGGGATTTCAGCACTTTGACCGGGTTCCGTGATCCTGGAGTATTCTAGATGACGTACCCTATCATGGGCTTTGTCCCTTTGGTTTGCTTGATTCCTGGGTGGAATTTGATTTTTGCGTTCTTTCTTCTAGTTGATAGCTTTCTCCAAGTTGTGAATCGTTCGTCTTGGAGTCTAACAAGAGAGATGAGTTCTTCTCTTAATAGCTCCGGAAGAGCAGATTCAACATGGCGAGACTGGACTTCTTTATTTTGCACCTGTGCTCCTAGGCGCTACAGCACTGACACCCGCTGTCTAGTATCTCCAGAAGGTACTTCTTGCGGATTGAGTCATTGCCTCACCAGAACTCGCTGCGACGGAGGAGAGATATTTTCACTAGTATGGAAAGTCTCTACCCCATCCTACCTGGGTTCTGATTAGGCAGCGACTGGTTCCTAGATCGACTGTTGTTGGGGAGCGGATGTTGAACAACGTCTAGAAGAAGGTTGGTTCTGTGCAACAGAGACACGATTTTGATTAATAGAGACTTGATTTCTTCTTGTGGTAATCATGATGGAAGTAATTAGAATAGAAATTTATCATTCCACAGACAATGCCAATGTTCTGAACGTGGTTAAGAGAAATACCTGAATGAGGTTGACTATAGTGGTTTCCTCCAATGCATAGTGGTTGTGACGGTGATGCGAGAAGGTGGGTACCTGCAAAAGGCACTCTGATGCTTAAGTTAGAATGTGCACGAGATGAGTAGTATTTAGAATTAGGTGCATACCTTTGAGACCTTGTGTGATATTTATAGGAATGTCTTGGGTGTTAAGAATCATAGTCAAATTTGAATTAAATCTTGTTATTTATGATAAGAATATATGTGATTGTTATCTCTTATAACTGAATCCCTTATTTATTTGGGATGTAATAGATGTTCATATCTATGAGCGATTCTGTGAAAAATTTACTCCTCATAAATAGATAATTTACTTATCTAATAATGCATATAAATATCTAAGAACCTATTGAGGTGGATCAAGTTGTTCCTGAACTGTTAACCTGAAACTCGATCTAGAATAAAATATAATAATTATGTATATAATATCTTTTATATAATGTCATTTTCCAAATAAAATACAATACAAGAGATGAGGAGGGGCTTTCTATATGTGATTTTCTTGGACAACTGATTGTTTGGAGACATATATGGATACACCATATGGTTGAAATCGAAATTCTTTCTCTCATGGTAGATACTTTGAAAGGATAGTTGTATAATCTGAATTGGGGATTGACCTGGTTAGAAACCTGGATATAAAAAAAGGTTTAAAAAGAACATAATATGAAAAAATAGCTCATATAAAAAATATTATATTAAAAAATAATATAATAAAACATACTGTATGAAAAAATACTTTATATGATAAAATAATGTGTGATGTAACCAAAATAATAGTGATAATATTCTAACATCATATTAGAAATAATATAAATTAAAAAGCTAAGAACATATCACAAAAAAAAAACACATAGTCTAATGACATAATGTATACCTGAACGCAAAGGTCTTTTATGTACCAAATTCAAATCCTAAAAGTGGATATTTTAAAATTTTATAATTTACAAACTCGAGTCAACGTGGTCCGGGCCAGTCAACGGGTACCTAAATTTGACCAGTTCATTATGACAACCCAAAATAAACAAGAGTTGGATCGGTCTAGAACTTGGATCATAAATTTTTCAATCTAATCGGCCGAGCCGATACAGGTCAAACAATTATGCTTGAAAGAGAGACTTGATCGGTGATAAAGTGGTTTGCACCTGCTACCTTGAGGTTAACTGCTTATTTTGAGTAAATTGTAAAAAGAAATTATGAAAGAAATAATCCTAAAATCTTGAGTTTGTTTAAATATTGTAGAAAGAAAAATTGAAGTGTTAGGGAGATATACTTGTTAAAATTTACTTTATAATATATATTGTAAGGTGGAACCTACTTGCATATTCACTCTTAATTATAAATTACTCTTTTTTTTGTTACACAAATTACTTTCACTTATGAAGTTTCAAACTTTCCTCAATTAAATAAATAAGAATATAATCAACTAATATTTGACTTCAATAGATCAAGTAAATATTAAGGAAAATAAACATCATAATTCATTTTGATGTTTGTCTGTTTTAACTGAAATAAGTTTTGCACTGTTGAACTCATGCAACCAACTTTCAGGATAAGTGACCATTGAGGTAGCTTACATATTCAAAATATGTGATTTTTCAAGAATAAGAGATTTTCTAATATACTTATAATAGAATTAACACTATAAAATCAATTTTAACAAGTCATACTTAATAATCTTATAAAAATACTCATATATACTTACATTTGAAAAGTTATTATACTCTATTAATATTCAAATGATTTCTAGATTTTAAAATTCTTTTAACGTTGGTTTTTAAAAATCTAATTCAAAACAGAAACTACATTCATACACGTATGCAAATTATTACTCCTATGGATGATAAATTATAAAAGTTTTTCGTTTAGTATTTTAAAATATAAAAGATTTATCATTACTAACTAACCAAAAAAATGCACTTCTAACTTCAAGTAATAACAATGTTCTGTCTTTATTCTAATTTTATTTGGCTTGCAACAATCCGAGTTTATAGGATAGTTGTTTACCTTGTGTCCAACATTGTTGGTGTGTCCTTTTTTTTTGTATTTATTTAGCACCACTATTTTTTTTATCTGAGCACCACTATTTATTATAAAGAGAATCACACGAATTTAACTATGAAAGAGAGAATACATATATGAGTGATCAAAATAAAAAAAATTAAAAAAAAAACTACACACCCATCATCTATCATCACCATTCTACTTTAGATTCATAAAATATCTACAAAAATCTTTTTGTAAAAATCAATATTTTTCCTTTTAAAAAAAAAAGAGTTTGAGATCAAGAGAAGTTGAATCAAAACATACTATAAGTTATCAAAAGTGGTTGGTCGCAGTGGAATTGGGAATTGGGTTACGATCTCAGATGAATCATACCTGCAATGATAGAAATTAAAATCCTAGATATTTTTTAAAAAAATTTACCTAATCACTACCCATAACTTAAAAATTAGTCTCTTAACAATATTTATAAAAATACTTTGATCAAAGATTAAAAAGCATACTATATGTCTTAATAAAAGCTTACAATAATTTTTACAAATATGTTATCATAAGAATCACTCATGCCAGGAGTTGAACCCATAATTTTCTTTTAATTTATATTTTTAGATTTTATATGAATAAATTAATTATATATATTTTTTATAATTTTAAATATTTTTTATTTCTCATTTATATTTCTTTAAATTTTATTTAAATTTAAAAAACATGCAATGCACGGAATACTTAGAATCTGTTTGGGAGTGAGATTTAGAAAGGAAAGGGAAGGAAAGGAGGGGTTTGGAGATGAGAAACCTTTGTTTGAGAGTGTTGAAAATAAGAGGGAAAGGGAAGGGAGATTTACGGATACCCTCCCAAACCTCCCACTTTCAGTTCCCCCAAATAGGAGGATTTTAAAGCAAAATTACCCATTTATCCTTCCTCCCAACCCACCCCATCCCCGACCTACCCAGTCTCTCTGCGCTCAGCCATCTCCCTGCCCTCGTCCTCGTCTCGCTGAGCTCGTCCGTGTGGGATCGTCTCCCTGCGCTCAACCTCCTCTCCCTGCGGTCAGCCTCGTCTCGCTGAACTCGTCCGTGTGGGCTCGTCTCCCTGCGCTCAACCCCCTCTCCCTGCGGTTAGCCTTGTCTCTCTGCACTCGTCCGTCTGCTCGTCTCTGCCCTTTCCAGTCTCTACCGCCACTGCGTTTCCTCTGGTCTATGCTCCTCTCTCCGCTCGTGCTCATCGATTTCGTCGTCTCGTGCTCGTCTCTGCCTCTCATCAACAGTAAGTTTTCTGCCTCTTTTCTCTGATTCGTTTCATGAATCCCTACATTTTTTTGTCTTCCTTCAATTTTCACGAAAAATTCACTAATCTTCTCTCCCATTTATGCTCGCACAGTCAATATCTCATTCTTGTTTTCCTGGAGTCATCAATTCGGACCTCACTTGTCATCAGCAAGAGTTCGATTCTCAGAGAAGAAGGTTCGGTTCTGGCTCAAAGAAGAAGGTTGGGTTCTCTAATTTTATTTATTTTTTCACTCATTTTTAAGCTACATGTAAGTATGATTCCACCGAGTTCTTTGTGTTTGATGAAATGGTGAGTCAAAGTTTCCTATATGTATTTCCACTCGTTTTTTTTTGCCATGAAAATGTGATGAGTTTTTCATTTTACTCTGTACTTTGGTTTTACACTGGATGAAACCATGTGATTCTTTCCTGATTCTTTCCTGTTTCTCTCAGTTCTCTGTTTGTCAATAACGTGCTTATTATGAATTTCTATGTTTTAGTGTTATTGGATGGTTATGCTTAGAATCTTTGATTTTGAACTTCTTGGCATCATATTAAGAATTGACACTTTTGAAATAGACACCAAGTATGATTCTTGTCACTAATTTTTCTTCCAAATTTAAATTGCCAGCTTGGTAACTTGGTGAATATTTAACAAAGAATCATAAGAAACCACACAACTTGTAAGAGAGGTAATATAGCCTAGCAAGTTGAGTGGTTGATCGGTAGTCGTATCACTTTTTAAGGGGCTTTATTATGAGTTGCAATTGTAAGTGAGAATGGGACCCTTCTGTGATTGTAATTGAAGCTTTCTTTGTTTGCTAGCTAGCTTGTGTTGGAGACAGACTAAGTGAGCTTTTCTATCAGAGCGCCATTAAAGTGTAGAAAATAAGCCGCTTTTTACTGAGTAGCCTGCTTTGAACTTCCACCTTTCAATCAAGATACACGAAGGAATTCACATAAAAAAAAAATAGCTATATGAAGAAAAACCAACCTTTCTTTTGGAAGCATGCACAATTGGACTAGTCCACTTGCTTGTCCAATATATGCTGAGATTAGTAAAATGGGTCCACGAGGTATCTTAAACCTCGAAGGGCAATCCGTTTAGCAATGTATAGTTAAATCATGCATTTGTCTAATTGTATGAGCAAATCTTAGGTTCTGTTTTTGTGATTTTGTGTGCTTGTTTTCTTTCTACACCTTTTTCTTCTTTGTTATCATGACACCAAGTATGATTTTCAAATGTTATGTTCTCTCTTTCTCTAGTTGTATTGAAATTGGGAGATTATTATGCACTGTTATGTCATGATTCATCTTCATGTGAACTTGTCTTTTACAATATTAATTGTACTTTAATCTTAAACTTGATGGTGAAAATGATGTTGTAATACTGAATATTCATTCTGTTTTTTTTTATTATCTTTTTAGGTTCTTTTTTACTATTCTCTTGTTAGATTATGTTTGTGTTTTCCTGTTACTTCCTTATTTCCTATTTTTAGGAACCATTGCAACATGACTAAATCCAAACTCACTACATTCAAGAAGTGTTTGAAGTTATTAAGAAGGTGATATACTTGAGGGTGTACTTAAGCCAGTTGAAATTATGATTTGGGGACATAGCACAAAGAATAATGTGGTCTAATTAGACCATTTGCATACTGTACAATTTCATGACATGTAGCAATCTTTGAGTTAGTATGGAATTAAGATGAGGCCAAAGCATGTCTGGCCATTATCTGGAATTGGAATTAATTGCATAGGCTATTTGTCTGAGGTCAAAACTTAGTGTTAAGATATACACGCCTGTTGCAGTTTTAATTCAAAATTATTATGTCAACTATTACATGTTAAGCTTTTCATGAAGATTGTGTGTCTGAGTCATTAAGTTTTGATGATAACCAATTCATTTTTCTCTGATTAGTTGTTTTTCGTTTAATAAGCATCATCAATATCTTCCACTTTATCGATGCTGTATGATTTCTAATTTTCTATGCGCATCACTTGTTTTCCATTTCCTCATATGTTTGCAGTCTTGCATATATTTTTGAATTTCTTTTCTCTTGCAGGTATTGAACAAAATCTAGTGTGATCTTTCACCAAAAAAAAAAGGAAAAAAAAATCTGGTGGCAGTTATGCAGTACTCATCAAGTTTGAAATCAGGATAATTTTGATGCTTTTGGATAATGTATATGTATGTTATTATAGACAACTTATTTCCTTATGTATGATTTTATGTTGTGGTGTATATTTCCTATTATTATTAAAAACTCAATTATCCACTGTTCAAGTTATTGAAAATTGAGAAGCAAAATGTTATTACAGGATTCTTACTATTTTTACACTTTTATACAATTAAAAAATATGTATTAAAAGTTCACATACTAAATCATAATTTTTGAATAATTAAAAAAAATTAGTTAAAGTTAAAAAATGGATTTGAGACTCACACGTGTCAATAAAATGAATTTTAAAATAAATAAGAGACAATTTTAAAGAGACAATAATTTGAGGAAGAGAGTCAATATTTTTAGAGAAAAAAATAATTTTTGAAAGAGAGAGAGAGACAAGATTTTTACAAAGAGAATATTTTTTCAAATGAATATTTTTAAATAAATAGAATATTTTCTTTAAAAAAAAATTTCTCTCTAGAATAATAATTTTTCAACTTTTAGAAGCGAGAAATAATTTTACAGAATTTTTTTATAGACAAAAAATATTCAAAGATAAGTTTTTAGAGAGAGAAAAATTGTAGTGAAACAAATTTTAGGTTGATTTTTTTAGCTTTTGTCATTAATTTTTTTTTATAAAACATTAATTATTTTAAATTTTTGGAATAAAGGGTAAAATAGTAAAAAATATATCATAAACATTCAATTTCCTTCTCCTCTTATATTTCATACTCCCAAACAAGGAAGAGGATAAACCTCTCAATTTCCTTCCCTTCCATTCCCTTTAAACCCTTTCCCTCCCTTTCCCTCTAAACTTCCAAACAAACCCTTACTAGTCGCAAATAAACATATATTCAAAAGCCAATTTGAGAAGTCTGAGAGGAAACCAATAAAGATAAGCTTATAAAGAAAGGGACAGAATAACTTACATGGCACCCTCTCGTGTGCATATATAATGACAAAGACATATAGCCTTTGCTTGAGAATAAGATATTACACAAAAAAGGGGGGGGGGGGGGGGACAAAGTATGGGAGATGGAAAAGAAAAAAAATTGTTTTTTAGATATTATAAAAGTGATGGAAAACTTCTGCTTGTTTTTCAAAAATATTCCCATTAACTTATTATCGTTGCATTTATAAGAACTTCTATAAAACGTATTTCAAAAAAATAATTTTTGTTATCAAAGATAGTAAATTCCATTATTAAGGGCAAAGAGGAAAACAAGTTTCAAGAAACAAAGTAACAGGTTAATACTCAATACTTTCAACAACTTTGGAAGGATGGTTGGCACATAAGAGAAATTCTTAAGTGCTCTCGAAGTAAAAGATTTTTTTTATTCTGTATTATTGAATACATGATAAATTAGTTATATTATTAAAAATATAATTAGAGTGAGAGACAATAATGATCCATAAAATTGATGTAACACACAATCAATGATACAGAACAAGAGAAACTTTTTGCTCCGAAAGAATCTAAGAATTTCTCTATATATAAATAGTTAGTTTGACACCACATCTTTTATAAATAATTGGTTTGACACCATATTTTAATCCAAATATTAAGATATTAAGTTCATAAATCATTTCTCTTATATAATCGTGATTTATTCCATTCTTTTTTAATACGAAACTGCTTTCCTTCACAACTAAAAAGTCTTTTATGGAATAAGTCTTTCTAGGGATAGTGTCATGTCACCGGGGGAAAGTCCTTTAAACCATACAATAATGATCATTCCGAATAAGATCTGGTTTTGGGTAGGGGTGTAAGTAGGTGGTTTGATTTTGTTCTTGGGTGAAAATAAATTTGAACCAAGCAAAATCAATTAGTTCAGTTTAGTTCAGTTTTCTTGTTTTTTGATAGACAAATCCGAATCAAACCGATCCGAACATTTACTGACTAGTTTGGTTCGGGTGATCGGGTTGACCATTATTTTTTTAAAATAAAAATTAGCTAAACAATCATACATGCAATATAAAAAAGTATACATAATGTATCCAAAATTCTAAATAATATTAGAATATAGACTAACATTTGTTATTCCATTAGGAAATGAACATTCAATTTTAAGTTGAGTCATATGATCATTAGTCTTTGAGATTTATTGTTTATATCAAACCCAAAATGCCAAAATAGTGAGAAAAGAAAATTTCTTAAGTATCAAAACTATACATAATATCCCTGTAAGTGAACCTACCTGCAGTACAGCTACAACACCATGGTCCAATGTTGTCCCACATTTTTCAGTAAATATACCCTGAGAAAAGAAAAATAAAATACACATAAGAAAATTCAGAGAATAATTGGACAAAAATTAGAAACATAATCTTAGTAAAGATGAAATATGACTTTCAATTTTTGTAGTCTCATAAATAGGCGATAGAAAATGACTAAGAATAGTCAGAACAAAACTACTAGTCATATACATAATTTTTATTCAATATCAATATACAGCTAATACAAATATAATAATAGATATCACTTAAAATCAATTCAAATTCAATCTAAACTCAATCTAATCATAAAAAAAAAAAAAGAAGATTCATCAAATCCAATTACGACCTGGTTCATTTTCTAATCATACATATTGGGACTTTCTTCATTAGTGAGTTACTTTTGGCCAAATTGGGACTTGTTATTTCCATTTTTCTATTTTGTCTTTTTCTAATCAATCATTTCGGTAGAGAGCATTAAGCTTGTTTGCTTTGTGACCATTAGTATCTAAAGAAAACCCAATATGAACCTTTTAAGCCACTAATTCATAAAAGCAATGGCAGCAACTGGTCCACTATTGGGTGGATGGAATGTGTAGGTCCCATGCTACATTATACCATGTTTAAACATATATAACCGTATAAAGAATCAATCTCAAAAGGCCCATCACAACCGATAGGTTCAGCATCACAATGTTTCTCTGGCTATGGTACCTAAATAGGTTTCACTAACATGGTGATGAATGATGACTATCTGTTTCCTTATTTGTGAACACATATTGATTCTGTTTGCAAGCTAAAACCTAGAAAAATAATAGAAAATAGTCAAAATTGAAGTTCTTTTTTCATAATTCATATAGGGCATTTAACTATTTATTGTTAAGTTTAACTGGGGAATTCATGTAAAATTGTCAAATCTTTTAGTAGAAATAATGCATATAAAAGAGAAAATTACTTTTAACATTTATTTGATTCATTGACATACAAAAATTCATGGGAGTTCCTGTTAGAGAGGGGTGTAGAACACGGGAAATAGTAGAGAATGAGGGGAGTTTGTGGTAAAGAACGAGTTAAAGAACACGATGGCGGGGTGAAATAGCCGAGCAACATGAGCGGAGGGGAGTGTCGTGGTAAAGCGTGAGCGTCGAGGGCAAACTGAGCAGCGACAGGGTGAGGTGGCGTGGTGCAAGTGCCGTCAGCGAGGGGCAAGCCGAGTAGCGACGGGATGACGGTGAGGCAGTAGATGCAAAGGGGTGAGGTGAGGGTGTTAGGGTTCGAAATGGGAAAAAATTAAAGGGACGATTTGATTGATTTGGTAAAAACTGAAGACGGTTCACAGGTTTACAAAAAAAAATACATATACCGATTTAGTTCGGTTCGGGTTCGAGTTGAAAATTTAAAATTGGAGAACCGAACAAATCAAACCTTAATTGGTTCAGATTTTATCTGAACCAATCAATATATCTGAACCAAATTAAACTAATCTAATTAGTTTAATTTAAGTTGATCGAGTTATCCGAACTAAATTATATCTTTAATTTTAGATGTTGAACTTCCATGCGAATTGGTGTAGAGAATGGTTTAACGACTATTAATCCAAGCTTAATAATGTAACAACCAACTATGAGAATAGTATAACACAACATAAAAAAATAAAAAATAAAAGAAATAAGACCTACGGGCTAGGGCTTAACATGATGCAACAAATCTTTTATTCATCTATTATATTTTTTTTTTAGTTTTATTAAATTAGCTTTGTGTAAAAAATTTTAGTTTTTACCCAATGGTAAATGGGTCCAACAGACGAGCATTTTTAACTACGAAAATAATAAAGATAATATTGCGTAACAATATGAAACATAATTTTTCACTGATAATTTGTTGATTTATATTGAAAGAGAAATAACTGAAAACTTCATATTGAATTCAATTTTTAATGATTTCGAGGCCTTAAAAGAACAAAGAGCACTTTTAAGTAGAGGTAATCTCTAATTATTTTATCTTATTTTTGTTTATTTAGTAGTTTTTGCTTAAGTAAATTGCTCAAAGTATGACAAATAAGATTTTTCATTTACACATAAGTATGTTAAAAATTATTCACTTAATATGTTTGCCCCTCCAATATTTCAAGTCAAGTTCCACCACTATACATTGGTCCATCCATTTTCGAAGTAGGTCAATGCACAATCAAACCGACGACGGTCACGTTACCGTACGACCAAATGACATAGGACAAACAATCCTGACGTGCACAGTAATTACACCCGTTTTAATACTGATTACTATTCACGGAATTCACCCCGTGAACAGTTACAAATCATATTTTTTGTCTTTTTTTTAGTATATGTCCATTAACCAACTTCTCTACGTGGTTAATCACTTTTTTGTTCTTCGTTAACCAACTTATTTCACGAGCATAAAAACTATGTGATAAAATCTTGTATCATTAACTAACTTTTGTACGTAATTAATCACTTTTTTATTCTTCATTAACTAACTTTTTTCACGAGCATAGAAACAAAGTTGGTTAATGAAGAACAAAAAAGTGATTAATTACGATAGAAGTTTAGTTAATGACACAAGTTTTTACCACGTAATTTTTATGTTCGTAAAAAAAATTAGTTAACGAAGAACAAAAAAGTAGTTAACCACGTAGAGAAGTTGGTTAATAGATATATACTTAAAAAAATAAAATAAAACAGAAAACTGATTTGATATTAGTCATAGGTGAGCCCTATAAATAATAATAGATGTTAAAAATAGTATTGGTACTGTACATGATAAAGATGAACATTTTCCAAGAACAAATGATCGGAAGCGCATTAAACGAGACAAGACCCAACCACTTTAGTCTTGCCAAACAGGGTCAAGGTGGCAGATAGCTCTGCTGGTAATGTCTTTTACAGGTGATTACAAGAATTTGGTTAAATTTTGTAAGGTTTTCCGAAACTACATTTTCAAACCAAAAAAATAAATAATTAAAAGTAAATTTATTTATAAAAAAACTTTTTATAATAATATAAAATATAATGTTTATGTATATAACTATTTATATAATATCATTTTCCAAATAAAATACAATGCAAGACACGAGGAGGGCTTTCTATATGTGATTTTCTTGCAAAACTGACTGAGGAGACATATGTGGATACGCCACATGGTTCGAATTGAAAATCCTTCTCTCTTTTCTTGGTATATACTCGAAAGAGACTTGACCGATGATAAACTGATAATTATGGTTTGCACCTACTACCTAGAGACTAACTGCTTATTTTGACTAAATTCTAAAAAGAAATTATAAAAGAAAATAATCATAAAATCTTGAGTTTGTTTAAATATTGTAGAAAGAAAAATTGAAGTGTTATGGAGATATACTTGTTAAAATTAACTTTATAATATATATTGTAAGGTGGAACCTACTTGCCTATTCACTCTTACAAATTACATTTTTTTTTGGTTAAACAAACGACATTCCTCTCATGAGCATTGTTTGGAAAAAGATTATCGCAAAACCAAAATTAATTCCATCAGTAAATAATAAGGAAAATAAACATCATAATTCATGTCTTATGGTTTGTCTGTTTTAACTGAAATAAGTTTTGCATTGTTGAACTCATGCAACCAACGTTCAGTATAAGTGACCATTAAGGTAGCTTACACATTCAAAATATGTGATTTATCAAGGATAAGAGATTTTCTAATATACTTATAATACAAAACAATATAATATAAATTTTAACAAGTGATACTAAATAATCTTGTAAAAATACTCATATATACTTACATTTGAAAAGTTATTCTACTCTATTAATATTCAAACGAATTCAAGATTTTAAAATTCTTTTAACATTGATTTTTTAAAACCTAATTCAAAACAGATACTACATTCACACAAGTATGCAAATTATTTCTCCTATGAGTGATAAATTATAAAAGTTTTTCGTTTAATATTTTAAAATATAAAAGATTTATCATTACTAATTACTGATCATAAAAATGCACTACTGACTTCAAGTAATAACAATGTTCCTTTTTTTTTTTCTAATTTTATTTGGCTTGCAACAATCCGAGTTTGTACGATAGTTGTTTACCTTGTGTCCAACTTGGTGTGTCTATTTTTATTTTTTTTATTTAGCACCACTATTTATTATAAAGAGAATCACACGAATTTGACTATAAAAGATAAAATACATATATGGGTGATAGAAAAAAGAGTTTAAAAATAATTACACACCTATCATATATTATCAGTATGCTACTTTAGATTCATAAAATATCTACATTTTTTTTTGTAAGAATATTCATTTTTTTCCTTTTTTTTTTCTTTTTTAAAAAAGTTTGAGATTAAGAGAAGTTGAATCAAAACATACCATAAGTACCTGTTCTGAATGAGTTTCAGATAATTACCTGAATAAGATTAAAGAATGTTGTATCTTCTGATGTATGGTGGTTGCGACGGTAGTGCGAGAGGTGAGTATCTGCGAAAGGTATTTCGACACTCAAGTTAGACTATGCACAAGGTGGATTGTATTTAGAATTAGATACATACTTTTGCTACATTATATGGTATTTATAGGAGCATCTTAGTAGATAAGAATCATATTTAAATCTACATTAAATGTTATTAATTATGATAAGAATTCAATAAGATTGTTATCTCTTATAATTGTCTTATCTATTTATGAGAGATATAATTAATTTCTCTATCTATAAGGGATTATGTTAGAGATTTACTCCTCATAAATGGGTAAGCATATTTACTTATCTAATAGTGCTCAATTATATCTAGGATCCAATTCTAATAGGTCGAGTTGCTCTTGAACCGTTAACTCGGAACCCAATTCATAATAGTTGCCTCCAACTTGCCGCTTAAATATGATAGTTGAGTGTCAAGATATCTGAGATGGGGAGTAAATGACACGCGTGGGACAAAGGGATCCAAGTCATGATTTAGATGTTGAATCTCACGATGTCTCTAACGAAGGACTAAAGTTTGTGATGAAAAATAAAAATCAGGATGCCCCCTAGTATTGATGAATTAGGCCAGGATTCGATAAAGATCATTATATCTTAAAATCACTGCACCATTGTCCGGGATTCATACTAAGTTGTCCCCATACCAATTCTGGTTGTGGGACCTATTTTATTCTAAAAGTAATTTGAACGTGAAACCGTAATCCGTATTATGATTATATCATAATATCATGGTATTAGTTTGTGATACGACTTGGGTATCCTCCTGCCATGTCATGCGTCGTTTCAGCTCTGAGCATTCTCTTTTCAACTAATATGTCAGGTACGCTCTGCCACGTGGCTAGAAGGTATTGAAAGTCGTCATTTGGGTTTCGTACCGCCACGATTATTATTTCAAATTTAATGCAAATTTCTTGTTTTACCCCTCCTTATGGCAACGGTTGGGGGAGGTTTATCGTGGTTATAAATAGGAGTGAAGGGAAAACTCCTCATTTTTCTTCCTTTTCACCATTTCTACTCTCTTCTCCAACAAATTCAAGCAATTTCCAGCGAGCACAAACGGCGGCTCTTGGTGATTTTTGACTCCTTTTAAGCCTTTTCTTCACTTATTCTCAAGGTATTCACCTTCTTTATTCTCTTTTCCTTCTAAAAATACTATGGTAAGGGTGAGAATGTTGCAAAATAATGATGGAGAGAGTAGTTCCATAGAAATTCTAAGTGCTTCGCTGTCTACGCCGCCTCAAGTACAGCAGAAACATTCTCCTCATGGTGGAGGTTTTGATAGGGGTCTGAGGCCACTATCTAGGATGGACATCCTGGAAATGATATGGAGGGCGGATCGTATAAGGGAACTTGTAAGTATAAGACCAACACGTTTGCTCTCTATACTCATAAGGGAGTTAGAGAGTTATAGTGAAACTTCTTCTGATTTTGACATGAGTACGACTTCTGTAGGTAACACTACTAATTCAGACATGGGACATCGCAAAGCGATTACTTCAAAACCAAAAGAGTACATTTTCCCATAAAAAGTCAGTATATACCAATAGGTTGACCAAGAAGTCCCAGGTAAATAAAGTAATAAAACTTGATGTGAAAATCGACAAGTGCACCGAATCGCAAAAAGTAATAAAGTAGTGAAAAGAGTATCATCCTACGAGGATTATATTGTCAATTAACAAGTTCGTTAAACTAACACTATCTAGGCTACTTCAAAAGGCAAGAGTTGACAAAAAACGAAATTTAAAACAATTAAAAGAAAGCAATTAAACAAAATAAATTCAAGGAATCAAACAAGAGTTGAAAAACAATAACGAGAAAGTGTTAGGGTTTGGACTTCACTTGAACTCTTTAAATGCACATCCAAATATTAGTTTAAACATGTTCTAAATCAATGATTTATGGTCAATTCCCAAAATTAATTAATATCTAATCTCTTGGTATATTAATCATCTTTCACTATTTAGAATTAACTAATCCCTTAGTCTAACCCCAAATAGAAAGACATTATCAAGAACGAGAGAATTAAAAGAAAGACTACATAACTCACAACGTCTATTCCTAGCGATTGCAGAAATTATGGTGTTTATCATAAGTTCTAGGTTCATGCAAATTTTTCAAAATCATACATTAACCCAAAAAAATCATTCCTAAATTGGCCAGATTTAGAAAAACATTAAGAATAGAGATAAACATGTAAATCATGAAATAGAAATATGCATTAAACCCATAAAAGATGTTACATTATCCAAGTATCAAGATCCATCGTCTCCTTAACGAGGGGAAGTTAGTTACACATAGGAAAAGAACAAAACAAAGGAAATAAGATGACAAACTCCATTGATAATTAGTGGAGAGTTTGGAGAGAATTCTTAATCTTCAAGCCTTGATGCGCCTACACCAAATTAGGATTGAGTTGTCTTGACGGCTGCTGCAGTGTGTGTTGAAATTTTGCGTAACTTTCTATTTATAATTTTAAAATCATGTACTGTTACACATCCAGGGCTTGAGCACTGACTTCACAACGCCTGAGTGCTGGCTTTCCAAAAGCCAAAATTTGCCTTGATGCACGTGCCTATGCACTAGCTTCCCAGCGCCTGAGCACTGGGCCATCAGAAATAAGCTCAATTCTGCCAGTTGCGCGCTTGAGCGCTGAACTCCTAGTGCCTAAGTGTTGGGATAACAGAGGGACTCCTAATTCTGCCTAGTCAGCGCTTGAGCGTTGGCTCTTGAGCGCTGAATGTCCAGAGAGCTTTTTCAGCCTTTCTTCCAAGAAATCACTTCCCTTCTTCATCCTTGTGCAAATACCTATCAAAATATAAGAAAATAACAAATAAGAAAAACAATTTAAAATATTAAAATTATGATAAACTTAAAGAAAAAACTCAATCAAATAATTTAAAAGAAGATGGAAAACCCAAAAAATGAACCATAAAAGCATGACTTTTTAAAGGTTCATCACTCCCCCAAACTTAAGATTTTGCTTGTCCTCAAGTAAAAAGAAAATTAAAAAGAAAGAAATTTTTTTTTTGCGGCCGACAACTATATACATCCCCCTATAAAGGCTCCGAACTCAGGGAGACACTTAAGCTGACTCAATATGCAAATCAAAACAAGACTTTGCCAGAAAATGAACATCATATATATCCTCAAAAACTGCTCCAAAATCTCAATGTAAGGAATCACACATGAAAAATTCAATTATCATAATGCTCTCACATACAATTCTCGTACATAAATAACTTCCTATAAGCATGAATGAAAGACCAATTCACAGAGAAGTTCAAACCTGGATAGATTTATAGAAATGCAAATGTATATCAAACTTGCACCTATAAGGTTGTTTTTCATCTCTCTCTCCACTAATATAAACAACACAAAACCAAGGATCATTAGGGTCTTTATTAGCTTGTAATGACAGACCATGGGGTATGGTTTAAGAAAGAAAAGGATAATAGAAATAAAACAAAGATTGAAATACATGCCATGCATATTCCACAATTCAAGCCTTAAAATATTAAATAAGTGCACAATGGATCACCTTAATTCATAACTTTGACTTGCATAATTTCTTCTTTTTCTCCTTTTCTTTTCTTTTTTTATTAAAACCGTCCACTCCCAAACTTACTTCTTTGCAATACTTTGGGTGAACATTTTCTTTTCTCTTTCTTTTCTTATTCTTCTTTTTTTTAAATAATAAGCTTCTCAAATATTTTGTGCACAAAAGGATTAAGGCTTGAAAAGTGAAATAATACAAAGCAAGTATTCAATAAAGGGTGAGAAAAAGGAAATAGATTTTTTTTTAGATGGGTATGGAAAAGGAATATGTGGGTAAAAGAAAAGAAAAGAAGGCCAAATATATGCAAGGCTGCAAAAAGGGACCTAAGGATACACTGTGTTAACAGGTTGGCTTGAAAGGCTCAAACGGTCTAAAGAAGGCCCTTCTCATTTCCTTGGTCAAGCATCATTTATGATTTCGCCTCAAGAGAGATTCTAACAACTTCTAGAAACAAGTTATCCATAAAAATGCAATCCTATAAGCTTTCTCTAAGTTTGACATACAATCTTATTTCCAAGGTCTTTGCAATCATACAAATGGGAAGCACAATCATGTATAATTAGAGCAATAAAGATAAAAATAATTCTTGGATTCTCATGTGATATCCTAGAAAAGAGATCAATTCACAGTTTAACCAATCATAGGATACTTAATTCAAAGACACTAGCAAGCCACAAAATAAAATTTTTTTGACTCAAAACCAAAAGACCTAAATCAAAAATCAAAGAAAAGCAAAATAAAACAAAAATAAACAAAAATAATAGAATTACCCTCCCCCAAACTTAGAAATCAAGACACTGCCCTCACTGTTCACAACAAAAGCAAATGCAATAGATAATCAAGAACATAATGGCAAAATAATAAAAAAGAGGGTAAAGAAAGCTCATTGTTTTGGCAGGAGATCAATCAAGCCCTTCATCATCATCATTCTCCTCTTTATCTTCCTCACTGAAGTTAATGTTGGCCATGATCTCCTCATCAGTCATAGGGCCTAGAGGTGCAATGTCTAGGTTCAGGTGCTCTTCGATGCCACGCAACAACTGGATAGTGTAGTTAAATTTCCTTTGGTTCTGATGTTGCACACACTCTAACCTATTCATTCTTTGCGATAAAGTGAGCACTCTGTGAGGTGACCTCGCTGCTGGAGCTGGTGGGGTAGGAGCTGGAGCTGCTGGAGCTGCTTGAGCTACTTGATCTTCTTCAAAATACCTCTCAATAGCTAATGTTATGATTGGAGGTGTAGGTTGAATTACTTGATCACCAGTGAGCTTAATACCCTTCTCAGAGCATATTCGGGAGATAAGCAATGGGTATGGAAGGCTTCCAGAAGTTTCTTGAGCTGCCATACGCATGTTGAAGGCAATTATTCTCCCAATATCCACGAGCTCACCAGTCACAATGGCATAAACAAGCAATGCCCTCTTGACAGGCATTTCGACGTGTTGGAGCAAGGTAGAATGTTAGATTGGACAAACGTGCACCAAACTTATGGAATCGGTTTGAAGTCAGCTTTCTTCAAAAAATTGGGTTGGTTTTTCATGTCCAATTCCCATTGTGCACCTTCCTTGCACAGTTTGTGGAGTACAAGATCTGCTTCCAAGTTTCGACTCAGTAAGTAGTGATAGCCACACTCACCTGGTAAGTCATACTCCAAGCTAAAATACTCGTTCAGCACGTTCTTGCTAAATTCTATCTGGGTCCCCCTTACCATACTTTGAAATCAAGTTCCTTCATTGGGGTTATTAAAAGCATTGGCGTAAAATTCATGAACCAACATTTTATGACCCTGGATCGGTGATCTGGACCAATTTGCCCCAGCCTTTTTGCATAAGTTGAGAATGAATTTTTGGATACTCGTCCTCTTCCAAAACAAACCCCCGCTCTCGAACAAAATTCCTTTTCAGCAAAGCATCGGTGAACCGCTTTCCATGGATCTATGAGCGGAACCAGCTTGCATCAAACGAAGCAGAACTAGAGCCTTCTCCAGAAGGACCTCTACTTCTCTTCTTTGGTGGCATGATGGCTGTCCTGGAATATAAACAAAAGAGGAATAAATGAGTATCCTTCAACAAAGATTAATCAATCAAATCAAACCAAGTCAACAGCCAGAATCAATTCAAATCCTCTCAATTAAAAGCTAGAATCAATGGAAGCCATATTTGCCAATAATTCACATGCATTTCAGAACATGCTACTAGATAAAATCATATAGCATGTGAACATTTTAATAAATTAATAAAATGGCTCCAAAACAAAACTCACAACAGTCCAAGACTAGCCAATGCCAAAAAGAAATTCTTTAATTCTTTAATAACATTAGTATGCCAAATCAAAACTCTAAATTCACTAAGCAATTTAATCCACACAGCAATCCATTATTATTTCAGCAATCAAATCACCAAACCAGCATAATTCTGACAGTAATTCATAAAATTCCAGCAGTAATTCTAACAGTAATCCAATTGCATCATCAAAAACCAATACTTCCAGCATCTACACTCACTAAACAATTCCAATCAATCAATTTGCAAGAATTAAATCAATTAGCAATAGCAAATCAACCCAATTTGTGCCTAATTTCACATTTCCCCAAAACATTCCCAAATCAAAATCCTAAAACCCCAATCTGTACAATCCATGAAATTAAGAATATAAAACACTAAATTGGGATTAAGGATAGATGAACATACCTGAATGAAGGAAGAATTAAAGCAAGAAGATAAGAGAATGGGGTGGGTCACGAAGAGAATACACCACGCAACATACGAACATATGTAAATGGAAAATTCCTCTTTTTGATGCAGGTAATCAGTAAAACGAAGAAAATGAAACCAAATTAAGAGACAATTTGAAGTTAAAATGCCCTAGAGGAAAGAGTTTTGAGAGAATTTGATAAAAGAAATTGAAAAATCTGAGAGAAGAAAAGCGTTCAGCACTTGAGTGTTGAACTCCTAGTGCTTGGGCCCTGTTAGCGCTTGAGTGCTTACAGTCAAACGCTCAAGTGTTGGTTCCCAAAATCCCTGCCACTCGCGCGCTTGAGCGCTGCGTCTTTAGCGCTTGGGCGCTAGCAGCACTTGAGCGTTATGTTACCAGTGCTCAAGCGTTAGCTCAATTCAATTTTATTTTCATGAAATAAATAATAGAAACTTAAAGAAACAAATAACAGAAATGAAATAACAAAAAATAATAAAGAAAAATAAAAAGGAAATAAATTTGGGTTGCCTCCCAAAAAGCGCTTGTTTAACGTCATTAGCTCGACGCTGTTTATTCTCAATCAGGTTGGTTAAGTGCCTGAGAAGACTTATGCCGATCAAACTCTCCTCCCCAGTAGTGCTTAAACCTGTGGCCATTGACTTTGAAACTTCTTCCTGAACGAGGTTCCACAATTTCAATTGCTCCAAAAGGAAAAGCTTCTTTGACTTGGAATGGGTCTGACCACTTGGACTTCAGCTTACCTAGAAACAACTTCAACCTTGAGTTAAATAATAGCACTTGCTGACTTGGTTCAAATTGTCTCCAAATAATCTTTCGATCATGCCACATCTTTGTCCTTTCCTTATATAGATAAGCATTCTTATAGGCTTCATTTCGAAACTCGTCCATCTCATTCATTTGTAGCAACCTTTTCTCTCCTGCAAACTTCACATCAAAATTCAAAAACTTAATTGCCCAAAATGCTTTATGTTCAAGTTCCACAAGAAGATGGCAAGATTTTCCAAAGACCAGCTTATAAGGAGACATACAATAAGGGTCTTATATGCAGTCTTGTATGCCCATAATGTATCATCTAACTTTAGTACCCAATCTTTTCTAGAAGTGTTAACAGTCTTTTCTTAAATACTTTTCGATTCTCTGTTAGACACCTCTACTTGACCACTTGACTGGGGATGATAGGGAGTGACTATCTTATGTTTAACACCAAACTTGCTCAAAATAGCCTCAAACTACCTATTACAAAAGTGTTTCCCCTATCACTAATTACTACTCTAGGGATGTCAAATCTAGTGAAAATATTCTTTTTAATAAATCTGACATCCACCTTAGCATCATTAGTTTGCGTGGCAATGGCCTCCACTCATTTAGAAACATAATCAATAGCCACCAAAATAAATTGATTAGAGAATGAAGAAGGGAAACGACACATAAAATCAATGCCCCATACATCAAATAGCTCCACCTTCAAAATATTATTAAGAGGCATCTCATGTTTTCTGGAAATACCACTAACTCTTTGGCACCTGTCACAGCTTTCAACAAACTTGTGAGCATCTTTAAACAAAGTCGGCAAATAGAAACCATATTGTAATACCTTTGTTGCAGTTCTATTGCCCCCAAAATGACCTCCATAATTAGAACTATGATAGTGCCACAGAATGTTTGGCACTTCTTCCTCAGGTACACACCTTCTCAACATACCATCAGCACATATTTTAAAAAGGAAAGGTTCATCCCAAACATAGTACCTGACATCACGAAAAAACTTTTTCTGCTATTGCCATATGAAATCTAATGGAACAAGCCTAATCGCTTTGTAATTTGCAAAATCTATAAACCAAGGCAGCATTTGTACAACAAAAAATTGTTCATCGAGGAACTCTTCCTTAATAGGCACCAGTTCTTCTTCTGAATCTCCTCCATGAGTGATTCTCGACAAGTGGTCAACTACCAAATTCTCTATTCCTTTCTTGTCCCTAATTTCCAAGTCAAACTCCTGTAAAAGTAGAATCTATCTGATGAGCCTAGGCTTTGCATCTTGTTTAGTTAAGAGATATTTTAAAGTTGCATGGTCAGTATAAACAATAACTCTTAACCCAAACAAATAAGAATGATATTTATCAAATGCAAAGACTACAACAAGTAATTCTTTTTCTGTGGTAGCATAGTTAAGCTGTGCTTCATTCAAAACTCTACTAGCATAATAAATCACATGCAAAACCTTATCTTTTCTCTGTCCTAAAACAACACCTACAACAAAATCACTTATATCACATATTAATTCAAATGACAAATTCCAATTAGGAGCAGCAATTATAGGGGCATAAATAAGCTTGCTTTTCAAAAGATCAAATGCATGCAAACAATCATCATTAAAATCAAATGGTGTATCTTTAACAAGCAAATCACAAAGAGGCTTAATAATCTTGGAGAAATCCTTTATGAATCTCCTGTAAAAACCAACATGCCCAAGAAAACTTCTTACTCCCTTAACAGTGATGGGAATAGTTAGTTTCTCAATAACCTCAACCTTTGCTCGATCAATCTCAATACCCCTCACAAAAATGTGATGACCTAAGACAATGCCCTCCTGCACCATGAAATAACATTTCTCCCAATTCAAAACCAAGATACTTTCCTGGCATCTTTTCAAAACCAAAGAAAGGTTAGAAAGACAAGTATCAAAAGAAAAGCTAAAGACAGAAAAATCATCCATAAAAATCTTAACAAACTTTTCAATCATATCAGAGAAAATGGAAAACATATACCTTTAAAAAGTTATAGGAGTGTTGCATAATCCAAAAGGCATCCTTCGGCATGCAAAGATTCCATATGGACAAGTAAAAACTGTCTTCTCTTGATCCTTGGGTGCCGCCAAGATCTTATTATAACTAGAGTAACCATCTAGAAAGCAATAGTAGGTGTGACTCCCTAGTCTTTCAACCATCTGATCAATGAATGGGAGGGGAAAATGATCCTTCTGCGTCGCACTGTTGAGCCTTCTGTAATTGATAACTCCATGAAATGTAGTTATTTGTATCCCATATCATTGCTTTCATTGATTGTTTAAGTCCTCATTATAAGCATATTTGGAATGTTTTGTACTTATATTTGCTATATTCAATTCTGATACCTTCCATTATGATATTGAGCAAATAGTGCATATTTTGTTATTGATTAAGTGGATTTGCAATTGTTAATGATTTGGTGATTTCTCTATTTTAGGAAGGACTCCAAACTAGCTGATATATGGAGCATTTGAGTTGAAATTGGAAGAGAAAGCCAAGTGTGCAACTCAACGCCACGGTGCATGCATGTCAATATCGTGGCGTGGTGAATCCCCTGCATCCAGAAAAGAGCTACGAAATTTTTATGCCGCAGCATTGGTGACCTAAATTGAAATGCGTCGCGGCGTAGGCATGTTAATATCGCGGCGTGACTCTATTTTTTGAGCCTATAAATACAATTTTAACAAATTTTTCAGGGAGTTTTAGAGGAGAGCCGTTTTGGGTTTAGAAAAGTTACAACTAGAACTTCATTTCTGGGCAGATTGGAGGCCTAGGGAGTCAAGGTTGGAGGTCATCTTCCTTATAGAGGATGATTCAAGCATAGAAGACCACATCCATGAGCTTTCTTCCTTCTCCCTTAGTTTTCTTCTCTTTCCTTATCCTTTGAGCACTGATTTTGTGTATATTTTCGTGTTCAATGATTAACTGAGTTGTATTTAGGGATTATTTTGAATCCTTGTATGAATATTAATGATTATGTATTATTTTGAGTATATATTGATGTTTGGTTATGTTTAATCATATGGATCTTAATGCTCTTGAGAGTTTGATCAGCTTTTAAGTGATTTGATGAAATCTGATGAACCTAGACATAGGAATTTGGATTTTAGATCATACGTATGGTTGATGCATGTTCGATGAGTTCAATTGGCTTGGATAAGTTGATTCGCTAATGGGATAGAAATATACCTCTTAGCCATGCATAAAGGTGTTTGAGAATATATCTTAATGAGTAGAGTTTGCACTAGTTCTCATGGAAACATAGTGAATTAAGTAAATGAAGCTATGATTGATTGCGCTAGACATAAGCTTTTAAGTAAAGTATATTCTCAAGCTAACTTAACTATTCATTAATGTTGCTTATAAGGATTACATAGCATTAATTGAAGTATGAGGTGAAGAAGGATTCTGTAAATATCTAAACCATTATGTTTACTTTCATTTATCGTTTTTCTGTCTGTAGATTAGCTTTATTGCATTCTTCCCCTATTTTATATGTTTTTGAATAGAATTTAGATAAGTTATTGGTTGATACTTAGCATTGGAAGCCAACATCCTCGTGGGAACGATATTCGACTCCTAGCTATATTACAAGTGTGATCCGTGCACTTGTGGTAAGCAGTGATCAATGCACATTCTCCAGCCAATGACTGTCCTTGTGGGGATGAGTTTATTCCTCTCATTGACTATCATTATCATCCCTCATTTCTTTAGGACAACTTGAACTGGACTGACCCACGAGCTGTCTGATATAGGATAGATAATGCCTGCATCATAGAGCTTCATCACTTCTTTCCTTACAACTTCCTTCATTGTGGGATTCAGTCTCTTCTGTGGTTGCACCACTGGCTTGTAGTCGTCCTCCATTAAAATATTGTGCATGTAAATAGTGAAATTGATGCCCTTAAGATCATCAATGGTCCATCTAATAGCTGACTTATGCTTCCTCAGAACTCTCAAATGCTTCTCTTCTTCTTCAGAATTGAGTTCTACATTCACGATCACTGAACAAGTACTATTCTCACCAAGAAATGCATATTTGAGATTAGAAGGAAGCTGCTTCAATTCTAGCTTGGGTGGCTCTTGTATATCCTTAACTTCTTTCTTCAGTTCTTCTTTTTGGAATAATATTATATCCAGACCATATTTTCTTTGGAATGTCAAAACCTAAAGGAACAGACAGAGATTTGTTAATCAGGTAGCATGCAGTTTGAACAGCTTTACCCCATAATGGTTTAGGCAGTTTAACCATTCTCAATATACATCTAACTTCTTCCATAATGGTTCTGTTGATTCTTTTAGCCACATCATTATGTTGTGGGGTTCCAGGAACTATCTTCTCATGTCTGATGCTATGTTCAGAACAATAATTCATAAATTCATGGGAGGTGTATTCACCCCCATTTTCACTACGAAGACACTTCAAAGGTTTCCTTGTTTCTCTCTCCACCATGGCATGAAACCTTTTAAAGTATTGAAACACCAGGTTTTTCTCTTTAGAAAACACACCTACACTTTCCGTGAAGCATCATCAATAAATGTTGCAAAATATCTACTACCACATGGAGTCTCCACCTCCATGTGACCACATACATCTGAGTAAACCATATCCAAAATATTCTCTTTCAGCTTTAAAGTTTTGTTGAAAGAAACTCTATAATGCTTGCCAAATAAACAGTGATCACAAGGACTTAACCTTGTCCCTTTGGTGGAAGGAATAGGGGATTTCCTTGCCAAAATCTATAATCCTTTTTCACTTAAATGAGCCAGTCTTTTGTGCCACAAATTTGACAAAGCATCATCCTTAACTGCATTCAATTCATTTCCGATCTACTTGACTTGAGTCTTGTATAATGTATTATACATCATTCCTCTAGCAACAACCATGGAGCCTTTGAAAAGCTTCCATTTGCCATCACCAAAGTCACTGTGATATCCAGCTAGATCTAGAGCATGCATAGAGATCAAATTTAAGCGTAGATCGAACACATATCACACGTCTTTCAATGTGAGTGTACAACCAATATTGGTCTAAATGCACACATCACTAACTCCTACAATGTTTGCATTACTACTATTGCCCATCTTTACTTTGCCAAAGTCTTCTATTTTATACATAGTAAAGAATTCCTTATTAGGAGTGGCATGATACGATGTTGCTAAGTCAATGACTCATTCTACATATGAATCTATAACATGGCATTCTTTTTCTCCAATAGAAAGTAACACCACTTCCCTATTAATCACAAAGGTTGTGGAATTCTCATCATCAACCATATTCTGATTCTTCCGATTTGTCTTGTCTCTGTTCTTCCAAGCTTTATAATTCCTTTTGATATATCCTTCTTCGCCACAGTGATAACACTTGAAATTTCTTCTTGACTGGGACTGCAATCTATCTTTGGATTTCTCGGACCAACCTCTGCTTTTACTTCTCCCCTTGTTCTCTATGACAAGGGCTTGGGAATTATTTGTTCCCAAGTCTTTTCTTCTATTTTCTTCATTAAACATACTATCTTTGACTTGGACCAGAGATAATTTTCCATTTGGAGCCGAATTTATCAATGACACCACTAAAGTCTCCTAGTTATCCGACAAAGAACTCAAAAGTAGTAGTGCTTGTAATTCGTCTTCTAGCACTAGCTTCATGGAAATCAACTGATTTACCAAATCTTGGAAGTCACTCAAGTGTTCAGCAATCGATCTTCCCTCTCTATACTTCAGGTTCACTAACTTTATGATTGCAAAAGCTTTATTCTATACATTCTTCCTCTCATAGAGCTCTTATAAATGCTCCCACAAAGTATGGCCATTGGTCTCTGTAGCCACATGGTGGAATACGCTAATATCCACCTATTGCCTGATTATTCCAATGGCCTTCTGGTACATCTTTTTCTAATTATCAAGCGCCATGTTGTCTGGCTTTGCATCTCCTTTTTCCACAGGATCATACAAAGCCTTGTAGAAAAGTATATCCTCCATTTTTGGCTTCCAAATGGAGTAATTTGAGGCTATCAATTTGATAATGGTGCCTATGTTCTCCTCCATTTAATTTACACAACATGATCTAAAGCTCAACTAGTAGCTCTGATACCACTTGTTGGGCTCAAGGATCGATTCATAGTAAACTAAATGAGATTGCGACGTGGCCAGTAAGAACCAAAGAAGATCTAATAATGCTTGACCTTCAGACTCATACAACGCAGCGGTACATAATGTGTGCAAAGTATATAGAAAAAAAAACACTAAATTTTAATGTGAAAAACCCTCCAATATTGAGAGAAAAACCACGGGACAAACTCCGAAAAATTTCACTATATTAAGGATAATTACAATATCCTCTCCACACTTTCTCACACAAGATGTAGAAAATATAGTGTTTTCCAGTGATGCCTCTCTTCTCAAATACTACAATTTTATATGATTGCAGTACCAAGAAGTACTAGAGATAATACCCAAATTTCTCTGGTGTATTTTCCCACACCTCACTCTTTAGGATTTACTCATACTCTATTTTTCTCTCACTACCAGAAGCTCTCATATTGCTTCTGCTTGATTGTGCCTTTCCCTGATGAAGGATTTGGTCTCTATTTATAGACCCTCTTTGCTATTAATGCAACCTTTGCATGCATCAAATGCATTGCTATTAAAGCAACCATCGAAATGGCTTGATCCCTCAATAATTTGCAAAGAGACAAACAACAAAGCCAAAAAAGCTGAGCCCATCAATACAACAATGCAAGAAAAACTTCAGTAAGCCCAAGTATGCTTGATGGGAAAAAATGTAGATTGTCAATGCAAAGTAGCTGGAATTTAGAGTCACATGACTCTCTTCCATGACCTACGAAGCATAAAGATAGGACGAAAACCTACCAGGTAGCATTTAGGCATGTACTTCTGGTATCCATCTATGATCTTGGTATTACCAGTCAGATCAGAGACGAATCCAGAAAATATTCAGTGAAATGATCAAAAATCATGAATCATATTATTAAATATAAAAAAATTTAAAAGTTAGCAAATAAAGATGTGTTCACCCTTAAATTATTTAGTAAGTTAAGATCAAAATTACTATTTTAAATTAAGGGTAAATACACTCTTATTTGTTCACTTTATAAGAGTATTTTTCTTTCATATTATATGGAAGATTTATAAATAAAGTGAAAAAACTAAAAAAATATTTATATTAGATATTAAATGCATCATGATAATAATTTTCCTTTACATAATGATTTATAAGTAAAATTAAGTTTATATATATATATAGATTTTAAAAAAGGAAGAGAGTGAAGCTAAAAGTGAGAGAAACTTGTAGATTTATTATATAAAGATTGAAAATTAATAGAAAGATGAGTTGAAATTGTAATATTAATGTATATAAAATAATCATGAATCACATGTCAAATACATATCAAGTATAAACTCTTTTAACTTCGTCATTTTTATCTTTAATATAATTATACTAACCTCTCCTGAGTTAGTGCTTATAATATTGACACCATTTTTGTTTGAGAAATTACTCATACTTTCTTTGCTTTGTATTTTTAATGAGACTTTGTGTAATATTTGTACATAAAGTAAGAGAGGTATATATAATTTTATAAACAAAAAAGGATGTTAGAGTGTAATAACAATATATAAAATCAAGAATGTGTAAATAATTTTTAAATAAGAGTGCTAATATAATAAGTATTAACTTTATAAAAGATCAATATAATTATATTTTTATTTTTTAATAAATTTAATTAAATTATTAATACCTAAAATAAATTAATGAGAAAAGGGGGGTCATGACCCATGTTCGCCCCTTTTGGATCCATCTCTGAGTCAGACTGTCTCTCCTAATACATGAGAACAATTGAAAACAGAGAAATAGTGACATAAGAAAAGTATAGAGAAAGTTTTTATATATTCTTTAAATTATCTTTGAATTAATCAGTGTATACAAGAGAATTTCTTATTTATAGGAGAGAGAGTCTACATCAAGAAAGAAATACAATCAAATATAATCACAATAGTATTTCTAATTATGTAGAAATCAAATCCCTAAGATAGCACAAAATCAAACCTAATTTAGTTATGAGATTTGTTCTAGATATTCTAATACTCCCCCTCAAAGTAAAGCTACTAAACTTTAGTTTGTTACAATTAGACACATTAAGATAAAATAAACTAAAAATATTCTAAAAATACAACATTGAGATCTTGGAGAAGCCAAGAGGCTCAAACTGCATTTAGGATGAAATCAATATGCATTTGGGACAATGACAATAGGAATAGAGTCAAACTGCATCTGGGAATGAACCAATCTGCATTTGGCTGAAAATAACTGAAACGGAGCCAATTTATCAGACAAACTGATTGGAGGCTAGAGCAACAAAGACAAAGCCAATCTTTTAAGTTAGATATGATGGAACTGATTAGTGAAATTGAACAAAGATGCATATCGGAGATGTTGGATCAAGTGGAACTGATCGGAGATGTTGGATCAAGTGGAGCTGATCGAAGATGCGAGATCAGGTAAAACTAATCGGGAGCACAATAGAAGAGTGGAAGAGCACAATAGAGGAGAGCGGCAGAGACGCGAAATTGAGGAACGCAGAGCGGAGACGAAGCCAACTATGAATAGGAGAGAGAAAGTGACGACAAAGAGATAGAGGGAGGAAGTTGAAAAGAGAACACAACATGAGAGGTGATTAATCAAAGTTCTAGATTTTTAGAAACTATTCAAGGAAATAGTGATGGGACAAGTCATGGAGAATGGTATTGCTCTAATACCATGTTAAAAACAGAGAAATAGTGACACAAGAAAAGTCTGGAGAAGGTTTCTGTATATTCTCTGAATTATATCTGAATTAACTAGTGTGTACAAGAGGATTCCTATTTATAGGAGATAGAGTCTACATAAAGAATGAAATATAATTAAATATAATCAAATAATGTTTCTAATTATGTGGAATTAAATGCCTAAGATAACACAAAATCAAGTCTAATTTAATTCTGAGATATGTTCTAGATATTCTATTAGAAATCACGTTTACAAATTCCAATCTTCATTTCCTTGTATCATAGTAGGTTCATGTTAAGCTCCCATTTTCTTTTTCTGCTTTTAGGGCCTAGATCTAGCATTTCTAACTCTATCCTCGTGAATATTTTGTGTTATAGGACTTGGTGGAGACGAGACCCAAGTAGATGGGATAAGGTTTGAGTTAGCTAATTAAGCAACCTCATGTGCACTTGATGATGTGTGTGAAACAACATCATATTTTGTTCATGTGTTTGCATGCATTTTTATACATTCTAGGCATTTTAGTTTGCCTTTTTGTTTGTTTTTCCCTTTAGTTCGGATAACTGCGGTGTTTTTGGTGTTGTTGTGCAGGATTGGTGCTTAATTGGCCTTGAAATGGATGGAAAGCTTGCACAATTGAAGTTGGAGCTTAAAGGGTAGCAATTTGGGACAAAAAACTCATTCCAGAGAGTTCCACGGCCTACCCGTGGCCTGAACTACGGCCATGGATCGAGCAGCTACGTGAAAAAGCAAAAGGGGAAGTCCAGAGACAACCACGGCCTGGCCGTGGTGGGCACCACGGCCGTGGTTGAGAGTCTGGTTGAGAACTCTAAGTCCAGAAATGACCACGGTCGTGGTTCGATGTGCGTGTCAGATTTTTAAGTCCATTTTTCTCTTTTCTGATGGGCTTGAACCAGTTTTAACCCATGGGGTATATATAGATGTTCTCAAGACAACATTAGGGTTGGAATTTGGTTTGGAAGGAGGCACATTGGAGGCTCTTGATCTTCATCTTCCTCTCTTCTCTCTAGGATTACGGGTTTGGATGTTCTTGGAACTTGATTTCTGGTTTCTTCTTCTCCATGTCTGAGTAGTTCCTTTTGTTTCTAGGATTAGGCAATGCCCTTTGATACATTGATGATGATTAATTAATATTGTTTACCCCTTTTATTAATCTTGAATGTTGTTGATTCAATCCTTATTGCGATTATTCATGTGAATTTTCTGGCCACTTATTTGCATCTCATAGATATCTAGGGACGTACTGAAAGGTGAACCTAGGTGTTAGAACTATAAGAATTGAACTTAAGGTTTAAATCACGAGAGTAGGTTTAGCCTTTCGAGGATTAATGAATTACCAAAAAGCGTAATGGGTTCAATTTAGATTCAATTACCACGAGAGTAGGAATTGGTTTAATTGGGCATGGTTCTTGTATCTTGAAAGGGAACATTAACTAATTTAGGGTAATTCACCTTCAATTGAATTTCAAGTGTTAATAAGAGGATTGTCAATTAGGAGTCTTGTATCATTGTGGTTAACCCCAATCCTGGAAGCTTTCTTGAATCTGAAATCTTTTCCTTAACAATTTCTGTTTTTGATCTCAACCTTGCATTTTAATTTTTATTTATTTAACTGTTTGGTTACTACGTTCTTATCAATCCACAATTACATTCCTTTTGTTTAATTTAATTGAATTAATTAATTAATTAGTATTCATAGACATAGTTCTTGTGGATTCGATCTTTTCATTACTTGACAACGAAACCGTACACTTGCGAATTTCACCTCAATCAAGTTTTTGGCGCCGTTGCCGGGGACTGTGTTCTTCTTGAATATCAGTTAAATTTTTAATTTAATTATTTTAAACCATTTTTACTACTTTCTTGTTTTCTCTTTGAGTGTCTACAAGTAATTCTCTTGTTTATGCGAAGAACTAGATGTTTTGGGACTCTTGAAGAAGTTGATCCTGAAATTGAAAGAACCCTTCGCAGAAGGAGAAGACAACAAAGCCAAAGAGCAAGAGATAGACTTGAGCCAACGCTTGTCATGGCTGCACCTGCTGATAATAGACCTCTTAAAGAGTATGCAGCCCCTAATGCTCGGGGTTTGCATTCTGGAATTGCTCGGCCAGACATTGAAGCTAGACAGTTCACCATACCACCTGCTTTACTCACCATGATAAGGTAGAACCAGTTTGGAGGATTGCCATCAGAGGACCCAAACGATCATGTGGATATGTTCTTGGAATTCTGTGAGACCCTCAAGATTGAAGGTTGTAATTGGCTAGCTGACATGGACAATGATTTTGATGATAACAAACGTTAAGATGATGAGAAGATCAAGTCCAAGGTTTTCAAGATTAGCTTTAGGACTTAAGGTCTTTGTAAGGAGACTCATTGGATATCTCATTGATTTTGGACACAAAGAAATATTTTCAAAATTGTTTTAAATTAAAAATCACAAATCCAAATCATGGTTTTGAAAGCATTTAAAAGTGTTAAAAGCCTTTTTTCAACAGAGGTATTCGAATACCATTTAAAGGTATTCGAATAACATCCTAGTATCACGTTTTTACAAGGCTTTTTAATCAGAGGTATTCGAATACCTCTGATGGTATTCGAATACGGTATTCGAATACCTCCTGATGGTATTCGAATACCACAGGATTTCTGAAATAGAAAGAAACGGCTATAATTCAAATTTAAATGGATATTAATTGTTTAAACGGCTCTTTTTCTCAAATGCTCTATAAATAGAGACCTTGGGTCTCTTCTAAAGGTTGCCCAACCACTTGAATTATTTTTGCTTGTGTCAAAAACGTGATTCACTATTTTCTCTTATTTTTTGTGCTCTTTTCGCCAAAATCTTGAGATATCCTTAGAGAGCTCCATAGTGCTTCAAGTTGTAATATTTGCTCTGAGTGAGAGTTTCTCTTCTTCATCTATTTCTCGATATCTTGTATTGTGAGGGTGAGGTATCCCTCGTAAAAGGGTGAGGTATCCCTTGTTGTAAAGAAGGTGAGGTATCCTTCAAAGGGGTGAGGTATCCTCTAAGGTTTGTGTAAGGGTGAGGTATCCCGCGGTGAGGCTTTAGCACAAGGGTAGAGTTTCCCTGTGTGTGAAAAGTACTCTATTGTGTAAAGGTTGCAAGCACTGTTTTTAAGCTTGTATTGAATAGTGAAAAATCTCGAAGCGTGTTTCGGGGGACTGGACGTAGGCCACAAGTGGTTGGTGGTCGAACCGGGATAAACATCGTGCCTCGCTTTTCTTCTTTCCTTAATCTTTTGTCTTTCTCGCACTTTATTTATTATATCTTGCAATTTAATTTCTAGTTGTTCTTCTTATCTTCATCTTATTCACGCCTTTTATTATTTAAATTCAGCATAGTTTATTTGTTTAAGGCTTTTGCGAAAAATTCTTAAATACTCAATTCACCCCCCTCTTGAGATCTTGAAGCCACTTGGGTAACAAGTGGTATCGTAGCTAGACTCTTGTATAAAGAGCTTAGCCGCTTCAAGAGTACATGGCTTCATCAAATGTTTTATCAGAAGCAACTTCCATAAATCGACCACCCTTTTTCAATGGGGATGGTTATGCATATTGGAAGGAAAGAATGAAAATCTTTATAGAGGCTATTGATCTAGATGTGTGGGATCTTTGTCGAAAATGGCGCATTTATACCTACACGCATTGTCAATGGTGTAAAAACCGAGACACCTAGAAGTGATTGGTCTAAAGATGATAAAAGAAAAGTTCAAAATAACTTAGTAGCCAAAAACATCATTACCTCAGCCTTGGGGCATGATGAATTTTTAGAATTTCAAATTGCAAAGCTGCTAAAGAAATGTGGGACACTTTACAAGTTACCCATGAGGGTACTAGTGAAGTTAAGAGGTCGAGAATCAATTCTCTAACTCGTGAATATGAATTATTTACTATGAACCAAGGAGAAAGCATTCAAGAAATGCAAAAGAGGTTCACCCACATTGTTAATCATCTTGCATCATTAGGAAAGAATTTTACTAACGAAGATTTGATTAACAAAGTGTTGAGATGTCTTAGCAGGATTTGGCAACCCAAAGTAACGGCTATTGCGGAATCAAGAGACTTATCAACAATGTCTCTAGCCACCCTATTCGGAAAGCTTCAAGAACATGAGCTGGAACTAAATAGGCTCAATCAAAGTGAAGAGCATGATAAGAAGAAGAAGGGAATTGCACTCAAAGCCACTTCTTCCATACTTGAAGATGATAAAGAGGATGCTGAAAATTTGAACTAAGTGAGGAGAATCTTAGTCTCCTTGTAAGAAAATTCGGAAGATTCCTAAAGAAAAAGGGATTTCAAAGAAGACCACCCCTTCCTCAAAAGAAGACATATCACAAAGGAGAAGGATCCTCCACTCCTCCAAAATGCTACGAATGTGGAGAATTGGGACACATAAAGATGGAGTGCCCAACCTATCAAAGGAAAGTGGAGAAGTATGAGAAAAGGCACTCAAAGGAAAAGAAAGAAAGAAGAGCCTACATAGCATGGGATGACAACGACATGGACTCCACTGATAGCTCAGATAGCGAAGAAGCTCAACTTTGTCTCATGGCCAAAGGAGAAGAAGAAGAAAGCGAAAACGAGGTAAGTTCTAACTCTACTCTACTCCCTTCTTATGATGAGTTATAAGATGCCTTTGAAGAATTGCATGACGAAACTTTAAAACTCACAAAACAAATTTCTTCTTCTAAGAAAAAAATCTCTTCTCTAGAAAATCAAATTCTTATTTTAAATAAAGAGATTGAAGAACTAAAAATTAAAAATGAAACTTTGGGAATTATTGATGCATGCTCATCTCATCCCTCACATGCTTCTACTTCATATTCTTGTTCTTCATGTCATTTGCTTGAAAATGAAATTGAAGATTTAAAGAACACCCTTGCCAAATTCACATGTGGAAGAGATAATTTAAATATTTTATTAGGAAAACAAAGGGTTGTTTTTCAAAAAGCTGGAATAGGATATAACCCGAATAATCAACACAAATCCTATAAAAATTTCTTTGTTAATTCTAGCATTTCATGTAGCCCATTTATTAAATGTTTCCATTGTGGGAAGAAGGGTCACAGTGCTTCAACATGCAATGCAAGAAAGAATGTTAACACAAAAATTGGGACAAAAATGATTTGGGTTCCAAAGGGTACATTGCCCAAAACTGACACTCGAGGACCCAAGAAAATTTGGGTACCAAAAACAAAAAATTAAATTGTGTTGCAGGTGTGCTTGAAAGCCTATAACTGACTTCGACATTTTTGAAAGTGGCTACTGCGAGCACAAGACCGGAAATAACTTCAAACTCTCTTCCTTCTTTTCATGAAGCTTGAAGTTGCAACTATGAAATAAGCTCTTAATCATTGGAACAGATAAGAAAATAATGGCAAATAATAAGGCAAGCTCTCTTACGGTATTTTCTTTGTATTTCCATCAAAAGGTAAGTTTTCATATCTCAAATATACCTTCTGGACGTAAATTATATGTTTTTATGTTTTAGTTATTCGAATACCTCCCTGTGGTATTCGAATACCATTGCATCTGTACGTGAAAATCCATATTTTTCTGATAGGTCTATTCGAATACCCTCCCATGGTATTCGAATACCATGCATCAAGTCTGAGTTCTTGTGGTTTTATTAGCTGGGGCATTCGAATACCCAAATGTGTATTCGAATAACTTGAAAAATCTTCATCAGTACTTGTTACATGCTATCTGGAGTATTCGAATACCTTACAAGGAATTCGAATACTTGCTCCTTCGAGTTTATAAAATGTGATGGGTATTCGAATACAAAGAAGAGATATTCGAATACCACATGGCTGAAAGCAAGTTTTTCATCGTCCTCTCTATTTCGTTTCTGCTTCTATTTTTTTTCTTGCATATGCAATGCAAATAACATGCTTTTAATCTTATTTCATCAAGCCTTCATTTATGCCTTATATGAAAATCACATGATGTTCTTAAATGCATATTTCTTGGCTTATTCTTGCCCTTTTATTTTTTTCTAAAATATGCTCAATGTAATTGGCTATTGTTTTGATATACGAACAAGTGCAATAAGTGGTATATGAAATATTTAATATCTATGTTTTTATTGACATATGTCAGATTTATAAGAATTTGTTAACAAGTGGTAAATGCTTAGAACATCTTGACAAGTGATATCAAACAAGTGGTAAATGCTTTACATTTTGACAACAAGTGATATCAAAGTGGTATGAACATAATAACAAGTAATAACAAATGAAAACAAATGATATCAAACAAGTGATTTCTTGGCCAAATTAATCGATAAATATAGTTTTTGCCCTTGAAAATCATTTGCTGCTTTTGCCTCATTGTTTTAAATGCTTATTGGCTTATGAGTTTGACTAACCCCTATGGATCCAACATTAATGGATACCAATGAAAGCACTCTGAATTTTGTTGTAGGGAGAACACTACCTCAAGCATAAATTTAAATGGAAAAAATTCATTCAACTTGAGGACATGCATATATTGTTTAATATGATAAAATGGGAGAGAAAAATACTTGCCCCATCTTTTTGATCATGACAAAAGAGGGAGAATGGTATCAAATGTACAAAAGGGGGAGAACAAGTTTAAATGTCTTTGTTTGAGAAAAGTCAAGAAAAAAAAAAGTCAAAACAAAAATAGAAATTGGATTCCAAAAGTAAGGGGAGCTCTTTGCAGACACATCTCTGATATAAATCACTTCTTATGAAAAAGAGGGGGAGTAAGTATCTCTAAACTAACTTTGTGAATTTCAATTTATATGAACTAATGCTTTTCTCAAATGTTAGTTTGTCATCATCAAAAAGAGGGAGAATGTAATTGGCTAGCTGACATGGACAATGATTTTGATGATAACAAACATTAAGATGATGAGAAGATCAAGTCCAAGGTTTTCAAGATTAGCTTTAGGACTTAAGGTCTTTGTAAGGAGACTCATTGGATATCTCATTGATTTTGGACACAAAGAAATATTTTCAAAATTGTTTTAAATTAAAAATCACAAATCCAAATCATGGTTTTGAAAGCATTTAAAAGTGTTAAAAGCCTTTTTTCAACAGAGGTATTCGAATACCATTTAAAGGTATTCGAATAACATCCTAGTATCACGTTTTTACAAGGCTTTTTAATCAGAGGTATTCGAATACCTCTGATGGTATTCGAATACCACAGGATTTCTGAAATAGAAAGAAACGGCTATAATTCAAATTTAAATGGATATTAATTGTTTAAACGGCTCTTTTTCTCAAATGCTCTATAAATAGAGACCTTGGGTCTCTTCTAAAGGTTGCCCAACCACTTGAATTATTTTTGCTTGTGTCAAAAACGTGATTCACTATTTTCTCTTATTTTTTGTGCTCTTTTCGCCAAAATCTTGAGATATCCTTAGAAAGCTCCATAGTGCTTCAAGTTGTAATATTTGCTCTGAGTGAGAGTTTCTCTTCTTCATCTATTTCTCGATATCTCTGTATTGTGAGGGTGAGGTATCCCTCAAGTAAAAGGGTGAGGTATCCCTTGTTGTAAAGAAGGTGAGGTATCCTTCAAAGGGGTGAGGTATCCCTCTAAGGTTTTGTGTAAGGGTGAGGTATCCCTGCAGTGCCGAGGCTTTAGCACAAGGGTAAAGTTTCCCTGTGTGTGAAAAGTGCTCTATTGTGTAAAGGTTGCAAGCACTGTTTTTAAGCTTGTATTGAATAGTGAAAAATCTCGAATCGTGTTTCGGGGGATTTGGACGTAGGCCACAAGTGGTTGGTGGTCGAATCGGGATAAACATCGTGCCTCGCTTTTCTTCTTTCCTTAATCTTTTGTCTTTCTCGCACTTTATTTATTATATCTTGCAATTTAATTTCTAGTTGTTCTTCTTATCTTCATCTTATTCACGCCTTTTATTATTTAAATTCAGCATAGTTTATTTGTTTAAGGCTTTTGCGAAAAATTCTTAAATACTCAATTCACCCCCCCTTTTGAGTACTGAAGCCACTTGGGTAACAAAGGTGCCTCTGTTGATGCTATTCGCCTTCGCCTATTTCCATTATCATTGAGAGATAGAGCTAGGGCTTGGTTGAGGTCAATTCCCGCTGAGACCATCACTTCTTGGGACCAATTGGAGCAAACTTTCTTGAACAAATTCTTTCCACCATCCAAGACTGCTCATCTGAGGACCCAAATCATAAGCTTTGTTCAGAAAGATGGTGAATCATTATCGGAAGCTTGGGATAGATATAAGGCTTTGCTGGAAGCCTGCCCACACCATGGGTTAGAAAAATGGTTGATCGTCCACACCTTCTATAATGGGCTAGAATATTCTTCGAAGGTGTCTCTAGACTCGCAAATTTGGTGGAGCTTTGATGAATAGAAGACTGACAGAAGCCTATGAGACCATTGAGAGTGTTGCCACAAATCATCACCAATGGGCAAATGAAAGAGGTAATTACCCGAGAAAACTCTCGGGAGGTAAGTTTGAGGTAGACGGAGTTGATTTAATTATGTCAAAATTTGATTCTTTGAATAAACGTTTTGACATGCTAGAAAAGGCTCATGTAAATGCCATAGGTGCCTCTAACAATTTTTGTGAGATTTGTGGAGCACAGGGACACATAAGTGTTGAATGCCAAGTTGGAATTGGCTCCTCACAAGGTGCACCGGTGGAGCAAGTGGAATCATGCCACAACTTCCATGACTTCAACCAAAAGGGGAGGAATGATCCATATTCTCAAACTTACAACCCCGGTTGGAAGTCATATCCCAACTTCTCCTATCGGAATAGTCAACACCAAGCAGGACAAGGTAGTGGTAAACCCTCTTCTGGACTCCAACAGGTACAAAACTCTAAACTTGAGTCTCTTCTTGAGAATTTTGTTGAGAGTCAAGCTAAGCAAAATGAGGAGTTTAGGCAACATGAGCAAGTTGTGACTGAGGCCATTAGAGAGTTGTCATCTAAAGTTGAAAATTTGGCCATTCATAATAAATTGTTAGAAACTCAGATTGCCCAACTTGCAGGCACTTCACATAGACAACAAGGTAAATTTCCTGGTCAGCCTGAAATGAATCCAGGTAATGAACACTGCATGTCTGTTAGTTTGAGAAGTGGTAAGAACCTAGAGGATCCCAAGGATAAGGAGGTTAGTGACAAAGATGAGGGGAATAAGGAAAAAGACACTAAGATACAACCCTTAGAGGAAGAGGAAATTAATGAAAAGGTGTTTAAGTATGTACCCCCTGAACCATACCAACCCCCAGTGTCATTCCCTCAAAGATTGGTTAAGGCCAAGCTAGATATGCAATTTGGGAAGTTTCTAGAGGTCCTTAAGAAATTGTACATTAATGTACCCTTCACTGAGGTGTTGAAACAAATGCCTACCTATGCTAAGTTTCTTAAGGACATTTTGTCTAATAAGAGAAAGCTTGATGAATATGAGACCGTAGCTTTAACTGAGGAGTGTAGTGCTTTAATTCAAAATAAATTGCCTCCTAAGCTAAAAGATCCAAGTAGCTTCTCTATTCCTTACTTGATTTGTGACACAAATTTTGATAAAGCTCTATGTGACTTAGGGGCTAGTGTCAGTCTTATGCCCTTTTCTGTGTGCAAGAAGTTGGAGGTGGGTGAGCTGAAACCCACAACTATTTCACTCCAGTTGGCGGATCGGTCCGTCAAGTACCCCGTTGGCATCTTGGAAGATGTTCCTATTAGAGTGGGTAAGTTTTTTATACATGTTGATTTTGTTGTGCTTGACATGGAAGAAGATGCTAAAATGCCGCTCATACTTGGGAGACCATTCCTCGCCACTGGAAGGGCAATTATTGATGTCCACGAAGTGAAATTGACTTTGCGATTGAATAATGAAGAAGTAGTTTTTAATGTTTTCAATTTTGAAAAAAATCTTAATTCCTCTAATTCATGTAATCGCATAGATGCTACTAATGATGTGGACAGAGTTGTACTTTCAGATATGCAGGAATCTGTGACTCGTGCTGTATTAGAGGAGACCTTGCCCAGGGTTGCTTCCAAGTTCGAGAAGGTCAAGCCCTGCAAGAAAGGACCAAAGAAGCGGGATGACAAATGTGTTAAGAAGCGTGAATTTAAACTAGGGGATAAAGTTCTTATTGATAACTCGCTTCTACATTTCTGTCCAGGTAAGTTTTGGTCGAAATGGTCTGGACCATATGAGATTGTTCGAGTCTTATCCTATGGTGTGCTTGAGGTGAAGATAGAAGGCCAGAAGACATTTCTAATAAACGGCCAGAGAGTGCAACACTATGAAGATGGAGTGGGGACTGAGTACCACTCTATTGACATCACCTGAGCATAGAACAAACTCACAGTCAAGCTAATGACTATAACTTAGCGCTTCTTGGGAGGCAACCCAACATTCTATCTCTTTTCCTTTATTTTTTTATTTTTATTGATTAACATTTTTTTATTTTTGTTTCTTAGTTAGCTATTGTTGAGTCGGCTTTGGTGCCTCCCTGAGTTCGGAGCCTTTGTAGGGGGATGTATATAGCTGTCGGTCACAACAAAAAAAAAGGAGACGTGTAGCCATGAACTTGAACATCCGGTCTAAAACTCCATTTAAGCTTGGGGTATTTTGATGTGTGTGAAACAACATCATATTTTGTTCATGTGTTTGCTTGCATTTTTATACATTCTAGGCATTTTAGTTTCCCTTTTTGTTTGTTTTTCCCTTTAGTTCGGATAACTGCGGTGTTTTTGGTGTTGTTGTGCAGGATTAGTGCTTAATTGGCCTTGAAATGGATGGAAAGCTTGCACAATTGAAGTTGGAGCTTAAAGGGTAGCAGTTTGGGACAAAAAGCTCATTCCAGAGAGTTCCACGACCTTTTATTGAAGGGTTCTTTCAATTTCAGGATCAGCTTCTTCAAGAGTCCCAAAACATCTAGTTCTTCGCATAAATAAGAGAATTACCTGTAGACACTCAAAGAGAAAACAAGAAAGTAGTAAAAAGGTTTAAAATAATTAAATTAAAAATTTAATTGATATTCAAGAAGAACACAACCTCCCAAGAATGGCGCCAAAAACTTGATTGAGGTGAAACCGTAAGTGTACGGTTTTTCGTCGTCAAGTAATAAAAAGATCGAATCCACATGGACTATGTCTATGAATACCAATTAATTAATTAATTCAATTAAATTAAACAAAAGGAATGTAATTGTGGAGTGATAAGAACGTAGTAACCAAACAGTTAAATAAATAAAAATTAAAATGCAAGGTTGAGATCAAAAACAGAAATTGTTAAAGAAAAGATTTCAAATTCAAGAAAGCTTCCATGATTGGGGTTAATAAAAGGGGTAAACAATATCAATTAATCATCATCAATGTATCAAAGGGCAGTGCCCAATCCTAGAAACAAAAAGGAACTACTCAGACATGGAGAAGAAGAAACCAGAAATCAAGTTCTAAGAACATCCAAACCCGTAATCCTAGATAGAAGAGAGGAAGATGAAGATCAAGAGCCTCCAATGTGCCTCCTTCTAAACCAAATTCCAACCCTAATGTTGTCTTCAGAACATCTATATATACCCCATGGGTTAAAACTGGTTCAAGCCCATCAGAAAAGAGAAAAACGAACTTAAAAATCTGACACGCACACCGAACCACGGCCGTGGTGGGTACCATGGCCAGGCCGTGGTCATTTCTGGACTTAGAGTTCTCAACCAGACTCTCAACCACGGCCGTGGTTGTCTCTGGACTTCCCCTTTTGCTTTTTCACGTAGCTGCTCGATCCATGGCCGTGGTTCAGGCCACGGCCAGGCCGTGGAACTCTCTGGAATGAGCTTTTTGTCCCAAATTGCTACTCTTTAAGCTCCAACTTCAATTGTGCAAGCTTTCCATTCTTTTCAAGGCCAATTAAGCACCAATCCTACACAACAACACCAAAAACACCGCAGTTATCTGAACTAAAGGGAAAAACAAACAAAAAGAGAAACTAAAATGCCTAGAATGTATAAAAATGCATGCAAACACATGAACAAAATATGATGTTGTTTCACACACATCAAAATACCCCCAAGCTTAAGATTTTGCTTGTCCCCAAGCAATAACTAAGACCAACTAAGAAATGGGATTATGAGACAATAATGAATGAGGAACCCGAGAAAACATCTAACCAAGCAATAGGCAAAGACAAACCAAGAATTAGAGAGGTAATCAAAATCAAGTCCAATTAGAGGCTAAAGTTCTCAGAAATCATGCTCCTCACTAAATTAGGATCACTCAACTAACACACTTAAAGTGTTTAAGGATGAAGACAATGTGCTCAATATTCCTCAAAGAAAATGCACTTCCATAAGCTTGATAAGAAACCAAATTTCCACTAATAATCAGCATGATTGCAAGAATCAAAAGGTCATTCAAGGGATATAATGGGGCCATGGAAATGATGTCAGGAAGGATAAAGAAAGGAGGGTATGCACAAAGGGCTAACAACATTTTCAACAAGCACAAGAAACCCAATAGAACATACATGGAGCAAAGACAGTTTTCAATCAAGGCATAATTCCACATTTTCTCCCTTTCTTTTCAAGCTTTCATCTCAAGCTTTTATTTTATTTTGTTTTCCCTTTTTCCTCATTTTTTTTAGAGGGGAGAGACCTCATTTTCAAAACACATGATTCCCAATACAACATTCAAACTCAGATTACTCCATTCAATATTCTAAATGATCACCGACAATGTATCATCATAGGCATCAAGAAAATAATTATACAATAAGCTCAAAATGGGCAACTAGTGGATGAAAGTGTAACAAATTCAGAAGGCCAGAAAAATACCTAAGATGCCTTAATCACATTCAAGCATGCAAACCAAGATTTCGCCTCAAAATGGTTTCAAATCAAGTTCTAGAGCACAAAATCAATGAGGAATGACCACTCAACACAAGGAATGAGATGAAAAATCATATAGTGAATAAATCCCATACAAGCTCAAAACTCACTTTTAGAGATTCAAAAATCAATGAGAAGCACAAATTCAGAGAACATATGCTAATTATCAACTATCAAGAAATCACCTCCGCTATCAATTAAAGACAATGACTGTTGCCTACCACAAGAATCAATAAATTGGGTTCCAAATCAATTATCATCTCAAAATCCCCAAAAGAGAGGGGGACAAGGTTCAACTAAAAAGCAGAAATATAAGATGGTGTGAAAATGCAACAAGAAAATGCAATGCAAAATGCGATATGGAATGCATGATAATGAAGATAAAAATAAAAATAAAAAATAAATACCCCCAAGCTTAGACCTTACATTGTCTCCAATGTAAAAATCTAAAACTATGGAAGGAATAAATGAAAAGAACTCACTACGGTGGTGGAAAAAGGAGACATGTAGCCATGAACTCGAACATCCGGTCTAAAACTCTATTTTTTTTGTGGCCGACAGCTATATACATCCCCCTACAAAGGCTCCGAACTCAGGGAGGCACCAAAGCCGACTCAACAATAGCTAACTAAGAAACAAAAATAGAAAAGTGTTAATCAATAAAAATAAGAAAATAAAAGAAAAGAGATAGAATGTTGGGTTGCCTCCCAAGAAGCGCTAAGTTATAGTCATTAGCTTGACCGTGAGTTTGTTCTATGCTCAGTGATGTCAATAGAGTGGTACTCAGTCCCCACTCCATCTTCATAGTGTTGCACTCTCTGGGCGTTTATTAGAAATGTCTTCTGGCCTTCTATCTTCACCTCAAGCACACCATAGGATAAGACTCGAACAATCTCATATGGTCCAGACCACTTCGACCAAAACTTACCTGGACAGAAATGTAGAAGCGAGTTATCAACAAGAACTTTATCCTCTGGTTTAAATTCACGCTTCTTGACACATTTGTCATCCCGCTTCTTTGGTCCTTTCTTGCAGGGCTTGACCTTCTCGAACTTGGAAGCAACCTTGGGCAAGGTCTCCTCTAATACAGCATGAGTCACAGATTCTTGCATATCTGAAAGTACAACTCGTCCACATCATCGTAGCATCTATGCGATTACATGAATTAGAGGAATTAAGATTTTTTCAGAATTGAAAACATTAAAAACTACTTCCTCATTATTCAATCGCAAAGTCAATTTCCCTTCGTGGACATCAATAATTGCCCTTCCAGTGGCGAGGAATGGTCTACCAAGTATGAGCGGCATTTAAGCATCATCTTCCATGTCAAGCACAACAAAATCAACAGGTATAAAAAACTTACCCACTCTAATAGGAACATCTTCCAAGATGCCAACGGGGTACTTGACGGACCAATCCGCCAACTGGAGTGAAATAGTTGTGGGTTTCAGCTCACCCACCTCCAACTTCTTGCACACAGAAAGGGGCATAAGACTGACACTAGCCCCTAAGTCACACAGAGCTTTATCAAAATTTGTGTTACCAATCAAGTAAGGAATAGAGAAGCTACCTGGATCTTTTAGCTTAGGAGACAATTTATTTTGAATTAAAGCACTACACTCCTCAGTTAAAGCTACGGTCTCATATTCATCAAGCTTTCTCTTATTAGTATAGTGGTGAGTATTTCCGCCTGTCACGCGGACGACCCGGGTTCGATCCCCGGCAACGGCGCCAAAAACTTGATTGGGGTGAAATCCGCAAGTGTACGGTTTCGTCGTCAAGTAATAAAAAGATCGAATCCACATGGACTATGTCTATGAATACCAATTAATTAATTAATTCAATTAAATTAAACAAAAGGAATGTAATTGTGGAGTGATAAGAACGTAGTAACCAAACAGTTAAATAAATAAAAATTAAAATGCAAGGTTGAGATCAAAAACAGAAATTGTTAAGGAAAAGATTTCAGATTCAAGAAAGCTTCTAGGATTGGGGTTAACCACAATGATACAAGACTCCTAATTGACAATCCTCTTATTAACACTTGAAATTCAATTGAAGGTGAATTACCCTAAATTAGTTAATGTTCCCTTTCAAGATACAAGAACCATGCCCAATTAAACCAATTCCAACTCTCGTGGTAATTGAATCTAAATTGAACCCATTACGCTTTTTGGTAATTCATTAATCCTCGAAAGGCTAAACCTACTCTCATGATTTAAACCTTAAGTTCAATTCTTATAGTTCCAACACCTAGGTTCACCTTTCAGTACGTCCCTAGATATCTATGAGATGCAAATAAGTAGCCAGCAAATTCACATGAATAATCGCAATAAGGATTGAATCAACAACATTCAAGATTAATAAAATTGGTAAATAATATCAATTAATCATCATCAATGTATCAAAGGGCATTGCCTAATCCTAGAAACAAAAGGAACTACTCAGACATGGAGAAGAAGAAACCAGAAATCAAGTTCCAAGAACATCCAAACCCGTAATCCTAGAGAGAAGAGAAGAAAATGAAGATCAAGAGCCTCCAATGTGCCTCCTTCCGAACCAAATTCCAACCCTAATGTTGTCTTCAGAACATCTATATATACCCCATGGGTTAAAACTGGTTCAAGCCCATCAGAAAAGAGAAAAACAGACTTAAAAATCTGACACGCACACCGAACCATGGTCGTGGTCATTTCTGGACTTAGAGTTCTCAACCAGACTCTCAACCACGGCCGTGGTGGCCACCACGGCCAGGCCGTGGTTGTCTCTGGACTTTCCCTTTTGCTTTTTCACGTAGCTGCTCAATCCATGGCCGTGGTTCAGGCCACGGGCAGGCCGTGGAACTCTCTGGAATGAGCTTTTTGTCCCAAATTGCTACCCTTTAAGCTCCAATTTCAATTGTGCAAGCTTTCCATCCATTTCAAGGCCAATTAAGCACCAATCCTGCACAACAACACCAAAAACACTGCAGTTATCCGAACTAAAGGGAAAAACAAACAAAAAAGGAAACTAAAATGCCTAGAATGTATAAAAATGCATGCAAACACATGAACAAAATATGATGTTGTTTTACACACATCACTTGACACCCATAAAAAATTGGACCCAGGGAAGGTCTGCTTAAGAACTTGAATGTCATCAATGATTGGTGTTCTAGTCTAGTTGAGAAGCCTCTGCAAGCTTTAATGACTTGCAGATTGTCTGCTTTAAACAAAATTGCAGAACCAGTGACGGAGGAAGCTAAAAGAAACAGCTTCCTTGCATGCCAAAGCTTTTGCTACCAAGGAGGAACCAACCGTTATCTTCCTAGTAAATCCTACAAGCAGCCTACCATCATGATCCCTACATACCGTTGTAATTGCTCTAATTCCTGTTTAGTTGTTGAAGGCGGCATCTACATTCCATTTAAATTTGTTTTGAGGCGGTGGCCTCCACCAAGTATTCCTTGACCCCATTGGTATATGTGTTTTATGATTTTGCTAAATTACATGTGTAGCTTTAATGTACTAATTTTGATTTGATAGGGCCTATAATAAGGTCAACCATGGATTGGGCTTTTCCCCTTAAAAATAACAATTATTTCACTTATGCATTATCTGTTGTGGATTTTTATTATTTTAATTTATAATTTTATTTTGTTAATTAAGGGATTTTATCTATTTTAACATTTTAATTATAATTAAGATTTTTATTTTAATGAGATTCTATCTAAATCTCAAATCTTATCATCATCTAGTTATATTTGATTTGTATTTAGTTTATTTTATAAGAGGGCTATAAATACCCCTATCGGTACTTTATAAAAAAAATTATTATTAAATTCAATTTAAAATATATTTATGTTTCTTGAGACATAGTGTCTTGATATCGAGTGTCTTTATCATTAAAGTAAAAGGAATATGTATTGTCCTGAAATATACTAATAAGGGTAAATCACAAGTCATTAATAACGCTTCTTCTATAGAATGTAATTACTACGTACTATGTTAAGGATCACAAAGCTTCTTAGTGTCCTCGTAAGACTCTTACTATTGGAACTGATCATATTACTTTGATTGAATTAGATAATTTAGTGGATGAGGTTATCGAGCATGTAGATTGTCCTTTTGACATTGAAGAGGATGACAAAAATGTTTAGGACAATCCATCCAATTCCCTCAACATCATGAGGAGGTGCATCTTATTCACTCTTACACCTGATAGTTCTTGGAAACAGACTAGCATTTTCCTTAACTATATCAATTTAGGTGATAAAGTTTGCAAGTTTGAAATTAATATAGGTAGTACCTTGAATGCCATTTTGACTTCTGTTATGTCTAGATTTGGTCTTAAACCTAAACCCTACCTCACCCTATTTAAGGTTACGTAGGTAGATAAAACTTATCTGGAAGTCAAAGAAAGGTATAAAGTTCCCCTCCATATTAGTGGTTGTAAGGAACATGTTTATTGTACATTCTTTACTAGGATCAATAGGTTGCAAGATAAATCTTATACCATTAAAGTTAAAGGAATATGTATTGTCCCTATCTTGGTGGACCATATCATGATCATATAACTAAGGACGACCTAACAAAATATGAGTAACATCTATAGGTAAAACATCACAATAGATATTTTCCTCATATGATCCTAATGCAAGTGGTACCTTACACTTGTGAGTGACTTTGAGATAAGTATCATTTACCCAAGTTATCCTAAAAAGTTGAGGGTATGGTTCCAGGTTTAAACCATATCTAGTCACACTCCTTTAGAAATCGCATTTAATGTACTATCATTATTAATGATTAGACTACAACTTTTACCCTCACATTTAGTGAAGGTTTTCCATGCATCATAAATAAGAGATTTACGAATGCACTTTATGACACTAATGTGATCTGAAAACATATTGTTCATGCTTTAGCATGATATGCATAGATGTTACCAACTAAAAGACCTTACCAAATTCTTCGTAAGATTGTGCTTAATACATATTTACTTGATTTACTTGCTGATTTGACTATTAGTTCTATTTTCAATGTAGAGGAATTGTTACCTTACCAAAGTACCTTTGAGCATCCTTTATTCCGTCCTACTGTTTCTGCAGGTCGCATATCTCAAGTTCCTCCAATTCCTTCTATTCCACTGTAGTATGATTAGATTCATACTGTGATCAATGATGATGTTGTTGAACCATATCTGGGATGACAAGTTTGTTGGTTCTTGTTCTGCTCCATTCTACCACTATCTTGTGAAGTCGAAGAATTGACCTACCAGTGATGCTACTTGGATTTTCGAGAATGATCTCCACCTCCTTGATTATGCTCTTTTGGAGGAGTACTAGATGAAGGATTTATCTCATCAATTCTATAAACTTGGATCAATTATAGATACAAGATTATAGCATATTAAACATATTGTATTCAAGAAATTGATCAAGAATGTGTACCTAGCATGATTCCGCAATCCATTGTTGTTCAGTGAAGAAATCAAGAGAATTCGCGTATGTGAGAAAAACTGCCCTCAATCATGGTAGGTTTTCTATACGTACTGAAAACTTCCTAATGGGGAAGTAATTTATAACTTACCATATGAGGGTAGGGACTTCTCAACGGGCTACTAAATGAACAGCCCAAACCCATCACGGGCTACTCACAACAAAAGCTTAAATACAATATTCATAAACTAATCAAGTGTTATATTATAAACATAATTCCATAATTAATATATTAATGATTTAAACAATATTTTAGTTATTGATTAATGCTAATCTACATAACATATATATTTGAATTAAAAATTAACAATTCTCCCACTTAGATAGCATTAGTCAATCATTAAAATATAAGAATCATTAACACTAGAATACTAACTATGGTCAAAGCACATGTTAACCAACAGTCTTAGAAATATAAGCTTTAACATTGCAGAAATAGTATCCGATAGGAAAGTAGATCATACATGTTAAATGCTCATATTTCATATAAAGAATAATGAATATGGAAAACATAATTAATTAAGAGAAGTATGCGATCCAAGAATAGTCCAAGCATCTGAAAATGCTATAAGAGATATGATAATAAAAGTGACGTCATCTCATACATATCTCATAAGAATGACAATAAGTAAATATAAAATTTCAGACTCCCATTAACCTAAAACATCAAAAGACTTAACTAAACCCATATGGGCTACGTGATTCTGAAAAGCTCTAACAGTTAAGCCTTTAGTTAGTAGATTTGCTAACATGTTCTCTGTAGCAAGATGCTCAATTCGAGTCTGAAACTCCAGAATTTTCTCTCTAACAAACAGATATTTAATATCAAAATGTTTTGAGCGAGAAGAGCTTCTGTTGTTTTGAGAGAAATGCACAGCAACAGTATTGCCACAATATATCACAAGTGGCCTAGATATGCTTTCAACAATATGAAAGCCAGAGATTAAGTTTTTTAGCCACATGGCTTAACAAGTAGCCTCATAGCAAGCGACATACTCTGCCTCCATGGTAGAAGTACCTATAAGAGTCTATTTGTCACTCTTCCAAGAGATAGCTCCTCCTGCCATCATAAAAATAGAGCCAGAAGTAAACTTTCGGTCGTCAGGGCAACCTGCGAAATCAGAATTAGAATAACCAATGACCTGATGTTGATCAGACTTCTTATAGGTCAACAAATAATCCTTAGTTCCCTGCAAATATCTCATGACCTTTTTCACGGCTTTCCAATAACTCAAACCTGGGTTGCTCAAGTATCTCCCTAAAGCATTAATAGCAAAAGTAATATCGAGACGAGTACAAACTTGAGCATACATTAAACTACCAACAGCAGAAGCATATGGGACCTTTTTCATTTCAACTACATATGGGATCTTTTTCATTTCAACTATCTCTATATCATTTTGAGGACATTGGGATTTAGAGAGTTTATCACCTTTTTGAACAGGTGCAGCACATGGGGAGCAAGAATACATGTTAAATTACTTGAGGATCTTTTCAATATATCCTCTCTGAGACAATCCAAGAATGCCACGTGACCTATCACGGTAAATCTGGATGCCTAAAACAACTAAAGCATCACCAAGGTCCTTCATATCAAAGTGGCTACTCAACATCAGTTTTGTTTCAGTCAAAAGTTTAACGCAACTGCTAGCAAGAAGAATATTGTCGACATATAGAACAAGAATTTTAAAATTCCTCCCACTTGTCTTCAAATAAATGCACTGATCTGAGGCATTTTCTTTGAATCCAAAAGAAGTGACAACCTGATCAAATTTCAAATACCATTGCCAAGATGCCTGTTTCAGTCCATAAATGGACTTTTTAAGTCTGCAAACCAAATGCTCCTTACCTGTCTCAACAAAACCATCAGGATGAACCATATAAACATCTTCGGCTACATCTCCATTCAGAAAAGTCGTCTTCACATTCATCTGGTGAAGTTCTAAATCAAAGTGAGCTACCAAAGCCATAACAACTCGAAATACATCTTTTGTAGAGACCGGTGAGAAAGTCTCCTTATAATCAATGCCTTCTCTTTGACTATAGCATTTTACTACTAGTCTAGCTTTGTACCTCTCAACTCTACCATCTGGACTACGCTTGGTTTTGAAAACTCATTTGCACCCAACGGGTTTACAACCAACTGGCAATTCCACGAGATCCCAAACAACATTATGAGACATAGAAGAGAATTCATCATGCATAGCATTTAGCTAATCAAAAACATGAGAGCTAGAGATTGCCTCCTTAAAAGTGATAGGATCGTCGTCGTCATGGAGATCAAACTCGTGCTCCTGAAGATACACTACATAGTCATCTAGTATAGAAGACTTACGTACTCTCTGAGATCGTCTTAATGAGACTACTTCAGCAGTGTCATCTGGTTCCTGTTCATTAGCTGGTGGTGCCACAACATCATCTTCTCCTCGAAGAGCCTGATCATCATAATGATTGACTGGAACCATGATATCTGTAGGAAGTGAAACAACTGGTACAGGAACTACGGTCTGATCTTCTTTAAGAGTGACTAGTCGTGGTGTATGGCTCCCACTATTCAAATCATCCTCAAAGAATATCGCTTGGTCAGACTCGATGACTCGCATGGAGTGAGAAGGACAATAGAATCTACAACCTCTAAAGCCCACGCAGTAGCCAATGAAGAAGCTGCTAACAGTTTTAAGATCAAGCTTCTTCTGCTGAGGATTATAAGGTCTAACTTCTTCCTTACAACCCCATACATGAAAGTGTTTCAAACTCAGCTTCCTTCCAGTCATAAGCTCATAGGGAGTTTTTGGTATAGACTTGCTGGGTACTTGATTAAGAATGTACACAACAGTCTTCAAAGCATCTCCCCAAAAAAAATCTGGCAATGATGAATAGCTCAACATGCATCTCACCATATCCATAAGTGTGCGGTTACATCTCTCTGCAACTCCATTCTGCTTAGGAGTACCAGGCATAGTATATTAAGCTTTAATTCCACATTCATCGAGAAATCTGGCAAACGGTCCTGGATTGCTTCCAGTTTCATCATATCTGACGTAATACTCACCTCCTCTGTCATACCTCACACATTTGATCTTCTTTCCTGTCTTCAATTCAACAATAGCTTTGAAGGATCTGAAGGCATCTAAAGAACCAGATTTTTCCTGGAGAAGATCTATCCAACTGAATCTAGAGAAGTCATCTATTAAGGTAATAAAATACCTATATCCACCCATGGCAGTGGGTGTAATGGGTCCACACATGTCTGTGTGAATCAATTGTAGCACATCATCACACTTGTTTGCTCTTTTTTTTTCTAGTTTTTGCAGTGAACTTGCCTTTAACACAATCAACGCAAGTGTCGAAATCAGAGAAGTTAAGATAATGAAGAATACCTTCCCTAATTAGTCTTTCAATTCGGGGCCTAGAGATATGCCCCAAACGTCTATGCCATAGCATAGAAGAACTCTCATTAGTCCTACCACGCTTACTTCCAACAACAGAGTTAACAGACATATCATTCAAATTCAGCATATATAGTCCATCACACAAAACTCCTGAACCAACGGCAACAGAATTAAAATAAACAGCAACTTTTCTATTACCAACTTCAAAAGTGTAGCCACATTTATCCAAAGCTGAAACTGAAATCAAATTCCTTCTCATGGAAGGTACATAAATAGCATATTTCAATAATAAAGTATGTCCAGAAGGTAAATACAAGGTAATTACTTCTATTTCTTCCACTAATACTCTAGCTCCATCTCGCACAATGATCTTGGATTCAACATTACTTGGTTTCCTCAGGCTTGTGAACCCATGTAAAGAATTCACAATGTGAATAGATGCACCTGAGTCAAACCACCAAGTATTGAGGGCAACATCAATCACATTTGATTCAAAACAAGCTAAAGATAGGAGTGTATCTTGCTTCTCAAGTTTCTTCTTGAGAATGTAACAATCATCCACTTTATAGCCATACTTCTTGCAATACTTGCAGTTTCCCTTGAAGAAATTCTTCTTAGGCTCTAAGTATTGAGATACCTTCCCTCCTTTCTTCTTATCATGTTGAAACTTGCGTTTGTAACCTTTCTTTTTCTCATTTTTAGTACTAGAAGTAGAAGCAACAAACTGAACACTGTGTGATTTTCCTTTCCTTATAGATTCCTCTTCTTGAGAGACAAAAGCAATCATTTCATCAACTGTCCACTCATCTTTTTGAGTGTTATAAGAGGTCTTCAGAACATCAAATTGAGAAGGGAGCGACTCTAGAACATGCCAGATCAAATAACTCTCACCGAGATCAACCTTGAGAGACTTCAATTTATTAAAATACTGCACTAACTTCATAATGTGCTCATGAACTCCACTAACACTATCATATTTAGTTTTCTCAATCAAAGAAAGATATTAACCCTTCTTAACTTTATCAAAAGTCGTGAATTTCTCACCAACAGATTTCAGAAATTCCTTAGCCTTCTCGCTATCTGGAATGCTCTGTCTAATTGACTTCTTCATGGTGTATTTCATCACCTTAAGACACACCTTATTTGAGTGCTCCCATTTTTCACGAGAAGCCTTTTCAGTAGCAGTGGACTCAGTAGTAAGAGCGACAGACTCTTCTTCTCTCAAAGCCAAGTCCATATTAGTGATAGTCAAATAGAGATCTAAAGATTCTTTCCAATCCTCAAAGTTAGTCCCATTCAAAGTCTTCACAAAAGTCAATTGCATAGACAAAGAGGCTGGCATGAAAACAACAAAAGGAAACATTTAATATGCACGATGTTATCATACAACAAGAGAATTAAATGGTTCCATATGCACAGCCAAACAAGCCCTTTAGAAAAATTTCTTACTTATCATGATCCCGCCAAGGTCCGAACCATAATAAATAAGAAATATAATAATACAACGCTTCAAATCTTATATCACCAAAATTTCTAATACCGATAGAGACTCGAAAGATAATTGACATAAGATAAATCTAACAGCATATTGTATAATAACAAATTACATTAATAACAACACACCGATAGGATGTAATTACTATTAATGCAATAAAAAATATTATTAAAAAAATTAATCATTCAACTCACAAAATTTGCATAATTGCTTGCACGATAAGTATTTCACAGATTATACAAATTATCAAAGAATTATACTTAATAGAATATGATAATCTCATATTATGTATAATAAAAAATTCAATTCACATATAAATAAAAAAATAATTTCATAATTATGACACATTAACAAGGAGAGTATCATATACCAAAGAAATCACTAGCAAAGTAAGGAATAGTCATAAAAAAAAGGTTTCAGACCCAAAATCCAAGAATACAGTATTTAAAAATACAAATTATTCTCAGATAAATTAATATAAAATATTTATAGATGTTTAAAATTTTTGACAAAATTCTAAAAACATTAAAATATTAAATAATAATTATTGGACGAAAAAAAAATTTGGATGCTAGAAACTAGTATCCAACATATGAAAATAGTCTAATTGAATCCAACATAATATAGCATCAGGAGTCATCAAAAGTCATGAATATAGTCTAATTCAATTTATATGGCATTAGGCTTGTTAACGTCCAAACATGGCCCAGGTAGAGACATTCAGGAGGCTTCAATTTCCAAATGAATAAGGGTCATATCTCAACACATGCTACTAGTAAGAAAATGAAAACTGAAAGCGAAGCCTAAGGCATTCGACAATTAGGCGAACCCAAACCACATTATCTAGGAAAATCTTGAGTTATATATGTCGAAGAAAGGAATAATATCCAGCTATTAAAACAAACGAATATTATTATATTCAATACAAGAAATATTTGGGTATATGCATCTAATATTCACTGACAAGAATTCGGTCAAAAATAGATCCAATCAAAATTTGGGTTCATAAATTAGGATATATGAAATTTTTGTTTTAAGTATGAAAAAATAAAATATAATAGCGATAATCTATATCAATTTGACTCTGATACTAATTGAAGGATTTATCTCATCAATTCTATAAACTTAGATCAATTATAGATACGAGATTATAGCATATTAAATATATTGTATTCAAGAAATTGATCAAGAATATGTACCTGACATGATTCCGCAATCCATTGTTGTTCAGTGAAGAAATCAAGAGAATTCGTAGTATGAGTAGAACCGCCTCAATCCGATAAGTTTTCTATGCGTACTGAAAACTGCTTAATGGGGAAGCAGTTTATAACTTACCACATGAGAGTAGGAACTTATCAACGGGTTACTAAATGAACAATCCAAACTCATCATGAATTACTTATAACAAAAGTCCAAATACAATATTCATAAACTGATCAAGTATTATATTATAAACATAATTCTATAATTAATATATTAATGATTTAAATAATATTTTAATTATTAATTAATATTAATCCACATAACATATATATTTGAATTAAAAATTAACACTAAATTTTTACCTCATTATTTTGTAAGAGAATTATAAATATCATTCTTATCAATACTTTAAAAGACATTTTTTATTATTAAATTCAATTTAAAATAATATTTTAATTTCTTGAAACTAAATCTTTTGATATCTAGTGTTTTTATCCTTTAGTTTTACATCATTCTCCCTTTCCATATTCTCCACAAAATGAAAGCTGGCAAACTTTCCCCCTGTTCGAAAAAATCTCCCCTCTTCTTAAGAGCTTTAAGTTTACCCCACGACAAAGCATTAAGGCTTGATATATTTTCAACCGATGGGATTAGTTGAAGTTGGGATGCAAACCAGATTGGTTCTGTCCATGGGCAAAGAAGAAGAATATGTTCCACGGTTTCATCCTCTTTATCGCACAGAGGGCATACCTGGGAGTTCGATAAGTGCCTATTAAATAGGTTTGCTCTCCCTAGGATAGCGTTATGACAGCACTTCGATATGAATATTTTAATTTTCTGGGAATATTTAGATTCCACAACCAATTCCACAAATCTGTTGGAGTATTATGAGAGGAGGAGGCCCTGGGGGATACAGTAATAGTTTCTAGGCTCCGCCAGATTTGACTGTGTAGGACCCATCCCTCGTATGTGGCCAAATTAACTTGTCTTCCCTTATCCTCAAAGGAATTGATAAGCTCTGATTGAACACTCATGGCCAAGCATATTTCCCAATTTTTGCATGTCCCATTTCACCTGATTTTGTTCAAAAAGAACTTGAAGAGTATTATCAGGGTCTCCTTGGTGTTGAAGAGTGGGTGGGCCACCTTGGAGCCAGTTGTCCGTCCATACTTTCATAGTTCTCCCATCACTCACAATCTATCTTCTTGAATTTCTTTTAAACTTCTTTCTTTAATAATGTGTTTGGAATAAATAAAATTAAAAAATAATTTAATTTAAATTAATTTGATTTAATTTAAAAATTAAATTTTTGTTTAATTTTAAAAAAATAAGATTTGAATTGATTTATAAATCAAATTTTATGTTTAAAATTTATTAAAATAAAAATTAATTTGATTTGATTTTATTATTTTATATTTTAACTCTTATGAGAGGTGGTTAGAGGTAGTTATTAAGAGTAAAATAGTCTATTCATTTCAATTCAAATCAAATCTTAACAAATTCTATCAAAATTGATGGAATTTTTAAAACAAAAAGAATAAAATCTATGTAATTTTAGAAATCAAATCATTTCTTATTTTTTAACATTTCAAATACAAAATTTAATTAAATTTAATTTACAAATCAAATCATTTCTTATTTTATTACATTCCACACAGACTCTAAAAGATACTATTCCAACTCCAGGATGCACCACGAACTCTTTTTGCATGTAGTTAATCGCTGATGGGAAAATATATGCTTTTCAAAATTCTAACCCACAAAGATTCTAGGCTAGACATAATTCTCTAGGCTTGCTTAGCCAGTAAGGCTGTGTTCATATTGCTTAGGATTTTAAAACCCACTCCTCCCATCAATTTAGATTGAGCTAAATCCATCCACTTCTTCTAATGAATGCCTCTCTCACCTCCATTCTTGCTCTACAAGAATTTGGCAATTTGAGAACAAAAAGAATCAAAAAATTTCCTTGGGAACCTAATAACAGACATTGTATAGCTCGGGATAGCTTGAATGACTACCTTTATGAGCACTTCCTTCCCAACCTGATTCAGTAGTCTCTTTCCACCCTTCCATCTTACTTAAGATTCTTTCCTTCATCCATTAGAGTGTACTGCATTTAGATTTTTCCCATTCTGCTGGGAGGCCTAGGTACTTCCTCGGTGAATCCCAGGCCTTAATTTTTAAAGTTGATGCAATTTGGGTTCTTAGCTCAGGGGGAGTTTTCTTGCTTAATATAACCCCAGATTTCTGTAGGTTGATTTTCTGCCAAATGTAATTGAGTATCTGTTAGGAATGTGTGTCAACTGGTATGCCTCTTCCAAGTTGGCTTTTGAGAAGAGGATGGCATCGTCAGCAAAAAAACAAGTGGGCCAGAGGAGGGGCTTGTTTAGCCAGCTAATCCCAGTGAGGTTTCCTTCATCTGAAGCTCTGTGAATCATACATGAAAAAGCTTCTATAGCTAAAATAAAGAGGTAAGGGGATAACGGGTCCCCCTGCCTAAGCCCCCACTGTGGCACAAACTGCTTACTCAGCCTGCCATTGATCTTAAACGTGTAAGTTATTGTTCTAACGCATGTCATAACCAGGGAGATCTAGTTTCTATAAAAACCATACGCTTTCAAAACTCTCTGCAAGAAATCCCACTCTATTCGATCATACGCTTTGTTCATATCAAGTTTGATTGCCATACCAAAGTTCTTACCCTTTGCTCTCTTCCTAAGGTGGTGAAATACCTCATGTACAACTAGGATGTTATCCTAAATTTGTCTGTCGGCAATGAAAGCACTTTGGTTGGGGCCAACAAGGTCATTCATAAAACCCTTCAAATGCTGGACCAGAATTCTTGAAATAATTTTCTACAAGAAATTGCAACAACTTATCGGTATAAATTGGATAATACTCTCCGGTAAGGGAACCGCACCATTTGAGTCTTATTCAAAGTTTTTGGCAATACTCATAAATAAAAACTTCACATCCTTCCACACATCCTTCTTTATTGTCTCCCAGGACTACCTATAAAATAAGCCATTGAAACCATCTGGCCTTGGGGACTTGAGGGAACCTAAAGCTTCAATAGCTTTCTTAATTTTACTTTTTGTGATTTCTTGACAGAGCCTTCTGTTTATTTCTGCCGTCACGAGTTTAGGCACTATTGAAACTCCTTGTTCGAAATCCTTCGCACCCTCCGACGTATAGATACCCTGGAAGTGTCTTTCAACAGATTTTATAATTTCATCCATCCCCTCAACCCATTGTCGCTGGGCGTCTTTCATTCACACCTAAAAAATCTTTTATTGTTAACATTTATTCAATGATAAGTAGTTAACATGTCTGGCCCATTCCCCCTCCTTAAGCCGACGATGAGGATGACTACTTTGGTTTGGCCTGGACACCTTCGGGTGAATTTACAATTAGTAGCACCTACCACATTCTTCCTGGGAGCCCAGTTACCAGTGATGTTTGTTGGAATGAGCGTGGAAAGGGCTCCAATGCATCAAAACCTTTGCTTGGCAGGCTGTCCATGGCAGACTCCCCACTGCGTTGATGTGCAGCAAGTGGTCTAGTGGAACTACTTCTTGCCTCCATTGTTTGAGTGACTTGGAAACCACCATCCACGCCCTCAGGGACTGTCCCTTGGCGTCCCGAATATGGATCTGCTTGGTGGACTAAGCAAAAATCCCATCATTTTTTTATGGTGACGTTAAAGTTTGGTTTCGTAATAATGTCACCTCCAACTATGGCTTCCTCCATGACTTCCAATGGAAAAATCTGTTTATGGTCACTGTCTGGTCCCTCTGGAAATGGAGAAATTTGGAATGATTTGAAACCAACTATAGACGTCTCTACATAGCTTCAAAGATTATTCAGGATTATGTCAGAACTATCAATCAAAGTAGACATGGCCCTTTCCAAAGAAGAACCTCCTCTGCTCACAACTGGATTCACATTAGTTGGCACCCCCCCCTAATGGCCGGGTTAATGTCAATACCGATGGAGCTTCTTCTGGGTGTTGCGATCGAAATCGCATCAGCAGCGGCGAAAAATAAATTATTAGGAGTCGTTATTAATTTTATTTAAATTAAAAAAAATAAAAAAAAATTCTTAGAAAATAATCTTTGAAATCATATTAGAATTGGGAGTCGATTATGCACAGGGAAGAGTAGAGACTTAATCCTACAACACCCATAACATACTCGTCCTGAGACCGTATCTTAAATCAGTTATGCAAAACTTGATAATCTTATAATACATTTGTTTCAGCCTTTTCGTAAAAAGATAAAAAATAATAATTTTTAAAAATTAAAATTTTAACTTGACAGAATAGATATTATGCTCTTATATATTTTTGGATGCAGTGTGTAACACCCCAAATTTTCTAGTTATTTAACAGTAATAACAAAATTCTATTGTTTAGTGATTTCTGTGTACTGTAAAATTATTTAGATTATTCTGTGAATGCATTTGATCGTTTTGTGTGATTTACTCCGTGTCAGGAAAATAATAATTTTCGGACCGGGAATAAACTTACGTATTTTATTTATATCGGTTGATTCTTAATTAATTTTTCAAATCTAATTTAATTTCCATGAATTTTATAATTTTTATGATTTTGTGGATTATTTTGAGATTTTATATTTTTTCGATTATTTTAAGATTATTCTTGGGCTGTTTGTGGGCCTAGGCGGACCCGGAAAAGTAAAAATATTTTAGAGGTAGAAAATTTTGTACTGTTGAGATGGGGACGGAAGATCTTACTAAATCCAAAATCGGAAACAGTTTTCGAGATTTTTTTATTGTGTTTTGTATTGTATTATTTATCGAGTAACAAAAATACAGTAAATATTATCCGTAGGGGAATAGCAGCTAGAGGAATATTATACTGGTTAGTCAAAATTTAGTAGTTATGATAACTTTATGAAGGACCAATAGGAAGCAAGCTTGGTGAGGAAGGCTTTGGATATCCACCATTGATTTAACCAATGGTAGAGATTGGTCTCACAAAGTGGCAAGGACCATTTGTGACCCTTGGATAGAAAGTATGAAGAGTAAATCTTGACCCTTCATTTTGGAGATATATCTAATGGCTAGGATTTCATAGAGGAGAGATCCAATGGCTTAGATTTGATCATATCACTTGGAAGCTTCTACCAAAGCTCAACCACTGATTTAATCAATGGCTATTAATGTCCAAAATGGTGGCTAATGAATTTGGACACAACCCTAGAGATCAAGGGGGGGTTCGGTTTTTGAAGAGTAAAAGCTATAGGAAATTCAATTCATTTTCTAATTACTCATCTTTACCATTTCCAAAAAAGCTAAAGCTTCAGAAAAATTTTCTCTCCTTTTCTCTCAAGCTAGCTCACGGCCAAGACCACTAAATCCTACCATCACTCTTCAAAAATTTCAACTAACCTTACTTCTTGAATCTATACCTCAATTTAAGACACTTTGTAGTTGAGCCCAAGTCCTAATTCATTCATCTTCAAGCACTTTTTTCAAGATCAAGTTCTAGGGTTTTTAAGGTGGAGTTATGGAAACTTCACTACTTGTTTCATTTTCATGTTCTAGGCCATGTTTTGATCCATGCTCTTTCTTGTTCAAGCTTTAGATGCTAATAAACTTGTGTTTGTTTTATGTTTAAGAAGTCCTTGGTGGTAAAGGACTTGAAAAGAAAGCAAAGCAAGGAGCTTTAGAGGTTTCTTCAAGAGGTAAGAGGGAGATCTATCTCACCAACCAAGTATGGTGGTGAGAGATGAATTTGTATTTGATGGATAGTGAATCCATGTGAGGATTCATATCCATGGTTGTGTAATTTATTTGTGGGTGTTTATGTGCTTTAAATTATTTATTTGTGTTGCATGCTTTATGTGATTTTTATTGCTTTATGGTATGCTTGATTATATGATATGCTGAATATGTATATGTATGCCATGATTTGATGATGGAAAGGAAGACAAATTTTGGTTCCAAGGACCATGAGGCTCACGGCCTCAACACCTAAAAATAGGTGTTCCTAAATTAAGATTTTCATGAATGGTAAAATTGAATGTTTAGAAAGGAAAGGAAAAAGAAAAGAAGTGTTGATTTCAAAGACCAAGTGCTTACGGTTTTGAAGGTTTGAAAGGAGGAAATTTTGCATGAAATTATGATTAAGAAATGGAAAGTACTTAATTTAAAGAAAATGAGAATAAGAATTTTAGAAATGGAAACAAAGTGTTTTGTCACTTGAGAAATAGAAATTTCGTTTGTAAGAGAAAAAGAGAGGTTGAAAGTGTTTGAACCTCAATTTATTTTAAAGAGAAATGAAGTTTAGAATTGATTTAGAATTATGGAGAATACATTGGTAACTTGAAATTTACTAACGTATAGCTTACTCTTTGGATTTTTGAGTGTGTTTTTAAATGAGAAAATATGGAAAAGTAAAGCAAGAAGTGGTATGAATTTGAGAAAGGTTGAAATGAAATTTAGAAGGTTGAGAAATATTTTACGTAGTGGAAAAATGGTAAAAAATACTTTACGTAACTTAAAAATGTGATTTTAAGCTACGCGATTTCAAAAACGTTGAAAAATCGCTAAGCGATTGAAAAACAATGGAATTTTTTTACGTGATTGAAAAAAAGATGGAAAATCGCTACGCGATTAGAAAAAACTCGACAAAAGTGTTGCGCGATTGAGAAAACACAATAATGTGATTACGCGATTGAATATACAGTAAGATTACTGTTGGAACAATGTATGGACTTTGTATGAGAAATGATGAGTTTTGTCTGTGATTGGCATTGGTGCATTGAACATGCATTGGAAAGGTCCGATAGACTGAATAAGGCTAATTGCCTAGGAGAGAATACACCTCTTGAGCGGGTGCGATTTGTATAGTGTAAGTTATTTGTTGACTTTGGGGGCATCTGGGTGCGGGTTGCTCACAATGGGCAATTAGTAGCTCTTCTGTGTCGTGGGTTAGACTGATGCAACACACCGATGATCCGAACCGAGACACTATTCTTAATCAAGATCTGGTAAAGACTGTCGTGCATATGCTAGATGTGCAAACACTTATGAGAATTGTGGCATGTGGTCTGAGGCATGTTGGTACAGACAGATCTTTTTGATCAATCTCTCCGACCTGAGTTTAGCTCCATGTAGTAGGAAATTGAGTCTATGTGCACATGCATAATCTGAACATTTATATCGGTGTGATATTTGAACTGTTGAATAATTGGATAATGTTAAAGGCATGATTGTAATTATTGTTTATTATGATGGTAAATAATGTCGAGGACATGATTATAATTATTATTTATAATGATGATAAATGATGTTGAGGGCATGATTGTAATTATAGTGTGATATTTATGTATGGTGTGCTGTTTGTGTTATCTCTATGCTACCATGTTGGTATTGACGTAAATAATCTCACCTCTTGGTATATTATTTTGTATTGTATTTATGTTTTCGTAAAGACACTGAGCAAGGTACCGAACAAGAGGGTGAAGAGGAACAGATTCCTATTGAGGAAGTTGAGTTTTGATAGAATGGCATCCAGATCGAGTTTCTTTAGATATATGAGACTACAGTTCCATGGTGGAGCTAGCACGTGGAGGATTAGTCCCAATGAGGAGGGACTAATATATCAGGGACAATTGACGGTCATCATGAGCAAAATATTTCATGGAGATCCATTCTTTTCAGTCACTATTTATGTACATGTCGAATTTTCGTGTTGATTAGGCAGTATTGGGGTGGTAGGTATCACATCCCAACGGAGATTAGTATAGTATCGTCTGCATGGACACCGGTTCGTAGGACTTCTCGTCAAGTTGGATTACTTCCTGTTGAGGAATCTAAGGAGGACCCGTCTGAGGGTTCTACTGTCTAGTTATACTTGGGCAAGTGTGTTAGTTTAAATAATGTCAAATACTTTTGAGAACTATGTCTATAAATATTTAAGTATGACAGTACTAAGACTTATATATATATGATGTAAATTATTTGTGATGCTGTTTAGGATTTTATATTCTGCTGAGTTTTATTTTATCGATATCAAGAAATTTTATAACTCATATTTACGTTACAAATCATATTTTACAAAAGAAAGGGGTAATTTGATAATTAAGTAACATAAATGTGATACCATACGGTGGGTGTTACATTAGTTGGTATCAGATCCCAAGTTATAGTCTTTTGGGTTTGTGGTTAGGTATGTGTTGTTTATGTTGTGTAATTCTCTATGCTTATTTTCTGAAAAGAAATAATGTTGTTTGAAAGATTGACCTTAACTTTTCTTTGTGTTGTCCAATTGATTTAGAGAAAACGTAATGGGTGGACGAGGAAGAGGATGCATAAATACTAGAGCAGGAATTGGAAATGTTGGCGACGACAACCAAAACATGGCTGCAACGGTAGCAGCAATGCAACGGATGGCTGATGTCATTGTGCAGCAAAACCAAAGAGCGAATGAGGATGCTCAAAGTTTGTCGGAATTTTGTAGAAATAATCCACCAAAGTTTCATGGAGAATTTGACCCAGAGAAAGCTGATCTGTGGATCAAAGAACTATAAAAGATATTTGAAGGTATGGGTTGTACCGATGAACGGAAGCTTACTTTTGTAACTTTTGTGTTAGGAGGAGAAGGAGAACACTGGTGGGCAGGAGCCCGAAGATTGATACAAGTTGAAGGAAGAGTTGTGATGTGGTAGCTCTTTAAGCTGAAATTTCTAGGGAAGTATTTCCCAGCTAGTGTTCGTTATGCTAAGGAGATGGAATTCCTTAGTTTGAGACAAGGGGTGATGTCCATAAGTGAATATGCTACAAAATTCGAAAGCTTGTCTAAGTTTTCGAGGTATTTTCAGATGCACCCGGATGAGGAATGGAAGTGTAGAAAATTTGAAGAGGGATTGAAACTGGACATTAAGCGGGCTGTGGCAACCTTGGAAATTGAACAGTTCCCGGCATTGTTAGACAAGTGTCGAAAGGTTGAAGAAATTGATCATCAATGTGAAGCTAGGAATAAAAACTTTGGACCTACATGGTTCCAAAAAGGAAAGGGTAGCAGTGGCAACCGTTATCAGCAGAAACTGTATGCCAAATCGGCAGGAGGTCAGACTCGGTAGCAATCTTTTGGGGGAAGTTCTAGTGGCAGCAAGACAAGTCAAGCTGGAACTTCTACAGTCAAATGCTTTAAGTGTGGGAAAGATCATCTCACTAAAGATTGTCAACATAAAGGAGTCATCTGTTATCGATGTGGAAAGCCTGGACATTTATCCAGAGAATGTGATCAGTTAAAGGCGGAACCTTCGATGGGGAGCGTCCGTACTACGAGGCCACAGGCGGGTGGTCGTGTATATACCATGAGCGGGGAAGAAGCTGCGAAGTCAGAGGACTTGATTATGGAGGAGTGTGCCATCGAAGGTAATCCTTTAACAATGTTATATGATTCAGGAGCAACACATTCTTTCATTGTATGTGATTGTGTGGAGCGTTTGGGATTGACTGTGACTACATTGCCTTATGACTTGAGTGTTGCTACTCCTACTGATAAGCCTGTGATTACTACAAAAGTATGCTTGAATTGTCTTGTATGTGTTAAGGATAGAATCTTTTATGTAGACTTAATTTGTTTGCCTCTTTCCAAGATCAATGTAATCTTAGGAATGAATTGGTTGTCTTCTAACCATATCCTAATAGATTGTTCTAGTAAGACATTAGTTTTTCCTGAGGCTAAGGATTCTAGATTCTTAACGGCTACTCAAGTAGAAGCTTGTTTGAAGAAAGGAGATCAGGGGTATTTATTGATGTCTTCTTTGAAGGTTCAATGTGAAGATGTCTTGAAAGATATTCTCGTAGTCAATGAATTTCCTGAAGATATACCTGGACTACCGCCAGTAAGAGAAATTGAGTTTGCTATTGATTTAGTACTTGGAGCTGAACCTATATCTATGGTGCCTTACAGGATGTCGCCAGTAAAGTTGGCAGAGCTTAAGAAACAACTGGAGGATTTGTTGGAAAAACAACTCGTGAGACCTAGTGTATCACCACGGGGAGCTCCAGTATTGTTGGTAAAGAAGAATGATAGAACTTCTCGTCTATGTGTAGACTACCGGTAGTTGAACAAAATTACGATCAAGAATAAATATCCACTACCAAGAATTGATTATCTGATGGATCAATTACGAGGAGCCGCAATATTTTCCAAGATTGATTTACGTTCTGGTTATCACCAAATTCGTGTGAAAGCGGAAGATATTCCTAAGACTGTATTTTGGACACGTTATGGCATTATGAGTATCTAGTGATGCCATTTAGTGTGACGAATGCACCTGCCATATTCATGGACTTCATGAATAGAATTTTTCATTCTTGCTTGGACAAGTTTGTCATTGTCTTTATTGATGACATTCTAATCTGCTCTCGAAGTCAGGAGGAACATGCTGAGCATCTCAGAGTGGTTCTCCAGATTTTGAAGGAGAATAAGTTGTATGCCAAGTTGTCCAAATGTGAATTTTGGTTAAGCGAAGTTCAATTTTTGGGACATGTGATATCAGAGGAAGGAATTGAAGTTGATGCTTCAAAGGTGGAGACGATTATTGAATGGGAAAGGCTGAAGACTGTATCAGAGATCCATAGTTTTATCGGATTAGTCGGTTACTATCGACAGTTTATTGAGGGGTTTTCGAAGATAGCGGGACCTCTTACCCAACTTACACGAAAGAATCAACCATTTGCATAGACTGATGCATGTGAAGAAAGTTTTCAAGAGTTGAAAAGCCGACTGACTACTTCATCGGTATTGACTCTACCTGATCCGAACGAACCTTTCAAAGTATATTATGATGCTTCGTATTAAGGATTAGGTTGTATACTTATGCAGCATCGGAAGGTTATGGCTTATGCTTAAAGACAGTTGAAAGTACATGAGAGGAATTATCCGACTCATCATTTGGAATTGGCAGCATTAGTGTTTGCATTGAAAGTGTGAAGGCATTTTCTATATGGTGCGACTTTCAATGTTTTTAGTGATCATAAAAGTTTAAAGTACTTGTTCGACCAGAAAGAGTTGAACATGAGGCAAAGACGTTGGCTGGAGTTTTTGAAGGATTATGATTTCTAGTTACAGTATCATCCCGGAAAGACGAATGTCGTAGCAGATGCTGTAAGTAGGAAGATGCTTAATGTTTCTGTTATGATGATTAAGGAGAAAGAACTGATAGAAGAGTTTCGGGATATACGGTTATCTCTGAAGCTGACACCGGGAAAGATGTGTTTAAACATGATCACTATTTCAAATAGTTTGATGGATAGAATACGAGATGGATAAAACAGTAACCAGTATTTGCAAGAAGCAAAGGAAGCAAGGAGCCAAGGCGCAGAGGTAGAATTCAACGAAGGTGCTGATGGAATTCTGAAATTTAAAGGAAGGGTTTGTGTGCCAAACGATCAAGGACTTAGGAGACTGATTTTGGATGAAGCTCACAGGAGCAAGTTGAGTATGCATCCAGGAGCCACAAAGATGTATCAAGATTTGAAGCAGCTATATTAGTGGCAAGGAATGAAGAAGGACGTCACTGAATATGTATCATCCTATTTAGTCTATCAGAAAGCTAAGGTGGAACATCAAAGACCATCTGGAATGTTGCAACCTTTGCCTATTCTTGAATGGAAATGGGATGACATAGCAATGGATTTCATGACGGGACTACCAAAGACTCAGAAATGTCACGATTCTATTTGGGTAATTATTGATTGGCTTACAAAGTTAGGACACTTTTTACCGATTAATATTAAGTACTCAATGGAGAGGTTGACCTAAGTGTATATCGATGAAATTGTTAGACTTCATGGTGTACCATCTAGTATTATTTCGGATCGAGATTCGAGATTCACATCGAGATTTTGGAATAGTTTGCAAGAAGTGATGGGAATAAAGCTACGTTTGAGTTCTGCTTACCATCCACAGACTGATGGTCAGTCGAAAATTACGATTCAGTCATTAGAGGACTTGTTGAGAGCTTGTGTTCTGGAACAAACTGGAGGTTGGGATGAGTTCTTACCATTGATAGAATTCACGTACAACAACAGTTTTCATTTGAGTATAGGGATGGCACCCTATGATGCATTGTATGGGAGACAATGTCGAACACCATTATGTTGGTATCAGGACGATGAAAGTGCTATGATAGGACCAGAATTTTTACAACAGACTACAGAGAAAGTGAAGATGATTCATGACAAGATGAGGATAACTCAGACTCAACAAAAGAAATATGTTGATAAAAGCATAAGACCGTTTGAGTTTGAAGAAGGTGACCATGTATTTTTGCGAGTGACACCTATAACTGAGGTTGGACGAGTGATTAAGTCAAGAAAGCTCACTCCAAAGTTTATTGGGCCGTATCATATTTTACGTCGGATAGGTCCGGTAGCTTATCAAATTACGTTACCACCTTTACTATCAAATCTTCACAATGTATTTCATGTATCGCAATTACGGAAGTACATTCCTGATCCCACTCATGTTATTGAACCAGATGCGGTACAACTGAAGGAGAATTTAACCTATGAAATGTTTTTAGTCAAGATTGAGGATCGGAGGATAAAGCAACTCCGAGGTAAAGATATTTCATTAGTTAAAATAGTCTGGAATTATGTAAGTGGATAAGCGACATGGGAGTTGGAGGATAAAATAAAGGAAAAATATCTATATTTGTCTTAAGTATGTAATTAAGTTTCGAGGACGAAACTTCATTTTAGAGGGGGAGAGTTGTAACACCCCAAATTTTCTAGTTATTTAACAGTAATAACAAAATTCTACTGTTTAGTAATTTTTGTGTACTATAAAATTATTTTGATTATTCCGTGAATGCATTTGATCGTTTTGTGTGATTTACTCTGTGTCAGGAAAATAATAATTTTCGGGCCAGGGAAAATCTTACGTATTTTATTTATATATGTTGATTATTAATTAATTTTTCAAATCTGATTTGATTTCCATGAATTTTATAATTTTTATGATTTTGTGGATTATTTTGAGATCTTATATTTTTTTGATTATTTTAAGATTATTCTTGGGTTATTTGTGGGCCCAGGGGGTTGTACGTGGGCTCAAGCGGACTCGAAAAAGTAAAAATTTTCCAGAGCTAGAAATTTTGTACTGTTGAGACGGGGACGGGAGATCTTACTAAACCCGAAACCAAAAACAGTTTTTGAGATTTTCTTTTACTGTGTTTTGTACTATATTATTTATCGAGTAATAAAAATACAGTAAATATTGTCCATAGGGGAATAGCAGCTAGAGGAATATTATACTGGTTAGTCAAAATTTAGTAGTTATGACAACTTTATGAAGGACCAATAGGAAGCAAGCTTGGTGAGGAAGGCTTTGGATATCCACTATTGATTTAACCAATGGTGGAGATAGGTCTCACAAAGTGGCAAGGACCATTTGTGACCCTTGGATGGAAAGTATGAAGAGTAAATCTTGACCCTTCATTTTGGAGATATATCTAATGGATAGGATTTCGTAGAGGAGAAATCCAATGGCTTAGATTTGATCATATCACTTGGAAGCTTCGACCAAAGCTCAACCATTGATTTAATCAATGGCTATTAATGCCCAAAATGGTGGCTAATGAATTTGGACACAACCCTAAAGATCAAGGGCGGTTCGATTTTTGAAGAGTAAAAGCTATAGGAAATTCAATTCAGTTTCTAATTACTCATCTTTACCATTTCCAAAAAAGCTAAAGCTTCACAAAAATTTTCTCTCCTTTTCTCTCAAGCTAGCTCACGGCCAAGACCACTAAATCCTACCATCACTCTTTAAAAATTTCAACTAACCTTACTTCTTGAATTTGTACCTCAATCTAAGACACTTTGTAGTCTAGCCCAAGTCCTAATTCATTCATCTTCAAGGACTTTCTTCAAGATCAAGTTCTAGGGTTTTTAAGGTGGAGTTATAGAAACTTCACTACTTGTTTCATTTTCATGTTCTAGGCTATGTTTTGATCCATGGTCTTTCTTGTTCAAGCTTTAGATGCTAATAAACTTGTGTTTGTTTTATGTTTAAGAAGCCCTTGGTGGTGAAGGACTTGAAAAGGAAGCAAAGTAAGGAGCTTTAGAGGTTTCTTCAAAAAGTAAGAGGGAGATCTATCTCACCAACCAAGTATGGTGGTAAGAGATGAATTTGTATTTGATGGATGGTGAATCCATGTGAGGATTCATATCCATGGTTGTGTAATTTATTTGTGGGTGTTTATGTGCTTTAAATTATTTTTTTGTGTTGCATGCTTTATGTGATTTTTATTGCTTTATGGTATGCTTGATTATATGATATGATGATATATATATGTATGCCATGATTTGATGATGGAAAGGAAGACAAATTTTGGTTCCAAGGACCATGAGGCTCACGGCCTCAACACCTAAAAATAGGTGTTCCTAAATTAAGATTTTCATGAATGGTAAAATTGAATGTTTAGAAAGGAAAGGAAAAAGAAAAGAAGTGTTGGTTTCAAAGACCAAGTGCTCACGGTTTTGAAGGTTTGAAAGGAGGAAATTTTGCATGAAATTATGATTGAGAAATGGAAAGTAATTAATTTAAAGAAAATGAGAATAAGGATTTTGGAAATGGAAACAAAGTGTTTTGTCACTTGAGAAATAGAAATTTCGTTTGTAAGAGAAAAAGAGAGGTTGAAAGTGTTTAAACCTCAATTTATTTTAAAGAGAAATGAAGTTTAGAATTGATTTAGAATTATGGAGAATACATTGGTAACTTGAAATTTATTAACGTATAGCTCACTCTTTGGGTTTTTGAGAGCGTTAGGAAATTTTAAGTGAGAAAATATGGAAAAGTAAAGCAAGAAGTGGTATGAATTTGAGAAAGGTTGAAATGAAATTTAGAAGGTTGAGAAATATTTTACGTAGTGGAACGCGATTTCAAAACGTTGAAAAATCGCTACGCAATTGAAAAACGATGGAATATTTTTACGTGATTGAGAAAACGATGGAAAATCGCTGCGCGATTGGAAAAAATGCGACAAAAGTGTTGCACGATTGAGAAAACACGATAATGTGATTACGCAATTGAATATACAGTAGGATTACTGTTGGAACAATGTATGGACTCTGTATGAGAAATGATGAGTTTTGCCTGTGATTGACATTAGTGCATTGAACATGCATTAGAAAGGTCTGATGGACTGGATAAGGCTAATTGCCTAGGAGAGAATACACCTCTTGAGCGGGTACGATTTGCATTGTGTAAGTCATTTGTTGACCTTGGGAGCATCGGGGTGTGGGTTGCTCACAATGGGCAGTTGGTAGCTCTTCCGTACTGTGGGTTAGACCGATGTAACGCACCAATGATCCGGACCAAGACACTATTCTTAATCAAGATCTGGTAAACACTGTCGTGTATATGTTAGATGTACAAACACTTATGAGAATTATGGCATGTGGTCTGAGGCATGTTGGTACAGACAGATCTTTTCGATTAGTCTCTTCAACCTGAGTTTAGCTCCATAGAGTAAGAAATTGAGTCTATGTGCACATGCATAATCTGAACATTTATATCAGTGTGATATTTGAACTGTTGAATAATTGGATAATGTTGAGGGCATAATTGTAATTATTATTTATAATGATGATAAATGATGTTGAGGGCATGATTATAATTATGGTGTGAATATATGTATAGTGTGCTGTTTGTGTTATCTCTATGCTAACATGTTGGTATTGGCATAGATAATCTCACCTCTTGATATATTATTTTGTATTTTATTTATGTTTTGGTAAAGACACTGAGCAAGGTACCGAACAAGAGGGTGAAGAGGAACAGATTCCTATTGAGGAAGTTGAGTTTTGATAGGATGGCATCCAGATCGAGTTTCTTTGGATACGTGAGACTACAGTTCCATAGTGGAGCTGACGCGTGGAGGATTAGTCCTAATGAGGAGGGACTAATATATCAAGGACAGTTGACGTTCATCATGAGCAGAATATTTCATGGAGATCCGTTCTTTTCAGTCACTATTTATGTACATGTCGAATTTTTGCTGTCGATTAGGCAGTATTGGGGTGATAGGTATCACATCCCAACGGAGATTAGTATAGTGTCGTCTGCACGAACACCGGTCTGTAGGACTTCGCGTCAAGTTGGATTCCTTCCTACTGAGGAATCTAACGAGGACCCGTCTGAGGGTTCTGCTGTCTAGTTATACTTGGGCAAGTGTGTTAGTTTAAATAATGTCAAATACTTTTGAGAACTATGTCTATAAATATTTAAGTATGATAGTACTAAGACTTGTGTATATATGATGTAAATTATTTGTGATGTTGTTTAGGATTTTATATTCTGCTAAGTTTTATTTTATCAATATCAAGAAATTTTATAACTGATATTTATGTTGCAAATCATATTTTACAAAAGAAATGGGTAATTTGGTAATTAAGTAACACAAATGTGATACCCTACGGTGGGTGTTACACAGTGAGGAACTCAAAGTCACGTTATTCTTTTTAAAAAAATGATTGTGTGTTAGTTATTTTTAACTTTGAAAAGATTTATTTTTATTTTAAAAATTCATTTGATTTTTTATGTTTTAAAAAAAATTGAATCATCAAATTGTCACAACTCAGATGATTATAAAAGTTATAAGATTAATAAGTTGTCACAACTTAGTTAATATCATTTTATTCTTCTAAAAGAGATTCAATTATTTGATTTTTTATTTTTATTTTATTTTTTACTATTTTTACTTTTAAACTCACAGAATCTTAAAACAACAAAAAAAATGCAACAACTTATGCAAAAGGAGGAAAATCGGGTATTTTGTTTGAAATGGAACAAAGGGTGAAAGATCCAGGTAGAGGAGCAACAACGCACGACGGTGTGACGTGGCGAAGCATGGATCAGTTAGATCCGGTTGGCTTCGGCTCAATCGATGGGCGGTGCGAACAGCACACTGGTCTGGGTTCGGCGGTTGGCAACTGGACTGTTACGACTGACTGGTTTGCGAGTCTGGTCCAATTCGAGAGGGGTGACTGGTGCGGGTTGTGCACGGAGTGCGGCTGGTGGCGACGGAACGACTGGGGTCTAGTGGAGTGCCGGTTTGGATTCGACAGCCGGTTGGATGGATGACTCGAGCTCGGTTGTTTAGCTGGATCTAAGTGTGGCTCAGCGAGGTGCGGTTCGACAACCAGTTGGGAGGAGCAGCGACGTTGCTAGTTGAGGTATGGAAGCGAGCAACGGATCTGGGTTGTAGTGGTTGGTGATGGGTTTGTGGTGGTGAAGATGGTGGTTTGTAAGTGGTTTTGATATTGGCTTTGGTGGTTGTGATGGGGATTGTTTAGTTGGTTTGTGGTGGTTGTTGATGGTGGTTGTTTGGCTAAAGGTTAAAGATGAAGTGGTGGTGGGTGAGATGGTGTTCATGGAAGAGGTTGGTTATGTGAGTGATGAAGATGGTGGTGATGTAGTTGGTGATGAAGGTGGGTGTTGAAGATTATGGTGGTGTTTGATGGTGGGGTATGGTTGCTGAAAGTTGGAGGAAGATGATGATGAGGTGATGTAAAATGACAAAAAATATGGCCATGGGTTTGTTGTAGGTAAAAGTCTTTGGGGGGCTTGGTTGTTAGCTTTAGGCTGTGTGTATTGAAAAACGTGTAGGTTATGGATTTTATAAAAAAAAAATTGGGTTTGGAGAGTGATGGTGATAAGGTTTAGGATAAGTTTGTTTAGAATAAGTTTGTTGATAAGCTATGATTTGTTTAGGATAACTGTTAGGGTTTGTTTATGATGAGTTTGTTTAGGATGAGTTAGTTTAGGATGACTGATGAAGTTTGTTTAGGATAAGTTTAATGACATATGGGTTATGAAATGGATAATAGGTCAATGGATCAGGTTATGGGCTAATTGGTTAGGTTCTGAGTTTATGGCAGAAAATTTGGTCAATTTATATTTTCTCTTCTTTTCATTTTTTTTCTTTTTCTTCACCAAAAAGGTGTTAATACCCCGAACAAAATTGGATGTTCATAGTTGCCTCTTTTTATTTATTTTTTACTAGATAAAAAGAATAATTATAATTTTTTATTTTATCATTGTAAGGAACGAGTAAAGACATGAACTTAAATTTTGTTCTAGAGCATAATATGATAAAAAAAACAATACGAAAATAATAAAATGCAAAGAGTCGATGCGCTCAAAAGTAAATGACAAAAATTTTAAATGTATAGAGTCGATGCGCTCAAAATAAATGACAGTAAAAAGTAAATGCAGGGAGCCGATGCACTTAAAATAAGTGACAGAAATTTAAAGAAACATGGAGTCGATGCTCTCAAAAGAATTTAAAATGCATGGAGTTGATATGCTCAAAAGAATTTTAAAAAGTATGGAGCCAATGCTCAAAAGAATTTAAAATGCATAGAGTTGATATGCTCAAAAGACTGCATTAAGCCAATGTGCTCAAAATGCACGGAGTCGATGCACTCAAAAGAATTTAAAATGCATGGAGCTGATACACTCAAAATGCCTGGAGCTGATGTGCTCAAAATGTATAGAGTCGATGCGCTCAAAATGCATGGAGCTGATGCGCTTAAAAGAAATCAAAAATGCATGGAGCCGATGTGCTCAAAATGCATGGAGTCGATGCACTCAAAAACATAGAGCCGATGCGTTCAAAATGCATGGAGCTGATACGCTCAAAATGCTTGGAGCTAATGCGCTCAAAATGACATGAAACCATTTGTGCCAGTAAGACATGGACTTAAGATCTTCTTCTCTATCTTTTCTCTAATTTCTTTTCTCTCTTTTTTCTTTCTTTTCTTTTCTTTCTTTTTCTTTCTTTTCTCTTCTTTTTTTTTTTTTTCTTTTTTTTTCTTAAAAATCATTTGAACCAGCGACAACGCTAGAAAGTTTTGACCAATCAAACCTTTGTTCACGTGCTTTTCTTCATCAGACCTTTCAATTGACTTAGAATCTTCTTGATTTGCTTTTTTCCTTTTTTCCTTTTTTCCTTTCTTCATTTCTTCATCTTCTTCTCTCTCTTTTTATATTACTTCAACCCGCTTTTCTTTTTGGTAACGAAAGTTTACGTGGCTAGTATTGTAATCATTCCCAACAAAAACTGCATTACAATATGTGCTTCGAGCTACTGAGATCAACTCAATCATTGAAGGATTACTGTAGAATTGTCAAATCAAATTGTTGACCTTAAATTTATCTTATTTGAGACATAACTTAATGAGTAAACATACTTTCATGAATGGATAGAAATTCGTTGAATGAACAAACTTCCTTTCATTACTTTGGTAATCTAATCATACATGAACTTTTGGTAAGACACATACTTAAAAAATTAAAGCATAGAAACAAAAGAAAGTTGCAAGAATTTTATAAAAAATTGCCCCAGTATTGGTTCCTTATCCCTCATTCAATTGATTCACTACAACTGCTTGATAATTCAACCACTGTCTCTATTGCTACTTCATTCAACACATTTTCTCCTTAATCTTTTAGCAATTTTGTTCCAGTATAGCTAATTGAATACAAACAATATTGCCCTAGTGTAACCAATCAGACGCATATAAAATTGCCCCATTGTAGCCAATCAAATGCAAATAAAAATTGCCCCAGTTGGGTGAATCCTTCAAGGAGTTTCATGTCTTATTTATTTACTTTGACTTTTGCTTAGGCTACCATTTCAAGTTTTCAAACTAACGAGTTTTGTTTTGTCTTTTTTTAATATTTTTTTATTTATGAGCAAGGAATTGAAAACTCAAAGGAGTATGAATCTTTTGTCTCAAAATTAATGTTAATGAAAATGACAACAACCTTTCATTGATTAGAATGAACTTTTTGAGGCTTGTAACGTGACCAAGGTTAAGGGTTATGAAAGGAATGATATAAGGCTCAAACAAGTGTTTAAGGGTTGAATAGGATCAAGGATCCTTAGTAAGCTTTGTCGATTGCCTTTAGGTATTATCAAGAGCACTAACACTTTTTGCTCACTTTTGTATTTTCCTTTTTCACATTATCATTTGTCTTTGTTATAAGCCATTTCATCTTTTTATTTTTCTTTCTCTTTTTTTTCTTTCCTTCTTTTTTTCTTCTTTCCCTTTTTTCACAGAAATCACCTTTTTTTACTTTATGCAAACCCTTAGTGTAGAGGTGATCATTGTCCAAGGTTGTTTGAAGAAATTTTTGAAGCTCAAAATGGGTAACAGGAGATAAAGATGATGAAATTCTGTAAAGGATTGAGAAAGATGACCAATCTTCATTTTCAAATCATGACTGCTTATTTTTAAAACTTTAATTTTGAGACAAAAAGATAGTGCACACCAAATGATTACTTATTTGTTCTTTTTCAAAAATCCTGCTTCCAATTGCTTGGTGACTTCTTCATTAATCTTTAGGAACATATAAAGATGCATCCTCCTTAACTTTTGCTTTTTTTTTTTCAACATTCATGTTGATCATATCTGTTATCTCGCTAGTCAAGTCAAATCTCTCTTCTGAATATTTTAGTAATTTTGCAATTTTTTTGACAAATTATTCCTTTTCACCATATCTAGGGTCTTCTTCATCAAACATCGCAGTGGAATCAATTAATGAGTTTCCGAGGTCCCCTTCATGAGGTGATTTTTCTACTAGACTCAAATTCTTGGAAAGTAATTTGTGTGGAGTTAGAAAGGCAAAATTGAGTATGAATGACAAAGCAAGAATTATACAAACGGACCAACAATAAGGTATTATACAAAAATGTAAATAGAAAACTGATAAATGCAAAAAGGACAAGCCGAAGGTGCAACGAGGAAGAATGATGAATATTCATGCAAACTAATTTAGTTAATGTCTCAAATAACATAAATATAAGTTCAAAACATAGCTAGTCTTTAAATATCAGCTTAGTACTGCACAACTAAACAATTACTTAGAAACAATCACATCAATCATTAGTTCAAATTGTCAGTTCTTCAGTGGCTCCTCATCAATAAAAGAAAGGATTATCTTGCACTCTTCAGGGTCTTCTTCATGCAATGCATGGCGTCAGGGACAAATGTCTTCTTCAGATATGATTATCTCGACTAGTGTTGGGAATGTTTCCCTCAGCTGAGGAATGTACTGCATCATTTTCTTTTCTTAGAGTTATACTTCTCATTCTTTCCTCCAACTCTACATTGACCTTTTTAGAGGAAGTTACCTCTTGTCTAGCTTATATTACCTATAAAGCGAGCAATTCCTGGATTCGAACCTTAAAATCCCAATAGTTCTCAATATGATGTCCTATTCCCCCACAATGATAAGTACAACTTGACTCTTCATCATGCCTCTCCTCTTCTTTCATCATTGTAGCTGGCGCAATGTTACTATAACATGTTTTCTGCAACCCTTCGAATATTTCAACCATTGGCGTACGCAAGCTCATGACCTTTCTTATGGGTAATCCTTCCATCTCCAAAGCATTTACCTCATTTCTTCTATTATGATTAGGAATTGGGTTATCGACAATAGTGGGTCCAACCACTTCTTGAATGTCAAGCTTCCCATAAGCAATTAATGTTACCAAGTGGCCTCAAACTCAAGAGGGGGGTGAATTGAGTTTATAAAATATTTTCGCAAATCTTTCATAAAACCTTTATTTATCAATTTTCGTTGAAACTATTAATCGATAGAAATGAATGAATAAATAAGAAGAAAGATATTGCACTTAAATGAACTAGACAAGAGAGATGTTATTCAAGAAAATCAATAAGACAGTGCACAATATAAAGAAGTAAACTTAGGAAAACAAACACAAAGTTTTATCCAGATTTAGCCACCAATCCACTTGTAGCTTACGTCTAGTTCTCAAGCAACCACTCGAGATTTCCACTATATCTTCAAGCTTGAAAGCAGGTGCTTGACAACCTTTACAAATTGAAGCACTCAATACACCTTGGGATACCTCACCCTTGTGCTTGAGCCTCTATATTCAAGGGATACCTCACCCTAACTGTTTGAGGGATGTATCACCCTCTCTTTATAGATTACACAAGATTTCGATGAAAGAAACTCTCTCTAGAGCAGATAATATAAATTGAAGAATTATGGTATTAATGATTCACACTTTGAAGCTCAAAACAGGGTATTTAATAAAATTATGAGAAAACTCATATTCAATGCTCAAGAATATTTTTTAGAATGTTTTTCAACCCACAATTAAAGCCCAAACACTTTCATTTATAGCTCATAACATTGAAGAGACATTAGAGGTTGTTGGGGGCATTAAATGTTCTCAAAGAGCTGTTGGAGAAGAGTTCTGGAAGTGTCCATAATCTGTTATGGCATAGCCATAATCTGTTATGGCTTAGCCATAATCTGTTATGGCTTAGCCATAATCTGTTATGGCTTGAAAGAAGGTGTCCTGGGCTTCTTTTTCTAACATCATAACCTGTTATGAGTTTCTTATAATCTGTTATGAGTTCTGTCATAATCTATTATGAGTTGGGCATAATAGATTATGGAGTCATTTAAAACATAGATGGACGTTCTGACTTTAGTATATAATCGATTATGAAATTTCTTATAATCTATTATGACTTTGGCATAATAGATTCACTACAAAAAAAGGGGTGGTTTTAACTATGGCTAATACCCACAAAACCATAGCTAAATATAGTTACCCACGGTTATAGCAATGGTGGATAAATAAGGCGTCACTAATACATTAGCTATGGTTTTCATGACATTAGCCACGGTTTTTAAGACCGTGGCAACATTTTGTTACCAACGGTTTTAAACCGTGATTAATTTAGTAATCACTGTGGCTAATTTTAATTAAAATATATTATATAAAATGATTTTGCTATGGTTAAATCGTGGCTAATTTAATGATTAGCTACGGTTTAACCGTGACTAATGTGATATATTCATAAATTTGTTTTGCCACGGTTCAACCGTGGCTAATTTTTTTTTTTAATAAATTGTTAGCTTATTCCCAACCACAAGAAGAGACTTACTCAATCATATAATACCAAGTCTCAATCAAGTAGAGCATTCAAATTACTAGTTAATACAAAGGATTAGACAAAAAGTTTTCAATATTTGTCAAAACTAAACCATACATTTTCATGTTCACAACTTCACTAACCAACCCTACTCAAAATGTAGACCCTAGTTAGCATCATCACTATTTTAAACCATACACTTCATGTTCACAACTTCACTTAACTACAAATCCTACTAAAAACATAGACTCTATTATCATCACTACATTTAATTTCATAAACTTAAGAACTTGAAACATTGTTAAAAGGTAAGTCAAAACCAAATCTATCTTGCAAGAAATTTAAGATGTTACTCAATTGTGCTTTGGTCTCATCATATCCACTTAACTTATCTTGCAAAGTCTCCACTTGTTTCTCTAAGTCTTCAATACAATGTTGAGATGTATTGTTGCTTGATGTTTCTATATTGAGCTGTGTGGGCATATCAAAAATATTACTATGGCAAACACCATGTTCCAAGCCACGCACACGACCATAGTGCTCAACTCCAAATACTTTTCCAATTGCATCATTTGGATGAGCTAAAATCATTGAAGGAACACCTGAAGAAGTAGCACAATCTTGATCTTGATATAAGTTCTCTGAAATCTTATCCTAAAAGTAAAGAAAAACCCATCATTTGTTAATTCATGATTGATAAAATCAAAAAATAAAACCAATGACAATAGGCACCTCAGCAAATGATTCAAGTCAGCAGATGTAGGTGATTTCTATGAAACATTTGAGTTTCTCCCAAATTCTGCCATATTTAATTCTACTTTAATCTATATTTTACCATTATTTTTCCGCTTGATTGAATAATTGTAGTTTTTTGGAGTTTGAATCATTATCCCAAGTTATAGTTTTAAAGCAGCCATCTAAGGGTTCTTGCTTAGGTTCAAAAGCTGTTGATAATTCTGTGTCAGTGTTGAAAAATATAACCTGAGTAAGGGAAATTTAATCAAGTCATTTCAAGTTTTCAACATCTAACTCTTTCTTTTTATCCCTCTCTGATCTCTAATAGTCTAACTCTCTAACAGCCATCACTGTCGGCGGGGCTGTTATCAGAACAAAGAATTAGAACTTGCACCTAAAATCGTCCTCAGTGGCTCAAAACCATAAACAAAAGGCTATAATGGAGGGGCAAATAGATTTAAGAATGAAAGAGGAGGCACCAAACAACTCAACAATATAAAGTAGTCTACCTTGGTGATGGTCATCGTGTGCTTTCATTGCACTTAAACTCGTTCTAAACTCAACAAAATTCCACAACTAGTATCCCCACAAATACTAAACTTATCAAATCCATCAATGCAATTCTATGCCCCCAATAGGCTTTTTAGCTTCAACCAAAAGAAATAATGATAATAAAGAAAATAGAAATAGACAGATTCAACATATCTCCCACAATGCTACTTTTTTACTAAGGAGACTTAAGGAATGATTTTTATTAGAGTGCAAGAGAAAACATATCACCAGATAATCTAGAAAGCTACACATAGAGAAAGAACAAAAGGAACAAAACATGGGGGGCCTTTTGGAAGTATCTTAATGGTACATGGTAGGGAGCTCAATCTAAAGCATTAACAGCCAGTCAAAAACTAAAGAATAATATCCACATAAGGGATATTTGATTAAAAAAAGCAAGAAACTGAAATGGTAAATAAAAAGCATATTAAAAGCAAGAAATTGAATAATATCATTTACATTATGCTCTTTGAATTACAGTGCCCCCCACCCCCAATGAAAAAATTAATAGAAAAGAAATTGACTATAGTAAATCAAAATTAGATTTTTATAAAATTCAAAAAAGATTATTATCGATAAAATACATTCATTCACTTAATTGGTATAAGTGTGCCGAGTTTTTTTGGCCTGAAAATCAAGTAAAACATCATAAAAAAATCATTAAATATTTAATTTGCTAACTGACAGAAAAATAAAATGAAAATTGCAATAAAAAATTGGGCAATAAAGTGCAATATCACTGTCTTTGATAAGACTAGTAGTTTACATATGTAAACATGCATACGATTTCTTCAATCAAATTCTCAACAACCTTTAATACAGATGTTTCAATTACATAATTTCTATCCAATTAAAACATATTAGAATGAAATTTATAAGATATAATTTATTTTGCTTTTTTAAGTCTAAATTTCAGAGAACATAAAAGAAAAACCAGAAAATTACCAAGTAAATAACAATCCAATATCAAATAACAACCGCAACAAAGATACATAAAGTACATAACATGACAAGTTTTAATAGTCTAGTCAAATTATTAGCAAACCAAAAAGAGAAGGATAGAAGGGAAATATAAGGAGCAAGGTATCAACACAAGCTCATAAGCTGCATCTTGTCATGTAATACTCAACCAGAGAATAATCAACCTCATCAAGCATATGTCTAAAACACCAATCCAACCAGTATAGTCTTGATCTAGGAGGAGCTCAAATTCCACCAGGCTCAATGATTAGGAGAGATTTATTATTCATTGAATATATTTTACATTCTGCAGATAGACCAATAATGCAATACACACAGTTGTTGTGATATCCCCACCTGTGTGTTTGTTAATTATATTAGGGGCTGGTAGGAGCAATTCTTTACTAAAGTTATATTTGCTTTGTAGAGAAAAAATCTAGAACTATATGTTCCCTACCTAAACAGTTAAAGAGGCCCTGTGTTCAGCCTCTAATATAGTAAACTTTAAAGGTTGAAAATCTAAGGGAGTACTTTTGAGTTGGAAACCTATTAATGCAGCTTTTATAAAAACTGATAAGAGGTGGGCACTCTAATACCTACCTCATCGAATAGAACTATCCAGTATGTGTTCAAAAATTCAATTTTATATTATTTAACGATGTCCTATATGTTTAAGTATTATTTGTAGTCTTTGGCTATTTATTACTGGACTCAGAAGGAAAGCAAGAAATATCGTGAACTTGTTATTTATTAGAATCACAATTGGTAGATAAAACCAACAATTCTTTAGCATCTTCTAAGCCTTTGGTACATGTTGAAACACTTCAGTTTGCCATTAACATATCTTAAATAATATATGATCACCTTATATGGAAATATATAATATAATATAAGGAAAGAAAGCAAGCACATTCCCTATTGAATAAAAAATTACAAAAAGCACCAGAAAATCACTGAACTGAAAGAACAAGAATCAAAAGGTGTTTAAGTAAACAGAATCATAGAGATCTATATATTGTGAATACGAAAATGAAAGTTGGATTCTAGTTTGCGCGCAGGTGTGATGGAGTCGTACCTAAAGGGGGTGACAGAGAATGTGTAGCACTTAATTTACGCACAGGTGACTCGATTTACACGTAGGTGGCCAATGTGGTTTGGGTTTTGAACGAGGACGTGTTGGCTCGTGGGTGGCATGGCTGCTGAGTGCAGTCTCAGGTAGGGGATTCTGGCAGTGGCGTGATGGCTCTGAGAGAGAGGTAGCAAGGAGAGAGAGACATCGTAGGGTGAGAGAGAAAAATGAGAAATGGTAAAGCAACGAGGGAGAGAGAGGAAGATGAGAAATGGAAAAAAATGAGGGAGATGAAAAATGGGTTAGGCATGAGTGCTTGAAGGCTTTGGCGCTATGTTAATGGTTTAGCCACGGTTGTTGAAACCGTAGCAAAATAACCGTGGCTAAACACCATTTTTTTGTAGTGATTATGAATCATAAAAACCAGAGGGAAACATTTTGAAGCATCCTTCATAATCTATTATGAAATATCCATAATTTATTATGGAACATAAAACACTTCCTAACTTATCATATAATAGATTATGAAAACATCATAATCTATTATGAAGCTTTTAAGAAAAACGTGGGAAGGCTTTTTGAATCAGTGAAAAGCTTGTTATAACATATCCATAATCTATTATGGAAAATCCATAATCTATTATGGCACATAAACCACTTCCTGACTTGCCATATAATAGATTATGAAAACATCATAATCTATTATGGAGCTTTTTTTAGAAAACGTAGGAAGGGCTTTGGCTTGGAGAAAAACTTGTTATATCACATCCATAATCTATTATTGAAGATCCATAATCTATTATGGCTTGCTTAGAAATATAGGATTTTCAAAGAATTTCTCAACCAAGGATATCCAAAAGCTTTCCAAACTTTCTAAAAGCATTTTACTCAAACTTAAACACAATTTTCACAAGATGAAAACATGATTATGCAAAGCCATTTAAGAATGAGTTTTGAACTAAGAAATGAGCTTTTGTATGAGTCCATTATACCTCTATATATGACCTCTATATATGATCTAAGTCCTATTAGCTAATCTTGAAAAACCTTGGGACTTAATCTTTACACTTTATTGCTTTCTTGTTTGTTGATCATCAAAACCTATACTAACTCTATTCACAATTAACTTCCTTAGTGCAGTCTTGAAAGATTCACAATCTTCAATTGAGTGCTTTGTGATGTCCATGTGGTATTTGCAAGTTAACCTTGGGTTATACCATGTTGGGAATGGTGGTTCTAAAGGACGTACAAGATTTTTGGAAATAAGGTGAGCATCAAACAACCTTTGGAATAAATCTGCGTTTAAAATGGATAATCTTGGGCGAGGGAATAGGTTTTGGGGATGGAAGCAACCTTTATTTTAGAAGTTTAGCTGAGGTTATGGGTGGTTTGGGTAATCTTACGGAGGTGCAGGTGGATATCGGGTATAAGTTAGGCGAGTTGGTATATATAATTGTGGCGTGGAAACATTGTTGATTTCAAATTGTGGAGTTAAGGTGATGTTTGTGGTTGACACAATTTGGTGGGTGGGTTATAAGGAGGTGTAGATGTTTGGTATGGAAAATGAAGGTTAGGGTTATATGGTAGTTGATGACTTAAGTATTGCAGTGAATACCGAGGTCTGAAAGTTTGTTGGTGTTGGACATAATTCACTTCGGATTCTTTCTTTTTCGCCTGGAATCCTTTCTTAGGAGCAGTATCCTCTGCATTGCTAACTGACAACTTTCCAGTTTTGGCTAAAATTTCAATCCTTTCTCCCGCAGTGATCAAGTTAGCAAAATCTTTATAGACTGCTTTGGTCATTGCCCGGATGAAAGGATTTCCCAAGGTTCCTAAAAAATATGAACACATCTCAGACAGTGTCAATGAGGGTTGAACTTGAGTCGCCAAGGCTCTCCACCTTTGTGCATATTGTTTAAAAGATTCCTTATTTCTTTTCTGCATTGAGCTCAATTGTTCCCGAGTTGGGACTATATCCAGGTTAAACTGATACTGTCCCATAAACAAGTTTGCCCAATCATCCCAAGAAGAGATTTTGGAAAGGTCTTGTTGGATACACCAATCCAAAGCAGGCCCAGTTAAGATTTCATAGAAGAAGCTGATAAGGAACTTTTAGTCCTTTGGCCAAATTGACATTTTGGTAATGTATATTTTTAAGTAGAAAAATGGGTTAGTGCTCCCATCTTATTTGTTGAATTCTAGAACCTTAAAGTCCTTTAGGATGATAATGTTAGTAGTAGGGCACAACTCTTCTACCCCAAGGGGACCATAGTTGCTAGGACCCTAAATTACTTTGACTTGTTCTTCCATTTTTTCCATTCGTTCTTCCTTTATCTTATCATTTTAAATGGTTGCATGACCAGTCCCAGCAGGAAATCCTGTTGACACTGGGATGGATACATGCAGTTGTTCCCATATGAACTCAATGTTACCATGAACCTCATTTTGAGTACCTTTCAATGAATGATATCCTTCTTCAATAAGAATCACTAGCGATGCAGTATTTGATGTTCCTCCCACAAAAGTGTTACCAAGTGGCCTTAAACTTAAGAAGGGGTGAATTGAGTTTATAAAATATTTTCGTAAATCTTTCGTAAAACTTTTGTTTATCAATTTTCGTTGAGGCTATTAATAGATGGAAATGAATGAATAAATGAGATAGATAGAAATTGCACTTAGATGAACTAGACAAGAAAGATAGTATTCAAGAAGATCAATAAAACAATGCACAATATATATAAAAGTTGAGTTAAGAAAATAAACACAAAGCTTTATCTTGGTTCAGCCACCAATCCATTTTTAGCTTACGTCTAGTCCTCAAGCAATCACGCGAGATTTCCACTATATCTTCAAGCTTGAAAGCAGGTGCTTGACAACCTTTACAAATTAGAGCACTAAACACACTTTGGGATACCTCACCCTTGCGCTTGAGCCTCTATATTCAAGGGATACATCACCCTAACTGTTTTGAGGGATACCTCACCCTCTCTTTTCAGATTACACAAGATTTAGATGAAAGAAACTTTCTCAAGAGCAGATAATACAAATTAAGGAACTACGGTATTAAGGATTCATATAACTTGAAGCTCAAAACAGGGTTTATGAAGAAATGATGAGAAAACTGGTATTCAATGCTCAAGGATGTTTTTCTAGAATGTTTTCCAACCCTTAATCAATGCCCAAAAGCTTTCATTTATAGCCCAAATGATTTTTGAGACGTTAGAAGTGGTTGGGAGCATTAAATTCCATTAAAAGAGTTATTGAGAACGAGTTTTGTAAAAGACCATAACCTGTTATGGCATAGCCATAATCGGTTATGGTTTATAAAAATGATTTCCAATGCTTCTGTCTAACTTTATAATCTGTTATGAGATTTCATAATCTGTTATGGAGCATTTCATAATCTGTTATGAAACATTTCATAATCTGTTATGAGTCACTTCATAATCAAATATAGTTATTTGAAAACAAGGAGGTGACATTCTGTGACCAACATATAATCAATTATGAAGAGGGCATAATCGATTATGGCCATTTGGAGAGCATAAGTCACGTTCTAACTTATCTCGTAACATGTTATGAAATCCTTATAGTCTATTATGAACTTTCATAATCTATTATGAGATTTTCATAATCTATTATGGGAATCCAATAAACATGGGATTTTCAAAGAGTTTCTCAACCAAGGATATTCAAAGAACTATCTAAATTTTCTAAAAGCATTTCATTTAATCTTAAACACAATTTTCACAAGATGAAGACATGATTATGCAAAGCTATTATGAAATGAGTTTTGAACCAAGAAATGAGCTTTTGTGTGAGTCCATTATACCTTTACATATGATCTAAGTCCTAATAGCTAATCTTGAAAAACCTTGGGACTTGATCTTTGCACTTCATTGCTTTCTTGTTTGTTGATCATCAAAACTAATACACTTTCCATTCACATTCTCCCCATTTTTTATGATGACAAATAATCATTTTAGAAAAGCATTAGTTCAATTAAATTGGTATTCACACAAGGTATTAAATAAAACTTATTCCCCCTCTATTTTTCAAGAGGTGACAAGTTTAGAGTTTGCATAGCTCCCCCTTGATATTGGAATCCCAGAATCATTGATTTTATACCTTTTATTTACCTTTTCTCAACGACTTTCTTCTCCCCTTTTTGCCATGATAAAAAAGATATTCCATATACTTTGACAAAGAGAGAAAAGATAGTGCAAAACCATTGCTAATTGACATTACAAGAAAAATATTAAGCAACAATATCATCAAAACATAAAAGGATTTCCACCGAAATATCATCAACATCATAATAGTCAAAGCAAGAACATAAACCAACTATTAACATAGTTATATAGCATGTCTTATGATATTAGCAAAACAGAGCAATGACAGAGTTATGTTTATAGCAAACCTATTGATAAAGAGAAATGGATCCAAACTCAAGTCCCATGATCCTCTGGAAATCGTCGCTCAAGTCTGTCCAAACGATCTTCCATGGCACTGAGATGATCATAAAGTGCTGTGGTGCTATTCTCTTGATAGGCTTGGAGATTTGTAAGCCTTGTCTCAACTCTTTCATTTTGAGCTTGAATGTTTTGAAGAATAGCAAGAAGACGATCTTCATTAGTTACAGGGGCATCCTCCATGGGAGCAGGAGAACCTTCAGCTGTCCTGTTCCATAAACCCATTCACCATTAATTCTGTTGATCTATATGCGGTTGAATGTGGCTTTTCCAAATTTGTGGTGGCCAGTGATGTCAATTACACAAGCTTCATGGAGACTGTTATGATCCATGATTTGGGTAACAACCAAGGCATATAGAAGATCCATCATATGTTTGCCCCTGGCTTTCTTCATGTAGTGCATTATGTAAAAGGGCTAATTAATATGTATTCTCTCTTTCATAGCCCACATCAAGAACACATCTTCCTCCTCAACCAGGGCATAATTGCTAGCCCTTGGAACAAGAATATGAACTAATACAAAATGAAGAAGACGGTCTTGTGGTTTCAACAAACCAGCATTGAAATTTTTTTTAGTTGGAAAAGGAATGCCTGGTTGAAGCATTCCCTCAATGGTTGTACTCTTATCAAAGTTTTCCCATTTTGAGTGATTTTCATCAGTAAACCTTTCCCCAAAAAAATTTAAACCAAACAGAGTAGACCATTGACTAGGTGTTACAATTACCCTTTTGCTCTTAACTTCAGACATCAAATTTACTTCAACAATGCTCAGATTATAGAAGAAAACTTTAATAGCTTAAGAGTAGTAGTACTTACTTGGAGCAAAGACAAATGTTTTCAGCCCCTGGAACTCCAAGAGTTTTGTGAGGTATGTGAATCCCACTTTGACAAAGAATTCCCAGTCTATATACTTGGGCTGAATGAGGTTTCTGCCATGAAACTCCAATTGAAACTTCTTCTTTTGTGCTAGATGAGAGAAGAACCTCCCAAGGTCAAGGTCACATGAATAATTTGGTTCATCAACGTGGGTAGGTGGTTCCTTAGGCACATTAGGATTTTTTGTATATGAACGTTTGGGAACAATGGAGGAACTACTTGCCATGGTCAATAATGGTGTTAGGGCTCGGTCTAAGGAGAGAGAAAGTGTGAGGATATGTGAAAAAATGGAAGAAAATGGAGGTTTTGATTAGTGAAAATTGAAAGAAAGTGATGGATATTGAGTTTTAGTGGTGGATTTTGGTTGGATTTGGACTGAGAGAGGTGTTTGAGGGAGTGGGTGTGAGTGGGTATTAGAGAGAAGAAAGGGAAGAAGACGATAATGGTGAAGTGGGCTGTTTCGTGAGCTCCTCGGTTTGTTTTTGAGGGAGAGCCATAACCAATTATGTAGTTTTCATAATCAGTTATGAGGTGAATTCAATTTGTTGGTGCTTTTCGGCCAGGCAATATAATCGGTTAGAGATAAGCCATATTCGATTATGGGAGATAAAAAGAAAAGGACTATGTCTCAGGTTGAAGTGTATAATTGGTTATAGAAATATCAATAACCGATTATACTTGGTTTCTAGATAGCTCCCAGATAAATCAATGACTTCATAATTGATCATGTGAGGTCCATAATCGATTATATAGAGCTTGACAGAAAGCCATAATCATCTAGGAACATGTTATAACCGATTACAACCTTGTCATAATCAATTATTTTAGCTTGACAGAAAGCCTTTCCAAGGTTTTGGACATTTCCACAACTCTCATAACAGATTAGAAACTCTTCATAACAAATTATGGTCTTCTTACAATTTGATTATTCTTCAAATAAAACCAGAAACTCCTTCAAGAATCCATCCTTCAAGACTATCAAAACTTCCTTTTCACCAACAAACCAGAAAAAAAATCTTCAGGATTGAGTCCTTTAATATATCAATAGCTTATTCTATTCTTAAGCATTTACTTGACTTGGCCATGTTTTCATCACTTCTAAACACCTTAAATATAGCTCGCAAACTTATTATACTTGTTTGAAGGAGCTTGAATCCAATTTCTTCAATAGTAACTTGCGATTGGATGGTTGAGGGACTTGAGCATGGATCAAGTACTTGCAAAACAAACTCGGGCCTACTAGTAGTAAGGTAAAGGAGTAAGCCAATCATACATCTATATTTTATAATTTCTACCGATTTACCTCATTCATCCTTGTCTAAGGAACAAGAAGTACCCATTGGTGTAGCCATTTACTTGGCACCTTCCATTCCAAACTTCTTGAGCAACTCCTTGCAATATTTGGATTGATTTATGAAAGTCTCATCCCTTGTTTGCTTGATTTGGAGACTAACAAAGAAGTTGAGCTCACCCATCACTGACATCTCAAACTCACTTTGCATAATATTAGCAAATTCTTTACAAAGAAAGTCATTAGTAGCACCAAATATAATATCATCAACATATATTTGAACAAGAAGGATATTATTCTTTTTATGCATGATAAAGAGAGTAGTGTCAACCTTTCCTCTAGAAAAGCCATTTTCTAAAAGAAACTTGCTTAACCTTTCATACCAAACTCTAGGAGCTTGTTTCAAACCATACAAGGTCTTTTTCAATTTAAAAACATGGTTGGACAGTTTAAATTTTTCAAAATTGAGAGGTTGTTCCACATATACCTCTTCTTGTATAAAACCATTTAAAAAGGCATTTTTGACATCCATTTGAAAAAGCTTAAAATCCATGGTGCATGCATATGCAAGTAGCAATCTAATGGCTTCTAATCTAGCTACGGGAGCATATGTTTCCTCATAATCAATACATTCTTCTTGATTATATCATTTAGCTACAAGCCTAGTTTTGTTTCTTATTATTAAGCCTGTTTCATCAAGTTTGTTCCTAAAGATCCATTTAGTGTCAATTATGGAATGATCATTGGGTCTTGGAACTAGCTCCCAAACTTGATTCCTCTCAAATTGGTTTAGTTCATCTTGCATGGCCAAGATCCAATGTTCATCATTAATGGCATCATTTATGTCTTTAGATTCAACTTGAGAGACAAAAGCCATATGGTTACATGCATCTCTAAAAGAGTTACGAGTGATTATCCCTTTTGATACATCACCTATCACCTTGTCCAGAGGATGATGTCTTGACGTCCTCCATTCCTTGGGAAGGTCCATGTTTTGAGAATCCTCTTGTCTTGGTGAGTCATATGGGCTTTTTTCTTGCTTCTTGACTTCTTTTTCTTTGTTTTCTAGGTGGGTCCTTCCCAAATTCTCTGCAACATCATCAACTAAATCCTTTCTCGGACAATTTAGGTTAGTTTCATCAAATGCAACATGTATAGAATCTTCTATGGTCATAGTTCATTTATTATAAACTCTAAAGGCCTTACTATGTATAGAATAACCAAGAAATATTCCCTCATCAGATTTTGTATCAAACATCCCCAAGTTATCCTTTCTATTATTCAAAACAAAGCATTTACATCTAAAGACATGAAAATGTGAAACATTTGGCTTCCTTCCTTTATACAATTTATATAGGCTTTTCTTTAAAATTGACCTTATTAGGGCTCTATTCATTATATAACAAGCGGTGTTTACCGCATCTGCCCAAAAGTATTTAGGAAGGTTGGTCTCATTGAGTATAGTTCTTGTCATTTCTTCTAAAGATCGATTTTTCCTTTCTACAACATCATTTTGTTATGGTGTTCTAGGGGCTGAAAAATTATGCTCAATGTCATGTTTATCACAAAAGGTTTCAAATTCATGATTTTCAAATTCACCACCATGATCACTTCTTATGGATGCAATACAAAAATCTTTTTCATTTTGGATAACTTTAGTAAGCTTCTTAAATGATTGAAAAGTGACATTTTTGTGAGACAAAAATAACGTCTATGAAAACTTAGAAAAATCATTCACAATCACCAAGGCATAGTAATTCCTACCAAACCTCATGGTTCTAGAGGGATAAAAAAGATTCATGTGCAAAAGTTGTAAAGATCTAGTTATTGAAACTACATTTTTTGCTTTAAAAGAGACTTTTACTTGTTTTCCCTTTTGACATGCATCACAAAATTTATCTTTTTCAAATTTGAGCTTTGGCAATCCAATTACTAATTCTTTAGAAACTAATTTGTTTAAGTGATCCATGTGAATATGAGCGATTCTTCTATACCATAACCATGAATCACTTTTTTTACTCATAAAGTATTTAGCATCATTTGAGGAAATGTCATTAAGGCTAATCATATATATGTTATTAACCCTATGACCAACAAACTTAACATGCTTATCATCCTTACCCTTAATTATGCAACAATTAGAATCAAATATTACTCTATTTCCTTTATCACATAGTTGACTAATGCTAAGCAAGTTATGTTTGAGTCCTTCAACAAGTTAAACATTATCAATGGATGAAGAAGGAATCTTACTAACTTTACCAATTCCAAGATCTTTCCTTTGTTGTTGTCTCCATATGTTACGTGACCACTCTTCTTGGGTACAATTTAGCCTCCTATAGCCCAAGATATGACCCAATCATTGCAACTGCTCCGGCCCAATTTCAGCTCATCTGTTCTGACTTATTAGCCCAACATGACCTAATATGACCTATTAGACCTCAGAATCTCGAAAAGTGTTCTTCATGAAAGTTGTAGATTTGGGTCTTAATTATCAACTGTAAAAATTTCAGCCCATTATCATTCCTACAACTCGAAATATGGCATAGTGAGTACATAGAGGTCAAGTTATCAAGATCAGTACTCTAGTTCTTACTTCAATTCCAATTTGAGTTATTCAAGCTTGTGATATGGCTCTTGAGGTCTTCGTGAAAGTTTTAGGAAATTGTCTTAGCTTTCCTACAAGACCAAAATTACATAAATAAGACATATGTAACTCAAATTATAGCTAATTTATTGAATACTGTCGAAGAGATAAATTAAGGTTAATTCATGCAATAATTCTTTCAATGATCCAATTAGGTCCAATATCATAGAATGTGACAACTCAACTTAATTAAACCTAATTGAACCTTAAGAAACCCATTGAGAGGGTTATAAAATGTATAAAATATATTGTTATCAGCTGGCGACTAGACCGTTGCGACTGACTGGTTCTTAGGTCTAGTCCGATTTGGTAGGGGTGATTGGGATGGGTCGTGCGCGGAGCGCGCTTGGCTGTGACGGAACAGCTAGGGTCTGGTGGAGTGCCGGTCTGGGTTCAACGACTGTTTGGGTGGATGACATGAGCTTAGCGGTTCGATCGGATCTGGGTGTGGCTCGGCGCGGTACAATTCGATGATCGGTTGGGTGGTGCGACGACGTGGCTGGTCCGAGGTATGGAGGCGAGCAATGGATCTGGGTTGTGGTGGTTGGTAATGGGTTTATAGTGGTGAATATGGTGGTTTGTAAATGGTTTTGATATTGGCTTTAGTGGTTGTGATGGGGATTGTTTGGTTGGTTTGTGGTGGTTGTTGATAGTGGTTGTTTGGTTGAAGGTTGAAGATGAAGTGGTGGTGGGTGAGATGGTGTTTATGGAAGAGGTTGGTTATGTGAGTGATGAAGATGGTGGTGATGTAGTTGGTGATGAAGGTGGGTGTTGAAGATTATGGTGGTGTTTGATAGTGGGGTGTGGTTCTTTGAAGGTTGGAGGAGGATGATGATGAGGTGATGTAAAATGAAAAAAAAAAAAATGGCTATGGGTTTGTTGTAGGCGAAAGTCTTTGGAAGTCTAAGTTGTTAGCTTTAGGCTGTGTGTATTGAAAAACGTGCAAGTTATGGATTTTATAGAAAAAAAATTGGGTTTGGACAGTGATGGTGCTAAGGTTTAGGATAAGTTTGTTTAAGATGAGTTTGTTGATAAGTTATGGTTTGTTTATGATGAGTTTGTTTAGGATAACTACTGGGATTTGTTTAGGATGAATTTGTTTAGGATGACTGATGAAGTTTGTTTAGGATAAATTTAATGGTATATGGGTTATAAAATAGATAATGGGTCAATGGGTCAAGTTATGAGCTAATGGGCCAGGTTATGAGTTTCTACTAGAAAATTGAGTCATTTTATATTTTCTCTTCTTTTTTATTTATTTTTTATTTTTCTTCTTTTTCTTTACCAAAAAAGTGTTGATGCTCCGAACAAAATTGGGTGTTCATAATAGGAACCTAGGAAGTGGTGGTCTCATAAGGGGGAAAATGGTCAATGGTTTGTAGGATTCTCTTTCAACATTGGCCATTGTTGAATTGTAGGGCCTCCTCAATGGACTCTAACTTGTTTGGCAGAGAGGTTTCAAAAAGGTCATTCTTGAGAGTGACTTAGAGGTTGTTCTCAACAATTTAAGAAAAAGGTCCCTAACAATTTCCAAGCACAATAAGTAGCTCCAAATCATCTGTCCATGGTGCTTTAGGTTGTGTTTGGATAAAGTATTTTGAAATTTTAAAGTATTTAAAATTCGAAGAATTTTAATTGCGTCAATTCAATCCACTTCATTTGTAAAATATTTTGTTTGGATAAAGTAATTAAATTCTCTTGAATTTCAAATTCCTTATTTGGATAAAGCAATTCAATTCCCTTCATTTGTAAATTTTTTTTTAAAGATATTTTTGTAAAATTAGGATTTCAATACAAAATTTTACAAAACAAAATAAACATCATATAATATTTTTTTTTATTCATAGTAAAAATAAAAAATAAATTAAATTTAAAAAAATTGAAAAATCTGCATTAAATGAAAAGATTATTATACCATTTTTTCATAAATAATTTATAAGTATAACTTGTACCATTAAGAGTACAAATTTATACCTCATCAATAAAAATAAATATAAATAAAATAACACGATTTAAGCTACATTGAAAACAAGTCAACTATCAATGGTCATATGAACCCAACATTATGTAATGGCCTAGCAAACATCTCAAATATATAAACCCAACATCATGTGCATATGTAATTGGGAAGCTTCATCACTCTTGTTACCCAAATTCCTTTGATCTCTAAGTACATCAGCTAGTACACATTCCATCTTCAAATTCCATACAAAGTAGCTTCTCGTATACTCTTTCTTGTCATCAATGTTGCTTTCTGTCATCTTTCTTTTTCCCTTTGTCTTGTCTCTTTCTTTGGATGACTCCATAATAGTTACAAAATCAGAAAATGTACAACCTGACCACAACCATAACATAATTAGGAGGCTAAATTATAAGTTACTATCTAAACAATTAGGTCTTATATCAAATCAGATATTCAATTATTCACAACCATAACATAATTGGGAGGTTGTTGATGGTTTTCCAGTAGTTCAATTTAGTATTGGTATCCTTAATTGAAGAAGTCATGTGCAATAAAACTTGAATGCATGATTGTGAAAGCAAACTCGCAGACTTATGACTCAGTTTAAGCACTCTAACTGTCATCTCACAGATTAATAGCAATGAATCAAAGACTAACATTAAGGGGCAACAAATATCAACCCGACTTGTCCAAATGCCATCATAAGAGTCCAAAATAATCACAATCAACCAGCCCAGACAATATGATAACAAAAAATAAATCATATAAAATGGTGTGAAATAAATTAACTAGAAATTATTACCCCAAAAAAAAACTAGAAATTACACTTAGGAAAAAAAGTAAACATAATCATAGAAATAGATTAATACATAAAATAAAATCAGTAAACTCGAATTTGATAATAAAAAATTGAAAAGGCATTGTATTGTACCTTAGCCTTGGAAATGATTTTAACTGCTACAGGTTGGTCTTTGAGTTCACCCTTCTTGGCCCTGGCATAGCAAGTATAACCAAAATGGTCAAAACAAGTAAAAAAGTAAATATGTAATGTTAGCAGCTCAAAACAAACAAAATTTTCAGTTCATGATCATAGGCTTTATAAGCTACATAGCATCTATTTTAACATGATTACAAGCTATCACTAATCCCGTTCTAAAATACTTGATTTGATGAAGCATTTGTCCCCATACGGTAACATTAAGTTTGAGAATTAATATATATTTCTCTATGAACTCAACTATATATATGGCTCATTTTACTTCTAATTGTACCTTGAGAGACTACACAAAATTGATCAAAAAAGAAATAAAATATTAAAATCTAATCCATAGAATAGAATTACACTTCCCATAAAATCTGATATGCAAATGTGCACAAAAGCAAACACTGTCAAATTATTTTATTCTAAAATGTGAAAAAAACTTGTGCAGCAGGGGGAGGAACAGGGGCATCCATGATTTTCATTTCTCAAGATTAAGAACTCAAAGTCTTACAGTTCAAACCTTTCATCAAACATTATGTAAGTTATCAACCAAGCAACATAAGGAGAGAAAAAATGATAGATCACACAACTTAGGCACCTTCACATGCTCAAAGAAAAAGAAAAGACAACAACAAAAAAATGGAAACAAAGCAATCAATTGCCTTCATAGTTGAAACATATTTAAAGGAGGAAAGACAAAATAGGAATTGAAAGAACTCAACATCATGAACATCTAACAGAGTCATCAAACAAGTTGAAATAGGATGTAAAACGCAGCAACAGCACGAGATTAGCAATGAGCATACTAACAAGATAAGAGCAAGAGTAAAACAGGGTGGATCTTGCATTCAGTTCATTAGCAACTATGACTATTTACCCATGAGCTTGACGTCCTAACAAACAGTTTGGGACTCAGTAAAAATTAACTCTAAAATCTCATATCAATGATACACATCCATAAGAAGCAATGTTAGAAACTAAATTCCATTCTCAAACACATGCACCCATTTATCATATACAAATCATAATTCAGTAACATGACATAAAAGAGGCTTTGCATCAGATTTTAGACATTTCAACATTCTAACACAAAGAACCAGTAAGCATAAAATCTAGGATTCATATATCAACACAAAATGAGAGTACACATACCATAAGTTCCATCCGGATAAAATCAGAATTTAGTCATATTACCGAGTGAGAAAACAACAACAACAATATAATTCATCACCTTGGTTTTTCATCAAACAAGTGATATACAAGAATGAAAAAAAAAACATCAAACCTTAAGAACACCACAGATTTTACATCACTACAGCTTCTCAAAATGATCAAATCAATAATACATACCAATATTCCATTACAAGCTCGATAGAAAAAAAAACAAATGATGAATTGCCACAAAATCAACAAGAACATATGAAAATTACAGAAGCAAAGAACTACAGCTACAACATAATAGTTTCACCAAGAAGAACATTCAAAACGAAAATCAATAAAATCAAAAGATTCAAAGGTGATGAAAGTGTGATTTGTGTACCTAGCGTTCGCACAAGGTGGTGGGTTGGGTTTGAGATGGGTGGCGTGTGGTGGATCTGGGCGCGACGGTGGTGGCGTACGGCGCGGATGGAAGCAGCATTAGTCACGATGGATGGAACAAATGGAAGATTAAGCTTCGACTGAGACGAGAGAGAAGAGAGAGAATGGGGCAAAAGGGAGAGTAATAAAGAGCAAGGGATTTTAGAAATTCCACCTGTTTAGGTGAGAATTGAAATTCTTTAATTTTAGTTAACAAAATTCTCGGTTAAAATCTTCTGGAATTCTTAAAATTCTTTATTTAATTATCCAAACAAAGTATTTTATAATAGAGAATTTTAAATCCCCTAAACAAATACATTACTCCCTCAAAATACTTTATCCAAACACACCCTTAGGGATTAGACTATTTCCTTTTCACATACTGTACGCGGGGGGAATCATTGCGCGGACTGCATTGCTAATCTCAACTTCTCTCTAGGTTTGGGCTTCATGTTTGGGACAATCCCCCCATCGAACCGAGTCTTTTACTTCTCTAGCCGATACTTCAGGGGTCTCTATGCCCCACCTTGTGTAATTTGTTTTCTTTTGGCCTCTTACCCCTAATGTACAAAGACTTCTTTGGATGAGTTTCTAAAATAATTTTTTTAATGAGATTTTTTTTAAAAAAGGAACAATTATTTTATGTTTGAATGTTATACTAGAGAAATATTTTTTGTAATGTTTAAATAACTTTTTTATGTTATAAAAAGGTCTTTTCTTTGGAAGCACCAAAACTTAGCTAGCAAAAAGAAGATATTTTTTTAGAACTTTTGCCTTTTTTTTTTAAAAAAAAAAGGTCATTCAAACATAATAAAAATGTAAAAAATATTTTTTTAACAAAAAAATGTATTTTTATAAAAATAAGCAAATCCAAATGAGCTCTAAACACAAGAAAAATAGTTAAAATGTCAAATGTGATATATATTCAGCTTATGTTAAATAAATGATAGCTATGCCTATGGATCTAAAATTGCAATGTGGACTTAAATTTGCTGTTTTGAAGAGGAAGTAGCAGTCAGGGTATTTGGAGAATTAAGATAGAAAATTTTATTGAATCCAATATAAAAGGAGTTAACTTAATATAGACGTAGTTATTAATTCATATTAAAAAATGGTTAATTGTTAACTAAACGTTAAATAGATCAATCATAAACCCTAGTTTGATTGTCTTTTAATTAAAAAGTTATTCACCAAGACATCTCAAATTACAAATGAGTCTACCCAACAGTGGTTAGTCACAGTAGAAGCGAACTGCGATTCAGACGAACTTTATTTGTAGTGTCAAAGGTTCACAATTTGGAGTCGCCATTATGATAAGGACTTTACCTAACCATCACCTCGACTTAAAGGTTAGTCTCACAACAATACCTATGATGATGTCTTGTTCAAAGAAAAAAAAATTAGAAATAGGTCTCCCTTTTTATATTCTTTGGAATGAAAGACATCACTTTCGTTAGGTGAAGGGTCCAACTCATTTGGGATCATATCAGCTATTTTGCATAGGATTGTATCATAGCATCCGCCGCTCACAATGGTGGTGTTCTTTTCATATAAAACTAAAATCAAGTGTAAACTAAAGAGGGTACTTGTGCCCAACATGCACTTGTTGATTAAAAATAATAATTTGAAGTTAATAGAATTTTGGTGGTTATGAGACCTTTGATGTGGATGTGAGTTATGAAAAATTATGAGGATTATTCTATGAGTAATGAAAAATTATGGTGTGTCATTAGGGAGAATTATTTCATAAATTAAAAGAAAATTATTATTGTTAATTAGGGAGAGTTATAGAATATGTAAAGTGTCTTTCACTTCTATAAGTATACTATGTATTTTGAAGTTTGTTGTGTAGAAGAAATAATTTTTTTTTCAAGTGTCTCTTCTATTATTCTTCCACACTAACAAAGTGGTATCAGAGAGCTAGTGAGATTTGAGTGATGATAATAATGGAATGGTTTCATTTCAATTCCCTCATCTTACAAAAGATAACTATGAAACTTGGTCTCGTCGCATGAAGGCATTGCTCAGATCACAAGATGCTTGGGAGATTGTATAGAGTGGCTATACTAAGCCACAAAACGAGGCCACTTTGTCTCAAAATGAGAAGGAAGCATTAGCAAAGTCAAAGAAAAAGGACCAACAAGCCTTGTCCCTCATCCATCAAGGTTTGGATGATTTGATGTTTGAGAAGGTGAGCAATGTGTCCACCGTGAAATAAGCTTGGAGAATTTTACAAAATATGGTGTGGTCGTGGCCAAGGTGGAAGAGGAAGAGGCAATTGTGACAATTCCAACAATCAAGAGACAAGCCATCATTCAATTAGGGGTCATAGAAGAAGAGTGACTAAAGGAAGAGACAACTATCCTAGAACAAATGAGATGAGGTATGACAAGTCCAATATTGAATATTTCAATTGTCATAAATTTAGACATTATGCATCGGAATGTCGTTATGGTTCTAATGGTGTTAAAGAAAAAGCCAACCTTATTAACAAAGAAGAGGTTGAAGAGCCAACTTTATTATTAGCACTCAAAGATGATAAAAATGATGACCTGAGCTCATGGTATCTTGACAATGATGCAAGCAATCATATGTGTGGCTACAAAGAAAAATTTGTGGAGCTTGATGAGAAGGTGAAAGGCAATGTTTCATTTCGAGACACTCAAAAGTCCAAATTCAAGACAAAGGTACCATTTTAATTTCTCTTAAAAATGATAGTCATAAGTTAGTTACCAATGTTTACTATATACCCAAATTAAAAAGTAATATTTTGAGTTTGGGACAACTTGTTGAGAAGGGATATGAAATTCATATGAAAGATCGTTATCTTTAGCTTAGAAATTATAATGCTAACTTGGTGGCTAAGGTGTCTATGACAAAAAATAAAATGTTCATGTTGAATCTCAATACAATTGAGCCAAAGTGCTTGAAGGCCAATGTTGAAGATGAAGCATGGTGTTGACATATGCAATTTAGTCACTTGAATTTTGAAGCACTCAAAGCTGTGGGAGAAAAGATGATGGTGAAAGGGATGCCCTCAATTAACCATCCCAATCAATTATGTGAAGCATGTCTCCTTAGCAAATATACAACAGAAAGCTTTCCAAAGGAGGCAACTACAAGAGCAACCAAGCCATTGCAAGTTGTTCACACCGATGTATGTGGCCCAATCAATCCATCATTATTCGGTAAAAATTAATATTTTTTGCTTTTTATTAATGATTATAGTAGGAAGACTAAAGTTTATTTTATAAAGCAAAAATATGAAGTATTTGTAGCCTTTAAAAATTTCAAAGCTCTTGTAGAAAAAGAGAGTGGTTATGTAATCAAATCTCTAAGATCCGATAGAGGAGGTGAATTTACATCTAAAGAATTTAATGAATTTTTTGAAACAAATGGAATTTGTCGCCCTCTAACGGTTCCTAGATCACCACAACAAAATGGTGTAGTAGAGAGAAAAAATAGAATTGTTCTTAATATGGCTAGATATATGTTGAAAGCCAAAAATATGCCTAAAGAATTTTGGACCGAAGTTGTTTCTTGTGCAGTTTATTTGCTCAATCGCTCTCCAACAAAGAATGTGAAGGATCTAACACCACAAGAAGCATAGAGTGGGACCAAACCCAGTGTCAATCATTTGCAGATTTTTGAAAATGTTGCTTATGTTCATGTACCTGATCAAGGGAGATCCAAGCTAGATGATCGAAGTATGAAGCATGTTTTTATTGGCTACGATTCAAATTCCAGAGGCTACAAGTTGTACAACCTAAGCAATGGCAAGTTAGTTGTGAGTCGAGATGTGAAGTTTGATGAAAAAGCCACTTGGAGATGGGAAGCACAAGAAGAAGAAAGTTATGATTTCTTTCCATACTTTGAAGATGAAGAGCAAGAGACCATGATGCCTCTTCAAGAAAAGACTCCACCACCATCTCCCATTCATGAAGCATCCTCATCTTTTGAAGAAAGTTCTAGTGAAAGGCCAAGAAAATTGAGAAATATTGAAGAATTATATAATGTAACTGGGTCTTTTGATTTGTTTTGCCTTCTTGTTGATAGTGAATCTTTAGACTTTGATGAAGCTTTCAAAGACAAAAGGTGGAGACAAGCCATGCAAGAAGAAATCGATGCCATTGAAAAGAATAACACTTGGGAGTTATCATCTCTTCCTAAGGGTCATGAGGCAATTGGAGTCAAATGGGTATTCAAGATAAAGAAAAATGTCAAAGGAGATGTAAAGAGATATAAAGCAAGACTCGTGGTAAAAGGCTACAAGCAAAAGCATGGAGTTGACTATGCAGAAGTGTTTGTATCTGTTGCCCGCATGGAGACAATTGGTTTGATCATTGCTTTGGCAGCTCAAATGAGGTGGAGGATTTATCAACTTGATGTAAAGTTCGCTTTCCTCAATGGCTATCTAGAAGAGGAGGTATATGTTGAGCAACCAATTGGCTTTGTGGTAGAAGGGCATGAAGATAAAGTCTTGAGATTGAAGAAGGCATTATATGGGTTAAAGCAAGCACCAAGAGCATGGAATAGCCGAATCGACAAGTATTTTCAAGATAATGGCTTTGTTCGATGTGTTCATGAATATGTTCTTTATGTTAAAGCATATGATAATAGAGATATTTTGCTTGTTTGTCTTTATGTTGATGATCTTATTTTCACCGGAACTAATCCTACTTTGTTTGAATGATTCAAGAAGGCTTTGGCACATGAATTTAAGATGACCGATATTAGGCTTATGTCATATTATTTAGGCCTAGCAGTGAAGCAAATGGAGGATGGGATTTTTATTTCTCAAGAAGCCTATGCAAAGGAGATTTTGAAGAAGTTCAACATGTTTGATTGTAACTCCGTGAACACACCCATGGAATGTGGAGTTAAATTGTCAAAGTTTGATTATGGAGTGAAAGAAGATCCCACCATTTTCAAAAGCCTTATGGGAAGCTTGAGATACTTGACTTCAACAAGACTTGACATTCTTTTTGCGGTTGGAGTAGTGAGTCGCTACATGGAATCACCTACTTCGACCCACATGAAAGTTGTTCGGAGGATTCTTCGTTACCTAAAAGGTACAATTGATTTTGGGCTATTTTATTCCTTTTCTAATGATTTCAAACTTGTGGGATATTGTGATAGTAATTTTGCGGGAGATGTTGATGATAGAAAGAGCATTACCGGTTTTGTATTCTTCATGGGAGGTTGTGCTATTTCATGGAGTTCTAAGAAAGAATCCATTGTCACACTTTCAACTTGTGAGTCTGAGTATGTGGCAGTAACTTCTTGCACTTGTCATGCTATATGCTTAGAAAGTTGTTGAAAGAAATTTATTTTCCACGAGAGGAAGCAACAAAGATTTATATTGATAATAAGTTCGCATTATCTCTTGCTAAAAATCCGGTGTACCATGATCGAAGCAAGCACATAGACACAAGGTTTCATTTTATTAGAGAGTATGTTGACAACAAGGTGATTGAGCCCAAATATGTGAAGACACAAGATCAAATTACTGATATTTTTACTAAGCCTCTCAAGTTTGAAGAATTTCGAAAATTACGAGCAAAACTTGGAATGAAGAAGAAGACTTCAAATTAAGGGGAGTGCTGATTAAAAAAAATAATTTGAAGTTAATAGAATTTTGGTGGTTATGAGACATTTGATGTGGATGTGAGTTATGAAAAATTATGAGGATTATTTTATGAGTAATGAAAAATTATAGTGTGTCATTAGGGGAAATTATTTCATGAATTAAAAGAAAATTATTTTGTTAATTAGGGAGAGTTATAGAATGTATAAGGTGTCTTTCACTTCTATAAGTATCCTATGTATTTTAAAATTTGTTGTGTAAAAGAAATAAAATTTTTTCAAATGTCTCTTTTATTATTCTTCTACACTAACAATTGGACCCTTGATGTTTGGACCGATTATATCATAACTCACTGGGTTCGCTAACCTTGTACTCTGTTGCATGGTCCTGATATGGGTAGCAGAGAAGCAAACTTATGTATCAGCTTTGCAGAGTTTGACCTTTTCTATTGTGGAGGCACGGAATCATGCAGCAACAGATGTTTTATTTGTTTTTTTCTTTCATTCTTATGAGAAGCTCTTGATATTATGGTACTGAATTGTGTATTCTTTCATTTTAGTAATCAATTTCAACTATATATAAAAAATAAAGAACAAATGAGGAATAGTCGGCAAACAAAAAACTAAAGAGGGATATATTATGGACACACAAAACTATTTTTGGGGTTTTTCCTGTTTCAATTTGGGCCAACTCCTATTCCGATTTAAAAATTTATGATCTTCAATCCAGTCAAGAACATTGTTGATTAACTTGTGATAGCCTATCCCAGTAGCCCACATAATACTTTGATTTGCTCCACCAAACGTCAAATTTTGGCAAGACAACTTAGTGCACCAAATTTCTAAATACAAACATCAACAAAAATTACTTGATGCTAAGTATATATAATAACTTAGATAAACTATTGAGAGAAAATACTCTGTCTCTGTATGACTAGATACAAGAAATAGGAATCAAGAATGTCTTATGTCCCCAATCTTAATTCGGTCCTCACAAGACTTCAGCTAATCTTCTTGGTATGTAGAGAAATCAGGCTCTGTTGGCTTGAACATCTTGGGCATCTTTAAACTGCTAGCATCAGCGATTGTTACTTTTTTAACTGCCCCTTTTTTAGTGTTTGCTGCAAATTTTGAAGCCAAAACTGTAGCCCCAAAATTCTGGGTATGGCTTGCAATGTCCCCCATTGAACTCTCTCCAGCACTAGTTTCTTCATAATCTTCTTGATCCATCATATTTGTGTAGTACAAGTTCTCTTTTTCTAACAACTCCATTGCCAATTTTCTCTTGCGGTGACGTCTCCAAGCAGCTTGTATAAAGCAAGCCCCCCAAGCCCTCCACTGATGGGAATAGTACCTGAAAGCATGCTGGAGTTTCTTACTGTGGAGGCGCTTAAACTGGCTGGCCACAAATTTGAGGTCCTCGGCTCTAAGTGCAAATGCTTCTACTTCAGTAAGGGTCTTGACTGTTCGAGTGGATGATGGAAGGTTAAGACTAGAGGTAGCCATCAAAGCCCATGTCAGCAATTCTTCACCACAAAAGTCACCAGGTTTGAGGGTGATAGAGTTGAAGAATCCTGATCTCCCACCATCAGTTGTGGAGCTTTCTACTTGTCCTCTAATAATGAATAGCATTTCTTTCACTGGATCACCTTCCCGGACGATGTAGGTGTCCTTTGTATTTAATGATGAAACAAGGCGTTCACATATGGCATCAAGGAGCTGGTCATCCATTTGACCGAAAAATGGAACCTAAACAAAACAAGAATTACAAATCAATGTTCATATTGACATTTAGTTGAACCTTGCTATGTTACTTAAATATTCATTTGTTTAGTTATGATACTATGATCAAATATGAGCCTAAAGATTTCATTGCAAATTCCTACACAATAAATAAGTTGGATATGGTAGCAAGTTTGGACCTCTTTATCTCCAAAATAATAACATAGCCTAGTTATTAATTTATGAACATAAACCATTTGATGTGTCCTACTAATAATTTAATATATATATACACATTTTTAACCAATAACAAGAGACTTACCCGACGAACAATGTCAAGACAGAGATGCCTTTGAATCTGGCGCCGAAGGTCCAAAGGCAAAGAGCGCAAAATAGCTTCTTCGTCTACACCTCTAGTTGCAAGCCATTTATATTGAACAAACCGGCGAACACGTTCTTGTAGTTCTGGTGGAAGTTGGCGGTGATTCATCCACTCTTCTGTATCTTTTTGTTTAAGTCTCCACTCTTCAAGTCTAGCAGTTGAAGATTGCAGATAATTCTTTTATAAAAAATAAAGAAGAAAAATCATGAGAAACGACAAGAAAAAAAAAGGAACATTGTTAAAAGAATCTGTCAATCTTTTTCATAAAAAGACAACATAATTTGAAGTTTTGCTTCCCTATGATGACAAGAAGAATTGGATTTTATTTATTACAAATATAAACCACAGAACGTGTAGAAAAATACCTGCATGTTACCAATGAGATGCGCAAACAGGATTAGACCTGAGATGCAGATGAAACTTGAAAATAATGTTTCAGCACTGTAAGTGCTTGTCTGAAGATTTTGTCCATATGAACTGCACATCGGAAAAGGGTTCAAAACACATAAGACAACCTTAAAAAGTGACTGCTAACCTCTGATACCAATTTCGTGTGTTGATGTGTTAAATCAAAACTTGAAAAGACAGTTATACTATGACATCATGAGCTAAAACTAATTTGGCAAAACTAAATTAATTGAACAGCATGCATATACCTTAGATTTTTTAAACCCCACCAGAGGCAGTAAAAATATTTTTGGAAGAATCTTGATGAAGAGACGTGATCAGTAAAAGCATCAGCGAACATTCCAAACTGAAAATGGTTTTTATCATTGAGAGCATCACAATCGGTGAGGACTCTAGTGCGTCTGAACCAAGCTTGCCGTTCGTGGTTGGTCAGGGTAGCACAATCGAGAAACGAAGGATTACAAGATGGAGAGTGCGTTCTATTCATCTCCTTCCTACAAGTTATTCTCCAGCACTCGTACTGGCGCTGAATGGACGACACATACCACGAAGCCCCTAAAACCTGCACTGACAACACAATAATTGGAACACAAGTTATCAACAACTGGAACTATTAACAATTTAAATTCACGAAAATGTATATATACAATGAATAAATTACATGGCTGGCTAACATGTAGAAACCAAGATTGTACAATGCCCCTGCCAAGGCAGTTTTGGCTATAAGCCCGCTAGTCTTTAAGATTCGGCGTTGCAGGGGAAAAATCTGAAACAACCGAGGAACATACTGAATGAGAACAATCAGGGACAGGGTGTGATTTACATGAGCTGCCGTTGAATTTTTCAGCGCCGGAATCACGAACCAAACCACAATCTACAATTGCATACATGAAAAAAAAAAAAAAGCAATTTTTAATCGATTGGGAAGTACCCATCAATACTTTATTTTAAAAATAAACAATATTGCTGAAATCCCGACCCATGGCACGCTTATAATGAAAGACAAAACTTGATTGAAATCCAAGTTAGAGAAAAATCATTAAATTCTTTCTAATTTTGTATCATGTATTTATTTTATTAAATTTTTATTTATTTCAATTTTATTAATTTAATAAAAAAAATATGACATAAAATTAAAAGGAATTAGAAGATTTTTCTCTGTCTTGAATTGAAATCAAGTTTTGTCTTATAATAAATATGTCCTTAATTCTCAGAACATATATTAAACAGAATTATATTATTTAAACACTCATAACATGACACTCAACTATACTTCTTTTATATTGACATATTATATAACTATTTTACTTTGAGAGATACGATATATTTCAATACTTACTCACATATACATCGATATTATAGTATTTATTTATGAAATATTATATAACATATGTTCATGAAACATTTTTATATTAGAAAATAAAGTTATACCCGACACTATAGTTTTTTACCAAAATGATCAAGATGCACATGTTTTATGTTCAATAAACAATATTGTTGGAATCCCAACCCATGACACATTACATTATAATTAGAGAGAACCATAGATAGTATATACCTGGGGTAGAGGAAGGGTGGCAAGGAGATCAACGATGAAATCTGACTTGAGGTAGCGAGTGGCGATCTGGCGAGGATCGGTGACAAGTTCTTTGCGGCCGTAAACGCGAGAGGTGGGAGAGACGAAGGCGGTGCGAAACTTGAGGACCATGTGGAAGAGGAAGAAGAGATCGGCCACGGTGCGGGAGAAGGTGACGAAGACACCGAGGACAATGTCGGTCTGCATGCAAGCTTTGTCGCCGGTGATGGGGAAATAGAAGTAGAGAGGGTCGAGGAACAGGGCGAAGATGCATGCGTAGAGGAAGGTGCGGTTCCATCGTGCCACGAACTTGGACCTCGGGTCGAGGATTTGGTACCACCATGGGACCTTCTTTCTCAGAGAGAAGGATTTGGGGAAATGGCTTCGGAAGCGAGACGAAACTGCGAATCGGTGGAAATCACTATTCATCATTGTGTTCTTCTTCCTCCGCTTTTATCTTCTCTCATCACGCTGACGGTGAACAAGACAGGTGGAATGTGATAAAGGGGGTTTCTTGGAAAATCACAGGGAGAGAAAGAGAGAAATTAACGCTTCCAAAAATGTGGAGGGAGAAGGGGCTCGGAGGTTCCGGTGTGGTATCATAGGATGGACGTTAAACAAGGAAAGAGCGCCAAATTAAACAAACCCTTTCCAAATATATTTTAGAATACCATATTTTCATTTTATTTTCTTTTTTGTTTACATCCCTCACTTAAAAAAAAAATGAAAGAGAGATAATATGTATTAAAAAATGTATTTATTTTATTTTATTATTTAAAATGCAAAAAATTATTAGAATAGTGTAAGAAAAATAGTGTGTAAATAGTATCACTCTATATTTAGTTAAACTAGATTTTATACTAGTACGATGCATGGATAAATTTAAGACTTAAATGACAAAAATAAATATAATTTAATTAAAAATAATTTTATTAAACAAAATATATGTAATAATTCATAAAAAAATATTTATAAGTTTAGTTTAAAAATACATAATAATTTAGAATTTAAATATGTAATATTATAAAACAACCTATATGTTTAAAAAAAATATTTATAAAACTAAAATATTTTTAGTTTCAAAGCATACTTAGGAAAGAAAGTTCATGTACCTTAAGCAAGTATAGCCTTAAAACTAAAATGTGCGACGAAATCTTATAAAACCAAAGAAGAAAATATTCATGTAAACTATTACTTTATGTTAGTTTAATTTTTATCTTTCTTTTTCTTTTTTTTTCATTCTATTTGCATTTTTTATTCTTCCTTCGCCTATGTAATTTTCATACTATTATTTTTTTTAAAGAGTTTACATCAACATTCTAACTTATTGGATTTTTAGTATTTGAATATGTGTCATTGACATATACAGATATGTCAATGTTGTATTAAAAAAAGACAAGATATTCATCTTTTGGGGGATGGAATAAGTTTTTGTAATCATATAAAGTATTTTAATTATTATTTTTACTTATTTGAAAAGTTTTAATTTTTTCTTATTTATTTTTTATTATTATTTGATTATTGAATTTTAATTTTTTAATTATTGTTTTTTTTTTATAAATGTGGTATTTTCTTTATCACATGTCTCATATTATCATATTAGATCATATATAGCAGAAAATAATCACATAATATGACATATGACAGAATATTAGTTATTCTACTTGTCACATGTCAAGAAAGCAATGTAATTACTTGTTGTCTGGAATTACTTGTTGTCTGGAATGACACATGACAAAATTGAAGGTCATATGTTTCCGGCCAAGGCATGACCCATTAATTTAAGGAGACTAATTCGATATTTAGACAAAACATACAAATTTAAGTCTTATGAATAATTAAGCTAATAATTACTTGTTTTGAAATATTATTTTAATTAAGCTAATAATCTTATTTGTCATTAATTTACTTTCTCTTAAAATATTTTAAATGTTTATTTAAAAAATTGCTTTGAACAACGACCAATCCTCTAATAATTTTGTCATAAAGATATTATTAAATTATAAATAATATATAAAATATATCTTTATTTATTTCATTATTTTCTTTATAAAGAGTCCACTTCTATTATGTAGATAATAATAATTAAGCAAATTATTAAGATTGACAAGGTATGTTATTAATTTTAAAATGTTGACTATGAATTTTAAAATTTATAATATTATTAATTATTAATTATAATATTAGTGATTATTAATTATTAAATATGTTTGAATTAGTCATATTAATGTAATTAATATAATTATTACTTTATAATAAAATTTATTAGGAATGCATGAAATGTATAAATTTACGAAAGTACTAAATTTTTCTAATTTATGTTAAATAAATTTTCATTTAAATTTACATTATATAGTCATTCTAAAGGTATGAAATATATATATTAATGTCAAAAAATTATTTTTGTGCTTTTTCTTTTGTGCATATTTGTTTCTAATATTTTTTAAGAGATTGTAATAATAACATTTAACTTGATGCTTTAATTATCATCATATATCATGTCATAATTTATATTTATTTATTCATATATTTTGGTTTCTAATTTCATGGCAGAGTATTATTAGTTTACTAAATGAATTAATTTGGATAATAATTGGAAGAAATTTTACAATAATTGCAAAAAACTTATCAATTTCAGAGATCGATCGATTTCACTAGCTCACGCTCGATTGAGACTCTTAATTTGATGTTGCATCTCTTCGAAGACCAACAAGTAATTCTTTATTTCTTATCTTTTTTCCATTTTCATTTTCTATTTGTTTTTTGCTTATTTTTTTATATTTTATTTTATTATTTGATTTTTGTAACAAAATTTATGATTTGTTCTTTATGTAAGAAATGAGAGATCTGTTCATAAGTATAATTGACTCGTGTATCACCGATCAACAATATGTCAATGTCTTATAATAGTCGACATAATTTATTTTTAATGGTAATGACAATGATGGTAATTGATTGGATGCTTTTTATTTAGTTTGAATCTAAAATACTAGAAGAAAATTAGTAGAGAAAATTACATTAATTTATTCCCAAATTATAAGGAAATTTAATAAGCATAAATTTAATCAATGTATCTACAATTGATTCGTTGGAAAAAAAAATTGGAACGAAGCATAAATTAGTCTTCTACAATAATTAGAAAGAATTGGAAATAATTCTACAATAAATTAAAAAATTTACCAATTATAAATATTGACAATTTGTGATTTTTGAAAAAAACAACAAAGTTACTTTGAAGAAAATCCTAACCTCTCAACTACTTCTATTCTCAATCTAAAGGTTGCCAGAGGTCTACGGCACCAGTCACCGCTTGTCTGTTTTAGCAACTGCCACTCCCAAGTACAACTCCTCATATGTTCTTATTCTTCTTTCTCAACTTCCTTCTTTGTCTCTATTTTTACATAACTTTGATTTGTTCGCAAGGTCATGAGCCTCTTACATCACTCGTTAGTACGGTTCGTAAAACTCGCAATATTATACCTATGAGAGGAAGATCAAGCAACCACGACAAAGAAAAAGACAAATATATTTGAGGCTTCAATATAGTTTTCTATTTTGTTAGAAATTCTGGGTTTGAAAATGTTCTTCTATTTCGTCTAAAGAATGAGTCTTTCTAAGTTTCATCATACTTTTATATTTCATTCAAAGAAGTAAAATTTTTTTTTCTATTACCAAAAAACTGAGAAAAATGAAACCAAAAAGCTGAAACGTGATTTTGATTTAGAGTTATTTGATTTTTTTAATTAATTTATTTTTTTTATAAATATGACATTGATCACATCACTTTACGCATGAAAAAAACAACATCAAATAACACATGACCAAAATTTAGCTTTGTTATTGGCCACATGTCATTAAATCAAATCATGTACTTGCTGACAAGGAAGACACATGACAACTTTTCAAACCATGTACCTTCTCTTTATATATTATATGTGATTATATGATTATATTTGAATAAATATAGTAATTTGAAAATATAATTAATTTATGTGAAAGTACATATATAATAGAGATAGTATTAGATACCTAAGAAAATTTTGGGATTTGAAGATCAATCACTAATGAAAATAATTAATAACTTGGTCAATTAAAGATAGGTGATTTTTTTAAAAAAAATTTGCATATGAATTAATATGCAAATGTATATATGTTAAGGTGATTAATATGTAATTATAAATTTTTATATTTGTATGCGTGAGTAATAAATTTAATCTAGACTCAGCGACACATGTGCACTTTCTTTTTAAATTGTAACATAGGATGCCACATGTCAATTATTGAGATCATGTATTTCTACATAAAGATTTTTAAACATGTTATTCCATGTTAGAATGACACATGTCAAAATATGAAGACATGTACATTCTTTTTATATATTATATGATAATAATAATATTCATACATCACTTTTATTACACATTTTTTATACTATTTATTTTTTGAATAATAATATAAGAGAAACATAATTTCCAATATACAGTCTCATTTTTTTACTAAAATAAGTAATGTAAAATGGTGTATGATCAACATTATTCTTAATTAAATGCAATCTGTTTAACAAATTATAGAAATGATTTTTTTTGTAAAAAATAAAAAAAGAAAGGGTATTTTTAAAGTGTTTTTAATCATTTTTCTTTCTAGTCTTTTTTTTTTCTTTTTGCTTAGTTTTATTTTATGAAGTGGGACTATAACTTTGGTGTAGGAAACTGTACCAAAACTATTTGATTGAGATTCGATTATGTGATCAAACGGCTTACAAAAGAATATGGTGCAACTTTTTTTTTTATTGTACGCCAAGAGTATCCTCATGCTAGAGGTGGTAGAATAATATATTATACACATAATTTATACATATATCATTTCATGTTAGCACAATTTTAACAATTTAATTACAATTAATTTCATATAATTTTTTGCATACCAACAATTTGATTCTGTCATTTATACTTGAGGAGATGTGATAGAACGCAATTACAATGTTTGAAAAGAAATTCTCCTTCCTTCGAGTCATGAAGAGAAAACTCCCAATATGAACTAAGTTCATTCATAAAATACAATTTTCTAATGAGTTACAATAGCCATCTAAGACTTATTTATACAAGTGTGCTCATTGACTAACTAACTAATACATTTTATATAAATAATGTTATGAGTCCCACATTGAATAAGTAAGGAAGTTCATTGTGCTACTTAAGCTAGGGGTACTCATGACCCAACCTGACTCTACGTATTTATTAAGTCGGGTTCAGACTTTATTTTGGGTTGGCCATGCAAACTCAACCTGACGTTACGTAATATTTTCAAACTTATACTTTTTTAGAAAATTAGTAATAAATTACAATACTTATTGGCTTATATTTGCATAACATGATTATATTTTATATTGATATATTTTGTTTCAAAACATACATTGTAAAACATTATTTAGTTTTGGTCTCCTATTTTAAAAATTTTATGGCTTAGCTAAGTATTACATTCAAATTTATATATTTATCTAAATATCAGGTGGACCTAATCCCGACTTAGTCATTAGTCAGGCCTTGATTGGGTCAGGTCTGGGTTTGGAAAATTAACCCAATGAAATTATTGGGTTGAGATCAAGTCAGGTTAAAACCGACTCAACCTGGCCAATGAGCATCCCTAACTTAAGCCATGAAACTCTTCTACTTAATGGACTAGTCTTTTGAGTTAGGTTTTTCTATTGGGCTTAAGCCATGACAATTGGTGTTTTCGTTGAGAGTTGAGTTACGAAAAGGACTACCTATAGGCTAGATTAAGGTGCAGAACCCTATCGCAAGTAGGATTGTCAAATAGCCCGACCTAGATCACAACGAGTCATAGGTTAAACGGGGTGAGCCAAACTAACTCACATTTATACGGACTACAAAATAAGCAATCCGACTCGCCTCAGATAAACTTACAAGCCTAAACGAGAGGATCATGAAATTAATTTTTTTACCTATAATTAAATTCGAATTGCATCAACTGGCAACTCACTCTAAATGGGTGGCTCACAAAACTTTTTTTTTTCACATTACAACACCCTTCCCTTTTCCTAAATTCTAGAATGCAGTTATGCAAATGAAACTTAAATACGACCAAACTCAATCTCAAGTCAATTACCATAGACTTAATAACAATTAAACATTAAAACATAGTCATCTTACAAACATAATCCAATCCATGTCCAACTCAAATGAATCAAGGTCTTTAAACCAAATGTTTCAAAGACTAAACCAAAGGCATAATAAATACTAAATCATAAGTCAAATGACTCAACTAAATTCATAGCCACACCACAAGTCCATAAGTCATCAAATGTCTCAAAGCATAACTATTACATCATAAGTTAAATAAAATGGCTCAACTAAAGCCACAACCACAAGTCCACAAATACTAAATTTAATAATTAAAACAATGTCTATTTTTTTCATACCTTTAAATTTTTTTGTTTTGCTTTATAAAAAAAATTATGCGAGCAGCCCATAGGGCCCGAAGGGCCGATTCATTTAACTCGCGGCCAAACAGTGCAAGCCAAAATGGATCACGTTTTTTTTAAGTCAATAATTTTGCAACCTAACTCACATAAATTGTGCAGTTAAATGGGCCAAGCCAATGGGTTGGATCGTTTTGACAGCCCTACTCGTAGGGGTGCTATACTGAATATTGATAGATGAGTGAAGCCGGCAAAGGGAAAAGTGCTACCATCGGGTCATTGACAATAGAGACACAATGTTATGTGTCTCACGTTGAATAAGTAAGGAAGTTTAATATGGTACTTAAGTCATGAGACTCTCTCACAAAATGGATTAGTCTTTCGGGTTGAGCTCTACTCATGAGCTTAAGTCATAACAATTATATGTGAATGTTAGGAGACGTGCAACAATTATATGTGAATGCTAGGAGATGTGCAACAATTTTCTGGGGTGGTAATGACTTAAGCCAAGCTCGCTAGACACATGCTTTGCTCTGTAAAATGGTGAGGAGATGATGTCTTAAAGAAATAATTCTTAGTTAGGAACTAAAGGTGTAAATAAACTGAGCTATTCGTGAATTATTCGAATTCGATCGGCTTGTTAAATACTTGATCAAGTTCATTTGTTTAACTAAACAAATAAGCCTAAGCTTTAATTTAGACTCAATTATATAAATGAGTCAAGTCTAAGGTTTATGGGCTTAACATTTAAAGCTTGCGAATAACTCGATTATATATAATGTAAGCAGAAATTACCATAATTAATAACAAAATAAAAAATCATAAGATTGCTAAAGTTATTCATCTTAATAAGTATTTATAAAATGTTAACAACAAGTATATACAATTGTCAACAAAGTTTATTTTTGTACACAAAGGAAGAAGACTAATTCATTGTAAAAATATGTTAAATATTTTTAAGTGTTAAATCTTATTTTGAAATCTCTTTTTGTAATAGTGGAAGAGGTTATGAATTTTTTATCATTTTATGTAATGCATTATGCAAAAAAGGTCTTTATTTCTATTTTTAATTCATCTTCTACTATAAAGATATTTACTAATTATTAACTTAATAAATTTAAAAAATAAAAAATACTTTAAGGAGATATTTGATAAAAAAAAAAAAATAATCAAGTCATAAATGAATTAAACGAGCCGAGTTCAAATTTTCATATTTTTAAATTGTTGATACTCAATTTTGTCCATAAAATTTTTATTTGTGGATTAATAATTGTGTTAAAAGATGCTTTAGTGCAATATACTAAACATTTTTTTTAAGATTTTATTTACCTATATCTTATTTGAATTATTGGTAAAATAAAATATATTTATAATAATAATAATAATAATAATAATAATAATAATAATAATAATAATAATAATAATAATAATAATAATAATAATAATAATAATAAACCTCATCATTTTCCAAACACATACAACCACTCTCACTTCCATTATCACCCCAATCATCTCAATCACCTCATAATCTTCTAAACACATACAACCACTCCACCTCCATTATCACCACAATCATCTCAACCACCTCATTATCTTCCAAACACATACAACCACTTCACTCCATTATCACCTCAATCATCTCAACCACTCCATCATCTTCCAAACACATACAACCACTTCACTCTATTATCACCCCAATCATCTCAACCACCCCATCATCTTCCAAACATATACACCACTCCACTCCATTATCACCCCAATCATCTCAACCACCTTATCATCTTTAACTACTCCTTCACAACTACTCCTCTATATAATCTTTACTCATCTTGAATTTCAAGCCCCCAGATTCTCATCATTTTTTTCCATCACTTTCTTCATACTCAACTCATCATCTTCTCCTTCAAACTCACAACCTTCCATCATCAACACACACATACATTCACTTTATTTCCCACTCTAAGCTCTCTAACCTCCACTTTCATCTTCCATAACCTTCACCTCTCATCTTCACTTTCCATTAACAACCCCATACCACAAACCACCACACCTACACCATCACCATCTTCCTTACCGTACCTTCCACTAGCAACATCACAACCCCAAATCATCAACCTCAAACAACCACCATCTTTCATCTTCACCTCCACCACCACATACCACCATCCATAACTAACAACCATTAAACTTCTATCTTCACCTCTACCACCACCATTACCTTATTCCATAATCTTCATAATCACCTTCAATTCACCATAACCACTCTCACTCACTTTCAACTTATCACCATACCACCATCACTACCTTACTCCATAACCTTCATAATCACCTTTAACTCACCATACTCATTTTCAACACCATTATCCACAAACCTTTAACCACCACAACACCGAATAACCATAAAATACCACCTTACACCATCGACATCGTCGAGTCCCGTGCCACCCAGATCTGCTCCGCCAACTACCACTGGTTTTTCTGTTCTTGTGAGCATCTTTTCTTTTGGTAAGTTGGAATTAATCCATTGCTAACAAATTTGATTTTAAAGTTTTAAGTTTCTCTCTTAATTAAAATCAATCAACCCACACTTATTTTCTAAAGAACTACGTGACTTTGAGTTCCTCATTGCACCTGAGGGTACGTAAGAGCAGGATTTTCATTCTGTCAAGCCAAAAATTAAATTTTTACAATTTGGTTGTTTCTTTTTTTTTTCTTCTTCTTCTTCTTTTTAAAAAAATAAAAAATAAAATAAGTAGTTACTAAGTCTTTTCAAAAAGGGGTAAAATAAATAAATTTGATATTATTAAAATTTGCACAATTGACTTAAGGTACCGTTCCTGGAACGGGCAGTGTAAGGTGCTAACACCTTCCCTACCTGTAATCGACTCCCGAACCCAAACCCTTTTTTAAAAAGATCAATTTTGCCTATTTTAAGGGTTTTTCTAATGTTTTCCCAAATTAAATAAACATTGGTGGCGACTCCATTGATTTTCAAAGTATAAATCGTTTTCGGTCGTCCCGTCGCGATTTCGGTTGCGACAGCTGGCGACTCCACTGGGGACTTTAGAGAGTCAAGCCTGTTGATGTTAGTTGTGAAAATTATTAATAATTTCTATTTATTTATTTTATCCTTTTTTGTCTTTTTTGTGTGAATATCTTTGTATGTAAATATTTGCTAGCATTATTCTCTGTTTTTTTTACATGATTTACTTGTATATATATTTCTTGTGCTTATTTGTTGAAACTTTAGGATAGATGATTGCTGGCTGGTTGTTGTATATATGTTTTTGCAGGTTAGGGGGTAATTCAGTTTTTTTTATTTTTTTTTGTACAAGTTGGTATGCTCCCACACACACATCACCATCACTTACCTCACACACTTTTTGGGCTCTATACCCGAGTCTGTGTGAACCCGAGGAATAGGAGGAGTCTCGACTTTTGTTATTGAGGGGCTTTATGCTCACTTGACATTTGTTGAGACGCCACTCAGATTGTTACCAATATCATGGATTAGTCATATTGAGAGGGTTTATCCTTACTTGTGATTAATTCATGAATTGGGTCATTGTCTTTCGAGATAGGGGCAATCTGGGGACCATGACTTCTTAGAAGTTTAGATCTGTCCTGAAAATCTTGCACTGATAGATTGAACATAGTGACTTCCAAAATTAGAGTCATGACATTCAGATGATCTAACTTCTTAGGTTCCACCTGACTAGGACACAAAGGGAGCGTACTCTTTCTTTACCTTTCTCTTTCTTATATGTTTCATTTATGCATTTCTTTTGTATGACTTGCATTTTCCTTGCATTCTTAGCATCCCTAAAAATAAAAAGTACATCCTCTTACACTTTCATGACTTGCATTTTCATTCTTGCATTTGTTATTAAAAAAAATGTCAGCATAACAAAGTACACATCATCTTGCATTTGCATAACAGTCGCATCGTTTAGAAGAAAAAAATAAAAAAGAGACAATGCACCTTTTGGGGAGAGGGATCCTTAGAGTGCATTCTTTTTTCTGTTTTGCTTACATATTCCCTTCATTGCTTCTTTTTTTGGGGTGAGTTTTTTGGTAAAGTGGAAAGGTTAGTACTCATCAATAGCAAGGAATGGAAGAAGTATGTCAAGGACAGAACTCCAATCATGCAATCGACCTCAAGAGGAGTATAAGGGTTACAGTAAATGGCCGCGATTTGAGGCACGTGAATGACATTACTGAACGAATGACTCCTAAGGCTCGATCAGAGTTCTCAAGAAGTTATGGGCAAATTCTGGATTTGCTGTGCATTACGGTGGAGGAGCCTGTCTTGAGTGGCCTTGCTCAATTTTGGAACTATTCTCTGAAATGTTTTGAGCTACCTAACTTGGACATTACGCCAACCATAAAGGAGTATGCAATCATGTTGAGGCTTCCAATGAACAAGCACCCAAATGTTTATCTTTATGGAGGGTATTATGTATCAGTAAGGAAGATAGCAGAACTGATAGAGGCTCAAGCAAATCAATTGGGCATGGAAAAAAGGAGAGGAACAGAAGGCTTGAAGAAAAGTTACCTAGAAGTGCATCTTCAGTATCTAGCACAACAAGGAAAGTGGGATTTCTTCAACAAAACCTTAGCATTAACCATATTTGGATTAGTGTTATTCCCATTTACCTCAGACATGGTAGATCAAGCAGCAATGGATGTATTCTTCCAGTTTGAGAAGTATAAAGCAAATCCAGTCCCTGCTATTCTTGCCGATACTTTCTTGACAATGGAAGTCTATCATCAAAAGGGTGGTGGAAAGATTCGATGTTGTACACACATGTTGTACGTTTAGATCATGACACATATGGATGTACCGAATCGTCTGGGACTCCTACTTGACCCGTTAAGGAATTTTGGTCGCATACCAGTGAAGCAACAAAAAGCCATTGAATGGAAAAATGAGTTTGTGAGGATGGGGCCAGATTCTTTTAAATGGGTATGCTCGTGGTATCATGGAGAAGAGATAGTTTTTAGCTGTGGTGATTTTCCTAATGTTCCTTTGATGAGCCCTAGAGGTGGTGTATTATATGCGCCAATCCTTGTGTTTAGACAACTCCGGTGGACTCAACATGTGCCAAACGAAAAGCAACTTGGAGGGTTCAGCTTCTTATACCAACAAGATGGAAGCACTACTAAGCGGGAAAAAGAGATTAGAAATGCTTGGAAGAATATTCATATGGCAGGAACAAAGGAATTAGGGAAGCATGTGGTGATTTGTACCCCTGAATACTTGCAATGGAGAGAGGCAAGAAGGGCGCATAAAAGTATCCCTAAGACAGTTTCAGACGATAAAGGCCACCCTCAAATCATACCTCAAATGGCAACTGAGATAGAAAGACTGAAAGCGCAGATGAAAGTCTTGGAACAAGGAAAAGAAGTTGCTGAGTTAAAAGTAGTCATCCACCAGAGTCGATGCCAGAAGCTAGCTGATGAAGTTGAATATTTAAAAGATGCGTGTGCAGATGCTGTTGAGACTCCAAGTCGAGTAAAAAGAGCAAGGAGAGGAAAAGAGATAGAATATGAAAAGACCACAACTGAGGTTCGTGAATTACGAGCAAAGATTAGCGCTCAGGAAGAAACAATGGCGATGATCTTGCAAGAGAAAGGAAAGTTGGAAACAAGTGCTAGGGTACAAGATCGTAGAGTACAAGCCTTACAAGAGGCCCTGACTGAAGCAAAGTGTCGCTCTGATCAAGGGCGGGCATTAGCTACCAGATACCACGATGCACTCTTGGAAGCAAACCGAAAGAATGAGCATTTGAAGCTGAAAATTCAAGAGTTGGGGAGAGACCATGAACAGTGGAGAATTGAAGCCCAAAGGCTATTGAGGCAAAAAGAAGAATGTGCAGAGGTGTGGCAATCAGTAGCACAAGATCAAAGGGTTGAAAAAGAGGAATGGAAGAAAAAATTTGAAGACATGTCCGATAGCTTATAATATCACACCGCACAACTGATTACTCATTTTGAAGAAGCAGACATTCAAGCTCACATAAACCCCTGGCTACGACTACCATCAAAGATAGTTGATTTCATGAAGTATTGTCGAGGTCTTGCTAAGGGTTTTAGAAAGAAGCAAATGAAACTGTTGATGTAATTGCGCTTCATTTTGTGGGAGCTAAATCTTGTACTTCTGAAGTTTGAAATGAAATAGATGCTCATTGTTGTGTTTTATTTCAAATATCAATTTGGTTATTCTATCAAGACATTATTCATAGAGGTGTGAATTCTCCCTTGAATAAATTGTCAATCATGTTTCCGCCTCGAGACAATTCGTCCTTGATTGAAAGCATGGGAAGTCTGGTCCTACGGTTGCAGTGCCAATAAATGATTGAGAAGATGGTATCAATTGAGGAATGAATGTTCCCTTGGATTCACCATCAACCACATTTTTGCCTAAGGAGCAATATGCCCTAGTGCTAAATGTAGGGATTTTGCCTTGCTATCGAATGTTTGTGCGAACCTTTCCACGACCACCAAGCATACTCACATAGTGTAAACAAATTCATAATAAGGCCATAATCGTTTTACTTTCTAAAAAAAAAGAATCATATGCAATACTTTGCATACATGCGTGTCACTATTTTTGTTCAATCAACATTTGCATATTCACATCATGTTTACTCAAGCAGAAAAAGTAGACACTATAGCTGAGAAGCAGCTTCCGCGACACCCTTACAGGACTCGTTCCCAAGCAAGGATCATGGATGAGATAGAGCAAACTCAAGAGTTGAAGGATGAAGTGAACCAGCTTGGAGAGCAAATGTCTAAGATGATGAAGATGTTGCAGTCCATGGAGAATAGAAGGAGCACGGATGGGAATCCCTCTGGGAATCCCTCAGCAGCAACCGAAGGACACCCGGTCACACCTCTTCACCCACCTGGCTTCCCTCCAACCACTCTGCAATATCAAGGCTTCAACCCTCAAGGAGTTATGATGCCGCTAACTATTTATCCAAACAACACCACTCAACCCGTTGTCACCAGTTCGCAGGGAACTCAGGCTGCCCAGTTCCCACCATATGGCCTCCCTCCCAGGTATGTGCTACCGTTGGCCGCAAATCCCCTTGATAATGGCATGTCAGCAGTCCCAAATCCGCCAAATACTACTGAAACTCAGGTTACTCAGCCAAGTGCTAATGAAACACCTCAAACACAACACTCATTCCCCTTCTTTCTTCCACCGTATGGTTTTCCTGCCAGCTTTATACCACCACAAGCGACCAATCCCCCGGACGACAGTAATCCCGCTGCTAACTCTTTGAACACAACTCAACCACCTGCCAACGGGACCTTGCCGGCACAACATTTTATCCCCACTTTTATGCCACAACACCCATTGAATCCCTCTGTTGAAAATTTCTAATCCAAAGAGAAGTTGAAAACTCTAGAAGAGAGACTGCGAGCCATAGAAGGGGCAAGTAGTTATGGTCTTCTTGATGCTTCAAAACTCTGCCTTGTCCCTAATGTGGTGATCCCTCCGAAGTTCAAAGTTCCAGATTTTGATAAATACAAAGGAACCACTTGTCCAAAGAACCATCTGACCATGTACATCCGCAAGATGGCTTCATATGCTCACGATGACAAGCTACTGATTCATTTCTTCCAGGATAGCTTGACTGGAGCAGCTTCAAATTGGTACACGCGTCTTGAGCGTGCCCATATAAGAAGTTTCAAGGATTTAGCTGATGCCTTTGTAAGGCAGTATAAATACAACATTGACTTGGCACCAGATAGAATGAAACTACAAAGCATGTCTAAGAAGGATGCTGAGACCTTCAAGGAATATGCTCAAAGGTGGAGGGAAATAGCTGCACAAGTGGAACCCCCTTTGTCAGAGAAAGAGATGGTTGATATGTTCACCGATACACTTCATGTGTCATTCTATGATCATATGATTGGGAATGTGTCATCGAATTTTTCACATATCGTGATAATCGGTGAAAGGATTGAGAGCGGAATGAAAAAGGGAAAATTGCATTAAATGGATGATGAAGAAGCAAGTTGAACTGGTTAAGGGTGGACTTCAAGCCGAATGGATCAATGGGTTTTCAGGAAAACTCATGGATGACAACGGCTACCTAAGCAGTAGTCCAGCAGGCAGTGTCAAATGTTTCTAGGCATGCTCATCTGTGATAGGAGCGAATGTTTAGAGTGGTCAATCAGGGGCAACCTTAGAAAGTTCATCTTAGTGGTGATTCATTCTAGTTTTGAACTTATGTAAACTTTCTTGAAGCATTAATGTAATGGATTTGCAAGGTTCTCTCAGCATACCTTGTTTCCTTTTGCCATGTTCTTAGCACTCATGTTCTTGTCATGTCTTTCTTGTCTTTCTTTCCTTTGTTTGCTTTCTTTTGGTTCGGATCCCATGAGACTCTTATGCTAGCAAAAATTTGGTGGTCATGAAGCCCCCATGTGCAGGTATTCTTTGCAAAAATAAAAAATAAAAAAATAAAGGAGAGGTGAAAGAAAAAAGAGAAAAATAAAAAGAGCAAATAAGTAATCACTTGGTGTATTATCCTTTTGTCTCTAAATTAAAATTTTTGAAAATGAGCATTCAAGATTTGAAATGAAGAGTGGCCATCTTTCTCTATCATTCATAAGAATTTATCTTTTCTTTTCATTATCTCTCGTTGTCCCATTTTGAGCTTGAAAGTTTTCTTCAATAAACCCAGGACAAGGATCACCCCTACCCTAAGGGATGTCACAAAATAAATGTTGATTGCCATGGTGACTATTTTGAAGCATGATGAAAAAGAGAAAATGAAGAAAAAACTAAAAGGAACATAAAGTAAAATTGAGAATTATAAGAGAAAAGTGTGTTTGAAAGCGCAAAGGCAAGTGACAAAACTTAAAGTTTGAACAAGGATCCTTTGTCTCATTTAACCTTTAAATACTTGTTTGAGCCTTTTATCTTTCATTTCATAACCACTAGCCTTGACCACAATACAATCCTTAAAAAGTCCATTCTAATCAATGAATGATTGCCTTCATTTTCACAAGTTTTAATTTCGAGACAAAATGATTATACTCATACAAGTATCTAGTGCATTGCTCCTAAAAAATCTTGGTAGACTGAAAACCCGCAAGGGCGGTCTAAAAAAAAAAGAAATAGAAAGGAAGATGAAAAAAAAAAAGAAAAAAGGAGACTTACACTAGTGCAAGTTTTCACCTTGTTCAAGCTGACCCTACACTGGGGTAATTTCTCTAGCTCGATTTTGCCTACACTGAGGCAAATTTTTTAATTCAATCTGGCCCTACACTGGGGCATTTTTTTTCTAGCTCAATTTGGCCTACGTTGGGGCAAATCCTTTGATTCAATCTGGCTCGGTATTGGAACAAGTTTCTACCCTTTTCAATTCAGCTCTAAATTAGAGCATTTTTTTTTCTAGTTTGATTTGGCTTCACACTCGGGCAAAACAAAAATCTCTCAAGTTCCCAACTGGGACAATTTTTGCTGTCAAATGGCTTATACTGGAGCAAGTTTGTTCTCAAATGGTTTACCCTGAGACAAATTCTTTTTTTTTCGATACTTTACACTAGGGATGTTTTTTGTAGATACGTGATAAAAGAATGGTTATGATATCCAATTGTCAAGTAAGGATCAACCACCCTCTGACATTTGTATTATTCCATTTTCTTGTGTCTTTTGTAAATGTCCTTTGTATAGTCATACTCCCAAAGTCAGTCAAGAAATTACTCAGTTAGTAAATTTCTTTCCTGTTCCACTTTTGAATCCATGCATATCTGGTACATGATGCTTCCAAGTTCGGTGAACATGAGTGCAATGGTACAGCTTAACCATCTAATGGTAGTCGTCTGTTGAACAACTCAAGTCAAAAGAGCTCCAAAATTTCAATCGATGAAGGAAATGACACCCTCAATGGGTAATTCGGATTAAAGTGTGTCTGGTGGAATATGAATCTTTGGAGGAAGAAAGTCAGAAGCTTCTATGCAAGCCACATCTAATGAAGAGAAATTTGAAGAAGATGAGATTGGCAATGATCCCCTTTTCCAAGAAGCGTTTGGGCTCATGGCTCATTGCACAAAGTTCTTGGGCTCAAGGCCCACTGCATAAAGTTTTCTGGCTCAAGGCCCTTTAAGAGCATTGATGAGAAAATGAAGAATAACTAGGCAAATCATGAAGCAAATTTCGCTAATGTTCAACCTTGATCCTGCTATGGGAAAAAGTTCTTAAGGGTGTTGTGGAACCAAGAAGCGATCCAACTAAAGCTTTGATATATCAATTTATGTTTACCATTTGTCCATGAGAATCTCTATAGTAGGATATTTATTGCATCATACATCATCTCAGGTATTACATGCACTGTCCTCAAGTTTCACATCTATTGCATTATCATACATCCCTTGCATTAAGCATCAACTCAGACATCATATGCATTTATAACAAAAAAAAACAACAATTGCCTTTAGTGTCCGGGCCCCCGCGCCCATTGCCTTCAGTTTCCGGGTCCCCGCGCTCATTCTCTTTTAGTTTCCGGGTCCCCGCGCCCATTACCTTTAGTTTTCGGGTCCCCGAGCCCATCCTCTTTTAGTTTCTGGGTCCCTGCGCCCATTATCTTTAGTTTTCGAGTCCCCGCGCCCATCCTCTTTTAGTTTCTAGGTCCCTGCGCCCATTACCTTTAGTTTTCGGGTCCCCGCGCCCATCTGCCTCTAGTTCCGGGTCCCTGCGCCCATTGCCTTTTCAATTTCAGGTCCCCGCACCCATTGCCTTTTCAATTCCGGGTCTCCGCACCCATTTGTCTTTTCCTTTCCGGGTCCTCGCACCCATCATTTTAAGTTCCCTGTCAAGTTTCGGCGGATACCTGACTCCGCAAGTTTTTTCTCTTTCCAGCTTTTTAAGTTTTCTGTCAAGCTTCGACGGGCACCCTACCCCGCAAGTTTTTTTAAGTTTTCTGTCAAGCTTCGATGGGCACCCTATCCTGCAAGCTTTTTAAGTTTTCTGTCAAGTTTCGGCGGATACCCGACTCCGCAAGCTTTTTATCTTTCCTGCTTTAAGTTTCTGTCAAGTTTCGGCGGATACCCGACTCCGCAAGCTTTTTATCTATCCTACTTTAAGTTTTTGTCAAACTTCGGCAGATACCCGACTCCGCAAGCTTTTTTATCTTTCCTGCTTTAAGTTTTTGTCAAGCTTCGGTGGATACCCAACTCCGCAAGCTTTTCCCTTTCGCTTTAAGTTTTTGTCAAGTTTCGGCGGATACCCGACTCCGCAAGCTTTTTATATTTCCTGCTTTTGTCAAGCTTCGGCGGATACCCGACTCCGCAAGCTTTTTCCCTTTTGCTTTAAGTTTCTGTCAAGCTTCGGCGGATACCCGACTCCACAAGCATTTTTCCTTTTGCTGCTTTAAGTTTCTGTCAAGTTTCGGCGGTTACCCGACTCCGCAAGCTTTTTATCTTTCCTGCTTTTGTCAAGCTTCGGCGGATACCCGACTCCGCAAGCTTTTTCCCTTTTGCTTTAAGTTTCTGTCAAGCTTCGGCGGATACCCGACTCCGCAAGCATTTTTCCTTTTCCTGCTTTAAGTTTCTGTCAAGCTTCGGCGGATACCTGACTCCGCAAGCTTTTCTTTTCAGGATCTTCATACCCTGTGTTTCTATCTTATTTTGATGACCATTGTGTCTTGCATTGATCTGCAGAGGAAAATTTTCATGTATAAAATTGAATCAATTCCTTTGCTTTCCATTTATTCTAAATGTAAAGTAAAGGGAGGCAGCTGTTGATACTCAATTTTGTCCATAAAATTTTTATTTGTGGATTAATAATTGTGTTAAAAGATGCTTTAGTGCAATATACTAAACATTTTTTTAAAGATTTTATTAACTTATATCTTATTTGAATTATTGGTAAAATAAAAATATATTTATAATAATAATAATAATAATAATAATAATAATAATAATAATAATAATAAAAAAAAAAAAAAAACCTCATCATCTTCCAAACACATACAACCACTACACCTCCATTATCACCCCAATCATCTCGGTCACCTCATAATCTTCTAAACACATACAACCACTCCACCTCCATTATCACCCCAATCATCTCAACCACCTCATCATCTTGCAAACACATACAACCACTCCACCTCCATTATCACCCCAATCATCTCAACCACCTCATTATCTTCCAAACACATACAACCACTTCACTCCATTATCACCTCAATCATCTCAACCACTCCATCATCTTCCAAACATATACAACCACTCCACTCCATTATCACCCCAATCATCTCAACCACCTTATCATCTTTAACTACTCTTTCACAACTACTCCTCTATATAATCTTCACTCATCTTGAATTTCAAGCCCCAGATTCTCATCATTTTTTTCCATCACTATCTTCATACTCAACTCATCATCTTCTCTTTCAAACTCACCACCTTCCATCATCAACACACACACACATTCACTTTATTTCCCCACTCTAAGCTCTCCAACCTCCATTTTCATCTTCCATAACCTTCACCTCTCATCTTCACTTTCCATTAACAACCCCATACCACAAACCACCACAAACCACCACACCTACACCCTCACCATCTTCCTTACCGTACCTTCCACTAGCAACATCACAACCCCAATCATCAACCTCAAACAACCACCATCTTTCATCTTCACCCCCACCACCACATACCACCATCCATAACTAACAACCATTAAACTTCTATCTTCGCCTCCACCACCACATACCACCATCCATAACTAACAACCATTAAACTTCTATCTTCACCTCTACCACCACCATTACCTTATTCCATAATCTTCATAATCACCTTCAATTCACCATAACCACTCTCACTCACTTTCAACTTATCACCATACCACCATCACTACCTTACTCCATAACCTTCATAATCACCTTTAACTCACCATACTCATTTTCAACACCACTATCCACAAACCTTTAACCACCACAACACCGAATAACCATAAAATACCACCTTACACCATCGACATCGTCGAGTCCCGTGCCACCCAGATCTGCTCCGCCAACTACCACTGGTTTTTCTGTTCTTGTGAGCATCTTTTCTTTTGGTAAGTTGGAATTAATTCATTGCTGACAAATTTGATTTTAAAGTTTTAAGTTTCTCTCTTAATTAAAATCAATTAACCCACACTTATTTTTTAAAGAACTACGCGACTTTGAGTTCCTCATTGCACCTGAGGGTACATAGGAGCAGGATTTTCATTCTGTCAAGCCAAAAATTAAATTTTTACAATTTGGTTGTTTCTTTTTTTCTTCTTTTTTTTTAAAAAAATAAAAAATAAAATAAGTAGTTACTAAGTCTTTTCAAAAAGGGAGTAAAATAAATAAATTTGATATTATTAAAATTTGCACAATTGACTTAAGGTGCAGATTCTTGGCTAGCGGTGTAAGGTGCTAATACATTCCCTACCTGTAATCGACTCCCGAACCCAAACCCTTTTTTAAAAAGACCAGTTTTGCCTATTTTAAGGGTTTTTCTAATGTTTTCCCAAATTAAATAAATATTGGTGGCGACTCTATTGATTTTCAAAGTATAAATCTTTTTCGGTCGTCCCGTCGCGATTTCGGTTGCGACATAAACAAGTCGAGTTCAAGTTTTAAAATTAGTTTGTTTAAATAAATAAATCAAGTTTGAGTAGCCTATTTTTTTCATAAGTCAAACCTGAGTTTTAAGTGTTCGACTTGACTTGATTCATTTACACACTTATTAGACATAATTTATTATAAACATTTAAATTATGAAATTATATTAAAAATACACCTATCCTTATAAAAATATTTACATATATTAAATAATAATTTAAATACTTAAACAATATGATAGATTATATCAATATAAGAATTTCTGTATTGAAGCTGTTCGGTTTGTTTACTATGTAAAAAAGAAATTAATATTGTAGCCCACGTGGCCAAGGCCCGTGGGACAAGAGGAATTATGATTTAGACAGTCCAATTTCTTTTTTGGCTGATGATTTTTTACTGTCTATAATATTTTTATCATAAATAGTATATATATTTTTTTTATTTCTCATCTAATACTATTTATCATATTTACTTTTTTTTATCACTTTTTCTCACTTAATCACACATTCTTAAAAAAAATATGTATAGTACCTAGACTCCTAAAAAAAATATAAAAAAATATTTTTTTCATTTTTTACACTACTTTTTCATATTTTTTATTTATTACTAATTATTTCAAAAAGAAAAAAAAAAAAGAAAGAAAAAGTATATAGGGAAGCGTTTCTCTTATTTTATTATTTATAAAAGAAGTGATATAAAAATAATATAAATTAAAAATTAATTTTGTTATTCACACACTAAAATTTACATACTACTTTTACATTAATTACTACATAATACATCTAATCACCATATGCGTTGATCACCACATACATCTATGTGTTAATAGGTTACCATTCTCAATCACTACATAACGCTTATTGATAACTAGTTATTTATACTTTAACTACTGATATAAAAATAATGTACAAAATTTAATGTGTAAATATATTTATACTCTAACAAGAAGTTCATATATATATATATATATATATATTTATTAAATACCTTAGTTCCGAATAAGATTAGTTCAGATAAGGTGTTAACTAGTTTATCTGAAAAAGTTTTTTGTAGGTAAATACAAGGATCTGAGATCAAATTTTATTTTCACCATCTTCTCTCTTAAATGTGTGTGAATTACTTACTAATTAATTGAAATCTGTAAGTTTGCTTGAAGAAAAGAAAAAAAGAAGAGATCATATCATTATGATGCCTAAACGCAATATTATCAAAACTTCTAATGACCAAGCAATGCCATGTGGTCTTTACCGACATGGCCATTTTTTTCGTCATTAAAAGTTGTCAGCCAATGATTATTCTTGTTCTTCTTTGATACATTGAATTTTAATTGCCTTTAAAATCTAGATCCTTTGTCTTGCCTCATTGTAATTACAAAAACAGACATATATATATATATATATATATATATATATATATATATATATATGAGAACATAATCAACATGCTTTAACTTTCCTCCATATTTCTTCCCGGTTTGCAAACAGTTTTCTGATGTTTGGTTTTCATAGTGATTTAGACATCAGAAATTGAAAAATTGATAATTTGACACTCCTCGCATAAAAGGACAAGCCACCAGCAACACGAAGATAAAGTAGAGCCAACCATATACAGAGTCTCTTGTGGTGCCAAAACCTCATGGATAGAGTCAGTTTCAAAGTTCACCCTTCAGGTGTGATGAGTAATGGTAAAATTGATTTCTCTACTCCAAGGATATTACCTGCAGAAGGAAATGATGGAGAACCTGGTAGTCATGTACATCCAAACGTTCCTGGGTGGTTTTCGGAGTATTCCCCATTATGGCCAGGTGGGTTCACATGAATGAAGTTGAGTTTTTTTAATCATCTTTAAGTGGCTTAATGACAAGTATCGCCTTGTATTCCCTGTTTGTGACATAGGACATGTATCTTTCATTCTTTCTGATAGAGATCAAATGCAGGGGTGTTGGAAATTTAGACTTGATGGATTCATTTAATTAATTATTATTTATGCATTAGCATGTTTATGTATTTGTAAGTTTTAAGTATTCATCCTAGAAAAATTCTTACTTAAACATGATGTATTACAGTTAAGTGCATTAAGTCAATTATAACTTAATATTTTTATGGATCTTTGTGTCTCACAATTAATTTTATAGTATTCTATAAAAATATTAAATTCTGATTAACTTAGTATACCCAACTAAGTGCACCCAACTAAGTACACCATGTTTAAATAAAAATTTCTTTCCAATGCATGTACTTGGTGAATAGGTGCATTTAATATTTGAGTTAAGTTCATTGTAAGGGTTGTTAAAAGGTATCATGTGTACTAATAAATAATCTTGTATTTGTGTTTTTCATTTAAGTAAAATCAAGAGTAAACCATAAATATTAAATCAAGTGAGTTTATGTGAGAGTGTTCTTTTTCTACTATATCATTTAAGAGAAACTTAAATTAAATTAAGTTTTTTTCAAAATCACCTTTAAATTTTTTTATTTTCAAACTCAAGTTGATGCATTTGTTGATGTCCTTGAATTCGTAATGTGGCAGAAAAAAAAAAGAAGAAATATTATGTCTGCCCATCAAATTAAAATTATGAAATATTTTGCATGCGCTTAATAGATTTGCTGGGCATCTGACCATGCTTCAAGTTCAAGGGTAATAATATTTTTGTTATTATCTTGTGTAAAATGCATGCATGTCAGGTTAATGTATTGCTCATATTTTAATCTTCCACAAACCCCACACCTTCCTTAAAGAACAATCAAAGAGTAAATATGTATGTTGTCACTTGGACATAACTCAAGAGGTAAGGGTGGATTGCTGCCGATGTCATAGAGCTTACAGGTTCGATTTTCATGTAAACCAAAAAGAGTAAACGTGTCACTCCTTCAGCTGTGATACTTTTTAACAAAAGAATAATTTTAAATTTTCTTATACAATTTTTTAAATAATCCTCTAATTTATTAAATAAGAAAGTATTGGATGATTTTAATATTCTTAAGATATTACATATATTTATTTTTTTATTTAATAATTTTTTTATTAAGTAATAAGAAAATTAATAAAAACAAATAGAAAAACTTTAACAAAAATATTCGTAGTACACTACAGGAGCTGTTTTTTTTATTAACAACTGATAATCTCTGCATGCCGATACTTACTGCGTTTCAACATCGGTTCTTGTTCATGAAATTTCACCCGTGATCAAGATCTAAATCATCTTTCCGTCTTTTTTTTTTAGTATATGTCAATTTAACTTCACCTGCATTGGTTACCACTTTTTTTGTTCTTCGTTAACAACTTATTTCACGAGCATAAAAACTGTGGTAAAATCTTGTGTCATTAAATTAAGCTTTTATGCGTAATTAACCATTTTTTTTTTCTTCATTAACCAACTTTTTTCACGAAGCGTAGAAACAAAGTTGGTTAATGAAAAAAAAAAGTAGTTAATTACGATGTAAGTTTTGTTAATGACACAAAACAAAATTTTACCACGTGGTTTCTATGTTCGTGAAAAAGTTAGTTAACGAAGAACAAAAAAATGGTTAACCAGCGTAGGTGTTTTAATGGACGTATCTTAAAAAAACAAAACAAAAATTTGGTTTGAGCTCGTTTCATAGGAAATTATTTTTATGTAACTGATAACAAATGTTAAAAATAATGTTGATACTGTATGCGGTAAGATGAACATTTTCCTTTTGTTAATCATGCTTGTCCCCTTCTATTGTAGTTTACTAGTTTCATTTGTTTTTGTGCAGTCTTATTGTTAAACCCACGTTCAAAAATGTCAGTAAGAGAAGTTTTGTATTCTGAATAATTGGAGGAATAATGATGATTTTACTTTTTTTAGAAGTGTAAATATTATATATATTTTTGTGATTAAAAGAAAAAAATAATAGAATAAAATAAATATAATAAATAATATTAAATTAATTGTAAAAAAAGAAGCATGTATTATTTGTTATAAAAATATTGTGATGATAAATTTTTAACTACTTCCCCCGGGAAAAGTTTCGATATAGCTAACCAAATTGATTGACGTGTCCTGCAGGACAAGCACACTTTTTGAAAGTAGAAAAGATTTTTTTCCAAGGGAAGTCTGAATACCAAAATATGCTAGTTTTTCAGGTGACGACAACTACAAAACATATTATCTTACTTGGCTTAATATTAAATTATGGAATATAAGCTGTTTCTGTGATTGGTGCTTCTTATTGAACGTGGAATTTAATTCAATTACAGTCATCGACATATGGTAAAGTTTTCGTCCTGGATGGAGCACTCCAACTCACTGAGAAGGATGAATGTTCTTACCAAGAAATGATGACTCACATTCCTCTTTGCTCTATCCCAAACCCAAAAAAGGTTTTTATGTCTTACATATTGTAGGAAAGATTAAAATCCAAATCATTTCAATATTGCAGAATGCTATAAGTGTGTCAAAACAAGATTTGCTGAAATCTGAACATTATTATTATTATTATTTTGTTTTTTTCTATCCTCTCATCTTTTAGGTGCTGCTTATTGGTGGTGGAGATGGCGGCATCCTTAGGGAAATTTCCCGCCACTCGTCTGTTGAACAAATGGACATATGTGAAATAGACACGATGCTGATTGATGTGAGCAAAATGTTTGACCTCTTTTCTATATTAGCAAAAGAGTCAAACTTTGGCTTTATGTACACGTACATTAAAATTACAGTGTCTTTCAAGCATTTTTATTGGATTAAAAAAAGAATTATACAGAACCAACTAAACTCCAATTAAGCAACAGGTCATGACTGATGATATAGTATACGAATTTTCTGTTTCTAGGTTTATAAAGAATTTTTCCCACATGTGGCTGTTGGATACCAGGATTCTCGAGTCAAGCTTCATGTTATAGATGGTACATTCAAAATATATTGTTATTGTTATTATTGCTGTTGTTGTGATCGGTTTTCTTCTTGAAACTAGCAGGAACTCTTTTTCTGAATTCTGTTCCAAGAGGCACCTATGATGCAATAATAGTGGATGCCTTCGACCCAATAAGTATCTCTCTTCTATTCTATTTATAGCCTTTGAATTTTGAAACAACATCTTATCTTGTTCAGTGATAGTTAGTGTCATATATATATGGTCCAGGGCCTGATCATGAGCTTTTTGAATCTCAATTCTTTGAACTGGTTTCAAAAGCTCTCCGTCCAGGAGGAGTCCTGTGTATCCAAGCAGAGAGCATTTGGTTTCAGTCTCTAGTTATTGGAGAACTTCTCACCAAATGCCGCCAAACTTTCAAAGGCTCCATTGATTATGCATGGATAACTGTCCCCGCATATCCAAGGCAAGCATTCTTCTATCCTTCTACACGAAGTGAACATGGAACTACCAAAACGACATAAATTAACATAAGCTCACCTAACCATTTTTCTTTGGTTAATTTGCTTTCACCATTCATTAGTATTCTATTAATTGCCAAAGGATTATAACCTAACCAACCAGTTCTTTTCTTTTAGTGGGGTCATCGGTTTCTTGCTTTGTTCCACCGAAGGTCCACACGTGGACTTCAGAATTCCAATTAACCCGATCGATCCAGGAAATTATGGCATATCAAAGCAACCCTTGAAGTTTTACAACTCAGAGGTAAGCACATACACCATCTGAATTTGACACCATTTGTTCTGTTTCTTTAAACCTTTTCCATGTTGGATGTCCGTTTCAGGTTCATTCAGCCGCATTTTGCTTGCCATCATTTGCAAAAAGGTTCACTAACACCAAAGCTAAGAGCATTGAAAATGGGTTTTGATGTTATAAGGGTGGAGACACGATCGTATAGTTGCAAGCATGAGCAATACTAATACCGACAACACCGCAGGCTTCCATTCATGCCCATTCCAACAATTATCTTTGCGAAGTAAGATACCATCATTGTGTCTGGATTTTTGATAAAATTGTACTTTGCTATACTGAAAACGGTCTAGTGTGTTATGCCTCTAAAAAAAAAAAAAACTTCACAAAGTGTCATAATTAAACAATCAGAGCGGATCAATATTTGATAATATCATCTATTCCCTACATGTTCTTTGTACAAATCGTTACATTTTTGTGCAATTGTACTAATGGAGTAGGGTAAAAATGAGAAATTCTTATTTAAACTTATCGTACTTAATTGGATGTATTAAGTTAATCAAAACTTAATATTTTTATAAATTTTTATATTATATAATTAATTTTATAAAAATATATAAAAATATTAAATCTTAATTGATATAATACATCTAACTGTGATACTCTAAATTTAAGTTAGAATTTATCAGATAAACTAGATGGTATTAGAAAGACAATAAAGCAATGTAAGAGAGGTATACTGTAGCAAAGCCTAACATAATTGCGCCTAAACTAACAAGATATTGCTGCTGATTCTCCATCAATTGGAGTTCTTTATTTTTTTTTTTTCGGTACAATCTATTGGAATTCGTTAATCGTGCCTTTTGGATGACCAAATAATGAACTGCAATCTTGTATAAATATTTATGTACCTTGATACCTTAATCAATTTGAAAGTAACTCTAATTTTTCTACTATTTTTTTAAATCACTTTTTATATTATTTTCTATATTATTAATCATACATATTTTTTTATTATTTTTTCTCACTTAATTATAATTTTTTTAAAAATATAAATAATAATACACTCTTACAAAGAGATGTAAACTAACATTTTTCATTTGAAAGTTTGGTCTTTTACCATTGTCCTAATCCGAACCCATGAAGCCCTGTGTGGTTGGATATGTCCCATGCTTTTATATAAATTGCAATATGCAACATGCAGTAGAATTGCAGCTACAATATTTTTAGAGTCCTCCATAATCGCAATGCGGGCCGTACTTTTTTACAATTATCCCTAATTATTTATAATTGCATTGGATTGGCAACTATAAACTTAATAAAAAAATTATAATCATACATTATTTTTTTAATATATTATTTTTTATATTATTTTTTAATAATTATGATTAAGTGAAAAAAAATAAAAAAATAAATATAATTAATAATATAAAAAATAATATGAAAAAATCAGAGTTGAAACTCAACTATACTAAAGGGAGTCAAAAGTATAAACTCATCATGGCCACTTTGTCTCCATGAAAGTCGGCAATTTGGAAGCACACTTGAACGCTAACGGCCTTGCATGACCCTGAAAGATTTCCCACTCTGTATCACAATAAATTATATATATGTATATAATTTTTGGTTTGGTTATGTGACATGATCTCAGCGGTTGAAAGTTGAAATTATAGAACACTCGATGATTGACAACATGGAATCAAATCCCCGAATCAGTGTTCGAGATTGACCACATCTAAATGACTCTTGCATGCTACATGACACAAGTTTGCAGAGGGATAAAACACGAAAATGTTGCTCAACTTTGAATTATAAATAGGAGAAATTCTAATATACACCTTATAAAGGAGAGTGTTGTTGGGTAGCAGAGTTATAGAAAATAGTATCACACAACTAAAATAGAGTTGAGAAAAGAGGAACTGACACACAATATTTATCGTGGAAAACTCCTTTAAAGATGAGGAAAAAACCACGGACAAGAGTAGAAAAAGTTTTTACTATGAGGAAGAAATTACAACTTCTCTTGTAATTACAAGGAAGCTACATAGAAGGAGAGTATTTTTGGGATGATTAAAACTAATGGAGGAGGTCCTTATTTATAGGAAAACCTCCTCCACAAATACTAACAACCCACCAATATGGGACTTCTAGTTCAACAATTCTCCCACTTGAAGATTTGACTGAGTCAATCATATCTTCACACCACTATTTCTACCTTGTCATTCCATGTTGCTTACGTTTCTGATAGGCCATAGGAGGATCGACACCAAATAAACTTGTCAGTGCTAATTGGCTTTGTCATAACATCTGCTAGGTTGTCTTTGGTGTGAATCTTCTGCATATCCACATTCCCTTCTTCTACTACTTCTCAAACAAAGTGATACTGGATACCTATGTGTTTTGTCCTTGAATGAAAAGCTGGATTTCTTGCAATATGCAAGGCACTCTGACTGTCACAATACACAGTAATTATTTGCTGCTTGTGCCCGAGTTCTTCCATTAACCTTTTAATCCAAATAGCTTCCTTGCAAGCTTGGGTAGCTGCCATATATTCAGCTTCTGTAGTAGACAGAGCTACAAAATCTGTAACTTGGATAAACCGACCGCTCCTCCTGTAAGTGCGAACACATAACCAGTAGTAGATTTTCTTTTATCAAGATCACCTGCAAAATCTGAATCAACATATCCCTTGACAACAAACTCTGATCCTCCAAAACATAATGCAGCACTTGAGGTCCCTTTAATGTATCTTAGGATCCTCTTAACAGTATTCCAATGCTCTTTACCAGGATCTGCCATAAAACGACTGACCGCTCCCACTGCTTGTGCAATGTCTGGTCTTGTACATATCATAGCATACATAAGGCTTCCCACTGCTGATGCATACGGTACTCGAGACATTTCTATCCTCTCTGCTTCACTGCTAGGACTCATACTTGAGGATAATTTGTAATTGACAGGAAGTGGGGTAGAGACTGGCTTACAATCTTGCATATTGAAGCGCCGCAAGATTTTCTTTAAATAGTTCTTTTGAGAAAGCCAAATCTTCCTATTTTTTCTGTCTCGGTGAATTTGCATCCTTAAAATCTTATTTGTTGGTCCCAAGTCCTTCATATCAAACTCCCTAGCCAACTGTGCCTTCAATTCTTGGACTCAAACTTTGTTGGGGCCTACCACCAACATGTCATCCACGTACAACAACAAGATGATAAAATCATCATCACCAAACCTCTTGTAATATGTACAATGGTCTGAACTCAGTCTGTTGTATTTAAGGCTAATAATGAAGGAATCAAATCTCTTGTACCAACACCTTGGCGCCTGCTTTAGACCGTACAGAGATTTGGTTAACCTGCAAACCAAGTTTTCTTTTCCTTGTTCTTTAAAACCTTCTGGTTGGAGCATATATATCTCCTCTTCAAGTTCTCCATGAAGAAAAGCAGTTTTCACATCTAATTGTTCAAGATGTAAATCAAATGCAAAGACACATAGCCAGGACTACTCGATAGTGGTAAGTCTGACAACCGGAGAGAATATCTCATTGAAATCAATTCCTTCTTTCTGAGCATACCCTTTGACCACCAGTCTTGCACGATATCGTTCCACTTGATCGTTGCCATCTCTTTTGATCTTATAGACCCATTTGTTACCAATGGCTTTCCGTCCCTTTGGAAGTTCAACAAGTTCCCATGTCTTGTTTCTATGTAGGGCTTCCATTTCTTCTTGCATTGCCGCTATCCATAGAGAAGCTTCTGAGCTACTCACAGCCTCCTGAAAGGTTGACGGCTCTCCTTCTTCTGTTAGAAGACAATATGCATCATGGCTTGCCATAACATAGTCTGAGTGCCATGAAGGTACTCGTATCTGACGAGTTGATCGCTGAACTTTTGTATCATTGGCCTCATATGGTTCTTGTTTTTCGTGCTCTGGTTCTTGTTCTGCTTCAAAGGAATCTTCTTCTCCAACTTTTCTATCTATCTGTACCGTAGTAGTCTCTTTCAAAGTGCTGTCATCTTCTTGTTCTCTTTGCAGTTCATTTTCTGCAAATATCACATCTCTGCTGACAATAACCTTGTGGGCAGTGGGATCCCACAGGCGATACCCCTTAACACCGTCAGCATAACCCAAGAATATGCATTTCCTGGATTTTGGATCCAGCTTCGTTCTTTCTTGGGAATTGTACATCACATATGCAAGACATCCGAACACATGAAGATAAGAATAATCTGCTGGTTTTCCATTCCACATCTCCATTGGTGTCTTTAAACCAATTGCAGTTGATGGCGACCGATTTATCACGTAATGAGCGCTTTAATCGCATTCGCCTAAAAAGACTTGGCTAGACCTCGAGTTCGCAACATAGCTCTTATTCTTTCTAGGAGAGTTCTATTCATCCGCTCTGCTACACCATTTTGCTGAGGTGTGTATGCAACAAGAACCGCCTTTTAATACTCTCTTGCTTGCAAAATGTGAGAAAATTACCATCTGTATATTCTCCTCCATTGTCTGTCCTCAAGCACTTGATCCTCTTTCCGGATTCAAGTTCTACTCTTGCTTTAAAGTCTTTGAAGATTGGAAGCACATCGACTTCTTCTTGATTGGGTACACCCATAATCTCCTAGAGAAATCATCAATGAATGATACAAAGTATTTTGCTCCTCCTAGAGACATTTCTGGTGACTCCCACACATCAGAATGAATCAAGTCTAGTATGCGCTTGCTTCTAGCAGTTGATCTATCAAACTTTAATCTATCTTTGCTTGCTTGTAACACAGTGCTCACAAAGAGGTAAGTTTACCGATTTGAGCCCGGGAAGGAGTTCACGTTCCGTGAGAATCTTCAAACCACGTTCCGACATATGGCCTAATTTGCGATGCCACATTATCGTTGATTCTTCTTGGCCTGCTAATGCAACTGATGCATCTGTCTTTTGTAGTGTATCTCCCACAAGCATGTATAGATTTGCCACAATTTTTTCTGCTTTCATCACCACTAGAGCACCTTTAACAACCTTCAAGATCCCACCTTCAATATGAGTCTTGCACCCGAGGTCATCCAATTGCCCAATAGACAATAAATTCTTCTTTAAACCTTTCATATGTCGTACCCCTTGAATTGTGCGAACAGTACCATCGTGTAATTTTATTTTGACAGTACCAACTCCAGCAATCTCCAAGGCATGATCATTTCCCATAAATACAGATCCTTCTGAGATAGGTTCATAAGTACTAAACCAATCTCGTTGTGAAGTCACGTGCCATGTTGCTCCTGAATCCATAATCCATACATCATTGAGATGTTTTCCGCCTTTGGAACCAATTGCTACTTCGCTGTAAAGGATTTCTCCATCATCAGAGGTACTCGCAACATATCCTTGAGATGTTGTTGCTTTAGGAGCTTTATCTGTATTTTTCTTGTTGTGCCAACAATCTTTCTTCAAGTGTCCTCTCATGCCACAAAGGTAGCATTTGAAGTTCTTCCTTCTTCGTGATTTTGATCTACTCTGATTTCGGCTCCCACTAGAGCCACGTTCCGTTAATCTTCCTCTCATCATCGACAAAGCCTCTGCATGCTGTGAGCTTTCCAATCTATCTTCCTTGTTCTTCCGCCCTGGATTCTTCTTCAAGAATAGCAAAGAAGAACGTTATCAAATCGAAGATTATCAAGAACATTATTATTTGTTATGTTGATGATGAGTTGATCATAAGGGTCGGGTAGACTTTGAAGTAGAAGCTCGCACGTTCATTTTCCACCATGTTGTATTCTCGATCTTTGTAAGTCGAGAAAATAACTTGTTCGGATTGTTGATGTGATCTGCACTTGTCATGGATTCACTCATTCAAGTGTATAAAGCTTCCTTTTAAGAATATTCGATTGTGAAGTGACTTGACCTCGTACAATTTGGTGAGAGCATCCCAAATCTCCTTCGCCGTCCTTTTTCTCGCAACACTTGACAAACTGAATCTGTCAAAGCTAGATGCAGTTGCCAACAAAGATTGTCATCCATCTCCTTCCACTTGTCATCGGGTATCCCAATGGGTCCGCCTTCAATTCTTTTCGCTAAGCAATTGTCCTTCCTCAAGATTGCCTTTATCTTTTTCCATAAGGAGAAATTACTCCCATTGAACCTCTCAATCTCATATTTTGTCGCCATAGTTTTACACCAAATAATTTTCAATCGAACAGAAGCTTGCACTATTTCACCGTGAATAGTACCGTATACGTGAACGATGTTATTGTACGTATTACCATATACTAGAACAAATCCAAGATGCGTTAACAATACTGTAAAAGTATACAACTATACGTATGAATAGTAATCGTGAATAGTATCCGCAGCGTGAATAGTGCCGTATTCTGGAATAGTGACTGTAGACTGTGAACAGTGTATCAAGCAAGTTCCCAGGAAAGAGAGGTGAGTCACTAATGGACACGCTTAAATACCAAGTCTTTGAACTTTTCTAGACATACACTCTCACACTACCACACTTTAATTCCAAGAACAAGAATAATTCTTTTCTGATGTGGAAGATCAGTCAATACTGTAACCACAGAGCATACTAAGAATTTTCTTCTGACCTTGCACCGTAGTAATCGAGATCTCGATACCACTTGTTGGGTACCGAGTTATAGAAAACAAGATCACGCAACTAAAATAGAGTTGAGAAAAAGAGGAACCGATGATATTTAACGTGGAAAACCCCTTTAATGATGAGGAAAACCACTGACAAGAGTAGAAAAAGTTTTTACTATGAGGAAGAAATTACAACTTCTCTTGTAATTACAAGGAAGCTACATAGAAGGAGAGTATTTTTGGGATGATTAAAACTAATGGAGGAGGTCCTTATTTATAGGAAAACCTCCTCCACAAATACTAACAACCCACCAATGTGGGACTTCTAGTTCAACAAGTGTATCGTGTTCTTTGAAGATCGCATTCATTAATTGTATTAAAAAATACATTAAATATTATGAAAAATGATCTGTAACCTACTGATCTCACCGGACGTTGTCCACCATCGCATGTCGCCGTCCACCATTGTCGGCTCGCCAGCCACCCTCCACAGTTGCCGTTGATCACCATCTTTTTTTTTTTAGGTTATATTGTTCATTTTTTTTAAGTTGTATAAATGTGTATTTAATATCAGTTAAAATTGTACAAATCTTAATATTTTTTCATAAATAATTGTGCATACTGAAAACTGTACAGATTTTATTGTGCAAATATTTTCATTTAAAATCTGTAGAGTTTTTAATATGTACAATTATTTATAAAAAATAAAGACTAATACAATTTTAAATGATATTATTTTAATTGATATTATTTACATAATTATATAACTTAAAAAAATAAATAATATAACATAAAAAAAGTGATGACTGATAGACGATGGTTGGCAAAGTGAATGGTTGTCGATCGATAACAGTAATAGTAGTGATGATAAAAAATAAAATAAAATAAAAAAATATAAAACAAAATAAAAATTTATCATTACAAGTAAAATAAAAGATTTATCATACACCTAAAAATAAAAAAATGTATAATAACACAGGCCTTATAAATAGTGGTAGGAACTAGTAGCCAGTTTGATCATCAACATTTCTCCTTAAATCACGTCATCTTTGTGGTGATCGCCTGTAGCATATATAACAGTTATTTCCTGATTTACCCTTACACTAAAGACTATCATTTTCTTCTTTTTGGTTTGCCACAAATGAAATGTCAGTTTCTAAGACATCCTTTTTCTTAAAATTATATAATAATTATTGTGGGTTAGGATTAACTGTAGTTTTTTTGTTTCATTAAAAACATGTTAATATAGGATTTATATGAGAATGCATTTGAACCCGATCTACTCGTTATGAGTTTGGACATTTGTAACATTGATTAGTGTGGTTATCAAATTACACTTTAATCCTTAGGCCCATATGGGAGGACTATAGGGTTAACTTATTTGGTTAGGTCTCATATGCATTAACATGAATATTTTAAGTTGCTTCACAACTTGTTTTATTGAGAGTTTTAATTCAAGGAGTGTGAACTACATAGAAATTCCTAGTCTTTCACAGGCCTGAAAGGTCATTGGATCAACACAACAATTCTTAATAATCAATAATCATGTATTCAACAAATAATTCTTATCCATATTCTAATTTCGTGTAATCATTCTATAATTTTTTCTTACACCTTTTACATTCATGCTATTATAATTAATTTTTGTATTTGTGATAACTCTAACAATTGGAGTTATTTAAACCTATTTTGTGTATATTTATCTTGCTAAGTCTTATTTCTTATATTTTTGCATGATTTTGAACATAGTTGTACGCAATATTTTAAAAATTGGCTGAACTGTTAAACCTAAAAGATTGGATGTTCATAATTCAACTAGTTTAACCGATTAAACTGATGGTTGAACTAGATAAGATTATATATTTTTAAGATAAATTATATATATGTTATTTCTTTATAAAATATATTTTGAAAATAATGATATAAAATTTTATAATAACTAAATAATAATAATAATATAAACACTACACATATAATTAAAAAAGCACTACTCTACACACACACATATAGCATAAATTAACGTATTAAAAATATAAGGTACAATCGTAGTTATAATTAAAATGCATTTTACATTAGTAAGTGGGTAAAATCTAAAATGTTTTACAACTTTCTTAAAAGTTGGCTTGTTGTCACAATATAGGAGAATCATAATGGTAAGTGAGTGGGATTGGAAAAGACTATTCTTTTAAAGAGGAAGATAAACATATACAAAGGGATACTTTGTTTTTGCATCAAAATGTTTCTCTCTTTCTTCTTCTCTGGCTTTTTTCTCAACACCTTGCACTAGCTACACAGACCCACGCCTACACCTCGTCGGAGATGGAGAACCAGTCGCCAGAACTGCTTTTGCATCTTGCACTTGCTGCATTTTGTACCTGAACCATGAAGGGCAGAGAGTTGCTAGTAACTAAGACTGCAGGACACTGGAAAGGAACCTAACATTTTGGATTTTCTTTGCTCAACAAGATAACTAGCCAATTTTATTGAATCCGGTTGGTCGATTTTTACGGGTTTTAACTGGTTCTTTCTAGTTGTACATGATCTAACCACTTCAACGGTTTTTTTTAATATATAATCAAAACCGATGATATCACCTTTCCATGGTCCAACTGGCTCAAAAAAACTGGTTGGACCAATTTTTTAAACATTGATTATACAGACCGAATCAGCCTGCCGATTAGACTGACATACTTGTGAACTAGCCTTTTGGTCAATTCAATCAATGTTGTGGATCGTTTTTCTTACTAACCCCGGTCAAACGCAACTGACCTGCCCAGTTATCTCTGAACTGGTTCATATTAAAATGAAAAGAAACTTGCACAGGGAGGAAGATGAGCATCTTTTTGTTGAAGCACCTGTTTGAGAAAAGAGTTTATAATGTGAACAGAGAGAAAAATGAAGAAAAAGAAAATGAGCTTGCTGATCATTATCTATAACAACTTTGCCTATGTGTAAGCTTTGTTGCAAATTCCTTTACATAGCCGGTCCAAAGCCAGGAAAAAAGAGGAGGGTTGTTTCAGGTAGTCGACACCCAATATAAAATGTTATCGAATCTTTATGACATGGATCAAAGATGTGATTGTGTTAATCCTAGGTCATTACCCCTAAGCAACACGTTATATGACTCGAGCACAATGTCAAATGAGATAGAGCAGCTGCATCGCCGCCTGGGTGTAGTGAAAATTAAGTAAGGGTTCCTACATTTTCGTGAACAGGTAGGGATAAAGCAGCTAGTTCACAAGAGTATGATGCGTTTTGGGATTTAGAATATAGACACACTTACAAGTAAATCAATGAAAATAATGGATACCATGATTAGGAGGAGGATTAATTGTATGTGTCTACAAGAAACTAAGTGGGTTGGAGAGGATTAATTTTATCGTAGAATTCAGGAGTTCGAAGTAAAAGAAGCTTTGAAAAGGATGGATAATAGAAAACAGTACCGCATAATACACCTATCGAGGTATGGAAGTGTCTAGGAGAGAAAGGTATAAGCTGACTCACAAAGTTGTTTAACGAGATAATGAGATATAAGAAAATGTCAAATAAATGGAGGAAAAGCACTTTAATTCCTGTTTATAAAAACAAGAGAGATATACAAAACTGTGCAAATTACAGAAGATTAAGCTTACGAGTCATACCATGAAGTTATGGGAAAAAGTAATTAAATGGAGATTCAGACAAGAGACTAATATTTTAGAGAATCAATTTGGTTTTATGTCTGGGAGGTCAACCATGGAAGCAATCTATCTTTTACGAAGATTAATGGAGAGGTATCAGAGGAAACAAAAAGACCTACACATTATTTTAATTGATCTGGAAAAAGCCTATGATAGGGTATCGAGAGAGGTCTTGTGGAAGGCTCTGGAGAAGAAAGGAGTTCGTATCACTTATATTCGAGCAATCTAAGATATGTATGATGGGGCTAAAACTAGTGTGAGAACACAAGGTAGGGTTACAGAAGATTTTCCTATAACTATAAGACTACACCAAGGGTCAACTTTGAGTCCATATCTTTTTAGCTTGGTCTTGGATGTGCTTACTGTGCATATCCAAGAGCTAGTGTCACAATGCATGCCTTTTGCAGATGATATAGTGTTAGTTGGAGAGTCGAGAGAGGAAACAAATGAGAAGCTAGAGCTATAGAGACGAGCTTTGGAAGAACATGGATTTCGTATAAGCAAGAGTAAGACGGAGTATATGGAATGTTAGTTCAGTAAAAAACATGCTAATACTAGCTTAGCAGTGAAAATTGGGGACCACACCATACCACAAGTCACATGGTTTAGGTATCTTGGATCTATCATACAAAATGACGGAGAGATAGAGGGAGATGTAAATCATAAGATTCAAGCTGGATGGATGAAATGGAGAAGTGCTTCAGGAGTGATTTATGATAAAAAAGTGCCTCTCAAGTTTAAGGGTAAATTTTATCGCACAACTATAAGGCCCGTGATGTTGTATGGTACTGAATGTTGGGCGGTAAAAAGTCAGCAAGAGCATAAGATCAATGTCGCAGAGATGAAGATGTTGCGCTGGATGTGTAGCCATACAAGACAAGATAGGATTTGTTACCAAGTGGCCTCAAAACACAAGAGGGGGTGAATTGAGTTTACAAATACTTTTCGCAAATCTTTCATAAAACCTTTGATTATTAATTTTCGTTGAAGCTATTAATCGATAGAAATGAATGAATGAATAAGATAAAAAGATATTGCACTGAAATGAACTAGACAAGAGAGATAGGAAAACAAACACTAAGCTTTATCCTGGTTCAGCCACCAATCCACTTGTCGCTTACGTCCAGTCTTTAAGCAATCACTCGAGATTTCTACTATATCTTCAAGCTTGAAATCAGGTTCTTGATAACTTTTACAAATTTGAAGCACTCAACACACCTTGGGATACCTCACCCTTGTGCTTAAACCTCTATATTCAAGGGATATCTCACCATCTCTTTACAGATTATACAAGATTTAGATGAAAGAAACTCTCTCTAGAGTAGATAATACAAATTGAAGAACTGTGATATTAAGGATTCACACTTTGAAGCCCAAAACAGAGCATATAATGAAAATAATGAAAAAACTCGTATTTAATACTCAAGGATGTTTTTCAAAATGTTTTTCAACTTGTAATTAATGCTCAAACACTTTTATTTATAGCCCATTACATTTAAGAAACGTTAGAAGTGGTTGAGGGCATTAAATACTCTCAAAAGAGCCATTGGGAAAGTGTTCTGTAATAGACCATAACCCGTTATGGCATAACCATAATCGGTTAGACAAATTGATTGCACTAAAAGAGAATTAAAATATCAAAGAATTGGGTATTTGTTTATCTAGGGAATTAAGCCACAAATCTTGGTTTTAGAACTGATTAAGCAAGAATTCAAGTGTTCATTAGAAGAGTAAAGTGAAATCAGATCTCTAATATTTTCCCAATTGATAGTTTTCTTCTGTTACCAAGTGGCTTCAATATTCAAGAGTGAGGTGAATTGAGTTTATAAAATAAGTTCGCAAATCTTTCGCAAATCTTTCGCAAAACACTTGATTATTGATTTTCATTGAAGTTATTGATTGATAGAGATGAATGGATACAGAAGATTTAATACTTTCACTCACAAAAGAACTAACCAAGCAAGATAGTATTCAATTAAGTAAATATAAATAATATATAAAGGTAAAAGAGTAGGGTTTAAAAGATCAAACACAAGGTTTATCCTGGTTCTGCCACTCCTTGTGACCTACGTTCAGTCCTCAAGTAATCACCTGAGATTTTTCACTAATACTTCAAGCTTGAACAACTGCTTGCTACTTTTACATAATAGAGTACTCACCACACCTTAGGATACCTCACTCTTTGTGCTTGAGCCTCAAATTCAAGATATGCCTCTCCCTTACAAGTTGATTGAGGGATACCTCACACTTATTACAAAGAATCAAAGTGTTTAATAGATAAAACTCTCACAAGAGTATGTGATACAAATTGAAGCCCTAGAATGCTCTTCAAGAATATCTCAAAATGTTGCAAAAATAAAGCATAAGTGTTTCAAGGATTGATTCACATATTAGAATGATTGAAATATGTTTCTTAGTTGTTGGTTAGTCACAAATGATGACCCAACTTAAGTATTTATAGTGATTTTGAAGAATGGAGCCATTGGGTGTATTTATGGGCAGCATTTAATGCCAAGAAAAGAGTCGTTGGGTGTTGTCAGACTTGATGTAATTGATTACAATGTCCATGTAATCGATTACATGGCTCTTAGAATGTGTTCTTGACTTTCTGGGTAGGATGTAATTGATTACAACCTTCATGTAATCGATTACATGGCCTCTGCCAGACTTGTGATTGGCTATTAACCCGTGAAGTACTTTGTTTTGATGATAACAAATATGAAGATGTTATAAGATCAAGTCCAAGACCTTTAAGAATAGTTTTAGAACTTAGACCATTCTGTAAAGGTATCAAAGGTTCATACTAATGCTCTATAAATAACCTTTTCAAATAAATTCAAATAGCACATATGTTTTCAAGGCTTCAAAATGTTTTTTGATTTTCAAAGAAACAAATACAAAGTGCCCAAAAGCTTATAAGATCATTTGGGATCAATTGGCAATGTTTGAAAGCTAGGCTTATTCAAATAATAGCTTTGTTATTCGAATAACTAATGTCAGAGAAGCTAAGGATCTCATTTGGTTAAGCCTTATTCGAATAAGATCCTGCTTTATTCGAATAAAGGTTCAAAATCCATCAGGGCGCGTATGTTCTTATTCAAATAACCAAATGGTTATTCGAATAACATGTTTTCCAGAAACTTGTTCTTAAATGTATTATTCGAATAACAAGTTTGTTATTCGAATAACAAGCTTTTCAGAGAACAGATTTCAAGTGGGTTATTTGAATAACACGTTCCAGACGTAAATTGCTTTCATGCTATTTGAAGCCTTATTCGAATAACAAAGTTATTATTCGAATAAGAGCTCGTTCCAGAAATAGAAATAATAGGTAGTTTTACAGCCATAAATGCTCCTTCAACCACCCCAATGACTCTAAACTTAAATAAGCTATAAAAACAAGTTGTTGGGCATTTATGAATGTTAGAGAATCAATCTAAAAACGTTGGTTGAGCATTAATACGAGTTTTCACAGCCTATTCTTCATATTCTCTATTTTTTAGCTTTAAAAGTGTGAATCTATATACCCATTGATCTTCAACTTATATTATCCACTCTTGAGAGAGTTTCTTATTATTCATACTTTTATAATCTATAAAAGAGAGGGTGAGGTATCCCTCAAATTATAAGGGTGAGGTATCCCTTGAAAGAAAATGCTCAAGCACAAAGGATGAGATATTTCAAGGTGTGTTGAGTGCTGCCACTTGTAAAGGTTATCAAGCACTTGTCGAAGCTTGAAGAATTAGTAGAAAATCTCGGGTGATTACTTGAGGACTGGACATAGGCCACAAGTGGTTTGGTGGTTGTTGGCTCTTTTGCTTACTGCAAGTGCACAGGTCGCACTTGTAGTGTAGCTAGGAGTCGGATATCGTTCCCACGAGGACAAACATTAAATTCAGTACTAAATATAAACCAATAACTCGAGCATTTCTATTCAAGAACATATAAATTGGAAAGATGTGTATTAAACTAATTAGAAGAACTTAAAAACTATCAGATTGAGTTAAGATAATGATTTAGAGAATAGGGCATCCTTTTTCACCTTGTATATCAATTGTTAACAAGTAATCCTTATGAGTAATATAAATGCAATGGCTAGGTTAGCTTAGGAATCTGATTTAGCCAAAAGCCTATGTCTAGGTCAATCAACCCTGGTATCACTTACCTAATCCACTATGTTTTCATGAGAACTAGTGTAAACTCCACTAATGAACGGTCTATTTCCAATAATTACTATGCATGGCCAATAGGTATATTTCTATCATATTAACGAATCAGCTCATCCAAGCTAATTGAACGCAATAGAACATGCATCAATCATACACATGATCTCAAATCCAAATTCCTATGTCTAGGTTCATTAGATTTTAACAAATCAATTGAAAGCTGATCAAACATTCAAAGCATTAAGCACTATATGATTGAACAAAAACCAAATCATGTATATAACTCAAAGGTTTACAAGTTTAATCAATATCCATAGAAGGATCCAAAGAAAAATCCTATAAACGACTTAGCCAGCTATGACAAACGAAAATATATCAAAAGCACTCATATTCATGGAGATGGAGAAGAGAAAGGAGAAAAAAAGGGAAGAGCAAAACTTAAGGGGATAATCCTCCAAGCTTCAATCCTCCACTAAGGTGAAGAGAGGCAGCAAACTTAGTCACTTCTGCTTCCTTCTAGTCTGAAATGCTAAAACCTAGCCGCAGATTTCTAAAATATGACCTCACTCTCTAAAAATTTAATGTAACAATATTTATAGGGCTCAGAAAATAGAGTCACGCCGCGGCATTCAACAACTTACGTCGTGGTGCGTTACATTTTAGTTTGGGATGCCACGGCATGAAAAATGCGTAGGTCTCTAACTTTGATGCAGGGGAGGCACATGTCGCAGCACTCACATGCCACGCCACGGCGTGACAAGCTGATCCTTGTACTTAGCTTTCTCTTGCAATGCTAGTCCAAATCTAAAATAGTTCACTTGGTTGGAACTTTACCTGCCATAGAGAAATTTTCAATTCAATAATCAGTGCAAATGTACTCAATACATCCAAGAATCAGGCACATTTTCTCAGAATCATGATGGAAGACATTGAAATCAAATTATATGAGTATACAACTAAACTCTTCCATCCATGCATTAAAACAAGGACTAAGCAGACAATAAAGCACAGATGCGGGGCCCAAATAACTACAATTTGTGGAGTTATCACACCCCAAACCTAGATTTTTGCTAGTCCTCGAGCAAAACAAAGTACATTCATATCGATCAACTTGCTAACCTGCTTCTCCACTTTGTACATTTTACTTTCACTTAAATTGAACTCATGTAAGATGATTGCATAAAATCTCAAAGAATGTACTTGCCTCACACTTAGTTTCACACATATACAGTCCTACTCATGCTGACAATCACAGTTTCCTTTTAGTCAAGATACAATTTTCCACAATCATGCTTACTAAACTTCTTTTCAATTAGGACTCACCTGGATAAGTTTATGAACATACAAATGAATATGCATCAAGGAATCCATAAGATTGTAATTCAACTCTCTCTCTACTAATGTAACTCACACATGATTGAAGATCAAAAGGTTTTTATCAGCTTATAATGTTAGGCCAATAGTATGGGTTAAAGAACAAAGGGAATGGATTTAACACAAACATTGAAACATATTCACATCTGATTTCAAGACTTGAGCACAAGTGAGATTATTAGGGCATACTAAAAAGAACTTCGAGAGATCATAACTCATAAGAACCATTCAATGCTTCATTTTAACTTTCCTTTTTTTTTTCTTTTGCTTTGCTTGTCTCTTTTCAATTTTTCTTTCTTTCACTTTTACGAAGCAAGGTTTTTCTAACAGTAGATGGTTTAAATAAGTTCTTTTTGAATTTGACTTACATAGCACCCCTGATTAGTGGACTTAATTCAAGAAATCATATGGTATGTACTCAATAAATAATGATGGTAAGATAAGAATGCAATGCTTTCACATGAATTTAGAATGGTTATATGATATGGAATATGTAGGTGATGAAAAACATAAGGCCAAACATACATAAGGCTTCAAAGGAGACCTAAAGATATGATCATGTCAAGGTAAGCTTTTTAAGGCTCAGTCGGTCCAAAGAATACCCTAATCATTTCCTCAATCATGAACAAATTAGGATTTCGCCTCTAGAGAGTTAAAAAACAATATCACAGATAACCGACACTTTCACATGCACAATCCATAAACTTTCTCTAAGCAAGACTTCTTACTTTTTCCAAAGTTCAACAAGCATGCAAGTGGGAAATGTATCAATCCCAAAATGAAATTATATTGCTTTAACATACTTCAAAGATTGTATATAGATTCACAGAAATGTTCAGGTAAAATTACATCTATATCTATCATTGGCAATCATTTCACACTAGTTATTAACATTATGATTCAAATTGTAAAAGGGAACGACAATTGTATCTTGAATGGGATTTTCAAAAAATGATTATCAAGATACAAGTTCCTCTGGATCCTATCAAACATACATAATTACACACATACATAACTACACTAGTATACCAATATATCATATTAAAGATAGGCAATACTAACATATAATCACTATATTAGGATCATGCATAAACATCAAAATAATAAGTCTAAGACACCCCCCAAGCCTGAGGCAAATAGTGTCCACACTGTACATGAGAAACATACAATATACTAATAAAAATGAACTACAATGAAAGGAAAGTGCCCTGAAAGCCTCAAGGGGTAGATCGAGGCCTCCTCAGAGTCGGTAACCTCATCATCTGCGTCCACATCATCTGGCATGGACGAGTCCTCATCATCGGCATAGCGGCGGGCTGTGGGCTAGTGAAAGGGCCCAGGGTCCTGTGGTGGTGGTGGAGGGTCAGCTACTAAAATGGGTGGGAAGTCAGGGATGGGGTAGTCCTCCATAGACAAGTGTAAACGCTCTGCGGTCCAACGCCGAGTCTAGATAAGATAAGCTAGCATGGTCGTGGTCTGTGCAGTCTGGGCCTCCAGGTGTATCACTTGGGCCTTCATATCTGCCCTCCACGCAGCAGCATCTGTTGTAGCTGCCCTAGGCTGTGATGGCCCCTCACTAGGTCCTGCTGGAGCCTGCCTCTGGGTCGTCCTAGGTGGTGGTGGTGGTGGTGCTGGAGCTGCTCATACCCTCTCAAGGAAGTAATCGTTGAGAGGTTGTTTGGCCTTTGTGCACTTCTCATGGTCCTGAGATTGGACCATCTGCCCTCGACACAACTGCTGGATGAGTAAAGCAAAGAATAGACTTCTGCACTCCCTAGTAGCTCTCTGAATCTACTGGTAAATGATATGGCCGACATTTATAACTTTATGCTCGAGAATAGCATAGATCATGATCGCCTGATCTCGAGTCACCTCTGACAGGTTGTTAGATGACAACATACGGGTGTTGATGAAATGATACCACACTGATGCGTGCGGATGTAGTGATTAAAATTAAGATAAAAATCAGTTGTTAGGCCCACCAGAAAATAAAAACCTTACAACTAGTTGTAGTTAGTAAGGGCCGATCCACAGAGAACCAATTCAATTAACACTATTAAACAATTCCCAATTTAGACTCTGATTAACAATAAACAGTAAAAGGGGAGTTTTGGAGTTTTGATGAACAATGAACAGCTTCAAAGATAACAATAAACAAACTAAAATCAACAATATAAGAAAATTGGTTAAGATATTGAATCCACCACTAGATTTATATGATAATGTAAATCCACATATCCTTTTTATTCCAACATGCTCAATTATGTTTTTATGCAATTGTGAGAGTAAATCTCTGTTTTCCTTACGTGTTGGCCAATTTAGCAACCGCTCAAATCAACTCCTAATCACCGATTAGTCATAAAGCAACCGCTCTTACAACTATCCAACAATTGCATTAAGATTTAGAAAACCAATTACACTAAGGTCTAATCACACACCGGGATTAAATTACTTAGAACATATATTTCTCTAGATCTAATACCGCAACCGCGCATAATAAACCCAGATCTACCACTTTTATAAGCGGCAAATAGCACAAAGATAATTATACCCACATGAACATCATACATCCCACTAGATCTACTACCGCAACCGCGCATAATAAACCTAGATCTACTACTTTGAAAGTAGGAACAAGTACAAAAACCTTCATACCAACAATAGATTCAGAAATATATGAATAAAAACATAAGCGTGTTGAAATAATCAAATATGCAAAGTTTACAACATTAATACTAGCGGTTTCATCACCCCCTTAACCAAGGGAGGTTTAGTTACACATAGCTAGAAAGAAATCACAAGAAAAACCGAGAGAAAATGAAGGAGAGTTCCCCCTCCCTATGATAACCAATGGTGCCCTTTTATAGAAGTCTAGGGTAACAAAATGACAAAGGTGAGTGGATGGATGAGTGGGTTAGTGGAGTGGGGTGGTTGAGTGGATTGGTTGAGTGGGTGAGTGGTTAAGTGGGTTGGTTTAAGTGGAGTGGATTAAATATTGGTTGAGTGGGTTAGTTGAGTGGATGGGTGGTTGAGTGGGTGAGTGGATGATTGGTTGATTTAGTTGAGTGGGTTGGTTTAGTGGGTGAGTGGTTGAGTGGTTGATTTAGTTGAGTGGGTTGGTTTAGTGGGTGAGTGGTTGAGTGGTTGAGTGGATGAGTGGAGTGGATTAAATATTGGTTGAGCGGGTTAGTTGAGTGGATGAGTGGTTGAGTGGTTGAGTGGGTGAGTGGATGGATGAGTGGATGGATTAGTGGATGGGTGGGTGGAGTGGTTAAGTGGTTGGATTAGTGTATGAGTGGATGAGAGGGTGAGTTAGTGGATGAGTGGATGATTGGATGGATGGATTAGTGGATAGATGAAAATTTCGTGTCTGACTTGGAAGCCAAAAACGACCCACTATACTTCAGATTCACGAAAAGTGTTCTGCATAAAAGTTGTAGATCCTTGTCTTGGCTATAAAATGGATAGCTGGTTCGTCAAATTTGGCTTCCTTAAGCCCAAGATATGTCCCAAATACCGTAGGTTGCTCAAACCCAACTTCAGCACCTCTGTTCCGACTTGCAAGCTCAAAATGACCTACTAGACTTCTTTTTCTCAAAATGTGTTCTTCATGAAAGTTGTTTATTTGGATCTTGACTATCCACTATCCAAATTTCAGCCCATCTCCATTATTATAGCTTGAGATATGATTTTATGAGTGCACACTGTTCGGATTCTAGTGACAGAACCCGTATTCTGACTTCCATGTAAACTTAGGTCCCTTAGACATCTGTTTAAGACTTCGAGCTCTTCATCAAAGTTGTAGAGCTTCCTCTTAGCTTTCCTACAAGATAAAATTCATAATTGTAGATATCAGGAACTCAAGTTATGACCAAAATACAGAAACAGTGTAAAATCTCAATAATGCTGAAAATATTCAATTAGGACCAATTTGAGCTCAAACTCACAAAATCATGTCAAACTCAATCAATTAAGAATATGGAGAGTGTAAATGACTAAATATAAGGGTTTCTTAATGAATAAAATATGTGTTTATCAAATTCCCCCACACTTAGCTTTTTGCACTCCTGGGCAAAACTCAAGACCAAAACAAGGACATAAGAGATTAACAAAATTTTAAATTCCAACCACATTCAAGAGTCCAAAATTTTACAATCAAGAAGAACAACCAAAGGTTCAAGGGATCAAAACATTCATGAGTTAACAATTCTCCACATCTCAAACCAACAAGTAAGGTATCTTCTACATGAATCGAGAATGATAGATCTTCACAAGATTCCCTCTCAATCTCTCAAGTGTTTAAAAGGTAGGTATTTCATTCAATTCAACCCATGAAAATTACACTACCATAAGCTTGCTTATCTTCTACTTCTCCACTACTCAAAACACATGCATACACAAATCATGAGGACTTTATTCAAGGTTGTAGTGAGGTTAAGGTAACAGAAGAGGATAAAATGGATATGAGAGGATAAATACCAAAGAGAATAAAAGTAAATGAGAGCTGAGTTCAAATAACAAGCATAAAAGTTCATCCCAACTCTAATGTATATCCCTTTACATATTCATTTCCCAATCCTTTTCTTTTTTTTTCTTTTTTTTTAGGCACTCTTTCCTTTTTCAACAACTATTTTGTATACACACCCCCACACTTGTTCAAAAACTCATCCATTAACAAAGCTAATGTTCTTTTATTCCCTAAGGTAAAATAAGAACACGATTTTTCATTTAAGGTACATAATGAGCTAGAAACAAGGAATGGTCAAATAAGCTCAAAGGGGTTAAGCAAAGGAAAATATACAAGGTTGGCAGGAATCAGAGAATTTCCAAGAAGTCAAAAGAGTGCTTGATATCAAATTGAAAACAAGGTTGGCTATTTGGTTAAACTAGTTAATTAAGAAAGAGGGCCTCAATCATGTTCATGCATGCAAGTGAAATGTAGCCTTAAAAAGAATCAAAGCAAGTTCTAGAGTGGTCATTAACATGAGTGAAAATCACACAAGAAAGAAGAGAATGACATAAATGTTGAATCCATCCATTAGGCTCAAAATCTCACAAGGTATGCATCCATCAAACTCAATTCATCAATTTAATCATCCATCACCAAGCATATCAGTTCAAGAAGGGAGAAAAGTTATTCAATCATGCAATGAACCCCTTTTTTTTTCTTTTTTTTTTGAATTTTTTTTTTACAAAAAGAACATGCTGAAATCTCTCCCCCACGCTTAATATAACATTGCCTTCAATGTGAAAGAGAGATATAGAAAAGAGCAACACAACCTGATAAGAAGTGAATCAACGCCAAGCAGTAAAAGAAACACACCGTCGCACTGCGCATCGACCACGAAAAGAAATCAAACAATAAAACTTTAGTACTAATTAGTTACTACCTAAAACAATTCCTTACTCGCCACCAATTAAGATGCGTCTCAAGAGTAAAATTACTCCTTACTCGCCATCACTAATTGATTTAATAAGTACATGACAATCATATCATACTTTCCAAACAACACAACAAATTTTTTTATTTTTTTTATTTTTTATTTATATATATATATATATATATTTTTTTGGGTCAACTATCCTTCCCCCCAACTAAATCACAACATTGTCCTCAATGTTAAAATATAGATGAGTAAAGGACGAGAAGATATTACTGTTGGAGAAAGTCGACACAAATTTAAACGAAACAAGGTACAATTAAATCAAACCCATTAAAGATGAAGTCACAGATCTCGGCTTTTGTTTCTTCTTACTTCCTTCGCCATTTGCTTCTGTTGACCAATCTATCCGAGCTAATACCAGATCAGTACATACTCAAAAGCTTCTAATTTATCAATGAGCTCATCAATAGTGGAGGCAGAGATAAGAAGTTGTCTTCTTTGAAGGAGTGATAAATTTACGTTCCTGACTTTGTCAAGAAAAGATAACAAAAGATTAAAGAAATTATTAACATTCAACAAACCAATGGGTCTATGGTGGATGTTTAGTTCTACCAAGAGACAATTTGAAAAATTTCTTCTAAAGTACCAAAACCACCTGGTAAGACAATAAATGCATCAGAATTGTCAACCATTGTTTTCATTCGTCCATGCATAGATGTTACCTAAATTTCTTCTCCAACTGGCTTTCCAGTGATGTTATTTTCAACCAAAGGTTTAGAAATAACACCTAAAACCTGTCTGCCTCCTATAAAAGCAGCAAGTGATACAACCCCCATTAACCCACGACAACCTCCCCCATATACAAGATGAATATTCCTCGCACCAAGTGATCGACCAAGAGTGCTAGCTGCGTTTACAAACTCTAATCCCTTCCCATAACTCGACCCACAAAAAACACAGACATTTTTGAGGTTACGAATAGAAGGCCCCATTCTATACTCTTCCTCCCTTTGAGTGTTTCTGAGTTGAAGGAAAATGGAGAAAATGGAGTGTTTAAGTAGGAAAAAGAATGGAAAGGGGAATAATTGCACCTATGAGGGTAGGTTGGCTGTTGTCAGAAAAGGTTGAAATTAAGAAACACAGAATCTTTTCTCTTTTTTTTTTACTTTTTTATTTTTTTATTTTTTTTTTGTTTGACTTCAAGAAAACCATCAAGGTAAAGAAGTCTAGAAACCCCTGAAGGACCCTGCTCAAAGGATCGTCTACGTACAAAAATCAAAATACAACAAAATGATACAAAGATAAAAGAAATAGAAAATGATGACATACTGTATGTAAGTGTCCATGGCGTATCTTTATCTTTCGCGTCATGAGTGCAAAAGAGACATCACGTCTCTCTTTTTTTTTTTTTAAAATTGTTAGAAAAACTTGATGAAAGATGAGTGTATACTTACTTAAGATTGGGATGGAGGTAGTCTGCTCTTTTGGCTTTGTGCCAAAGCATTGTTGACCAGTATTCGACCCATTCAAGACCAGCGCAACATAGGGCTCCCAAAAGGGACAAGTGGCCATAATACGACCGTTGCCTCACATGTGGGATACAATCTACCTTCTTTGTTTTTCAATTAAGAAGGCTGGATCAGGATGTATGCATTTCCCCATTCACGGTGTGTGTTACCAAAGCCAACCCTAAGACGTATACATAATTTTTTTTGTTTTTTTTTTTTGTTTTGTTTTTGTTTTTTTTTTTTGTTTTTTTTGTTTTTTTTTTTTTTTTAGAGATGACATGAAGAAGAAGAAGAAGATGATATGTACAGATTGTTTGTGGATGTGGCTCACATCCGCCTCGGTTTAACGTCCGAACGCTAAACGTCTTCTATGAGTCGAGGATAAGCTTCCCATCCAATTTTCTTAAAAATTGGCAAACAGGGTCTTTTAGAGTCAGATTCCCAAGACTGTAGCGTTTTTCTTCATCCTTGAAGAGATTCCACAATTTAAGAATTTCACGATGCACCAATCCACAAGAATGCGTCTCAAGAGTCGATAAGATATCATCTAATGACTCCTTACTCAGTCCATTCTTAATGAAGAAAATTTTATCTTCTCTATTTGCGGAAACCATCCCCAAAGTATGACATCGCTTGTTACAGTTCCATCGTCCACATTTGTGACAGACTTGTAACCTTTTTGCTCTTCTCCTTTTAGAATATGAACTTCTTCCAAGACCAGGGTATATATGAGTCAAATGAAATTGAGGACTCACCGCTAATCGAACCTTTGCTTCAATTATCCACAGACATCTTCTCGGCATACCTTTTGTGCATTAACGGTCTCAATCTTTCACATCGAACTTTGTAGATTTTTCTCGAGCATTTTGAGGAAGAGAAGGAAAATGTTTTCTCGGGTTTGAAAGAATGACATCCATTTTGAAGGAGAAGAAGGATTCAGTTATTTTGGGAAAGTGAAAAATAAACCGACTTGAGAGTCACGGAGTACCGTATCCGCCACTTAACCGGCAACACAAAAAAAAAAACTTAAGAACTTGGTTTTCCAGGAATGGTTGAGTCTTTGTCCATTAACTTTAAGCGCATTACCATTCCTAGGATCCTCAATATCTACGGCCCCAGAGGATACACGTGTTTGACAGCAAAAGAACCGCGCCACCTAGATCTCAATTTTTCAAGGAGTAGGTGCAGATGATAATCTCAAAGCAGAACCTTTTTGACCAATTTCCGTAACTTTTGCAAAAGGTGTAACAGACCTTGAATAAAGTAGGCCAATAAAATCCATACTGCAAGATTTTCGCAGTTGTTGTCGCTGAAGAAAAGTGACCTTCACATGCTTCCGAGTGACAAAATTTAATGGCACTACCTACCTTATTGTCTGGCACACAACTGTTTTTTTTCTTTAGAGATTCAAATGCTTACAACCAACAAACAGATAAAAACATAATCTAAGAAACTAATGAAAACACAAAATAAAAAGGGATAAAGAGAGCAAATCTGGTTGGGTTGCCTCCCAATGAGCGCTTAGTTTATTGTCCTCAGCCCAACATGATGATACTTTCAATGCTCCTCATATTGTGGAAGGATGAGGGTCATCACTTCCATCTCTGCACTGTCAGGAAGTTCATGATATGGTTTGAGACGATGACCATTGACCTTAAATGCTTTTCCGAAATTTCACTCCTGATCTCAACCGCACCAAAAGGAAAAACATTAGTTACCACAAACGGCCCAATCCACTTAGAACGCAGTTTACCGGAAATAATTTGAGTCTTGATTGGAATAGCGGGACTTTTTGTCCTCTCGTGAAATTTCTTTACGGAAATCAATTGGTCGTGGAATGCCTTAGCTTTAGTCTTATAAATCGGGGCATTCTCAAAGGCCTCATTTCTTAGTTCTTCCAATTCCGTAATCGGAACTTCCTTTGCTTTCCAAAGCACCTTCCAATTCCATATTAACTTGTTTAATGGCCCAAGTAAGATCGATGTTGCAACTCAACGGGCAAATGACGGGGCTTTCCATACACCAACCGAAATGGTGACATGCCGATGGGAGTCTTATAGGCAGTCCTATAAGCCCATAAAGCATCTTCAAGTCGAGTGCTCCAATCCTTTCTTGAGGGATTCACTTTGTCTTTTCAAGGATTGACTTAATCTCCGGTTGGACACTTCGGTTTGCCCATTTGTCTGTGGATGGTAAGGAGTGGAAATTTTGTGCATTACTCCATATCTCTTCAATAGAGCATCAAAGGTTTTGTTGCGAGAAATGGGTCCCTTGGTCACCGATGATAGCCCTTGGGGTCCCGAACCTGGAGAAAATATGTGACTTAACAAAATCGCAATGAGCTTTAGAATCATCGGATCGAGTGGCTTTTGCTTCCACCCATTTAGACACATAATCAACGAGATAAAAGAATGTATGTGAAACCAAATGATGGAGGGAATGGTCCCATGAAATCAATACCCCACACATCAAAGAGTTCCACAAAAATGATCGGAGTCCGAGGCATTTGATTACGAGGACCAATATTACTGTTCTCGACAACGGTCACAAGACCTACGAAGTTGTAAGCGTCTTTGAAAATTGAAGGCCAATAGAAACTCTTGTCAAGCACTTTATTGGCTGTCCTTTTTTATGCCAAAGTGTCCTCCACATGCATAGGTGTGGCAAAAGGAGAGGATGGAGTGTGTCTCGAGAATCGGGAATGCACCTCCTAATGACTTGATCTCGCACAATGCTTCCATAAGTACGGGTCATCCCGGATATAGTATTTACTGATACTCCTTAATTTATCTCTTTGGGCGTTGTTCAAACCCTCCGGAAAGTCCTTAGTAACCAGGTAGTTAACAATGTCAAGCATACCAAGGGATTATGGTGTTGACAACCATCAAATATTCATCAGGAAAAGTCTCCATGATAGGCATTTCTTCCTCTTCGAGTTACCAATCTACTCAAGTGATCGGCCACCAAGTTTTCGCTCCCTTTCTTGTCTTTAATCTCCAAGTCAAATTCTGGAGCAATAAAATCCATCGAGCAATCTAGGCTTTGCTTCTTTCTTTGTTAGAAGATACTTCAAGGCTGCATGATCTGAAAACACAATCACTTTAGAACTAATTAGATATGATCTAAATTTTTCTAAAGCAAATACAACATGACTAGAAGTTCTTTTTCGTGGTTGAGTAATTAAGTTGAGCATCATTTAGAGTCCTTGATGCATAGTAAATGGCATAAGGAACTCTATCAACTCGTTGTCCCAAGACACTCCTACCGCAAAGTCACCGGCATCACACATTAGTTCAAAAGGTAACTCCCGGTTGGGTGGCACGATGATAGGTGCAACAGCTTAACAACTTCTTGAGTTTATTGAAAGCTTCCATACATTTCTCATCAAAGTTAAAATTAACATCTTTTTGAAGAAGTCTCGCAAAGGGGCAATGAGACTTTAGAAAAGTCTTTAATGAATCTCCGGTAGAAACTCGCATGACCAATAAAAGAACGAATCTCCCGCACACTAGTGGGTGGTGGCAAAGAATGCATGAGTTCTACCTTAGCTTTATCTACTTTAATTCCCCTAGCAGAAATTACATGACCTAACACAATACCTTCATTCACCATGAAATGACATTTTTCCCAATTCAGTACCAGGTTAGTGTCAATGCATCTTTTAAGCACCAAAGTTAAATGTTCCAAACAATTTTCAAAATCATTTCCAAAGACACTAAAGTCATCCATAAAAACCTCAATGATGTTTTCAATGTAATCAGAAAATATACTCATCATGCATCTTTGGAAAGTTCTGGTGCATTGCGAGTCCAAAAGGCATTCGCCTATATGCAAAGGTACCAAATGGACAAGTGAATGTAGTCTTGTCTTGGTCTTCTGGAGCTATGGCAATCTGATTGTAACACGAAAAACCACCCGAGAAAACAATAATAAGAATGACCACTAATCTTTCTAACATTTGATCAATGAAAGGTAAAGGAAAGTGGTCTTTTCTCGTGGCATTCAACTTCCCGTAATCAATACAAACACGCCACCCTATCGTAACCTAGTGGGAATAAACTCATTTTCAGCATTTCTTACCCAAGTAATTCCAGATTTCTTTGGTTGTGAACACCCAATTTTGACCGGGCTAAAAAAAAAACTAAAAAATAAATAAAAAATATACAATAATAATAAAATAAAAAATAAAAAGAAAAAAAAAGTTAATCAAGTAATTTGTGGTCCATTTTTCTTAACCTTTTTCTTAACCCAAACCCATAAGCCCATTCCAAAAAAAAAAATGAAAAAACAAAAAAAACTAAAAACTAAACTAAAAAAAAAAACTTGAAAAGAAAAATAAAATAAAATAAAAAAGAATTAAAAAAAAATGCTGCACACACGCATATTCTGGCAATCACGTTTCACTGCACACACGCATATTCTGGCATTTTCACTCAATCACTGCACCACTCACTGACTTTCTCACTCACTGCACGGCTCACCCATTCTGCACTCTTTTTTCTTTCACTCCCACACACTCACACAAGCAGAGGGGGATGGATTTTTTTTTCTGCACAATGACACACACTCTCACGTAGAAAGGCAGTGGGGGGAGGCTCTTCATTCGAGCAAAAAGGAAAAAAAAACCATTCTTCATCTTGATTATTCACCTTCACTCAGATTCTCAGACTAACCACCAAGCCTCCGTCTTCATCTCCCTCCACCCGTAGCTACCCCTTCCTCAACCCACCAACCTTCTTCAAGCTCTCATCTTCACCCTTCAACCGTAACACTTCCCTCTTCCACCCTGTACCTTCACAACAAACCACCACTTCCATTTCTATAGAACCACCATTTTCCTCCACCTTCATCACACAACCGAGGCCATCACTGAACCACACCGTGGCCACTCCTCCAGGCAGCTCCACCACCGTGAAACAGCCCTCCACCATCTCCCTCATCTTCATCTTCCCCAGAGCTCCACCGCGCGCAACGCAGCAACCCGAGGCCACCGTCATCCCGTCGTGCCTCTCCATAACAGCCACCTTGCACCGTACAACCACCCACGTGAAGCCACCGTGATTCATCCTCCTCACCTTCAACCAGCCACCGTTCACAGACCCCGCCCAGCAAACTCAGTTCACCGCCGCTCAGCCCGCCAATCATCGTCGTCACCTCGAACCAGAGTCGTTCCGACCGAGATCCGCCAGCACCCAGCAGCCTGAACCGTCCTGACGTCGCTGCCGTCCTACGGCGTCGAGCTTGCCGTCCAGCCAAGCCGCTCCACCACAACTCGCTGTCGAGCTTCCCGACGCCGGTGCCGCGAGCTACAGATCCACCACCCGCATCGCACCACTCTCCGCGCCTGTACCAGCCGAACTGCGCCGTCGCTCCTCGAACCCATCCACCATCCTCACGTTCCAGCTCCGCCTCACTCCCGCGACGCACCACCACCGGAGATCCCAGGTCCGTGCCTGCCATAGGTGATTCGATTGGCACCTCAAGCTTTTTTTTTTCCTCTTTGTTGCTCTGTCACATTTCTCTTCTTGCAGAGACCAAAAAGTCTCTTTTTTTATTTGAATTTGTTGATTCTTTTTTTTTTTAATTTTACTTTGGGCCATTTAGAAGCAAAAAAAAAAAGAGCCTGTAAATAAAAGCAAAGCAAAAACGGAAAAAAACCAGAAAACGAAAAAATTGGTATTGGGAGTGTTTTTGGTTCATTGATTTTTTTTTTTGGGCTAAGGTTAATTTTGTTTAATAGTTTAGATATTTAATAAAAAAAATAGAGACAAAATAAATAGGATTAGATAATAATAAAGATTTCAAAAAATAAAAAATAAAAAAAAGTGAAAAAATGAAAAATAAAAAATAAAGAAATAAAACAAAAAAATCCAAAAATTGTTAGAATAAGAGAAAGAAAAATAATAATGTTGTTTTGGGTTATTTGATTTGTGATGTTTATATTTATTTTTTTTATGTACTTGGCTCATGAAAATTTTACGTTTGTCTTTTTTTTTTTTAAAAAATGATGATAATAATAAAAGAAATAAAATTTTTTTTTTAATAAATGCAATGATTAATGATGATGATTGAATAGCGGATGCTATCTTCAATATCGTTCGGATCATAAGAGTTTATTGAGTAGCCCTGTGCTACCTTGAATCCTGTGCAATGATGATTTTGTTTTTTTAAAATAAAAATTTTCTTTCAAAAATCATTTTGAATTAAAATCAATTAATCCATAATCATTTTCTAAAGAACTACGTGACTTTGAGTTCCTCATTGTACCTGAGGGTACGTAGGAGCAGAATTTTCATTCTGTCAAGTCCAAAATTAAGTTTTCATAATTTAGTTCTTCTTTTCTTTTAAAATAAATAAATAAATAAATAATAAAAATAAAATAATTACAAAGTTTTTTTAAGAAGGGTAAAATAAATAAATTCAAGATTATTAATTTATTGCACAACTGATTTAAGGTACCGTCTCAGGACGGGTGTGATAGGGGTGCAGTGGGATTAAGTTTCCACCCTTCCCTATCCATAACCGACTCCCGAATCCGATTTGTTTCCAAAGACCATTTTCTAAAAAAAAGGGGGGTTTTCCAATTTTTCCTAAATTTAAATAAAATTGGTGGCGACTCCATTTTCTAATTTTAAAACAACGCGAGCTGCTATTTCGCCGCGATCCCGGTCGTGACATTGGTACTACCTGGACTGGGCTTACCCACTTGCTGTCAGAAATGGGGTAGATCACCCCCACACTTAGGAGCTTCAGTATCTCCTTTTTCACAACCTCCATCATAGGAGGATTCAATCTCCATTGAGGGTCTCTCACTGAGTTTAGTATCCTCCTCCATTAATATCCGTGCATACAAACGGAGGGACTAATACCCTTGATATCGCCTATTGACCAACCAATGGTTGTCTTATGTTCCGCAAAACAGACTACCAATTTCTCTTCTTGCTCTTGGGTGAGTGACTTTGCAATTATTACTTGGAAGGGTGTCCTTCTCCCCCAAGAAGATGTATTTAAGATGATCGGGTAGTGCTTTCAGTTCCAATTCAGGTGCCTCGCACAACTTGAAGGTTGAGGTATATCAGTAGTAACAGGTAAATCAACAAAAGTTACCTCATGCTCTTCTGGAGTGGAAGAGAGCTCTTGTAAGGCAGCAACAATTTCATCAATGTCTTCACTCCATGGCTCTTCTTCACTCTTCTTCTTTTCCTCTTGTACATCTAAGCTATGAGTTAGAATTGTATCAAGAGCATCAAAATGGTCAGTATCAAAAGCTGCAGAAATTAAAGAATCAAAAGGATCAAAAGAATCAATTAAACAAGCAGAGTGCACATCACTTGGGTATCTCATAGCTTCAAAAATATTGAATCTAATTAATTCCCCATCAAATTCCATTGTTAGAATTCCTGAGTGCACATCAATTTTTGTCCGTGCAGTCTTCAAAAATGGTCTTCCTAGCAAGATAGGAACAGATTTGGGAGACTCATCCTCTTCCATGTCCAAAACATAGAAGTCTGTAGGAAACACTAATTCATTCACTGTACCAAAACATCTTCAACCACACCCTTAGGGTATGCATTAGATCTATCACCAATTGAATAACAACACCAGAGGTTCCAAAGGACCCAAGTATAAAGATGCATAAATAGAATATGGCATGACATTTATAGATGCACCTAAATCAAGCATTGCCCTTTCAAACCTTGTGTTACCTATAGTGCATGGAATGGTGAATGTGCTGGGTCCTTACATTTGGTTGGGAATTTCTTTTTAATTACAAATTTGAAACATTTTCTCCCACTTGGACCTTTTCATTTCCTTTTAACTTCCTCTTGTTAGTGCATAATTCTTTCAGAAATTTTGCATATCTAGGTACCGCTTAATGGCATCTAACAAAGGGATATTAACCTCTACCTTCCTAAAAGTCTCAAGTATTTCTTTTTCTCGCTTCTTCCTTCTTGGTTTTAACCAACCTACTAGGAAAAGGAGCTTTAGTGACATATTTAGGAAGGGTTCGTAAATACTTACCTTAGGGGTTTTGGAAGTTTGCCCTTATCATTTGCTTCTTTGGGTGGTTCATCCTTCTCTTGAATGATTGGTGGAAGAGAGGTAGGCTCATCCATCGTCTTTCGCTTCTCAATGTGACAAAGACTAGCATTTTCCCTCGGATTCACATTTGTGAGGGTAGTTTCCGAAGCTTGGCTTGAAACTTGTTGAATTCTCGTGGACAACTGTCCTATCTCGATTCTGCAAGTTATTGATTGCAATCCTTGTTTCTTGTTTGAAACTTTATATAGTTGCATTTGTTTCTTGTTGGAGCGCAAATTATTAGTGGCCATTTGTTTTACTAGCTCCTCTAATGAAGGCTCAGATTGCTTAGGAGCTTGAACTGCTTCTTGTCTCGAGGGAAAGGTACTTGCCTTTGTTGGAATCATGGAGGTCCATAAGCTGGAGGTTGATTTTGAGGTTGCTTTGCATAGCTGAAATTTGGATGATCCCTCCAACCCGAATTATATGTGTTTGAGTAGGGGTTGTAATTTTTTGAAAGTCTAGCATATCCCCTCACTGCTCTTACCTCCTCATTTGTGTCTTCTTGGAGAGTGGGACACATATCAGTGGGATGTCCAGATGAACAACAGATCCCATAAGCATGAACTGGTGCTTTACCTGAATCCATTAACCGCTGAACCATAGCAGTCAATTGAGTCATTTGCTGCTGTATACTGGTTGTCTCTACTTCTTTCAATTGAGTCATTTGCTGCTGTATACTGGTTGTCTCTACTTCTTTCACTGCTCTTACTCCAGTGTCATTTCTAGAGTAGAATTGTTGAGTATTGGCAGCCATTCTTGAGATCAAGTTTCTAACTTCTTGAGGAGTTTTATCAATCAATGCTCCTCCGCTAGCAGCATCAATCATGTTGCGATCCATCACTTGTAAGCCTTCATAGAAATATTGAATTAAAAGTTGCTCACTTATTTGATGATGAGGGAAGCTGAAACATAGCTTCTTAAATCTCTCCCAAGTAGTCATGGAGTGATTTCCCATGCCTTTGTTGAATACCATGATTTCTTTTCTCGATTGTTGCAGCTTTTAAGGCGAGGGGAAGTATCTGTCTAGGAAAGTTCGGGCCATGTCCCGCCATGATTGGATGGATCGGGTGGCAAGTAGTAAAGCCACTCCTTAGCCGAGTCTTTCAATGAGAATGGAAAAGCTCTCAACTTGACTTGCTCTACATGAATTCCCGGGTTTCTGCTAGAACATACCACATGGATTTCCTTCAAGTGCTTGTTGGGGTCCTCTCGGGTAATCCATTGAAAGATGGCAAGAGATGGATTAAACCAGATTTCAATTCAAATGCCTCTTCATTTTCAAGAATGTCTATGCAAAAGAGGCTGTTGATCTAGATCTGGAGCACCCAATGCCCTTAAAGTGTTTTCTGCCATTGTCACTTCTTCAGATATTTCAGATGGCTCAAATGTCTCTGAACTTGATAGATCAATGTAACGGGCAGCTTCAATGTCAGTAGGTGTGAGTTGGAAGTTAGCCGGATGGAAGGGAAATTGAGGATGTGAAGTGAGTTGATCAATATAGTTCCTCAAATTTAGCAATCCTTCGTCTACTCCTTCAAAGGACATCAACACCTACAAAATACTCAGAAAGAAAGATTAAAAATAAAAAAAAATAAATTAAATAAAATAAAAACAGAATAAAAATAGGAAATAAATTAATAGTGTAATTGAAAAAATTGGTTCCTGGCAACGGCGCCAAAATTCGATGCGTGCGGATGTAGTGATTAAAATTAAGATAAAAATCGGTTGTCGTGCCCACCAGAAAATAAAAACCTTACAACTAGTTGTAGTTAGTAAGTCGATCCACAGAGAACCAATTCAATTAACACTATTAAACAATTCCCAATTTAGACTCGATTAACAATAAACAAGTAAAATGGGGGTTTTGGAGTTTTGATGAACAATGAACAACTTCAAAGATAACAATAAACAAACTGAAATCAACAATATAAGAAAATTGGTTAAGAGATTGAATCCACCACTAGATTTACATTATCATATAAATCCACATATCCTTTTTATTCCAACATGCTCAATTATGTTTTTATGCAATTGTGAGAGTAAATCTCTGTTTTCCTTACGTGTTGGCCAATTTAGCAACCGCTCAAATCAACTCCTAATCAAGATTAGTCATAAAGCAACCTGCTCTTACAACTATCCAACAATTGCATTAAGATTTAGAAAACCAATTACACTAAGGTCTAATCACACACCGGGATTAAATTACTTAGAACATATATTTCTCTAGATCTAATACCGCAATCACAAGCATAATAAACCCAGATCTACCACTTTTATAACTGGCAAATAGCACAAAGATAATTATACCCACATGAACATTATACATCCCACTAGATCTACTACCGCAACCGCGCATAATAAACCTAGATCTACTACTTTGAAAGTAGGAACAAGTACAAAAACCTTCATACCAACAATAGATTCAGAAATATATGAATAAAAACATAAGCGTGTTGAAATAATCAAATATGCAAAGTTTACAACATTAATACTAGCGGTTTCATCACCCCCTTAACCAAGGGAGGTTTAGTTACACATAGCTAGAAAGAAATCACAAGAAAAACTGAGAGAAAATGAAGGAGAGTTCCCCCTCCCTATGATAACCAATGGTGCCCTTTTATAGAAGTCTAGGGTAACAAAATGACAAAGGTGAGTGGATGGATGAGTGGGTTAGTGGAGTGGGGTGGTTGAGTGGATTGGTTGAGTGGGTGAGTGGTTAAATGGGTTGGTTTGAGTGGAGTGGATTAAATATTGGTTGAGTGGGTTAGTTGAGTGGATGGGTGGTTGAGTGGTTGAGTGGGTGAGTGGATGATTGGTTGATTTAGTTGAGTGGGTTGGTTTAGTGGGTGAGTGGTTGAGTGGTTGATTTAGTTGAGTAGGTTGGTTTAGTGGGTGAGTGGTTGAGTGGTTGAGTGGATGAGTGGAGTGAATTAAATATTGGTTGAGTGGGTTAGTTGAGTGGATGAGTGGTTAAGTGGTTGAGTGGGTGAGTGGATGGATGAGTGGATGGATTAGTGGATGGGTGGGTGGAGTGGTTAAGTGGTTGGATTAGTGTATGAGTGGGTGAGTTAGTGGATGAGTGGATGGATGGATTAGTGGATGGATGAATATTTCGTGTCTGACTTGGAAGCCAAAAACGACCCACTATACTTCAGATTCACGAAAAGTGTTCTTCATTAAAGTTGTAGATCCTTGTCTTGGCTATAAAATGGATAGCTGGTTCGTCAAATTTGGCTTCCTTAAGCCCAAGATATGTCCCAAATACCGTAGGTTGCTCAAACCCAACTTCAGCACCTCTGTTCGGACTTACAAGCTCAAAATGACCTACTAGACTTCTTTTTCTCAAAATGTGTTCTTCATGAAAGTTGTTTATTTGGATCTTGACTATCCATTATCCAAATTTCAGCCCATCTCCATTATTATAGCTTGAGATATGATTTTATGAGTGCACACTGTTCGGATTCTAGTGACAGAACCCGTATTCTGACTTCCATGTAAACTTAGGTCCCTTAGACATCTGTTTAAGACTTCGAGCTCTTCATCAAAGTTGTAGAGCTTCCTCTTAGCTTTCCTACAAGATAAAATTCATGATTGTCAGATATCAGGAACTCAAGTTATGACCAAAATACAGAAACAATGTAAAATCTCAATAATGCTGAAAATATTCAATTAGGACCAATTTGAGCTCAAACTCACAAAATCATGTCAAACTCAATCAATTAAGAATATGGAGAGTGTAAATGACTAAATATAAGAGTTTCTTAATGAATAAAATATGTGTTTATCACACACCCGGGCCTCTAGTGTCAAACAGGCTCGTCGGAAGTATCTGGGTCGGGCATCCTGGATGCTCAATACCCACTCCACTAGTTGCGACGCAAGAGTGCAGATCCTGGTGGTAACCGTAGCAAGGTCGATACCATCAGGGTCAACGATGAGGAAATGGGAGTATTCATATACCGATGAGGGAGTAGGCAAGCCGAGTGTCGCCCTGATGACCGAAACAGAGTAAGAGACACAGCGACCCCACACAACAACAGTGGTGGTGTTGGCGTCAGTGGTATCAATGTTTGCGTAAAATTCGCGAACCACAGGAAGGACCGCAACGTCAGAGTGTTGTGCAAATCGACTCCATTGATAATGGCGGATGGTTCTGTTGATGTCCTCTAGTATGGTCTCCTTAAAAGAGAACCCTCACTCTGTCGTCACTAGTTTTGAAACCAGTACGGCATACCTCTGTGCAGCAACAGCTGAAATGAATCTTGCCTCATCAAAGGGCCGAGGGGGAGACAACTTTCGGTGTCTCTGGTTGCAGGATCCACACTGGCGCTTTGGGCCCATAGTACCTGAAAGGGAATTACAAACAACTAGTAACAAGTAATGGCAGTATTAAGCATAATAACTTGCAATTTAGGGGAATTCTGGCAAAATAAATGCACCACGTCACAGCATTTACAAATGCGCCGCAGCATTCAATTTGCTCAACACAACGCCGCGGCATTCAGACACCACGCCACGACATGCAAGCATGTTCACACGTACGCCATGACATTTTAGCAAATTAATATTCATGTCGCGGCACTCAAAATACACGCCGCGATATGCAAACACCTTAATCATGGCACCGCGGCATTTATAAATGACGCCGCGGCGCGGATTCAACCTGAACCCAGAAATTTCCCCAAATCAAGTAAATCCACTTTCCCCAGGCAGAATAACACACCAAACTACATTAAAACTAAAACATTCTACTATTTACACACATTAAACCTCACTAAATAACAACAAATATACATTTAACACAAGCTTTAAAAAAATGAAATAAAAACATAAAAAAATTAAAAATAAACAAAGGGAATAGCTTCATACCTTGTTTGGAAGTGAGGAAATGAAGCTAAAGATGAGAGAAATGAAAAATGAAGGGGAATGTTTAAGAGAAAACACAGAGAAAGGGTTTACGCAATGAGAGAAAAATGAGGGACGTACGAATTGTAACGGTGTTTAACCCCAACAGACGCATCACTCTGCGACGTGATACATACTGTGCTGCGACGCGCGTAATTCCCTCTAAAATTAATACTTAAATAAATACTACAACTATTATTATTATTATTATTATTATTATTATTATTATTATTATTATTATTATTATTATTATTATTATTATTATTATTATTATTATTATTATTATTATTATTATTATTATTATTATTATTATTTGAACAACAGATATATACGCCACGACATGAACATATTTGACGTCGCGGTGTAAAACAACTGATAAATGACCTAATGAGAACCCAACGCCACGGCGTTAGACAATTCACGCCGCGGCGTGAGAGGTCAGTCTGTTGAATTCTGTAGCAAACAGATTTCAATTAGGACTTTTGGCCAACATGGGTCATTAACACCTATACAACATGCCCAAATGATCAAAACACAGTTTAATTACCAACAACTTAAACAAACCACAAAAAACACATATTAAGTACTAAGGACATAAGAACACAACCTATGAACATTTGGGTTCCCTCCAAAAAAGGGCCTTATTTATAGTCCTGGCAGGACTTTGGTGATTTCAAGTTGGAGCTGTTAATGTGAGGGAGGTCTTCTCCCTATGAATCTTTCCTCCAAAATAAGGTTTTAGGTGCTGGTCGTTAACCTTAAAGCTTGATGATCCATCCAGTGGAGCTATTTCCACTGCTCCATGGGGAAACACCTTTATTGCCATAAAGGCTCCCAACCACCTTGATTTAAGCTTTCCAGGGAAGAGCTTAAGCTTGGAATTGTTTGAAGAAGGATTGAGAGGGGATATTCAGAGGGCTATTAGACCCTTAGAGATCTGAGATTTTTTATCATTGGTGAACAAGTGTCAGATAATAGAATTAGGTAATTTATAATTCCAACTAGAGCAGACAACACAAAACTTCCAGAAAAAGAAAAGGTATGATGAGAAAAAGAGTACTCCTAAACCCAACTACCCACAAGCCAAGGGTAAGTAGGTTCAAGGAGGAGCAGGGGGACTTAAATGTCCTAAATATAGGAGACAACATGGAGACAAACCTTGTTTGGTAGGGCAAGCAGTTTACTATGCATGTGGTTAGCCAAGACATATGTTTAGGGATTGTCCGTATAAGCAGAAATTTGTGTTCACTCCTAAACCGAAAGCAGTATGAAGAGTTTATACTTTGAGCGGTAAAGAAGTGACCTAGTCATCAGATCTGATCCAAGGTAAATGCATAATTCATGATCACCTTTTAACTATTTTATATGATTCGGGAGCATCCCACTCATTTGTTTCTTGTGATTGTGTGAAGATGATTGATTTGCCTATGACAAACCTTCCTTTTGAATTATTTGTTTCCACTCTCACTAGTAAATCAATTACAACCTCTAAAGTTTGCTTAGATTGTTGTATAAAGTTAGAGGATAGGATATTCTTTGTGAATCTTCTTTGTTTACCTTTAGTAGATATTGATGTTATTCTTGGCATGGATTGGTTGTCCTCCAACCATGTAGCTTGAAATTGTGCAAATAAAACCCTTGTGTTTATGTCAAATGTATCTACTAAGGTTGTTCCTTCTGAGTCAGTGTATCTCAATGCAAACCAAGTAAATCACAGTTTGGAGGAGGGAACCCAAGGGTATGTTCTCATTTTCTGTCTTAGCGCAGAGGTTTAGCAAAGTTTGGGTAATATACCAATAGTGAGGAAGTACCCAGAAGTATTCCCGAGTGATATAGTGGAGTTGCCACCCATGAAAGAAATATAATTTTCTATAGATTTAGTACCGAGCACGGGACCTATCTCTATAGCACCCTATAGAATGACACCCTTAGAACTAGCAGAGCTTAAGAAGCAAATAGAGGATTTGTTAGAAAAATAATTCATTAGACCGAGTGTTTCTCCAACGGGAGCACTTGTGTTGGTAGCAAAGAAAAAGGATGGTACCATGAGACTTTGCATATATTATAGGCAATTGAACAAGGTAACCATCAAGAATAAGTATTTGTTGCCTAGGATAGAGGATCTTATAGATCAGTTGAGAGGAGCATCAGTGTTCTCAAAGATTGATCTACGATCATGATACCATCATATAAGGGTTAGGAATATGGATATTCCTAAAATTGCTTTCAGGACTAGGTATGGACATTATGAGTATCTTGTGATGTCCTTTGGGTTGACTAATGCACTAGTAGTGTTTATAGATTACATGAATAGGATTTTTAGGCCTTACTTAGATCAGTTTATGGTTGTGTTCATAGATGATATCTTAATCAATTCTCAGACAATAGACGAACATGAGTTGCATGTTAGAATAGTCTTAGAAATCCTTAGGGAGAAGAAATTGTTTACCAAGTTATCAAAGTGTGAGTTTTGGCTTATAGAAGTTCAATTTTTGGGTCATGTGATCTCTCAATGAGGGATTTCAGTAGACCCTAGTAAAGTTGAAGCAGTGTTGCAGTGGGAAAGACCCACCACTGTGACAGAGATCAAGAGTTTTATAGGCTTAGTTGGGTATTATAGGAGATTCATCAGTGGATTCTCTCAGTTAGCACTACCTTTAGCAAGATTAACTAGGAAATGTAGTAGTTTTGATTGGACTCAAGAGTATGAGGATAGTTTCCAAAAGCTTAAGATGAGGTTAACTACTACACTAGCTTTGGTGATTCTGGATCTACAGGAGAGCCTTGAGGTGTTTTGTGATGCTTCAAAAAAGGGTTTAGGATGTGTTCTGATGCATTATAGGCTAGTAGTTGCTTATGCATTGAGGCAGTTGAGGCCTCACGAGGAGAACTATCTCACCCATGATCTGGAACTAGCCGCAGTAGTGTTTGCCTTAAAAATCTGGAGGCATCATCTTTACAAAGTTCAATTTGAAGTGTTCAGTGACCATAAGAGTTTAAAATACTTATTTGATCAGAAGGAGCTGAACATGAGACAAAGAAGATAGATGAAATTTTTAAAAAATTACGACTTTGAGCTTAAGTATCACCCGAGTAAAGCCAATATAATGGCTAATGCATTAAGTAAGAAATCCCTACACGTCTCTCAGATAATGGTTCAAGAGGGTAAGCTTCTTGAGAGGTTTAGAGATTTGAGTATTAGGGTAACTGTGACACCACAAAGTCTTTGTATGAGTAAGATAAACATAGTTAGTGACCTGAGGGCTCAGATTCTAGAAGCTTAAAGCAAGAATGAAACCCTAGGTGAGAAAAGGGAGAAAATCTTCTTAGGGAATCAGCTAAAGTTTGATATGGCAGACGATGGAGTGATAAAGTTTAGAGATAGACTTTACATTCCAAGAGATTCTGAAATCAAAGAAAAGTTACTAGAGGAGGCTCATAGGAGTCAATATACCATTCATCTCGGAGCCACTAAGATGTACTAATATTTAAAAGAGGTGTTTTGCTGGCCAAATATGAAGAAAGAAATAGTGGAGTTTGTGTCTAGGTACTTGGTGTGCTAGAAAGTTAAGATGGAGCACTAGAAACCTTTAGGACCTCTCCAATCTTTAACAATTCTTGAATGGAAGTGGGAGAACATCACAATGGATTTTGTCACAGGTCTGCCTAGAACTCAGTTAGAACTTGATACAATTTGGGTCATAGTGGATAGACAAACCAAGTTTGCCCACTTTTTGCTAATGAGAATGAACTATTCCTTAGATAAACTAGCCCAGATGTATTTACAGCAGATAGTTAGGTTGCATGCAATTCCCCTCAGTATAGTTTCAAATAGAGATCTTAGAATTACATCTAGATTTTGGGGAGCCTTGCAAAAAGCCTTCAAGACTAGACTAAGTCTTAGCTCAACATACAATCCACAAACAGATGGACAGTCAAAGAGAATTACCCAAAACCTAGAGGATATACTTAGAGCATATATTTTAGATCAGTTGGGTAGGTGGGATAGGCTCTTGCCTTTAGTGGAGTTTGGTTATAATAATAGTTATCATACCAGTATAGGAATAGCATCATATGAAGCACTGTATCGTAGAAAGTGTAGGTCCCTTATATGTTGCTATGAGGTTGGAGAGAAAGCTATTTTAGGACCTAAGTTAGTACAACAAACTTCAAATCAAATCAGAATAATCAAGGATAAGATGGCTATAGTTCAAAGTAGGTGATTGCGGGATTTAATGATGCAAACCCAAGTACAGGTTGTCTCAAGTAATAAATTTCTCGGGAGTCCGAGGTCGATCCATAGGGAATTGATGAAGAAAAATTAATTGAGGTAAGAAGAGGATTTGTCACAACACTAAAAGTAATAAAAGATGTTTACAAGTGAATTTAAGAACCTGCTTGGGATAGAAGATCCACTTTTGGTAATAAATTAAAGGTAAGATTATTTCTCTTTATAACTCAATTGAAATCCACACACAATAGAGGTTCCAATCGGAAAATATAACATTCAAAGTTCAATTATATATGCAATCATATTATGATTCCTTTAATTATCTACCAACATTTGTAAATGAGTTCAAGCATTCACTGTGGCAATCCTATTATCTACAATAAATCAAGATCTCCATTATACAAATAAGGTTTCTAAATTAATTAGAAACAAAATACAACACATATAATGTCCATTTGATAATATATCATTTAAGCACAAGAAATAGAATAATCTAACCTTATTTCATTACCAAGAGCTTCACTCTTTCACCCAAGCAAGATAAAGATTTAGTTACTCATAGATAAGAAGAAAGAAAGAAAGAAGAAGAAAAAGATGAACATAGCTTCAATTTAGAGCAAGAGAAAATTACAACAAAGGAAAACAATAAACAAGCATAATCATAACTTCTAAAAACTAAGCCTAACACCAAGAGCACCAAATGATCAACCAATGGTGCCTTTTATAAAGGATTATGGATACAAAATGACAAGGGGGCTGATTAAGAGTAGATGGATGAGTGGGTGAATGAGTGGAAAATGCCAAATGGTGAGTTGGTGAGTGAAAAATTATTGAGATTCTTTGTCTCTGAAATCATTCAGTGTTGATCTCATGGATGCCATTAGAATGAAGCAATATGATCTCATAAAAGTTATAGCATTTTGTCTCAGCTTTCCAATGCCACCAAGATCAACCAAAAATTCGTCATACAGCCCAAGATATGACCCAATTACTGTAGACTATTCAGACCCAGTTTCAGCACCTCTTTTTTGACTTCCAGACCCAATATCACCTCCAAGTTGTCCGAATGAGCTCTTGTGTTCTTCATGAAAGTTGTATATATGGGTCTTAACTTTCAAATATCCAAATTTCAGCCCAAGATAATTTCTACAACCCTAGTTATGCTCTGATTACTGCACACTGTTCAGGTTCCAATTACAAAACCTGTGCTCTGACTTCCAAGCCTATTTAGCTTTACTAGATGTCCAAATATTACCTGGACCTCTCATGAAAGCTATAGAGTTCTCTCTTATCTTTCCTACAAAGTAAGATACATAATTTTTACACATCTAGAACTCAAGATATGGCAAAAATACAGAAACTGTGTAAGACTTAAATAATGCTGAAAAAAACAATTAAGTCCAATTTGAGTCCAAACTTACAAAACATAACCAGGCTTAATCAACTAAGTACATGGAGAGTGTAAATAACTAAAAATGAGGGTTTATTAATATATAAAATATGTAATTATTAAATTCCCCCACACTTAGCTTTTTGCACTCCTGGACAAAACACATAAGACCAAAATTAGGAAACAAAGAAAAACGACATAGACTCAAAAGCTAAAAACTCTAAAAGACTCGATGAAGCAAGAAGAGCAATAAAAAATTCAAGGGATCAAAGCATTAATGAGGTAACATTTCTTCACATCTCAAACCAACAAGCAAAGAAACTTCAGTTGAAAGGAATGAATCAAGAATGATAGATACTCACAGAATTCACTCTCAATCTCTTAAATGTTTAAAAGGTAAGTATTTCACTCAATTCAACCCATGAACAATTGCACTACCATAAGCTTGCTTATCTTATACTTCTCCGCTACTCAAAACACATGCATACAAAAATCAAGAGGACTTTATTCAAGGTTGTAATGGGGTCATGGTAAAGGAGATGAGATAATATGGATATGAGAAGATAAATACCAAAGAGAATAAAAGAACATTATGGTACAGTTAGAGTGGAGAAAATGTCTGAGAACATTCATCATAAAGGATAATCACTAATATTTGACTAATATTTTGTTGAAGATCAATCCCAAATTGGTGAATTAAATTCATTGTTAGGCCTGAACCTTCTCATTTTCTTCCTATTATTTCCAAGCATTCACCTTTATTGTAGACTCTGATAATTCTTTGATTGCAATAGTGGTCAGTTCTTTTTTTTTTTTTATCATTTTGCACACATACCCCTACACTTATTCAAGAACAAAGTCAATGCTCTTTTATTCCCTAAAGTTGGGTAAAACAGGTTTTTTTTTTTGAAGACACATAATAAGCTAAAAACAAGGAATGGTCAAATAAGCTCAAAGGGGTTACACAAGGAAAAATATACAAGGATGGCTATTTGGTCAAAGTAGCTATTTCAAAATGCCTCAATCATATTTATGTATGCATATGAAAATGTAGCCTAAAAAAGAATCAAAGCAAGTTCTAGAGTAGCAATTCCATGAGTGAAAATCACACAAGAAAGAAAAGAATGGTACATATATTCAATCCATTAATCAATAAGCTCAAAATCTCACAAGGTATATTTCTATCATTCTCAATCCACCATATCAACATTCATATCCAAACTTGTGATTTTTAAGAAAGAAGACAATTTATGCTAAGATCCAAGAATCCATTTGCTATTTCTGCACAAAATAATTATCTCCTCAACTAAGATGTGTCTCAAGAGTAAAATTACTTCCAAGGCAAAATTTACTCCTTACTCTGTCATCCTTAATTGGTTTTACTACGAATAGGTTTTTGATAGTCATATCACTAAACATACTTCTCAATTTAGATACGTCCCAGAAGTAAAATTACTCCTTACTCTGCCATCATTCATTAGTTTAGTAAGTCCATGACAATCATATCATACTTCCTAAAAAAAAAAATTTTTTTGGTCAACTATCCTTCCCCCCAACTAGATCACAACATTGTCCTCAATGTTAAAATATAGATGAGTAAAGGATAGAAGATATTACCTGTTGGAGAAATCTGATACAAATTTAAACAAAAACAAAGTACGATAAATAAAATCAAAGGTAAAAAAAAGTTATAAATGAAGTGTCAGATCTGGCTTTCTTTTCATCCTATTTCCCTCACTGCTTCCTGCTGACCAATCTATCTGAGCTATTGCTAGGTCAAGTTTATGAACAAAAGCTTCTAATTTATCAATCAACTTATCAATAGTGGAAGCAGGGATAAGAAGTTGTCTTGCCGAAGATGTGATAAATTTTTGTTCCACAACATGGTCAAGAAAAAGTAACAAAATATTAAAGAAATTATTTACATTCAACAAACATATGGGTTTATGATGGATGTTCAGTTGGGCCCAAGAGACAATTTGAAAAACTTCTTCCAAGGTACCAAAATCACCTGGTAAGGCAATGAATGCATCAGAGTTTTCGAGCATTATTTTCATTCGTTCATGCATTGATGATACCTTAAGTTCCTCCCTAATTGTCTTTCCAGTGATGTTCTGTTGAGCTAACGATCTAGGAATGACACCTAAAGCCTAATTGCCTTCTATATATGCAGCAAGTGATACAGCTCCCATTAACCCACGGCAACCTCTCCCATATACAAGATGAATTTTTCTCGCAGCAAGTGATCGACCAAGAGTAGTAGCTGCGTTTACAAACTCTAAATCCTTCCCATACTTCGACTCACAAAATACACAGATATTTTTAAGTTGACGAACAGAAACACCTTCCATTTCTATACTCACCTTCCCCTTGAATGATTTTGAGTAGAAAGAAAATAAAGAAAATGGAGTGTTTAAATAGGAAAAAGAATATAAGGGATAATAATAGTACCTATAAGTGTAGGTTGGTTATTGTCAAAAAAGTTTGAAATTAAGAAACACATAAATTTTTTTGTTTTTTTTTTATTTTTTTTTATTTTTTTTTACTTCAAGAAAACCATCAGGTAAAGAAGTCTAGAAGCCCCTGAAGGACCCCACTCAAAGGATCGTCTGTGCAAAACTAAAATATAACAAAATCATACAAAGATAAAAGAAATATAATAGCAAATAATGACATACCTTTATGTACAGTTTTCATGGCGTGTCTTTATACTGCGTGTCATGAGTGCAGTAGTGGCATATCTTTATTCTGCGTGTCACCAGTGCAGTAGACATTCACGTCCGTTTATTCGAAGAAAGGAGAAAGAAGAAACCATCGTGGGTTTCCATCCTGGGTCTGGAACCTGAAGAGCTTACACTTGGGCTCGTAACATCAACAAAGATACTAAAATCTGAAACCCGTAATGTCCAAGATCCAGAACGTCCCATCCTAGGGTGCTGAGAGCCCCTTTGAATAAAAGAGAGGATTAAGCTCAGATGTCTCATACGCTTTGGCAGCCGCGGGTTACTTCTCACTAATAACCAGAGTGGGACGTTTCTATCTGTCCATCAACTCCGCAATGCCTAGATGGTAAACATTGGGCTATGGAGTGCGGTTCTCTACAGAGTATGGTACACGAACCTTTTTTAAGGACCAGCGTGCAAAGGTCCACCCGAGTCAATGACGGGTCAGCCAAAGGCTGGGGCTCTACAACTAATTAAAGTTATGGTACTCCTTTCGGATCGCCCTTGTTCAAACTTTTTTTTCTTTTTCTTTTTTTTTTAAGAAAACATGAAGAAGAAGAAGAAGATAATATGTACATATTGTTGTGGATATGGCTCACATCTGCCTCTAGTTTAACATCCAGTAACGACTTAAATGCCTTCTATGAGTCGAGGATAAGCTTCCTATCCAATTTTCTTATAAATTAGCAAACATGGTCTTTTAGAGTCAGATTCCCAAGACTATAGCATTTTTCTTCATCTTTGAAGAGATTCCACAAATTAAGAAGTTCACAATGCACCAATCCACAAGAATGCATCTCAAGAGTCAATAAGATATCATCTAATGACTCCTTACTCAGTCCATTCTTAATGAAGAAAATTGTATCTTCTCTATTTATAGAAACCATCCCCAAAGAATGACATCGCTTGTTACAATTCCATCGTCCACATTTGTGACAGATTTGTAACATGTTTACTCTTCTCCTTTTAGAATAGGAACTTCTTCCCAGACCTGGCATGTATGGGTCAAATAAAATTGAAGACTCACCTGCTAGTCGGACATTTGCTTCAATTATCCAGCATATGTCTTCTGGTATACCCTTGTGCATTAACAGTCTCAATCTTTCACATCTAATTTTGTAGATTTTTTTCAGAGCATTTTGAGGGAGAGAAGGAAAATGTTTTCTCAGGTTTGAAAGAATGACTTCCATTTTAAAGGAGAAGAAGGATTCAGTTATTTTGGGAAACTTAAAAACAAATCAACTTGAGAGTCACGGAGTACCATTATCCACCACTTAACCGGCAACACAAAGAACTGCAAAAACAAGGCAACAAAATTAGAGTGAATTATATTCATAATAAGGATAAAAAAGAGAGATGAATTCTATCTCATCAACCTGATTTCCAGAAATGGTTTGAGCCTTTGTCCATTGACTTTGAACACATTACCATTCCTAGGATTTTTAATATTTACGGCCCCATGAGGATACACATGTTTGACAATAAAAGGACCACTCCACCTAGATCTCAATTTTCCAGGGAATAGGTGCAGACGATAATTATAAAGCAGAACTTTTTCACCAATTTCAAAAGATTTTCTCAAAATTGTCTTGTCGTGAAAAGCTTTTGTTCTGGCTTTATAAATCTTTGACTTCTCATATGCATCATTTCTCAATTCCTTAAGTTCATTTATTTGTAATTTATGTATCTTGCAAGAATCATCAAGATTTAGATTGAAAGCTTTAATGGCTCCACATGCATTATGTTCTAATTCTACAGGCAAGTGACAAAGTTTTCTATAGACTAACCGATAGGGTGACATGCCCAAAGATGTTTTGAAAGCAGTATGGTAAGCACAAAGTGCATCGTTTAGTCTTAAAGACTAATCTTTACGATTTGAGTTAACTGTTTTTTTTAAAATTTGTTTAATCTCCCTATTTGCCAATTCAACTTATCCACTTGTCTGAGGGTGATAAGGAGTGATAATTTTTATGTAATACCATATTTTTTCATTAAAGATTCAAATGGTTTATTGTAAAAATGTGTTCTCCCATCACTGATGATAGCTTGAGGGATTCTAAATCGATACAAGATATTTTCTTTTAAAAATTTGAGAACAGTTTTATGATCATTGTGTCAGCATGAAATCGCCTTAATCCATTTTGAGACATAACCAACTGCAACTAAAATATACACAAATCCAAATGAGCATGGAAATGGACCCATGAAATCAATTCCCCAACAATCAAACATTTCAATGACAAGGATGAAGTTCAGAGGCATCATGTTTCTTTTTGAAATTGAGCCCATTTTTTGATAATTTTTACAATTTTTGTAAAAAGTATAGCAGTCCTTAATGTAACACCCTCTATAGAGCGTCACATTTTAAATAAAACATAAAACCAAATGAAATCATTTTATAAAAGCTTTGAGTTTTAAAAGATAAATTTTAAAATATCTTTTTGCGGAAATATAAACTTACCAAAAATTATAAGTAAAATAGAAATTAGATTGAATTAATTAATACACATATTATATATGTTACAAAATATCCAACAACAACTTAAAATATAACATTTACAGACTCAGAGAAATAGTAGCAAACCCAAAGAAGGTTACTACTAATAGCACGGTAACAACACTAACGAGAAAACCCAACCTACATGTTCCATTTTCTCCACCAAACTGCATCCTGTTGAAACTTGGAAGATAACACCTTGACGCCATCATCATCTTCAGAACATAGTCTCCAGTAGGTCGAAGAAACTTCCTTCGTCTACTATACGAATTTAACAACAAAAACACAACAAGCAATACAGTAAAGAGGTGAGATCCCCTTTCACCAATACCAAGATTTGGTAGCAAAAGAATTATACGAATGACAAAGTCATTCCATACATACAGATATCACAAATATCATCATGTTATCAATTTATAAATAAAATCAAATAAGCATATATCATAATAAAATGAATAACAATAACAACATATAACATCACAGATGAATATATACTAAATAACGACATATAATATCATGGATAAAAATATAAGAAATAACCACATATATAAGATCATAGATAAAAATAAAAATAAAAATAATAAATAACAACATATAACATCATAGGCACAAAGATAATAACAACATATAATCATAAGATCACGTATGAAAGATCATAGATAAAAGATTACGGATAAAAGATAATAATATACAAACATATAAACATATGCAATATGACACAATCCTACTCCATGGAGCTAAAAACAAACAGACATCGAGAGCGAATGATCCTCAAAATCTATTAGTACCACGATCGCCCAACCAAACTAGCATTTGTCACACGTTGCGTCTATAGCCCCACGTCACATGGAATCCATCATCTAAGGCGTGGTGTAGTTCACGGTCTCACGTTGTGGCACTAAAGCAATGTACTATTAGACTTTACAAGATCTCGATTAAGTATAGTGTGTGTCGAGTCCGTTAGTGTGTTGCCAATTACTACGGCCAAGTAAGAAAAACCAACCAGCGTCCACATATGGAATTATGCACACTAACGTCTCCAAGTCCATTCAAGATCGAACCACACTACGCTTATCGCACCGACAATACGATGTGATTCACCTCGTCAATCAATCCACCAAAAATTGGCATAAATTCAACACATAATTCTAAAAATATGAAATTACGAAGATACCCTCAAGATAATAATATGCCCTCAATGGCAGAAAAATAGAAAGCCTGTACGGGTTCACATTTTCCCGACAAATTGAAAAATCCTCAAAAGCTCAGACGGGTTCACATTTTCCCGACAGCGAAAAATAAATACAGCAACGGTCAATCGCGTAGAAATTTTATCGCGTTTTCACAATCTCGTCGTTTTTATAAACGTTTTTAAATCGCGTAAATTTATTTTACTATTTTTAAAATCGTGTAGAGTTTTTAATACGTTTTCTCAATCGCGTAAGATTTTTAAATCATTTTCTTGTCCGAATTCCTTAAAAACACTGTTTAAAACAAACAAAAATAATATTTAATACATTTAAACTACGTAGAATATTTTTCATAATAATCTTGTCTTTTGGACATCTTTTCTATCTTATTTGTCCGTTTTTAATATAAATTGACAGTATTATGTTTAGAAAAATTATAATAATGATTTTCTAGGTTTACTGTCAAAAATCCTTTTTATTTTTATTACAACCAATAAATTACACTTTTGAAAATTACTAACGTGCTTCAAAACACAAGGTGAGCTATACATTAGAAATTTTACAAAGCTATGTATTTCTTCTAACAAGTAAAAATCATTAGCTTAAACTTAAAACTTAATTCTAATCAATTTATTTCTTTAAAACTCATTGTAATAAAATCCTTTTGGCATTTATTACTTAAACTTAGTTGAAAACAATTCTATAAATCAAAAAGATTTAAATTTGGCATTTTGGCGAAAATCATTCTATGCTTTATAATTCATTCCTAATTATTTCCATACATTTAATCTCTTATAAAATTCTTGATCTAATTTATTTTTATTAAATTATCTAGTCCATAATTAGAAAATAAATTTGGATTAAAAGTATGTGGCATGTTGGCCAATTTTAACAAAGTCTTTGCATTTGATCTTTAAATTATTTTTCATCTTTTAAATCAATGTCAAATTCATTGTATTCATTAAATCATTGTTTTAGAAAATGGTTTTAGAAATCAAAACATTTAACTTAGGCATGTTGGCCGAAATACCTAATTTCATTCTTGGATCCATAAATTCATTTTTCTTACTTTAAATCAATTTGTAACTTGTTAATTTTCCTAGGTTAATTAAATCACACTTTTAGAAAATTTAAGAGAACATTTTGGTTCTCCTCTTTGCCTTGAGGCCGTGAGCTTGGGTTTGTGCTCTTTGGAACACTCATGCAAATCCTTGTATATTATTTACATGTTACAATAATTATCATGCTTATATATATACATACCATATACTAAAACAATCATAAAACACATACAAATTATTAAAGCCATTAGACATGTTACACACATAGCACATACAAAATATTAAAGCTATTAGACATGCTTTCACATATAATCAATCACAATTAGGAAAGGCTATAAACAATCAAGTGAATGAATCCTTATGGATTCTTCACCACAAACACAAACATTCCTCACCACCAACACATGGTTGATGAGGGTAATCTCCCTCTTACCTCTTGTAGAAACCTCCAAGTCCATTGTATGTCTCCTTCAAGCAAGCTTCCTCCACCAAGAGCTCCTTGAAAACAAAGAAAACATACAATATTAATACCTAAGACTCTAAACTAAATTAATCATGAATTAAAATCATGATTAAAACTTTAAAATGGATAAAAACATGAAGATTAAAGACTTCCACCTTCAAGGCTTCAAACTTGAGCTTTGAAGAACGAAAATGAAGATGGATGATTTAGGGAAAATCTCCAACATGAAAGTTCCTTAGAATTGCATGGAGATTCAAGATCTATGGTTGTTTAGAATTATTGAAGCTTGGAAGGTGACTTTTGAGGGGTTGGCCGTGAGCTTGAAGAAAGGGAGAGATATGAGCTTTTGTGGTTTTTGCTTGATAGGAAGATGAAGATGAAGGAATCTTGAGAAATTCCTAACATGAAAGTGTCTTGGTTTGATGAAAGGATTCAAGAAATGATATTGGTAGGATTTATTGAAGTTTGGAGAATGGTTCTTGGTGATTTGGCCGAATCCAAGGGGGAGAGAAAAGGAGAGAATTTTGGTTGTTTGATCTTGGTTCTTTGGAGAAAAAGATGTGTAGGAGAGTAAATGAGATGAATGGATGAAGGTTGTCTCCATTTGGGAGCCATGGCCGTGGAGCACATGGAGAGAAAAGGGTGAGAGCTTCTTGCCAAAATTGAAAATGAGCTAAGGCTCTCCTATTTATAGACTCAGGAAAAAAAGATGAAGGCTTAGGATATTTTTATTTTTGGTATATCATAAGCAATGAACAATAATTATTGCTTATAAAGTCAATGTCTATTGTCTAATGGGTGATAAAATATACATAGATTTTTATCTTATACTAGCCGAGTAAAAATTATTATTGATCATTTTTTCTCATCGATTGCCCTTGATGAGTCATAAAGCGAGTCATCAAAGAGAAATTTCTAGAATATGTGACTCACTACGATGAGTCAGTATGATGAGTCATCGTGGAACTGTCTAGAACGAGTGAGTCAGCATGGCGAGTCAACGTAGATATTTTCTAGAGCAGGGTGAGTCAAAGATAGATATTTTCCAAAACAGTGAGTCAGCATGGCGAGTCAAAGATCTTTGAGTCACTGACTGCATCACAACTGCATCATTGGCTGCGTCATCAATGGTGAGTCACAGCCACAGTCATCGAGAAGCTTCTGAATCAAGGCGAGTCATGCGGTGAGTCACAGCCAAGTCGGCCAGCCTCGGAACCTTTAGAATCTGGCGAGTTATCACGCCACGTGTCATCGTCCTATTGGCCCGTTGCGATGAGTCATAGCCATCAATTTTGACCAGCTCCTCATTGGTCCACGTGTACAAAGACTTGATGACTAAACGTGGGTCTCGCAAAATATTTTGTGTCGTCATTGTCACTTATTTGTCTTGACTAATAAAATAATATTATAATAATATAAAATTATTTTATTTGACAGATTAAATCCTAAAAATTAAAAAATTAATTTTAGGCTCATTCAATTGGGTTTAGTAAGATCCCCGCCTTTCGAATAATTAAAAACAGATTTTCCCGGTCCGAAAAAATATTATTTTCCTACCCCGAGCAAATCACACAAAAAGTCCATATAAAATCACGCGACGGTAATATTGAGCACTGTATCAAGTAGAAAACAATTAAAAACAGCAAAAACAGCACATTCGGGACGTAATAGTCATTTTTTCATTTTTTCCCACGACGAAGCAAATCATCCAAAACGTTCAAATAAAATTACAGACAGTATTAATTGTCTGTATATCTCCCAAAAAATTAAAACGAAGAGTTCTCGGGAAAATTTTTACCCGTATCGAAGCAAATTACGTAAAACGATCAAATAAAATTTTAACCTGTAAAATATACTTGTATTTCATGCAGAAAAACAAGAAACAGTAAAATAGGGACACCACGGTCATTCACCCAAAAGTTTGAAAAACAACAAACAGGACATTCAAAATATTTTTCCAAAAATTTGGGGTGTTACAAAGTGGGCCAATAAGATCCACACTGCAAGATTTTCGCAGCTGTTTTCTTTGAAGAAAAGTGACCTCCACATGCTTCTGAGTGACAAAATTAATGACACTACCTACCTCACTGTCGGGCACACATCTCCAAAAGATTTGGTCAGGACAATATTTGAATAAGTATGAGTCATCCTAATAAAAAATTTTCACCTGTGTCAAATTTTTTTTTATCTTAGTGCGTCCATTGAAGCGACATCTTTCCTGTTACAAGAAAGTTGACTATGTTAACAAACTAAGGCATGAAATTGACAGAAAATAAAAATTCATCAGGAAAAGAATCATTGATGGGTGTGCTATTAAAAGGTGAGCCTATTGTAAGTCTAGACAAATTATCAGCGACAACATTTTCGGCGCATTTCTTATCTTTTATTGTGATGTTGAATTCTTGAAGCAATAAGATCCACCGTATCAATCTTGGTTTGACATCCTGCTTAGATATCAAATATCTAACAACAGCATGATGGGTAAAAATCATAATAGAAGAATCAATTAAGTAAGATCAAAATTTATCCAGTGCAAAAATTACAGTAAGTAGTTCTTTTTCAATAGTGGTGTAAATCATTTGTGCACTATTTAAAGTTCTACTTGCGTAACAAATCACATGAGACTTACCTTCATTTCTTTGGCCTAAAACAGTGCCCACAGCAAAATCACTAGCATCACACATTAACTCAAAAGGCAAAGACCAGTCAGGAGATTGCATGATAGGAGCAGATGTTAGAAGACCAATTAATTTTTTGAAAGATTTTTGACATTCTTGAGTCTAAACAAATGGTGCATCTTTCAACAAAAGACTACATAATGGTCTAGATATAGCACTAAAGTCTTTTATGAATCTTCTGTAAAATCATGTATGTCCTAAAAAGGAACGAACTTCTCTGACTGTTTTTGGGGAAGACAAATAAGCAATTAATTCAACTTTGGCCTTATCAACTTCAACTCCCTTAGAAGATATCACACGATCTAACATTATTCCTGAGGTAACCTTGTAATGACATTTTTCCCAATTTAATACAAATCCTTTCTCTTCATATCTTTTAAGAACTTTTTTCAAATTATCAAGACAATTTTCAAAAGAATTTCCAAAAACTGTCATATCATCCATGAAAACCTCTAAATAATGCTCAATCATGTCACTAAAAATGCTTAACATGCATCTTTGAAATGTTGCTGGAGCATTACAAAGGCCAAAAGGCATTCTTCTATATGCAAAAGTACTAAAGGGACATGTAAAAATGGTCTTTTCTTGATCTTCCAATGCAATTGGTATTTGATTATAACCTAAAAAACCATCAAGAAAACAGTTGTATGGATGTCCTACTACCATTTCCAGAATTTGATCAAGAAATGACAAAGGGAAATGATCTTTCCTAGTAGCAGTATTTAATTTTCTAAAAGCAATACACATACGCCAACTAGATGAGACTCGCGTAAGTATTAATTCACTTTTATCATTTTCAATCACTGTTATTCCAGATTTCTTAGGTATAACTTGTGTAGGGCTTACCTATTGACTATCAGAGATAGGATAGATAATTCCAATATCAAGTAATTTAAGGACTTCAGCTCTAACTACCTCTTTCATGTGTGGATTTAATCTTCTTTGAGGTTGTTGAGTAGTTTTGGCGTTATCCTCTAAATGTATTCTATGTGTACAAATTAATGGATTAATACCTTTTATGTCCTTTAATGTTCATCCAATTGCATTTTTATGCCTTTTAAGTACTTCTGTTAACATACCTTCTTGTTCTTCAGTAAGATACGAGGAAATTACCACTGGTAAGCTTTGCTCTTCTCCCAAAAATGTGTACTTCAACCCAGCAGGTAATGGCTTTAGTTCCGGTGTGGGTACTTCTTCATGGGCATTATCATTCATGGGTTTTGGCTCTTCAAATCTTGGCTTCCATCCCTTGTACTCTATTACTTGTGTATAATCAAGCAAAGAACATATTTCAAAGATATCATCTTCTAATTGCATGCTTGACTTAAATGAATTGACTAAACAAATTTCTAATAGGTCAGAAGAACTCCTTGTTTGAATATGATCATCTACGATGACTTCAATTCCTTCAACTTCCTCCTTTTCATCAAGGACTTCCTGTGGTGGCTTGCACATATTAAAAACACTGAGCTCCAGTGTCATGTTTCCAAATGTTAGCTTCACCACTCCATTTCTACAATTTATCAAAGCATTTGATGTTGCTAAAAATGGACGACCTAAAATAACAGGAATTGACTTCCAACTATCAACTATAGGTTCAGTATCCAAGACAATAAAATCCACAGGATATATGAATTTATCAACTTGAACCAACACATCTTCCACTATTCCTCTTGGAATTTTAATTGATCTATCGGTAAGTAGAAGAGTTACAGAAGTTGGTTTTAACTCACCCAAGTTGAATTGCTGATAAACTTAATATGAAAGCAAATTGACACTAGCACCAAGATCAAGTAAAGCTTTTTCAATTTTATGTTCTCCAATAATGCATGTGATAACTCCATAAGTTGTAGTTATTTGGGCCCCATATCTATGCTTTATTATCTGCTTAGTCCTTGTTTTGAAGCATGAATGGAAGAGTTTAGTATGATTTGCTTTCAACGTCTTCCATCATGATTATGAGAACATGTGTTTGATTCTTGGATATATTGAGTACATTTGCACTGATTATTGAATTAGAAATTTCTCTGTAGCAGGTAAGGTTCCAACCAAGTGAATCATTTCAGATTTGGACCAGCATTGTAAGAGAAAGCTTAGTGCAAGTATCAGCTTTTCACGTTGCGGCGTGGAATTTGAATGCCGCGGCGTGAGCCTCCCCTGCATCCAAAGTCAGAGAGCTACGCATGTAATGCGCCGTGGCATAGATAGTTGAATATCGCGGTGTGACCCCGGTTTCTGAGCCCTATAAATATTGTTGCATCAATTTTTAATGGAGTTAGGTTATATTTTAGAAAGGTGTGGCTAGGTTTTAGGATTTCACACCAGAAGAAAGCAGAAGTGACCAAGTTTGGAGTCTCTCTTCACCTTGGTGGAGGATTGGAGCTTGGAGGATCAATCCCCTTAGCTTTGTTCTTCTCTTTTTTTCTCCTTTCTCTTTTCGATCTCCATGACTATGAGTTTTTGTGATCTATTTTCGTTGGTCATGGTTGGCTAGGCTGTTTATAGGGTTTTACTTTGGATCTTCCTATAGATATTGATTAATCTTGTAATCCTTTGAGTTATATACATGATTTGGTTTTTGTTCAATCATATAGTGTTTAATGCTTTGATTGTTTGATCAGTTTTCAATTGATTTGTTCAAATCTAATGAACCTAGACATAGGAATTTGGATTTGAGATCGTGTATATGATTGATGCATGTTCTATTTCATTCAATTGGCTTGGATGCGATGATTCGTTAATAGGATAGAAATATACCTATTGGTCATGCATAGTAATTAATTGGGAATAGATCGTTCATTAGTAGAGCTTACTCTAGTTCTCATGGAAACACAAGGGATAAGGTAAGTGATACCAGGGTTGATTGACCTAGACATAGGCTTTTGGCTAAATCAGATTCTCAAGCTAACCTAGCCATTGCATTTATATTACTCATAAGGATTACTTGTTAACAATTGAAATAGGAGGTGAAAAAGGATGCCCTATTCTCTAAATCATTATCTCAACTCAATCTGATAATTTTTGAGTTTTTCTTAGTAGTTTAATACGAACCTTTCCAATTTATATGTCCTTGAATAGAAATACTTAAGTTATTAGTTTATACTTAGTACTGAATTTAACGATTGTCCTCGTGGGAACGATATTCGACTCCTAGCTATACTACAGGTGCGATCCGTGCACTTACGGTAAGCAAAAAAGCCAATAAGTTTTTAGCGCCATTGCTAGGGACAGCGGTTTAAATTTAGCTTAGCTAATATAAACAACGAGTTTAAGTATCTCTAGTTCAAGTTTCTTTTGTTCCATATTAATTTAATTCATTGTTAATTAATTATTTCAGGTAGTAGTAAGATGGCGGAACTAGTTGCTGCGCATGAGGTGGAGGACGATAGTCGCACAAGGCCATTGAGGGAGTTTGCTACTCCTTAGATGGATAATCTGTAATCCAACATTTGACGTCCTGCCATCTGGGCAAATTACTTTGAGATTAAGCCAGCCATCATCCAAATGATCTAAACTTCTGTACAGTTTGGCGGCTTATCTAATGAAGCTCCCAACGCGCATCTCTCAAACTTCCTGGAGATTTGCGACACGTTTAAGCATAGTGGAGTGTCCGAGGATGCTATTCGCTTAAGGCTTTTTCCTTTCTCTTTAAGGGATAGAGCCAAAAGCTGGTTGCACTCTCTTCCGGTGGGATCAATTACAACTTGGGCGGAGGTATGTACTAGGTTTTTGAATAAATACTTCCCTCCGGCCAAGTCTGCAGAGATGGTGAATGATATTACTTCATTCACCCAGTCTGAATCAGAATCCTTACATGAAGCCTGGGAAAGGTATAAGGATCTGTTAAGAAGGTGCCCACATCATGAGATACCACCCTGGCACCAGATTTATTCATTTCATAAGGGCTTGCTACACCACCACCACCCAATAGTAGATGCTGCAGCTGGAGGCTCCTTGTTAAGCAAATCTTTCGATGATGCCTTCCAGCTCTTAGAGGAATTAGCTGCTAACAGCTATCAGTGGCCTTCAGCAAGGAATACTCCACGGAGGATAGTTGAAGTGCATGAAGTGGATGCCATAACCTCATTAACAGCACAGGTTGCGGCATTGGCAAGCAAGATGGACGGTGTGGGACAGCAAAGATCTCAACGAAGCCCATTTGTCCTTTGTGACAATTGTCGAGATAATCACGTAAGTGATAGGTGCCCTGGTATGTCTGAAAGTGCACATTATGTTGATAACTATCGCTCCCAATCGAATAACCCATACTCCAACCAATATAATCCTGGATGGAGGAAGCATCCAAATTTCTCATGGAGGGACAACCAAGGACCCTCTTCCTCCTCCAATGCTCCTGGACCTGAACGTCAGTATAACCCTCCTGGGTTTCCAGCCCAACAAAGACAACCAATGCTAGAAAGGAAACCTGCTTTGGAAGATATATTCATGTAGTTGATGGCAAAGAATGATGCTTTTATTTCCAAGACAGACTCTTACATGCAAAGAACAAATGCTCATTTGACAAAGCATGATGCAATGTTACAAAGCCAGACTGCTTCGATGAGAGCATTAGCAACGCAAGTAGGATAGCTGGCCAATGCTATCAACAATAGGCCCTCAGGCAACTTACCTAGTGATACTGTCACTAATCCAAGGGGTGCCTCTAATGAGCACTGCAATGCCATATCACTGAGGAGTGGCAAGGACATTGAGGGAAATCTAAGGACGAGATTGCTGGAGGATGAAGTGGTCAAGAGCCAGGACCATGATGAAATAGTCCACAAGGAGGTGGACGACAAGAAAGAAAAGGAAAATGATGAAAGCAAAGTCCAAAAGAAGGTTGAGGACAAGAAGTTTGTGAATAATCCATATATACACCCTATACCTTTTCCAAGCAAGCAGATTCAGAACAAAATGGATGATCAGTTCAAGAAGTTTTTGGAAGTTTTCAAGAAATTTCACATAAACATCCCTTTTGCCGAAGCTTTGGAACAGATGCCCAGCTACGTTAGAATCATGATTGGGGGAATGTAAGCCCATTTCCGTAACTCTCCAACTAGCCGATCACTCTTATACGTATCGAAGGGGAATTGTGGAAGATGTCCTAGTGAAAGTGGACAAGTTCATATTCCTTGCGGACTTCGTGATACTGGATATGGAAGAGGATTACAGGGTCCCTTTGATTTTAGGCCGGCCATTCCTTACAATAGGAAGAACCCTCATAGATATGGAGAAAGGAGAGCTCACTATGAAGGTCCAAGATCAGGAGGTTACCTTCAACATTTTTAAAGCTATACAGAGTCCTAAAAATCAAGAACAATGTTGTTTGGTAAGTGAAGTTGATAAGTTGACATGTGAGACACTTGGTGGAAGTATAGTAAGAGCTCTCAATGAAGGTCAATTGATCTCAATACGAGGAAGTGGAGATGATGAACAGGAGCGGCTAAATTCAAAAAGTGTGATTAAGTCATGCAGTCCACCTATTGAGAAAGTTCTAAATGAGAAGCTTAAACCTATGACATGTCAAGTGTTTCAAGCGTATTCTTATGCAAAGGAGGAAGATCCTCCCCCTTGGAGCAAATACAAGTGGAACTGCCCATAAAGTCCAGCCGGGATTATAAATCAGGCCCTTCTTGGGAGGGAACCCAAGCTAATTATCTTATGTTTAAAATATGTTTATAGTATATGTTATTATGTCCTTAATATGTTAATATGTTGATTTTGTAGTTTGATTAAGTTTTTGTTGTACAAACTGTGTTTTAACCTTTTGAGCAAGTTTTACAGGTGTTGCAGGCTGAAAATGTGCAAAAACAGCAGCAGAATGCAAAATTCAGCAAAATTCTGCAGCCTGGCCTCTAACGCCACGGCGTGGTTATTATCACGCAGCGACGCACGGGTAGCATCAGCCAAATTCCAAAGGCTAGAAAGCCGCGCCGCAACTATGTTGACCACCGCGGCGCAATGTGCAAAAAAAAGCCAAAATAAAAAAAATATTATTTTATAAAATATTTGTATTTGTTTTAAAATATAATTTTCCGAGGGAATTAATGTACACCATGGCGCCACACGTATCACGTCGCGGCGTTGCGCATCTGTTGGTGTTAAGCACCGCAACTGTGCATAGCTCCCTCATTCTCCCTCATGCCGCGGTGTGTTTTTGAATGCTGCGGCGTGAGTTATCAATTTTTCTAGAATTGTTCAAAAATTGTAAATTTATCATATGCTTACAATGCTATTATTTGATATTGACTATTTGCAATTCTCTTTTAGGTACAATGGCCCCTAAAAGACCAAGAGTGTAACACCCTCCCTAGGGTATCACATTTTCGACTCCTGACTCATAATCTGAAAAGAAGTTCGCACAAAGTTTGAGTTATAAAATATGGGTTTTAAAAATTTCTTCTTTCTTTGGAACGTAAACTTTATGAAATTCATAAGCAATACGGAAAAACATCTTTGAAAACAGACTCATATACAACAATCGACACCAATTAATATTTAACAACTTAAAGAGAAATATAAAACTAATGACTCTTTTTTTAACAAAGTAGAGCAAACCCCATGACGGGTCCTACTTAGTAGCACTGCAGTACAACACTAACGTTAAAACTTAACATACTTATTCATTGTGTATCCATCTTGTTGCATCGACACATCCTTCTACATCCGTTCTTTGTCAACATTGCACACCTTCGAGTCTGAATGTCCACTCCTTATTGTTGTCACCCATCTCGAGTATTCATTGCCCGTTATGTCTAAGACAACTCGATCTTTCTATTATTTGATTTTAAAAGACAGACACAAAAAACAACATAACAAAGAGGTGAGATCACCTACGCCAATACCAACATGGCAAAGCACGGTAGATAACACAAACAAAGAATATCATACATATATGTCATACCAGAATTTCAATAATGCACTCAACATTAATCAACTATTATCATCATACTATTAACATTATTATCATCACACAATAATCATAATAATGCCATCAACATGATTATCATCATCATCATCCAAATATTCAAAACAATTGTCATAGCCAATATTCCTCAATTAATATATCATACAGATATAAATGCTCAGATTCATGCATGTGCACATAGACTCAGTTTTTCAAAAACAACTCCATGGAGGTTTTCACAATTTCGAGGAGAATGCTCTGTCAATTGTCAGCCTTAGCCCAAAGACAATCTTCCAGTTGTTGAAAAGAATCGTGTTCTTGTCGGGTATCGTCAATGCGTTGCAACGGACTGTATCGCTAAGTGATACAGGGTACTCGCCAGCTGTCCACTTGGCCGACTGCCACGCCTCGACGCCCCTAAGATCCATCATAGACCTCACTATCATTTCTCATTCCCTCTTCAACCACAAGGGCCATATACAATGCACGAATATATCCAGGTGCAAGTCCAACCCCAAAGGGCCAAATCTTTTCAATTTCATTTGTTCAATGTATCATATGCCACAACGCATATTTTTCCAATGCATGTATAATGCACCAAATCCAATCACAAGCATCTCTTTCCAATGAATATAAAATGCACCAAATTATACTTGTATTTTCAACAAAAAAATCATGTTATCACATTTTCATAGTTATAAAACACTTTCGTCGTGTTTTCAAAATTGCGTAATATTTCCATTTCATTTTCACAATTCCAAAACGCTTTACATTACGTTTTCACAATTCCAAAATGTTTATATTACGTTTTCAAAATATCGTAACACTTATGTTACGTTTTCAAAATTCTCAAACGTTTCGTTATATTTTCATAATATCCGTGACACTTCTGTTACGTTTTCACAATACTGATAACATATTTCATTTACGTTTTCAAAATATCGCAACTCTTCTGTTGCACTTTTAAAACACGTACTAATTTTTTGACGTTTTTCTTAATCGCGTAAAAATATACGTTTCTCAAAATCACATAGTATTTTTCTACTGTTTCAAAATCGCGTAACTTAAAAATCATTCTTTTAAGTCATATAAATCATTTTCCGTCATTCTCAAAATATTTAAAACACTTTCCAAATCACATAACAATTTTTCGCTATTTTCATAATCACGTAAAAATAATTCGTCACTTTTCCATCACGTAGTGATTTTTCAATAGTAATTCAGATTACGTAAAATATTTAAACGTAATTCAAATTGCGTAGAAATATTTTAACGTATTTAAAATCGCGTAGAAATATTTTTCCATATTACGTAACTTAAAAATCACATTTTTAAGATACGTAAATAATTTTTCACCACAATTTCATTACGAAAATATTTCTTGACCTTTAAAAATTCCTTTTTAACTTTTTTTCAAAATAATATAACTTTACACTTCATTTAATATATTTTCTTACTCAAGAAAATATTTTTCCACAGTTCTTTACTCAAGAAATTCTTTTTCAAAATATAATTCACAAAATCACTTTTTCATTGATGTAAATCAACGTTTCAAAACTTAACATTTTCTAACGTATTTCAAAACTTGAAAATAAGTTATACGTTAGTAAATTTTCAAAACACCATTATATTCTCTATTTTTCCCAAATCAATTCTAAAATCAATTCTCTTCAAAACAAATTAAGATTCAAACCCTTGCAACTTTTCTTTTTCATTTTCATATGAAAGTTCATTTCTCAAGTGATAAAATACTTTGATTTCCCTTTCCAAAATCCTTATACTAAAACATTTTGTTCAAACATTTTGTTTCTACTTTAAAATTACTTTGTTTCATAAAAACCAAAATTATTCCAACCTCCAAAAATCATAGAGTATTTGGCCATTGAAGCCATCAAATATTTTTCTTCTAAATTGATATGGTTTTACACAAACAAAACCATTACAAATTCTTTGTTTTCAAAACCGAAATACCGATGGTCATAAAAACCAAACCCATTTGCTCAAATTCATTTTTACTTTCCTTACAAATCCTTTTTCACTTTCTTTGCAAATCCTTAAAATTATCATTGCTATTTTCATTTAAATCGCATGTTTAGTAAAACACTTAGAAACTTTTTACACAAAATAAATCAATAAAAATCCTTCTAAAATCGTATTCATGTACTTTTTGAAAAATAAATTCTTTGTTTATTTTCCTTACTTTTCTAAACATCCATTTTCATCATTCAAGAAAATATTAATTTTGTGAACACTTATCTTCAGGTGTCTTGTTCGAAATCCACCATGTTCTAAGTACTCAAAAATCAATTCTTTTGTTCTTGAAAATTTTCAACATGAACCCTAATCAAGGGCATCAAAACCGTAGCTCTTCCTTAGCTATTGGAGCCAAAAATCAATTTCCTTTCCACCATCAAGTCATGGCATATACATATATATTTCATCATAAATAATATAAGCATACCATCAAAGCCATAAAAGCATGTATAGCATATCAAGCATATCATCAAAGCTATAAAATCATGCAAAGCATATCAAACATAAAAAATTAATCAAAGCTCATAAACACCCACAAATTAATTACATGACCATGGATATGAATCCTCACATGGATTCCACATCCATCAAATAAAATACCATCTCTCACCACCATGCTTGGTTGGTGAGATGGATTTCCCTCTTACCTCTTGAAGATCCTCCAAAGCTTCTTGACTTGTTTCTTTTTCCAAGTCCTTCACCACCAAGGGCTTCTCAAATACAAAACAAAACACAAGTTAATTAACATATCAAGCTTGATTAAGAGGAACCATGGATCAAACATGGCTTAGATCATGAAAAGAGAGAAGAAAATGAAGTTTCCTTATACTTCACCTCAAAAACCCAATAACTTTGATCTTGAAGAAAGTCCATGAAGATGAATGATTTAGAGAAAATTTCCAACATGAAAGTTGCTTAGAATATCATGTAGATTCAAGATCTATGGTTGGATGAAATTTTTGAGTGATGGAAGCCATATCAATGGTGCTTGGCCGAAACTAGCACATAGGAAGATGGAGAGAAAATATTTGATGAAGTCTTAGCTTTTTGGAGGAGACAAGGATGCATTATGATAACAAATGAATGAAATGCTTTTTGGCCCCTTCCTCCTATGCATTGTCGTAGAGTGAAGAGAGAAAAGAGTGAATTATTTGAGCAATTATTTGGTATTAACTCATTTGAGGGAAAAGGTGATAAAGTGAGATAGCAAATGAATGAAATGATGTTGGTCCCCCTTTTTCCTTGCATTGTCGTGGAGAGTGAGTGAGAAATGAGTGAATTATAGAATGTTATTCAAAGACACCAATATTGACTATGTCTTTGTTGTGTAATACAAATAATAGAACATGAATTAATTGAATCAAATTGGCCCCCTTTTTCTTTGCATGGCCGTAGGTGCTTCTTCAAAAAGGTGGCCATTTTTGTTGACTTGTCTTACTTTGTTTTACTTGAATTGCATTCTAATATTACAAAGTGAATTGCTTGTTAGAGCAATTTTGCTCTTCCTTCACCGTAGAAACATGTAATTCAAGGAGTCAAAATTTTATTTAATGACTTGTTTCCTATTGGTCTTTAAATAGTCAAGCCATTATTCTTGACCATTGTTAGCCATTGATTAGATCAATGGTTAGCATTTAGGTAGATTTATTTTTTATTAGAAGACTAAATCTAGGCCATTGGATCTTTCTCCTTTAAATTTAAGCCATTAGATGTGTCTCCAAAAATTAATGGTCAAGATTACTCCTTCTAACTTTTAATCCAAGGATTATAATTAGTCTTTGTCACTTTTTAAGACTAAATCTTCACCATTGATTAAATTAACATCCAATGGTCATAAATGGTCCTTGTTACTTTATAAGACCAAATCTTAACCTTTGATTAATTCTAAATCCAATGGTTGCAAATGGTCATAGACACTTTATATGACCAAATCTCTACCCCTGATTTAACCTCCATCTAATGGTTATAAATGATCTTATTCACTTTTAAGATCAAATCTCCACCGTTGATTAAATCAAGATCAAGTCTCCATCATTAATTAAATCAATGGTGGATATCCAAACCACCAATGTTGACTTAAGCAATATAATTTATATTTTTATCTGCTAAAACCCCACGAAAAAATATATTTACTATATTTTTATCATCCGATAAATTAAATACAGTATAAAACATAGTACAAGAAAATTTTAAAAATTGTTTTCGGATTCAGGTTTAGTAAGATCCCCCGTCTCCGTCTAAACAGTACAAATTTTTCTATGTGTAAAAAAATTTTTGCTTTGCGGGACCCACTTGGGCCCGCGTATGGCCACCTGGGCCTACATACACCCCTTGGGCCCACAATCAGTAAAAAAAAATTTATAATCATCCACAAAAATCACAAAAATTATAAAATGCACAAATATCAAATCAGATTACGTAAAATAATTACCTAACGGTAAAAATTAAATTACGTAAAGTTTTTTCCGGCCCAAAATTTTTATTTTCCTGACACGGAGTAAATCACTCAAAATGATCAAATACGCTGACGGAATAAACAAAATAATTTTACAGTGCACAGAAATTACTAAATAGTAAAATTCTGTTAACTGTCAAAATTATTGTTTAAGAGATACGAAAATTTTGGGGTGTTACAAAGAGAATCCTCGAGCCAAAGACACCAAGAGCCATCTCCTCTTCCATTTGATGAGGGGCGGTTTGTTTCTGCTGCTGCTGCCCAGAGGTATACTGTACTGGTTTCAAAACCAATGACAACAAAGAGAGGGTTCTTCTTCAAAGACGTCATACCAGAGAACATAGACAAAGCCATCCGCCATCATCAGTGGGGTCGATTTGCACAGCACCCTGATGTTAGGGTCCTTCCTGTTGTTCATGAATTTTACGCGAACATTTATACTACTGACGCGAACCCCACTACTGTTGTTGTACGGGGTCGCCGTATCTCTTATTCAGTTGCGGTTATCAGGGCAGCCCTGGGTTTGCCTCCTCCTCCTCTAGTTTGTGAGTATTCTCATTTCCTCACAGTCGACCCCGACGACATTGACCTCATTGCAATTACTGACAGGATCTGCACGCCTGCATCGCGACCAGTAAAGTGGGTCTTGAGCGTCCAGGATGCCCGACCCAGATACTTCCGACAGGCCTGCTTGACATCAAAGGCCCGAGTGTGGTATCATTTCATCAGCACCTATATTTTGCCATCGAACAACCTGTCAGAGGTGACTCAAGATCGAGCGATCTTGATTTATGCTATTCTTGAGCATCGGGCTATAGATGTCGCCCATATTATTTACTAACAGATTCGGTGAGCTGCTCGGGAGTGTAGGAGTCTGTTCTTTCCTTCTCTCATCCACCGATTGTGTCGAACACTGATGGTCCAATTCGAGGACCATAAGGAGCGCATAAAGGCCAAACAACCTCTCAACGATTACTTTCTTGAGAGGATAAGAGCAGCTCCTGCAGCACCACCAGCCAGGGGACCACAGAGGCAGGCGCCACCAGAGCCTCGAGCGGGGCCATCATATTCTAGGGCGGCTACAACAGATGCTGTTGCATGGAGGGTACAGATAGTGGCCCGACTGACCAGTTTAGAGGCTTCAGCTGCACAGACGACTGCTATGCTCACATATTTTATCTAGACTCAGCGCTGGACTGCGAAGCGGTTGCACTTACCGATGGAGGACTACCCTGTCCCAGACTTCCCGCCCGTGTCAGTTGCTGACCCATCACCACCCCAGGAGCCAGGGCCCTCTCACCAGGCAGGCCATGCTGACAATGATGAGGACGAGGACATAGATGCTGAGGCCACCGATTCTGAGGAGGCTTCCATCTAGCCCTTGAGGCTTTCAGGGCATTTTCCTTTCATTATCGTTCTTTTTGCTTTAATATATTGTATGTTTCTTCTGTACAATGTGGACATTGTTTCCCTTAGGTTTGGGGGGGTGTCTCAGACTTAGTATTTTGATGTTTGTGCATGTTTATAATATGGATGCTTATGTTAGTATTGCCTCTTGTGGATATAATATTTTGGTATTTTAGTATAGTTATGTATGTGTGTAATTATGTATGTTTGTCAATATCCAAAGGAACTTGTATCTTGATAATCATTTCTTGAAAATCCCATTCAAGATACAATTGTCGTTCCCTTTCACAATTTGAATCATAAAAGTTAAAACTAATGTGAAATAATTATTCAATGATAGATATGGATGCAAATTGACTTTAACATTTCTGTGAATCTATATGCAATCTTTGAAGCATGTTAAAGCAATTTAGTTTCATTTTAAGATTGATTCATTTCCCATTTGCATGTTTGTTGAACTTTGGGATTGATAAGAAGCCTTGCCTAGAGAATTTTTATGGATTGTACATGTGTAAGTGTCGGTTATCGGTGAAATTATTTTTGAACTCACTTGAGACGAAATCCTAATTTGTGCATGATTAAGGAAATGATTAGGACATTCTTTGGACCGATTGAGCCTTAAAAAGCTTACCTTAGCATGATCATATCCTTAGGTCTCCTTTGAAGCCTTATGTATGTTTGGCCTTATGTTTTTCACCACCTACATATTCCATACCATGTAGCCCTTCTAAATGCATGTGAAAGCATGACATTTGTTATCTTACCATCATTGTTGTTGAGTGCATATATATATGATTTCTTGAATTGAGTCCATTAATCAGGGGTACTATGTAAGTCAAATTCAAAAAGAACTTGTTTGAACCATCTGCAGTTAGAAAATCATTGCTTTGTAAAAATGAAAGAAAGAAAAATTGAAAAGAGAAAAGCAAAGCAAAGCAAAAACAAAAGAAAAGTAAAAATAAAGCATTGAATGGTTCTTATGAGTTCTAATCTCTCAAAGTTCTTGTGGTATACCCTGATAATCTTACTTGTGCTCAAGTCTTGAAATCATATGTGTATGTGTCTCAATGTTTGTGTTAAATCCATTCCCTTTGTTCTTTAACTCATACCATTAGCCTAACATTATAAGTTCATAAAGACCCTTTTGATCTTCAATCATGTGTGAGTTACATTAGTGGAGAGAGAGTTGAATTACAATCTTGTGGATTCATTGATGCATATTCATTTGGATATTCATAAACTTATCCAGATGAGTCCTAATTGAAAAGAAGAAGTTCGGTATGCATGATTGTGGGAAATTGTATCTTGATTAAAAGGAAAGTGTGATTATTAGCATGAGTAGGATTGTTACCAAGTGGCTTCCAGTACTCAAGAGGGGGGGTGAATTGAGTAACAAAAACTTTTGCAAAAACCTTAAAAAAATAAACTTTGCTGAATATAAATATTAAAGAACGTGGAAGAGATGAGAAAAGAAAGAACAATTAATAATTAAATTGCAGGAATCAATAAATAAAGTGCATAAAATAAAGAGAATAAGGGAAGGAAAATAGGCACAGTATTTATCTGGTTCGACCACCAACCACTTGTGGCCTACGTCCAGTCCCCCGAAACACGGTTCGAGATTTTTCACTATTCAAGACAAGCTTAAACAATGGTGCTTGCAACCTTTACAATACGGAGCATTTTTCACACACGGGGAAACTCTACCCTTGTGCTCAAGCCTCAATCAAACAAAAGGGATACCTCACCCTTATACAATCCTTGGGGATACCTCACCCTCAATATACGAGAAACGAGATAAAGAGATGAAATGAAACTCTCACTAAGAGTAGATAAATACAAATTGAAGTACTAAAGAGTTGTTTCTCAAATATCTCAAGAGTTAAACAATTATAAGTTCGAAAAAGAGAGAATAAAGCGAGCACGTTTTCAAGCAAGCAAAAATTGATCTCAATGTTCGGGGGTTTTCGAGAGAAGTCCCAGGCCTCTATTTATAGAGCTCGTAGAAGAAAATGGCCGTTGGGAGCAATTAATTACGTTTAAAACTTTCTGATTCTCGTATGGAATTTGAAAACTTAACTCGATTCTCGTGGGGTATTCGAATGCCTGAAGGAAGTATTCGAATACCTCTGTCAAAAACTCTTTTAGAAAGCGATTAAGTTGGGGTTATTCGAATACCGGTCAAGGGTATTGAATACCTCACTAAAAGAAGGCATGTTTCGAAACAGGTATTCGAATACCATATGGGGTATTCGAATGCCTCATTTAAAAAAAGGTTCATTCTGAAACTAGGATATTCGAATACCATATGGGGTATTCGAATGGCTCTGTTTTGGCACAGCAGAAAATATCAGTTACGAATCAGGTTATTCGAATACCAAATTGAGGTATTCGAATACCTCAGTTAAAAACAGTTCAAAATCCTTTCCAAATTGCTTTGAAATGCTTATTTTTAACCTTTAAAACATTTGATCTTTTAAGAGCAACTTTAAAACTTCAGTTTAGGTTATCCTTAATCATTTGAGATATTTAATTGACAGCTCCATACATGATAGATCCTAAGTCCTAAAGCTAATCTTTAAACACTTGGACTTAGTCTTCTCATCATCCTCATGTTTGTTATCATCAAAATACATCTTCATTGTTGCGTAGCAAACACATTCTCCCCTTTTTTGATGATGACAAACTATCATAGAGAAAAGCATCAGTACAAGAATAATTGGAATTCACAAGGTAAGAGACTTACATTCATATCTAATATGTGCGTGGCGTAGCTCCCCCTTAATGTTGGAATCCAATAATAGTTATTTTAAACCTGTCTTTTCTCATAGTTATATTTTTCTCCCCCTTTGGCATAATCAAAAAGATACAACAATATATAATGCATAAAGGAGGCAATAAGCATAAAGAGAAACTGATTGTATTAATAATTTAGCCAATATACATAATATAATGAAAGAGTAAACAGCTAATACAAAAAGACATCCAAACAAGAACAAAGCCTAGAAATAGGCATCTGGCGGAGGAGGAGGGGAATCAGAACCCCGTGAAGATAGCAAAGCACGCAAAGCAGCTTGCTCACGCTCAACACCATCAAGTCTGTCAAACAGAACAGAGAAGGTGTGTTCCAAATAAGCTCGGTTATCCTCCATATAAGCACGGTTGGCCTGTAAGGTGGCCATGACTTGATCCAGAGTGACTGAACCGGCGGCGAGAGCGAGGGGGCGGCGGGGCCGGTAGTGTCGAGGCGGCGGGGGCTACCGGAGCGGCGGGAGTAAGCGGCGGGATCGGTGGGTCGTCCTCATCATCGTCAACTTCAACTGGGAATACCCAGCCTTCATCAGTCTTTATCATCTTCATTCGGTTTAGCGTATAAGAGCCAAACACATTGTGATGGGTCAGCTGAGTTTTTCGCTCGGTCTCTACAATCTGCGGATACTTGCCTAGAAAGGCAGTGATGATCACCCCATAAGGTAGCTCTGAGCGTTCTTTTCCCTTAGCTCTCATCATATGCTTCATAATGAAGACGGGCCAGTTTATCTGGTATCCTTTCTTCAGGATCCACAGCATAAACACATCATCTTCACTCAGGTAGGCGTAGTTCCCACCTCTAGGAGCTAACATGTGGGCATAAGCATAATGTAAGAGCCTGTCCTGGCTCTTCATCATGCCCCCTTTGACTCCCTTTTGAGTCGGAGGTAATGCCAACCCAAGTCTAAGAACATCTTCAATGGCTCTAATTTTGTCGAACCGTTGGACAAACTCTTCACAGTCTTCGTTGTTACGGCCAGCAGATTCTAATCCGAAGAAGCGAACCCAGTCCTGAGGAGTGATCACAATGTGCTGATCACTGACGTCAGAGTGGAGCTCCAGACCTTCAATCCTTAAGTTGCAGTAGAACATTTTGACCAGATCGGGATAGAGGACCGCCTTATAGGAGCAAAAACGAAGCACGCCCTGGATGTCCAGCTGGTGTAGGAAATCAAAGCCACCTTCTTTTTCAAAGAATGCCAAATCTAGATACTTAGGCTGCACAAGGTTGCGTTCTCTGAAATGAGAAATGAAGCGTCCAAGGGTTTCTGGGTGAGAGGAGAGCCTTCGCAGATCCAATGGGTTGTTGCAAGGCGCGGTTTTTGTGCGAGCATGCTTGGAGGAGGAAGCCATGGATGAAGGTTGAAGATGAGAGGAATGGGTTTGAAAAGAGAGGGAGTAACGGTTGGGTCAGACGTAGGAGAGGTATTCGAATAGGAGGAGATGAAAAACGGGAGAGAAGAAATGAGGGAGATGAGATGAGTGAACGGGTGTACGAAGGGGTTTATATAAAACTCAGACCCAAGGTATTCGAATGCCTCAATTGGTATTCGAATACGGCTGTTTGGAAACGCAAAGGTCAGGGCTATCTTGAAAGAGGGTATTCGAATCTTCTTTGAGGTATTCGAATAGACCGTATCCAAAATGGATTGGCCCGGATAGCGTGTATTCGAATCTTGCTTAGGGTATTCGAATACTTCAGAGACAGAAACAAAAGCCTGATAGCAAGAGGCTTCAGGTTATTCGAATAACCACTAAGGTATTCGAATACACCTGGTTAATAAACCATGAAAACATGCGAGGAAATGATGGTATTCGAATACCAGATGAAGGTATTCGAATAACTTAGATAGAAAAACATAAAAATTACGTCCAGAATGCAATTTTGAAGAAGAAGGACTTACCCAATTAAATGAGTACCTGCAAAACAGAATGGAGGATATCTCCGACGCTCAAGTCAGTAATAATTAAAGATCAATAAAATAATAAATGAGTATTAAATTTAACAGATTAAATACACGATTGATCCAAAATGCCAAGTTCTCTTCTTAAATGAAAGAACGAATCTTTAGGTAAAGGTTTTGTGAAAATATCAGCAAGTTGATTATTGGTTTCAACAAATTCTAACACACAATCACCTTTTTGAACATGATCTCGTATAAAATGGTGCCTTATCTCAATGTGCTTAGTCCTAGAGTGCATAATGGGATTCTTTGTCAGATTGATTGCACTAGTATTATCACATCTTATAGGGATGTGATTAAGCTGAAGACCAAAGTCTAGAAGTTGTTGCTTCATCCATAGAATTTGAGCACAACAACTTCCGGTTGCCAAATTCAGCCTCAGCGGTGGATAAAGCCACGCTATTTTGTTTCTTACTATGCCAAGAAACTAAGGAATTGCCAAGCAGGTGACATGTTCCACTAGTGCTTTTCCGATCCAATTTGCATCCAGCAAAATCGGAGTCAGAATAACCAATAAGACTACAAGTGGCACCTTTGGGGTACCACAAGCCCACTTGTGTAGTGCCACCTAGATATTTCATAATACGTTTTACAGCACTTAAATGCGACTCTTTAGGATTAGCTTGATATCTAGCACACATGCATACGCTAAACATTATATCAGGCCTACTAGCAGTGAGATAGAGAAGAGATCCAATCATACCTCGATATTTAATAATTTCTACAGAATTACCTGCTTCGTCTTTATCCAAGTAACACGAAGTACTCATTGGTGTAGCCATATGCTTTGAGTTGTCCATTCCAAACCTCTTGAGAAGTTCTTTGCAATACTTTATTTGGCTAATGAACGTTCCACTCCTTGTTTGTTTGATTTGAAGTCCAAGGAAGAAATTGAGTTCTCCCATCATGGACATTTCGAATTCGCTTTGCATGATTTTGGCAAATTCCTTGCACAGATTTTCGTTAGTAGCACCAAATATGATATCGTCAACATATACTTGTACAAGGAGTATATCATGGTTTTTATTTTTAATAAAAAGAGTCGTGTCAACCTTACCTCTTGTAAAATCGTGTTCTAAAAGAAACTTACTTAACCTTTCATACCAAGCTCGTGGAGCTTGTTTTAAGCCATACAAAGCCTTTTTCAATTTGAAAACATGGTTAGGTAAATCATAATTTTCAAAACCTGGAGGTTGGTCAACATATACTTCCTCTTGAATAAAGCCATTTAAAAAAGTACTTTTAACATCCATTTGATATAATTTAAAATCCATGATGCAAGCAAAAGCAAGTAACATCCTAATAGCTTCTAATCTAGCTACAGGTGCATAGGTTTCTTCATAGTCTATACCTTCTTCTTGATTATAACCTTTTGCTACAAGTCTAGCTTTATTTCTTGTTATTATGTCAGCTTCATCAAGTTTGTTTCTAAACACCCATTTAGTACCGATAATAGGATGATTATTAGGTCTAGGAACTAGTTCCCAAACTTGGTTTCGTTCAAATTGATTTAATTCTTCTTGTATAGCTAGAAACCAATGTTCATCATTAAAGGCTTCATTAATGTCTTTAGGTTCGATTTGAGAAACAAAGGCTAAGTGGTTACATGCATTTCTAATGGAGTTTCGAGTACTTACACCTTTGGATACATCACCTATTACTTGATCAAGCGGATGATATTTTGAGGTACGCCATTCTTTGGGAAGTTCCAAAGCTTGTGAATCCTCTTGTCTTTGTTTATCTTCTTGCTCCTTGATTTCTTTTTCCTTGCTATCCAAATGTGTTTCGCTAAGGCTTCGCAACATCATCAATAACAAGATCCTTTCTCGATCCATTTGGGTCAGTTTCATCAAATGCAACATGTATAGATTCTTCAATAGTCATAGTTCTTTTATTATATATACGAAAAGCCTTACTATGATTTGAATAACCAAGAAATATACCTTCATCAGACTTAGCATCAAACTTGCCTAAGTTATCTTTTCCATTATTTAAAACAAAACATTTGCATCCAAAAACATGAAAATGTGCGACATTTGGCTTTCTTCCCTTTTATAATTCATATGGGGTTTTCTTTAAAATAGGCCTTATAAGGCCTTGTTCATAACATAACAAGCTATATTTACAGCATCTGCCCAAAAATACTTAGGAAGAACAGCCTCATTAAGCATAGTTCTCGCCATTTCTTCTAAAGAATGATTTTTCCTTTCTACAACTCCATTTTGTTGTGGAGTTCTAGGGGCAGAGAAATTATGATTAATGTCATGTTCATCACAATAATTTTCAAAAACATTGTTTTCAAATTCGCCACCATGATCACTTCTTATAGAAGAAATTTGAAAACCTTTTTCGTTTTGAATAACTTTGGCAAGTCTTTTAAATGCTAGAAATGCATCATTTTTATTTGCAAGAAATAAAGTCCATGTAAACCTAGAAAAATCATCCACAATCACTAAAGCATAGTAATTCCCACCAAAGTTCATAGTTCTAGAGGGTCCAAAAAAATCCATGTGCAAAAGTTGTAAAGGTCTAGTAATTGAAACTATATTTTTTGATTTAAAAGAGACCTTTATTTGTTTACCCTTTTGACATGCATCACATAATTTATCTTTAACAAAGTTAAGCTTTGGTAGTCCAATTACTAGCTCTTTAGAGACCAACTTCCTTAGGTGATCCATGTGAATGTGTGCAATTCTCCTATGCCATAACCATGAATCATCATTCTTACTTAAAAGGCATTTCGCATCATTTGAAGATATATCATCAAGACTAATCATATAAATGTTATTTATTCTATGACCAATGAATTTAACATGTTTATCATTTTTATCTTCAATTACGCAACAATTTGAATCAAAAATTACCTTATTTCCTTTGTCACATAATTGACTAATACTAAGAAGGTTATGTTTCAAGCCTTTAACAAGCAACACCTTTTCAATAGAGGAATTTGGATTCTTGCCAACTTTTCCAATTCCAAGAATTTTTCCCTTGTTGTTGTCTCCATAAGTAACATGTCCATGATTCTTGGGAATAAACATGGTGAATTTTGAGTCGTCTCCAGTCATGTGCTTGGAACAAAGCCATTTGTCGAGATACCAATTTGAGCTCCTGGCTTTCAAGCACACCTACAACACAATTTTAATTTTTAACCTTTGGTACCCAAATTTTCTTGGGTCCTTGAGTGTCAGTTTTAGGCAATGTACCCTTTGGAACCCAAACCATTTTTGTCCCATTTTTTGTGTTAACATTCTTTCTAGCATTGCATGTTGAAGCACTATGACCTTTCTTTCCACAGTAAAAACATTTAATAAATGGACTGTTGGAAGTGCTTGAATAAACAAAGAAATTTTTTATAAGATTTATGCTGATTTTTCGGATTATAACCAATTCCAGCTTTTTCAAAAACAACTCTTTGTTTTCCTAATATGATGTTTAAATTGTCTCTTCCGAGAGTGAATTTGGCAAGAATGTTCTTTAAATCTTCAATTTCTTTTTCAAGTGTATGACATGAAGAACAAGAATACGAAGTAGAAGCATGTGAGGGATGAGATGAGCATGCATCAAGAATTCCCAAAGTTTCATTTTCAATTTTTAATTCTTCAATCTCTTTATTTAAAATAAGAATTTTATTTTCTAAAGAAGAGATTTTTTTCTTAGAAGAAGAAATTTGTTTTGTGAGTTTTAAAGATTCATCATGCAGTTCTTCAAAGGCATCTTGTAACTCATCATAAGAAGGTAGTAAAGTAGAGTTAGAACTTACCTCATTTTCGCTTTCTTCTTCTTCTCCTTTGGCCATGAGACAAAGTTGAGCTTCTTCGCTATCTGAGCTGTCAGTTGAATCCATGTCGTTTTCATCCCATGCTATATAGGCTTTTCTTCCTTTTCTTTCTTTGAAGGGCTTCTTCTCAAGTCTCTCTTTCTTCTTTTGGTAAACTGGGCATTCCATTTTCATGTGACCAGGCTTGCCACATTCATAGCAAGTAGGAGTTGATGAAGCTCCTTCGCCTTTGTAATGAGTCTTCTTCGGAGGGAAGGGAGGTCTTCTTTGCATTCCTTTCCAGAGAAATTTACCAAATTTTTTAACTAACAGACTAAGATTTTCTTCGTTTACCTCAATGTTTTCTGAGCTTTCTTCATCTTCTTCATCATCATTTTCAATTGTTGAGGAAGTGGCTTTGAGCGCTATCCCCTTTTTCTTTTTATCGTTTTCTTCGCTTTGACTTAATCTGCTCAATTCTAGTTCATGCTCATGAAGTTTTCCAAAAAGGGTAGCTAATGACATGGTTGTCAAGTCCCTTGATTCTGAAATTCTTTGTCACCTTGGGTGCTGCAAATCTGCTTAAACACCTTAACACTTTATTAATCAAATCTTCGTTAGTAAAACTTTTTCCTAAAGATGCAAGATGATTAACAATGTGGGTGAACCTCTTTTGCATTTCTTGAATGCTTTCTCCTTGGTTCATTCTAAACAGTTCATATTCGCGAGTTAGAGAATTGATTCTCGACCTCTTAACTTCACTAGTACCCTCATGGGTAACTTGTAAAGTGTCCCACATTTCTTTAGCGGTTTTGCAATTAGAAATTCTAAAAAACTCATCATACCCCAAAGCAGTGGTAATGATGTTTTTGGCTTTTAAATTATATTGGACTTTTCTTTTATCCTCATCAGACCAATCACTTCTAGGTGTCTCGGTTTTTACACCATCGACAACGCGTGTAGGTATAAATGCACCGTTTTCGACAGCATCCCACACATCTAGATCAATAGCTTCGATGAAGTTTTTTATTCTTTCCTTCCAATATGCGTAACCATCCCCATTGAAAAAGGGTGGTCGGTTTATGGAAGATCCCTCTGAAAAATCGTTTAAGGAAGCCATGTTCTCTTGAAGCGGCTAAGCTCTTTATACAAGAGTCTAGCTCTGATACCACTTGCTACCAAGTGGCTTCCAGTACTCAAGAGGGAGGGTGAATTGAGTAACAAAAACTTTTGCAAAAACCTTAAACAAATAAACTTTGCTGAATATAAATATTAAAGAACGTGGAAGAGATGAGAAAAGAAAGAACAATTAATAATTAAATTGCAGGAATCAATAAATAAAGTGCATAAAATAAAGAGAATAAGGGAAGGAAAACAGTACGATATTTATCCCTGGTTTGACCACCAACCACTTGTGGCCTACGTCCAGTCCCCGAAACACAGTTTGAGATTTTTCACTATTCAAGACAAGCTTAAACAACAGGTGCTTGCAACCTTTACAATACGGAGCACTTTTCACACACAGGGAAACTCTACCCTTGTGCTCAAGCCTCAATCAAACAAAAGGGATACCTCACCCTTATACAATCCTTGGGGATACCTCACCCTCAATATACAGAAACAGATAAAGAGATGAAATGAAACTCTCACTAAGAGTAGATAAATACAAATTGAAGTACTAAAGAGCTGTTTCTCAAATATCTCAAGAGTTAAACAATTATAAGTTCGAGAAAAAGAGAATAAAGCGAGCACGTTTTCAAGCAAGCAAAAATTGATCTCAATGTTCGGGGGTTTTCGAGAGAAGTCCCAGACCTCTATTTATAGAGCTCGTAGAAGAAAATGGCCGTTGGGAGCAATTAATTACGTTTAAAACTTTCTGATTCTCGTATGGAATTTGAAAACTTAACTCTGATTCTCGTGGGGTATTCGAATGCCTGAAGGAAGTATTCGAATACCTCTGTCAAAAACTCTTTTAGAAAACTGATTAAGTTGGGATTATTCGAATACCAGTCAAGGGTATTCGAATACCTCACTAAAAGAAGGCATGTTTCGAAAACAGGGTATTCGAATACCATATGGGGTATTCGAATGCCTCATTTAAAAAAAGGTTCATTCTGAAACTAGGGTATTCGAATACCATATGGGGTATTCGAATGGCTCTGTTTTGGCACAGTAGAAAATATCAGTTACGAATCAGGTTATTCGAATACCAAATTGAGGTATTCGAATGCCTCAGTTAAAAACAGTTCAAAATCCTTTCCAAATTGCTTTGAAATGCTTATTTTTAACCTTTAAAACATTTGATCTTTGAAGAGCAACTTTAAAACTTCAGTTTAGGTTATCCTTAATCATTTGAGATATTTAATTGACAGCTCCATACATGATAGATCCTAAGTCCTAAAGCTAATCTTTAAACACTTGGACTTGGTCCTCTCATCATCCTCATGTTTGTTATCATCAAAATACATCTTCATTGTTGCGTAGCAAACACAAGGATTGTATATGTGTGAAATTGAATGTGAGGCAAGAACATTCTTTGAGATTTTATGCAATCAGTTTACATGAGTTCTGCCTAAGTGAAAGTGGAATGTACAGATTGAAGAAGCAGGTTAGCAAGTGATCAATATGAATGTACTTTGTTTTGCTCGAGGACTAGCAAAATCTAGGTTTGGGGGTGTGATAACTCCACAAGTTGTAGTTATTTGGGCCCCATATTTGTGCTTTATTGTCTGCTTAGTCCTTGTTTTGAAGCATAAATGGAAGAGTTTAGTATGATTTGCCTTCAACGTCTTCCATCATGATTCTGAGAACATGTGTTTGATTCTTAGATATATTGAGTACATTTGCACTAATTATGGAATTAGAAATTTTTCTATGGCAGGTAAGGTTCCAATCAAGTAAATCATTTTAGATTTGGACCAGCATTACAAAAGAAAGATTAGTGCAAGTATTAGCTTGTCACGCCGCGGCGTGGAATTTGAATGCCGCGGCGTGAGCCACCCCTGCATCCAAAGTCAGAGAGCTACGCATGTAACACACCGCGACGTAGATAGTTGAATGTCGCAGTGTGACTCTGTTTTCTGAGCCCTATAAATACTGTTGCATCAATTTTTAATGGAGTTAGGTTATATTTTAGAAAGTTGCCGCCATGTTTTAGGATTTCAGACCAGAAGGAAGCAGAAGTGACTAAGTTTGGAGTCTCTCTTCACCTTGGTGGAGGATTGGAGCTTGGAGGATCACTCCCCTTAGCTTTGTTCTTCTCTTTTCTTCTCATTTCTCTTTTCGATCTCCATGACTATGAGTTTTTGTGATCTATTTTCATTGGTCATGGCTGGCTAGGCTGTTTATAGGGTTTTACTTTGGATCCTCCTATAGATATTGATTAATCTTGTAATCCTTTGAGTTATATACATGATTTGGTTTTTGTCCAATCATATAGTGTTTAATGCTTTGATTGTTTAATCAGCTTTCAATTAATTTGTTTAAATCTAATGAACCTAGACATAGGAATTTGGATTTGAGATCGTGTATATGATTGATGCATGTTCTATTTCATTTCAATTTGCTTGGATGCGATGATTCGTTAATAGGATAGAAATATACCTATTAGTCATGCATAGTAATTAATTGGGAATAGATCGTTCATTAGTAGAGCTTACTCTAGTTCTCATGGAAACATAGTGGATTAGATAAGTGATACCAGGGTTGATTGACCTAGATATAGGCTTTTGGCTAAATCAAATTCCTAAGCTAACCTAGTCATTGCATTTATATTACTCGTAAGGATTACTTGTTAACAATTGAAATAGGAGGTGAAAAAGGATGCCCTATTCTCTAAATCATCATCTCAACTCAATCTGATAGTTTTTGAATTTTTCTTAGTAGTTTAATACGAACCTTTCTAATTTATATGTCCTTGAATAGAAATACTTAAGTTATTGGTTTATACTTCGTACTAAATTTAACGATTGTCCTCGTGGGAATGATATCCGACTCCTAGCTATACTATAGGTGCAATTCGTGCACTTGCAGTAAGCAAAAGAGCCAACAGTGTGAAATTGTGGGACAACCAGGGTCTTTATATTTCAACGCATTATTATTCTGAAGAATGGAGCTTACCTATTCAGCCAAAAATGTTTTCTTTTTCACATTTAGTTTGCTTTTAATAGTGCACAAGTCCTTCAAATATTTGGCATAAGAAGGAATCTGTTTGATAGTATCTAACAAAGGAATATTGATTTTTACTTATTTCAAAATTTCAAAAATTTCAGTGTGATGGTCCAATTTCTTTGGATTATTCAATGCTTGAGGACATAGGGGTGAAGGCGAGAGTTTAGTCTCCTTTTGGTCAGCTTCTTCATTTTCTTAGGCAATTGGTTCATCTTCTTTCTCACAAGGTTTGGGAATTTGTTTTTCAACAACTTTTTCACTCTTAAGAGTTGTCACTGACTTTACTTAGTCCATCTGTTAGTTTTCTGAACTCCCCTCATTTAGACTATACTGACCCTTGGGATTTAGTTGAGGTTGAGAAGGAAATTTTCTTTTCTCGTGAATGGTGAGTGCAGAAAAAAGTTTAGCAAGAGTGTCTTTTATGTCATTCATGGTTTGATTGTTTCGTTTATTAATGGCATCTTGCTTTTCTATGAATGCATGCAGTGTTTCTTCAAGATTTTTCCTATATGGTGGGACATAAGGTACATATCCTTGAGAATTTTGAGAGTCCTATTGCGTCTGAGGAGGTGGTGGTTGCACAAAAATCTGACTAATTATTATTCCTCCAGCTGAAGTTCAGGTGATTTCTCCATCCCGGATTGTATGTATCTGAAAAAGAAGAAGTAAATGGCTTTTAAAATTATTCATTGCATTTACTTGCTCATGTACAACTTCTTTTAAAACAGGAATCTTAGGACATTCATGTGTTGAGTGTCCTAAGTCAACACAAATGCCACAAATTTCTTCATTTTGCACAGATTTGATTTCTTTTGCTTTTCTTAGTTCCATGGTTTCAACCTTTCTAGCCAAATTGGCAAACCTAGCATTTAGATCTTCCTCTTAACTAAGGTGATATTTTCCTTTATTAGTACTTGTAAGGTTAGATCTAATTGAATTTTCAAAAGGGTTAGTACTATGTCAAGATTGAGAATTTTCAGTCAACTGGTTTAAATAGTCTAAAGCTTCATCAGGTTTTTTATCAAGAAACTCACCATTTCACATTGTTTCCACAAATTGTTTTGTTTCAGGTGTTAAACCTTCATAAAAGAAGCTTATAGTGCGTCATTTTTCAAAACCATGATATGGGATAGAATTTAACAAATCTTTAAACTGTTCCTAACATTGAAAATATGCTTCATTTGAATTTTGGGAAAAAATTTAGATTTGTCTTTTCATAGCATTGGTTTTATGTGTTGGAAAAAATTTCTTCAAGAACTCACCTTGCATTTCTTACCATGTGCCAATTGATCTTGGTTTCGAAGTATTAAGCCAAGATTTTGCTTTATCTTTTAAAGAAAAAGGAAACAATTTAAGCTTAACAATCTCTTCAGTGCAATTTTGGTTATTGAAAGCAATACATACTTCCTCACATTCTTTCAAATGTAAATATGGACTTTTAAATTCTAAACCATGAAAATTAGGAAGTAAAGAAATCATACTTGGCTTAAATCTAAAATTGTTAGCATTGAGTGGAAAGATAAAATATGATGGACTGGAATTTCGAGGTGGTTGCAAATATTCACGCATGGTTCGCAACTGTTGATTTTTATGTTCATCATGTACACTTTCATTTTCAGCCATTATGTCAATTGTGTATGATTGTGATTCAAACAAATCAATATATAAAGTACTAGGATTCATTTTAACTAAACGACCAGAATTTAAATCATGATACCAATTAAGTATAAATAAATGACTTAAAATAGAAAAAATAATATACAAGTCGGTAGTTTACACCAGCCATTAAATATTAACAAGCATGTGGTATAAACCAACCACCCAATAAATATTAACAAGTAAAAAGTTAGAAATAAAATACATAAAATAAAGTGCGAAAAGTAAATTGCGAGAAATAAATTGTGAAAAATAAATTTAAAATATGAAAACCGAGAGAGACAGAGTCCTACTAGAGCCAATAAAGAGAAGAGAAGAAGAAAGATTATTTCATTATGTTAGAAAACAATAATAAATAACAAAAATTAAAAAGTTAGAGTGCAGAAAATAAAAGACATAAATTAAAAAGTTAGAGTGCAAAAAATAAAAGTTAGTAAGCAGAAAATAAATGACATAAATTAAAAGTTAGTAAGCAAAAAATAAATGATATAAATTAAAAGTTAGAAAGTTAGTATGTTAGCAAGTTAGTAGGTTAATAAGTTAGATAGTTAGAAAGTTAGAGAGTTAGTAAAGAAACCGAAGGATCGGCAAGCCGATCTTTTGCTCCGGTGAGGGAGAAGAGAGAATAGATTTTATTAAAGAAAAAGAACTTCAATAGATTAAAACTTCTAATCAAGTCCCCGGCAACGGCGCCAAAAACTTGATTGCAGGATGTAATGATGCAAACCCAAGTGTAGGTTGTCTCAAGTAATAAATTTCTCGGGAGTCCGAGGTCGATCCATAGGGAATTGATGAAGAAAAATTAATTGAGGTAAAAAGAGGATTTGTCACAATACCAAAAGTAATAAAAGATGTTCACAAGTGAATTTAAGAACTTGCTTGTGTTAGAAGATCCACTCTTGGTAATAAATTAAAGGCAAGATTATTTCTCTTTATAACTCAATTGAAATTCACACACAATGGAGATTCCAATTGGAAAATATAACATTCAAAGTTCAATTATATATGTCATCATATTATGATTCCTTTAATTATCTACTAATATTTGTAAATGAGTTCAAGCATTCATTGTGGCAATCCTATGGTCTATAATAAATCAAGATCTCTATTATATAGAGAAGGTTTCTAAATTAATTGGAAACAAAATACAACACATATAATGTCCATTTGATAATATATCATTTAAGTACAAGAAATAGAATAATCTAACCTTATTTCATTACCAAGAGCTTCACTCTTTCACCTAAACAAGATGAAGATTTAGTTACTTATAGATAAGAAGAAAGAAAGAAAGAAGAGAAAGATGAACATAACTTCAATTTAGAGTAAGAGAAAATTATAACAAAGGAAAATAATAAACAAGCATAATCTTAACTTCTAAAAACTAAGCCTAACACCAAGAGCACCAAATGATCAGCCAATGGTGCATTTTATAGAGGATTATGGATACAAAATGACAAGGGGGATGATTAAGAGTAGGTGGATGAGTGGAAAATGCCAAATGGTGAGTTGGTGAGTGGAAAATTATTGAAATTCTTTATCTCTGAAATCATTTAGTACTGATCTCATGGATGTCATCAGAATGAAGCAACATCGTCTTCATAAAAGTTGTAGCATTTTGTCTCAGCTTTCCAATGCCACCAAGATCAACTAAACATTCGTCCTACAGCCTAAGATATGACCCAGTTAGTGCAGACTGTTCAAGCCTAGTTTCAGTACCTCTGTTTTGATTTCCAAACCCAATATCACCTCTAAGTTGTCCGAATGAGCTCTTGTGTACTTCATGAAAGTTGTAGATATAGGTCTTAACTTTCAAATATCCAAATTTTAGCCCAAGATAATTCCTACAGCTCGAGTTATGCTCTGATTACTGCACAATGTTCAGGTTCCAATCGCAAAACATGTGCTCTGACTTCCAAGCCCATTTAGCTTCACTAGATGTCCGAATTTTACCTGGAGCTCTCATCAAAGTTGTAAAGCTCTCTCTTATCTTTCCTACAAGGTAAGATACATAATTTTTACACATCTAGAACTCAAGATATGGTGGAAATATAGAAACAGTATAAGACCTAAATAATGCTGGAAAAATCAATTAAGTCCAATTTGAGTCCAAACTTACAAAACATAACCAGGCTTAATCAATTAAGTACATGGAGAGTGTAAATGACTAAAAATGAGGGTTTATTAATATATAAAATATATGATCATCAATAGGCAAAAGAGTTATGCTGATAGAAGGAGGAGACCTCTAGAGTTTGAAAAGGGTGAGCATGTTTTCTTGAGGGTTACTCGTACAACTCGAATTAGTAGAGCATTGAGAACTAGAAAGTTATACCCTTGTTTCATTGGTCCCTATCAAATTCTAAAAAGAGTCGGACCTGTAGCTTACTAGATAGACCTTCCACCCAATTTGTCAAACTTTCATGATATCTTTCATGTATCCCAACTCATAAAGTACAATCCAGATCCTTCACACATCATACGAAATGAATCTATACAGTTAAGAGATGATTTGTCTTATGTAGTGAAACTGATAAGGATTGTAGACAGAGGGGGCAAAGAGCTCAAAGGTCAACAGATTCCTCTAGTGAAGGTCATATAGGGTGAGGCAGGCACAGAGGAGGCTACATGAGAGCTAGAGTCCCGCATACAGCTAAATTACTCGAAGTTATTTTTATGAGGTAAGCAAATTTTGGGACTAAATTTTTAAAAAAGGAGGGGAGTAATGTAACAGTCTCATTTTAGCATGTTAGACTAGTTTATGGTTACAAAGGTAGCATAACACTTATTTTACATGTTTGTTTATTTTTTATAAACTGAGTTAGTTTAGACACTTAGTTGCAACTCACAAGTTGAAAAGTAGCTTAACATGACTCAGATAGTAGGATAAATTACTAAATTGAGTGAAATAAAACTAGAGAGTTTGTTTCTAAGTCACAAATAGGGTGAATAAGATGTAGTTAAAATTTGAGAGTAATCAGAGTTAGTTTCATATTTTTAAGTATACTGATTATGTTTTTTAATGCCGGATTAACTAGCAGCAGATATGTTAAAATAAGATAATAGTGAAACAGTAATTATGATGAATCTTAGTATTTATTTCAAAGTTGTTAGAAGTTGGAAAACTTGATTTAGCTAAATCTAAGTGTTCTTAGCATATCAAGAGGTATTAGTGAAATACCTTAAGTGATATAAGTCATATACGACAACCCCTTATATTGACTTCCAATATTTGATATTTCACTCATTTTCCATTCATTTTTCACTCATTTCTCTCTCACGAAAACAGCATGGGCAGCAGCAGAAAACAAGGAAACCAAAGAAGGAAAGCTTAAGGAGGAAAAGGAAAGGAGAAAGAAATGGAAAAACAAAGCAAAGATTGAACAACTACCATCACAGAGGACTTGAGGTAAGGGATTCTAACCTAAAACTTCATGTATCTTCTTCTATTTTTCTCTATAGTTGAAGTTAGGTTACATAATTGTAAAAGATAGATTTGATGAGCAAAACTAGGTTTTGAGCTTGGTTTTCAATTCCAAGTGTTAAATTAGAGTGTTTATATCTTTTTGGATATATGACTATGAGTTCTTAACACTTAAGAACCATTGATTTCCATTGGAGACAAAAATAGGGATTTTAGGTCTTAGGTGGTGAAATCTTTCATTAATCTATGATTAAGTGAAATTAAGATTGTATAAGTGTCACAACATGTTAATGGATCATATTTGAGATTTGAGATATCTTAGAAGTAGATTTTTAGTGATTGAAATAATGAATTTGATTAATGAAACAGTAAAATTGTTCTGTAGAATTCTGTAGAACTTTCAGTCGCAGAGTCACGCCTAGGTATGACTAAACCATGCCTAAGCGTGAGTTGTTCTGTTTCTCAGTCAGGCGAGACAGAGAGAGTCACGCCTAGGCGTGGGAAAGTCATGCCTAGGCGTGAGATCCAAGATTTTTCAAGAATGTTGTTCTTGATGTTTTGAAGTTTTCTACTAATTGAAATCATTCTTATATACTTTCTTAAGTGTATTAAGATATTTTTAGGGATATTTCACAAAGGAAATAACCACCTAATATATGAGTACAAGTTGAGTGTTAAGTTATTCAATAGTTATTGATTAATTGAAATAGTTATCTAGGACCTTATACACACTTGTGTGGTTTAGAAAATCACTAGAATTGTGATTATACAGTAAACTAGACACAAGCTTGATAAGAAAATGTACTTATCATAGATGTATAATTTATTCTCTTATAATCCAATATGAGCTGAATGTGCAAATTTATATAGAAATACTTTATTATCTTATTAAGATGGTTGAAGTAGAGTATTAGTTAAATTTGGTTCGTTTACATGTTTGAGTTGAACCATAGAACAATTATCATAATTAAGAAAGTGAGTCAAACTCCTTAACCTTGCAAAATAGTGAGTTAAACTCTTTGCTTAGAAGATAATTGAGAGAGATAAGTGTCAGTACAACACTTCACCTAGGGCAAACTAGTGAGTTAAACTGTTTGTCAATCACATGAGGAATATGATCAACCTTATGTAAGTGTAGTAAACTAAGTCAAACTTACTATCACGAGCCTTGGGATGAGTTAAACCCTAAGTTAGGCATTGAAGCGAGTTAAGAAATTTGCTAAGTTTAGTTGATGTTATACAGTTGTATAGGCGATTGTGTAATATCGAGGTATATTAGATTTCTATACATTATACAGTTGTATGGGCGACAGTATAATGTGATTATTAATTATATTTATAAGTGATTTACATTAATGAGTGCTATGGAATACATGTTTAATTACTGAGAAATTTTATGTTCTCACTTTTTTTGTGTTCCATGCTAAAAGCAGGTCAAAACCCCTTATCGAGGGTTAAAGAAGCTAAGGGAAACACAACGAGAACTAGATAAGTTTACTTTTACTATTTGAGAACTCTTGTATATTTTTACGCTGAGATGTAGATATGATGTATATATAACACTTTGCCCTTAGAGGCTTTTGATGTATATATGTATAACCTACTTTTATCGTGGCTCTCTTTATATAATTTCTTTACTTAGCTATTAATAGAAGTATAGTAAGAATAGAAGTGACATAATTAATGCTTTATATCTTTACATATATAAGTTTTTTCTTGATATTGGTATTAGGGTGTTACACTCTGCTTGAAAAGCTCTCCACAATATATATCCCATGGTATTTGCAAATAGGGATTGGACCTATTAGGACCTTTTCTATAAGCTATTGGTTAACTGAAGTACTTGATAGTAGTTGTAGACTATTTCACAAAATAGATTGAGCCATAACCATTTGCAACCATTACGGTAGAGAAAGTGAAGAAGTTCTTGAAGAAAAATATTATTTGTAGGTTTGGGATTCCAAAGTCCATTGTCATGGACAATGGAACCCAATTCATGAACAAGAAGTTCTCTGACCTCCATATCAAGCAACATTTCACCTCACTAGAACATCTACAAGCCAATGGGCAAGCTGAAGCAGTAAATAAGGTGATTTTCTGATCTTTAAAGAGGAGGCTTGAAGATGCTAAGGGAGAATAGGTTGAACAACTAGGGCATGTGTTGTAGGTATACCAAACAACACCTCATTCAGCCACAGGAGAAGCACCCTTCGAGCTCACTTATGGCTAGGAAGCTATGAATCCTGTTGACATCGAAGAACCAAGCTGCAGGCATAAAAGTTTCACTGAGGGATTGAACGACTGATTATTGCGAAAAGAGCTTAACTTGACCTTAGAATAGCGTGATATTACCCACATCAAGGAAATTGCTTTCAAACTCCAAACTACCCAGAGATACAACAATTGAGTCTACCCATGAAGGTTTAAAGTGGGAAACCTTGTCTTAAGGAAAACAACAATCAAAGGATGAGACAATAGAGAAAGAAACTAGCCCCGAACTAGGAAAGCCTATACCAGATCATGGAGCTGTTGCAAAAATGAGCATACAAGATCACCGAACCCCTGGGAAAAGATTTTCCTAAATCTTGGCATACATCTAATATAAGCAAATACTACAACTAAATGTGGCTGATGTTTTCATCTTTTGAAAATACAAGAATGTAAAGAAAGAACAATTACAGTTAATGGAATTTTAGAGGCATATTCAATGCAACATTTGTACAAAACCTTTATCCTTTATAAATCAAATGCGTACATTGCTGCTAAAGGGACATTAGATCCCTAAAGAACAAAATGTTAAAGCTAAGTATAGGACCACAGACCCCAACTTTGGCAAAGTGCTAAAAGGACATTGGATCCCTAGAATATAGCAAAAGCCAAGTATAGGACCAAATATCTCAACTTAGGCCAAATGCTAAAAGGACATTGGATTCCTAAAGCATAGCAAAAGCCAAGTATTGGATTACAAATCCCAACTTAGGCCAAAAGCTGAAGGGACACTGAATCCATAAAGCATAGAAAAAGCCAAGTATTGGATTACAAATCCCAACTTAGGCCAAAAGCTGAAGGGACACTGAATCCATAAAGCATAGAAAAAGCCAAGTATAGGACCACAAATCCTAACGTAGGCCAAATACTAAAGGGACATTGGATCTCATTGGATCCCAACTTAGGCTAACATGTAAATAAAGCAGTAAAGGAGCATTGGACCTTGAAGCATGAAAAAATAAAGCAACCATAAAAGAAACAATAGGAGTAGCAAAAGAAATTCAATTAAGTCCCAAAACAACAGGTAATATATGTCCTTACAAAAAATAAAATGCCTACGAATGGGGTAAAGCAAAACAAAGTATAATAAGGAAAAACTAATCACGGGCACCAGCATCAGCCTTTAGGTCAGCATCAGCATCAACATCGGTATATATAACACAACAAAAATTATTTGTTTCAAAATAAATATTCATTTTATAATATTTGTGATTTTTGAGAATTTTTGTGAATTTTTTCGGTGATGTTTATTATTTTAATATATTTTTCAATTTACGTGCGCGCTAAGCGAAGTCAGGAAAATAAAATATTTTTTCTGAGATTGGAAAACCTTGGACTGTGAAAACGTTGACGGAAGATCTTACTAAATCCAATGCCAGCTACAGTTTATGGAGTTTTCGTTTTTCGAGATTTTATCTGATAATATAAAATTACAGTACGTTTTATTATCCATTGGACAATAAATATTGATTTTATTAACTGTAACTTTTGTCTATTAGATAATAGTTTTAGTAGAGTATTAGTCATCTTTTCTAAAGAGTACTTTAATGACATCACTAAGATGACATTATCAAAGTGACATCATCATTGACTTTTCAAAAAGGTGATAGTTAGCTTCTTGAAGAAGCTTTGTGTGAAGCTTCCTGAACAAGCTTCTCCCATGCTTGTAGGAGAAGCTTCTCCTTCTCTCTCCTTGGAGGGAAGCCACGACAAAGGGGGGGAAAGTGACCAAAATATCACTTTTGCTTACTATTCACATTACATCTCATTTCAAAAATTTCTATCACCAACAAACAAGAAAGCAATGAAGTATAAAGATTAAGTCCCAAGGTTTTTCAAGATTAGCTAATAGGACTCAGATCATGTGTAGAGGTATATTAGACTCACACAAAAGCTTATTTCTTGACTTCAAACTCATCTTTAAATGGCTTTGCATAATCATGTTTTCATCTTGTGAAAATTATGTTTAAGATTGAGTAAAATGCTCTTAGAAAGTTTGGAAAGATTTTGGATATCCTTGGTTGAGAAATTCTTTGAAAATCCTATGTTTCTAAGCAAGCCATAATAGGTTATGGATTTCTCATAACAGGTTATGTGGCCGAATATGAAACGTGCAAAAATGTTTTGAAAAGGAAATAACAGGTTATGGATTTTCCATAACAGGTTATTCACTAAGTCAGAGGCTATTCCTACTTTTTCTTAAGCCTTATCATCGATTATGATATATTCATAATCAGTTATAAGACAAAGTCAGAATGTGCTTCTATAATTTCTAAAAGGTCTATAACTGATTATGAGTCACCCATAATAGGTTATGATGTTAAATAAAAAGCTCAGGATCTATTTTCTAAAAGGGTCATAACCGATTATGACTAATTCATAATTGATTATAAGATGTCTCAATACGTTACTCTTTTTGTATTTTAAAAGCCAATAACCGAATATGGCTTTTGATGTAATCGGTTATGGAGTGTTTTAAAAACCTAGGATTCCATTTCTTCATGTCATAACCGATTATGTATATCTCATAACTGGTTATGCTCAAATGCAGAACACTTCTCAATGGATCTATTGAGAGCATTTAATGCCTCCAACCACTTCCAACGTCTCTTAAATGCTATGGACTATAAATGAAAGTGTTTGTGCATTGATTAAGGTTGGAAAACATTCTGAAAAATATTCTTGAGCATTGAATACGAGTTTTCTCATCATTTTATTAAATACCCTATTTTGAGCTTCAAGTTGTGTGAATCCTTAATACCATAGTTCTTCAATTTGTATTATCTGCTCTAGAGAGAGTTTCTTTCATCTAAATCTTGTATAATCTGTTAAGAGATGGTGAGGTATCCCTCAAAATAGTTAGGGTGAGGTATCCCTTGAATATAGAGGCTCAAGCATAAGGGTGAGGTATCCCAAGGTGTGTTGAGTGCTCCAAATTTGTAAAGGTTGTCAAGTACTTGATTTCAAGCTTGAAGATATAGTGGAAATCTCGAGTGGATGCTTGAGAACTAGACGTAAGCTATAAGTGGATTGGTGGCTGAACCAAGATAAAACTTGGTGTTTGTTTTCCTAACTTAACTTCTTTACATTGGGCACTGTTTTATTAATTTACTTGAATACTATCTCCCTTGTCTAGTTCATTTAAGTGCAATATCTTTCTATCTCATTCATTCATTCATTTCTATCGATTAATAGCTTCAACGAAAATTAGTATTCAAAGGTTTTACGAAAGATTTGTGAAAAGTTTTTATAAACTAAATTCATCCTCCCTCTTGAGTTTTGAAGCCACTTGGTAACAAGTGTTGTGTCAACCTTTCCTCTAGAAAAACTTTTTTCTAAAAAGAACTTGCTCAACCTTTCATACCAAGCTCTAGGAGCTTGTTTTAAGCTATACATGGCCTTTTTCAACTTAAAAACATGGTTAGGCAGTTTAGGACTTTCAAAACTAGAGGGTTGTTCTACATATACTTCTTCTTGTATAAAACCATTGAAGAAAACACTTTTAACATCCATTTGATAAAGTTTGAAATTCATGATGCATGTAAATGCAAGTAGCATTCTAAGGGCCTCTAATCTAGCTATGGGTACATAGGTTTTTTCTTAATCTATTCCTTCTTCTTGATTATAACATTTTGTAACCAACCTAGCTTTATTTCTTATTATTAGGCCAGTTTCATCAAGTTTGTTTCTAAAGACCCATTTAGTGTCAATTATAGAATGATCATTGGGTCTTAGAACTAATTTTCAAACTTGATTTCTTTCAAATTGATTTATTTCCTCTTGCATGACGAAGATCCAATGTTCAACATCAAAGACTTCATTTAGGTCTTTAGGCTTAATTTGTGAAACAAAAGCCATATGGTTACAAGCATTTCTAAGAGCGTTTCTAGTAATTACTCTTTTTGATGCATCACCTATCACCTTGTCAAGAGGATGATATCTTGAAGTCCTCCACTCCTTGGGAAGGTCCATGACTTGTGACTCCTCTTGTCTTGGGGGATCTACTTGACTTTCCTCTTACTTCTTGGCTTCTTTCTCCTTGTTCTCCAAGTGTGTTCTTGCACAAATTTTTTTAACATCATCAACAAAATCCTTTATCGGTCTATTTTGATTTGTTTCATCAAAAGCAGCATGAATCAACTCTTCTATGGTCGTAGTTTTTTTGTTGTAAATTATAAAAGCTTTACTATAATTAGAATAGCCAAGAAATATACATTCATCAGATTTAGCATCAAACTTCCCTAAATTATCCTTTCCATTGTTTAAAACAAAACATTTACATCCAAAGACATAAAAGTGTGAAACATTTGACTTCCTTTCTATGTATAACTCATAGGGGGTTTTCCTTAAAATTGGCCTTGTTAGGGCTTTATTCATTACATAACAAGCAGTGTTCACCACATCTGCCCAAAAATACTTAAGAATGTTAGCCTCATTGAGCATAGTTCTTGTCATTTCTTCTAAAGATCTATTTTTCCTTTCTATAACTCCATTTTTGCTGTGGAGTTCTAGCGGCTGAAAAATTATGCTCAATGTCATGTTCATCACAAAAGTTTTCAAACTCATGATTTTTAAACTCATCACCATGATCACTTCTTATAGATGCAATACAAAAACTTTTTTCATTTTGAATAACTTTGGTAAGTTTCTTAAAGGCTTGAAAACATCATTTTTATGAGATATATATAGTGTACATGTAAACCTAGAAAAATCATCCACAATCACTAATGCATAGTAATTTCCAACAAAGCTCATTATTCTAGAAGGTCTAAAAAGATCTATGTGCAAAAGTTGTAAAGGTTTAGAAGTTGAAACAACATTTTTAGCTTTAAAAGAGACCTTTACTTGTTTTCTCTTTTAACATGCATCACATAATTTATCTTTTTCAAATTTGAGCTTCGGTAATCCAATTATTAGCTCTTTTGATACTAACTTATTTAAGTGATTCATGTGAATATGTGTAATTTTTCTATACCATAACTATGAATCATCTTATTTACTTATAAAACATTTAGTATCATTTGAAGATATATCATTAAGGCTCTTCATATATATATATTATTGACCTTATGACCAACAAATTTAACTTGCTTATCATCTTTTCCTTCAATTATGCAACAATTAGAATCAAATATAACTCAATTTCTTTTATCACACAATTGACTAATGCTAAGCAAGTTATGTTTATGTCATTCAACAAGTAAGACATTATCAATAGAAGAGGAATGGATTTTACTAACTTTGCCGACTCCAAGGATCTTTCCTTTATTGTTGTGTCCATAGGTTATATGCCCATGTTTCTTAGGAATAATGAAGGAAAACTTGGAGTCATCTCCAGTCATGTGCTTGGAGCAACCACTATCAACATACCAATTTGATCTCTTAGCATTCAAACACACCTACAACACATTTAGTTTTTTACTTTTAGTACCCAAATTTTCTTGGGTCCTTATGTGTTAGTTTTGGGCATAGTGTCCTTGGGGACCCAAACCATTCTAGTCTCAACTTTGGTGTTGATGTTCTTCCTTACATTACATGTTGAAGCATTATGCTCTTTCTTCCCACAATGAAAGCATTTAATGAAAGGGCTACTTGAACTATTTAAGGAAATAAAGAAATTTTTATAAAACTTTTGTTAATTTTTGGGATTATACCCTAAACCATCCTTTTGAAAAACACATCTTTGTTTCCCTAGCAATATATTTAAGTTGTCTCTTCAAAAGGTAAGTTTTGAAAAAGTATTTTTCAAATCCATAATTTCTTTTTCAAAAGCTTTACATGATGAGTAAGATGAAGATATAGATGCATTTTCATGTGAAGAGCAAGCTATGCAAGAAGTTAGCATCAATTAGTCCTAGAGTCTTATTCTAAATTTTGAGTTCCTCAATCTCCTTGTTTTAAAATAATAATTTTGTTTTCTAAAGAGGAGATTGTTTTCTTGGATGAAGAAACAAATTTTGTAAGTCTTGTAGATTCATTATGCAACTCTTCAAAAACATCTTGTAATTCATTATAAGAAGGAGAATAGTCAAGGTTAGAAGAAATTACCTCTATGTCACTTTCTTCTTCTTCTTCTTCTTCTTCTTCTTCTTCTTCTTCTTCTTCTTCTTCTTCTTCTTCTTCTTCTTCTTCTTCTTCTTCTTCTTCTTCTTCTTCTTCTTTCTCCTCCTCCTCCTCCTCTGGCCATAAGACATAGATGGGCTTCCTCGTTATCTGAGTTATCTGTGGAATCCATGTCATTATCATCCCATGCAATGTAGGTTCCCCTTCATTTCTTTTCCTTTGAAGGTCTCTTTTCAAACTTCTCCACCTTCTTTTGATAAATGGGACATTCCATCTTCATGTGTCTCGATTTTTCATATTCGTAACAAGTTGGTGTGGATGAAGTTCCTTCCCATTTTTTATAAGTCTTCTTTGGAAGGAAAGGTGGCCCTCTCTGAATTCCCTTTTTCTTGAGAAATTTTCCAAACTTTCTTACAAGGAGACTAAGATTTTCCTCATTTATCTCAAGGTTCTCCATGTCATCTCCATCATCTTCATCATCATCGTCAATTGTGGAGGAAGTGGCCTTGAGTGCAATTCCTTTCTTTTTCTTGTCATGCTCCTCATTTTGATTGAGTCTATTTAACTCCAATTCATGTTCTTGAAGCTTTCCTAAGAGAGTGGCTAGTGTCATTGTTGAAAGATTTCTTGACTCCGCAATAGTTGTCATTTTGCATTGCCAATTCTTGCTTAAACACCTCAAAACTTTATTAATAAGATCTTCATTAGGAAAAGTCTTTTTCAATGAAGTAAGATTATTTATAATATATGTGAACCTCTTTTGTATTTCTTGAATGCTTTCTCATTGGTTCATTCTAAAAAGTTTATACTCACGAGTGAGAGTAATTATTCTTGACCTTTTCACTTCACTAGTACCCTCACAGGTAACTTGTAAAGTATCTCACATTTCTTGTGCAATCTTGTAATTTGAAATCCTAAAGAATTCATCATACCCTAAAGTTGTGGTAATAATGTTCTTGGCTCTCAAGTTATATTGGACCTTTTTCTTGTCTTCATCGGTTCATTTACTTTTTGGTGTATTAGTCCTTACATCATTAACAATCTGTGTGGGAACAAAGAGACCATTTTGAATAGCATCCTACACATCTAGATTAATAACTTCAATAAAAAAAATTAATTTGTTCTTTCCAATAAGCATACTCATCCCTATTGAAAAAGGGTGGTCTGTTTATAGAAGATCCTTCTGATGGAAAAACATTTCAAGAGACCATCACTTCTCTTGAAGCTACTAAGCTCTTTACACAAGAGTCTAACTCTGATACCACTTATTACCAAGTGGCTTTAATACTCAAGAGGGGGTGAATTGAGTTTATAAAAACATTTTACAAACTTTTCACAAAACACTTGACAAATAATTTTCGTTGAAGCTATTGATTGATTGAAGTAAATAGATAGGGAAGGTAGAATGCTTCACTCACAAATGAAAAGGTAGGATAGAAAGTATTCAAGCAAGCATATGAAATTAACGCACAAATATAAAAGAGTTTAAGTTTATAAGAGCAAACACAATATTTATCCTAGTTCAGCCACCAACCATTTATGACCTACGTCCAGTCCTCAAGTAATTACCAAAGATTTTCCATTATTACTTCAAGCTTGAATAGGTGCTTGCTATCTTTACAAACTACAGCATTCTTTACACCTTGGGATGTCTCACCCTTTGTGTTTGAGCCTCAACAATTAGGGATACCTCACCCTTACAATTCTTTGAGAGATGTCTCACCCTCTTTACAGATAATCAAAATATAAATGAATGGGAAACTCTCACAAGAGTAGATAACATCAATTCAAGTCCTACGAAGCTCTCAAAGATATCTCAAATTTTTGACAAAAATAGAGCACAAGGATTAAGTGAAATGATTCATTGATTAAAAACTTGAGAAAGGTTTTTCACAATGTTGGTTTTGTCTAAAATATATCCCAAAACTTGTATTTATAGAATTCTAAGAAAAATAGTCATTGAGGGCATTTACTTCAAGCAATAAATGCTCTGAAACTAGTCGTTGCTTGGTATCAGACTCATAGTAATCGATTACTAACATATGGTAATCGATTACTAACTTATGGTAATTGATTACCAAGCTTTTAAAATGTGTTCTTGCCTTTCTGGGCAAGTAGTAATCGATTACCAAGCTTCTATGAGTAGTGGTAATCAATTTCCAAGTCAAGGTAATCGATTACTAAGCTTTTGACTTCTGAAAAACAGGTTCCCACATGTCTGTAATTGATTACCAGGTTTTGGTAATCGATTACCAGCTTTCAAAAAGTTGTTAATTGATTACTAAGTCATTGGATGATATTTCAATCATCTTAGAACCTATTTTTGAGCCCAAATCAGCTTGGTAAAAATTTCTAACTTAAAAAACTTGGATTTTTCAAAGATACAAACTTGATTTTCATGATCCAAGGATAAAACATCATTTGTGTAAAAAACTACCTACCAACTAAAATAATTTTCAAGAGAAACTCTTTCAAAAGCATTATAAAACATTTTGAGATATCTAGAAAGCTTCTCACATAAAAGACTCTATGTCCTATAAACTATATCATTTAATGCTTTCTTTGAACTTGGTCTTTGGCTTGACTTTGTTATCATTAAAACCTTCATGATCTTCATGACATAAGCATTCACAGTAAGGAAGTATGCTCTTACTTTAACTGAATTTTCCTTAAAATACATGCCATTAAAGGATGTAAAAGGCTAAGTTTTAGCAGATTTTTTGACTGATCATCCTTGTGTTGACATCGAAGAAAATGATATTAACTAAGTGGGATTAAAGCCATGGAAGTTATATTTCGATGAATTAAAACATAGTAGAGGTTTTGGTTTGGGGGTTTCACCTATTGGAATCCCAACCAAGTTTTTATTCGAACTAAGACATGAGTGTTCAAATAATGAGGTTGAGTATGAAGCTTTGATAACTGGCTTACAAACATTAATTTCACTCAAAGCAAAAAATATCAAAATGATGGGTGATTCCGAACTAGTCATTAAACAATTGACTCGATAATATAAATGCATTAACCAAAATATATTTAGATATTTTGCTTTTGCAACAAGATTGCTATATGAATTCAATGAGGTTACAATACAACATATTCCAAGAGAGGAAAATCATGAAGCAAATGAACTAGCCCAAATAGTTTCATGATATAAGATTTTGAGTGAAACTTTAGCTAAGTTAATCGAAATCAAAGAGAAATTGTATCCATTTGACTTAGAAATATGTTCAATCGAAAATATGGATAGCTCTTATTGGAGAAAGTTAATTGTTGATTGTTTAAGGAACCCAAGTTCATCGGTCAAAAGAAAAACAAAATATAGATCCATACACTATGCTATAATGAGTTATTCACTTTATAAGAAGTCAATAAACAGAAATTTATTGACATATTTAAGTGAAAGGGAAGCATACACAGCCTTAGCAGAAGTACATGAAGGCATTTATGGTGCTCATTAGGCTGGAAAAAAAATGAAATGGGTTTTACACAAACAAAGGGTATCCTAGCCTACAATGGCTAAGGATTGTAATTCTTATGCTAAGTTATGTGAAGAATGTCAAAAGTATGAGAACATTCAGCATGTCCCAGCTAGTGAATTACATTCGATTATTAAACCTTAGTTATTTCAAGGATGTGCCCTTGATCTGATAGGCCAGATTCATCCCCCATCTTTGATAGGGCATAAGTATACATTAGTCACTGTTAATTATTTTACAAAATGGGTCGAAGTCATCCCTTTGAAAGATGTTACTCAACAAGACATAATAAATTTCATCGAAGCAAATATTATATATAGATTTGGTATTCGTTAAACCTTGACAACTGATCAAGAGACTATTTTTATTGGTCGAAATATTACCCAGTTTGTTAAATCGAGGAATATTAAGTTAATTACTTCGACTCCTTATTATGCCCAGGCTAATTGTCAAGTAGAAGCAACCAACAAATCCTAATTAGATTAATAAAAAAGCATATTGGTCGAAAGCCAAGAAGTTGGCATGAAACATTATGCCTAGTTTTGTGGGCATATCGAAATTCTCCTAAAAAGGCAATTGGTACTACACTTTACTATTTGGTATATGGCCATGAGGCGATATTGCCAATCGAAATTAACCTTCAATCAGTTAGATTACAATGTCAAGATGAAGTTCTAACACAATATTATTAGAATTCGATGTTTGATGAATTGTATCATTTAGACGAGGAAAGGTTAATTGCCTTCTAAAACTTGATTAGACAAAAAGAAAGGATTGCAAAGTTCTATAATTTGAGTCAAGAAGAAGGAGAATAAGTTAAATGATTTAGTAAGGAAAGCCATTTTGCTAATGAAGAAAAGTCGAAGTTATATGAAAAATGGTCTCCGAATTAGGATGGACCATATCGAATCGAAAAGCTATTTTTTGAAAATGCTTATTTCATTATAAATGTAAATTCTAATGAAAGGATTGCTTCGATTAATGGTAAGTATATGAAACAATATAAGCCAACAATTCATGAAATAAACATTCCATATTAAATTTGAAGTATTGTTAATACATTTACAACTTTGATTAAAAAAAGAATAAAAAATACATTGTCTTAAAGATTATTAAAGAAGGATTGGAGGGATCCCAAAGTCTTTTCTGCTTTTGTCCTTTATGCTTAAGCTTTCTCGAAAGGAGTTGAGTTTTCAATAGTTGTCATTACCTCGTTTTTTTTGACAACCCATTTAGAATAGTCACTTTTCAATTTTTGTTATTGGGTTATGAATGTACCAACAGTTACTCAAAGTTCCTCCTACTTCCTTTCAAGCTCTTGAAGTTGGCCTTCCAGCTCTGCAATCTTTTCTTCATTTTGATTTATTCTTTGCTGGGCAGTCGATAGAGTAATGCTTAGCTTTGAACGTCTCTTTTTAGCTTTAGAAACATCAATAATTAGCTTGGTCGTTGTATCCATGAGATATTAGTGATCAGAAATGGCTTTTTGATAATCGAATAAATTAGTCATCAGATCCTCTAATAGACCTTTCAGCTTCAGAACAGCTTGTCGAATATCTGGATTTAGAAGTTGCATATATTGATCATATAACGCCCTTATTTTCTAAGAGAAGAAGGAATGTCACACCATAGTAATGCGAAATAAAATGCAAAAAATAAGTACATCATAGATAAAGACTCGGTTCATTTTTAACCTTTAAAGAGTCATTTCCAAATGCAAGTATGTATTAATCGAGTATTAAAATAAATGTATGTATTATATTTTTTTTTTAATTTAATTGAAGAGGTAATGATAATTGTAGATACAATGGAAATCGACATGGAATTAAAAATTATACATCCACATTATATATATAATATTATATGCATCAAGCTTGTTTAGTTACATCATCAAAATATACAAAAAGTAAAAGACTTTACCCACCCAAGATGTTTACAAAATATACATCCCATCAAATTAGCAAAACGTTAGGCTTCCTAAAAAGATAAATGGATAGTCATCAGTAGCCACCGATAGTATCAACCCCTAAGACTGACGAGAAGGGATCGTAGCAGGGTCCTCCTTATCTGATGAAATTGCCATCGAAGTGACCGAATTTCGAGTAAAAGCTCGAGCAGTGGAGAGGAAAGAGTCCTCTTGTGGGTTATAATAAAGGTCATCTCACAAATCTCTAACAGGCAGGTAAATCTCTAAATGGGCAAAAGTAGTAAAATCAAAGACAAGTGGGTCAGAGCGACCCCAGGCTAAAGACACAGTTAGCTCCCCGTGATAGATGCAACGATCCGTGCTCAAGTTTATATGCCAGCAGTCTGGACCACCATGAAAGGTCATCCTTGCGTAACCCAAAAATTGACATAGATGTGAAGACATCTTCAATCAGCACTAGTCGTAATCGGGCCAAAAGCTAGGAAACTCAAGCGCTTCCTTTTCTTCCTCGCGAACGTCTTCTCAGAAGCACATAATTTAAAACAGAAGTACAGATATACAGAAAAGATGTGAGACACCCAACTTTCATTATCAATACAGTAGTAAGAAAACAGAACGGCGCTGGACGCCCACATAACATTACGACACATACAATTATTGACAGTAAATAATCAAGTAAGCAATAAAAGAGAAATAATAACAAAATCTCAGGCAGTAAACAATTTATTGAATCAGATAATTATATCAACAATAAAAGTAGATAATTCAACAGTTATAAGTACTCATGCTCAATGAAATATGAGATTGACAATGGACAGTGCATAATGCATTATGGTACCCAAAAATCCTACTCCATGGAGCTAGACATCAACATTTTAGAGAGAATGATCAAGGAGTCATGACAGTATCTCGTTAGCCTTAAAAATAAAGTGTTTCATCTCATAAAAATATTCGCGCAATATGGCTTATACATGGCACCTCAACAATTGATCGCGATATAGGACAGCGTCTAGGTCCGGATTGTCGATGTGTTTGCATCGGTCTATCCCACAGCCGCAGTGGAGCTACCACTGTCTATTGTGAGACACCCGCACCCCGACGTCCCTAAGGTCAACCACTATGACCCTACGTTTAATCTACTCGCACCCGCACAAAGGTGTTTTTCAATTTCCTAGGCATACATCGCCTTTCTTAATAAAGTTCAACGGATATCACATATGCATGACGACTCAATTCACATCATGTATGTGTATCAATGATATGTTCCTCATAAACAATGCATCACATGCATATTCATCAATAAGTATTTCTTATGGGACATATCATAACGGTATATAGACAATTCTCAACAATATCATGCCATAATTTCATCAAGTATAAATCAACAAGTACTTAGTCCCACACATGGACTCACAAGATCATATAATTCATTCTCAATATTAACAATTTCCATATACATGGTTCAATACATATCGTAATTACAAGTTATAAATCCAACATCCTTAGTTTCCTAAGTCTTGGTCAATTATAAAAATTTTAGGCTAAGAAACCCTTGAAAAACTGTGACCCCCTTCAATGTTCATCACTCAATTAATTTCTTCCATCTCATTATGAATTTTATATATATATATATATATATATATATATATATATATATATATATAAGTCCTTAATCCCCAAAGAAGCATCAAAGCATCACTTGAACTCCAAAATTTCCTCTAGAGGTCATAGCCTCCCTAGTCATCAAGGTTCCAAATTCTTTTTTTATTTCATGCATCAATCTTTCAATACACAATTACCTAAGTCTTATTTTACATAAAATCAATTCCAACCAAGTCCTTAATCCCTAAAGAAGCATCAAAGCATCACTTGAACTCCAAAATTTCCTCTAGAGGTCGTGGCCTCCCTAGTCATCAAGGTTCCAATTTTTTTTTTATTTCATGCATCAATCTTTCAATACACAATTACCTAAGTCTTATTTTACACAAATCAATTCTAACCCTTAAAATTCATGACCAAAACCATGGCCTCTCAATAGGGTAGTAAACCCTCAAATTTTTCATTTATTCAATCTAACATTATCAAGCACTCCAACATCCCTAATACATTCAAAATCACAAATCAATCATTAATCTCAATCAAGAACACATAGCCATGAAAAATCATGAAATAAAGTAAGCATTCAAATATGGATTTCTCCATCAACAACCACACAAAGGTCTCTCACCACCAATAATGGTTGAAATGAGTAAATCTCGCTCTTACCTAAAGGAAGAACACGAAATCACCTCCTTGGTGTGCTCTTGGTGGATTTGATTTTTGGCTCCAAAAACCCCTCAAAGTCTCAAACTTTGTTCTTAAGAGGAAGTGAAAAAGATGATGGATTTTGAAAAAAAATTTCAAATAGGAAATGTAGAGAATGATGAGAGGAATGTAGAAATGGTGTTGGTGAAGTGAGAAAATGAAAATGATCTCTCAAGGTGGGGCTGCAAAACCATGGGCTGAAGGAGAAGAAGAAGAGAGAAGTTAGAGAAAAATGGAAGATGAACTTGAAGAGAGAGAAAGTGATAGATGAAATGGATGAAAATTTGGTGAAATGTGATAAGTGTGTTAAGTGTGACGGAAGCAAATAAGTGTGAGGGAAGCAAAATTTTTGCTTCCCCAAGGGCTCATTGCCGTGGCAATAGGAGAGAGAGGGGGGAGGGAATGGCTTCTCCAACAAGCCTAGGGCACTTTGGTCATTTGGTGGTCAAAGCTTCTCAAATTTTTTTTTATTAAAATAGAGTATATTTGAATTAAAGTAGATTTAATTAAACATAAAGTGGATTACATTAGGATAATGTGATAGGATTTCTAATACATGTTATTATCCAATGGACAATTGTTACAGTTAACAGAAGTCAGTATTAATTGCCCAGCAGATAAAATTTACACAGCAATTTATTTTATCTGATAAAATTCTCAAAAAATGTGAAACCTCGTAAACTATGTCTGGCCTTGGGTTTAGTAAGATCTCCCGTAGACGTTTCCACAGATCAAGGTTCTCGGAAAAAATATTGTATTTCTCCGGATTCGCTCAGTTTGCACGCAAACGAGAAATAATATTAAAATATTTTGCGTTCTCAAAAAATTCAGAAAAATTTTAAAAATCATAAATATTATAAAATGAATATTTATAATAAAATAAATAAATTTTAGGGTGTTACAGAAGGTTAGCCAGCTTCAGCTTCAGGTGGATTTTTTTCTGATTGGGGGAGAAATGTTTTCCTATACCAGCAAAATGAAAATTAGAACAAGTTATACAAAATTCAAGTTCAAATTAATAACTTGAGTGTATCAAACCTGAATAGCAGCTTCAACGTCTTTGAGAGAAGCATCTCGAGCAGCTCTAATGCTCGTTTCTCTTTTTGGTTGAAATTCGAATTCGAAATGCTCTTCAAATTGAGCACTGGGACCTGGAGAGTTTTCTGGTAAAGGTGTTTGAACACCTTGTGAAGGGATCGAGTCCCTTTGAGGAGAAGAAGGATGAGATGGAGTCCTTGGCCTTCTCGAGGTCATAGGAGAATTTTCTCTTGATAAGTGGAGAGAGGAAGGTTCCTATTCAAAATCCAAAAATTAATAAAAAAAATAAAAAAGGATAAATTTTGATCACTACAAGGTAAAAGAGAAAAGGATCTTACTGTAGTGTTTTCAGTCCCTTAGTCCACCAAGGAAGATCTTACAACTTTCAAAGTTGGTTACTCTTTGATTTCATGCTGAGAAGAGTTAGAAATATTGACTTTTAGGACTTCTCTTCCTCTTTTGACAGCCATGTGTTTCCCTCGGCTTGTCTTCATAGTGCTTTCATGTATAGGCTTTTCCTGAGAAGGTTTAAAAGTCAATTGAAGTCAAGTATGAATATACAATAGAGAGGAAATCACAAGTTGTTTATTTTTACCTTGGACTCGGGGGGTGTGGTTGGTTCTTCTTTAGGAGTATCCCTCTCGAATGATTTAGACTTAGAAGAAGCTAGCCCAACAAACTTCTTTTTTTATCCACCTGAAGAAGTTGGTTTTTCGACTGTTCTAGACTTTACAGTCTTAGAACTTTTTTCTGGGCCTTAGGGGGTCATATTCCCAATTTTCTTTAGCACTAAGATCCTCCATCACCCTAGTCCTTTTTAAGACTGCATTAAGAAAATGAAATGATTAGTGGTCAATTCGAAAATAAAAAGGTAAGAATGAATTAATGAGTTTTACCATGGGGAGGACATTTTATTATTCGATATATCCATAGATTGGATCTAGACAATTCTCCAAATTACAGTTAGTGAAAGCCACCTCATGCTTCTTCGAGTCCTTTCCCACACCTAATGCTCCACCTTTAGGGTCTGGATACCAATTGGTCATACTAAAAGGAGCATTGGGAAGTGGAGGGAACTTAAGTTGGGTATCGAAATCCTTAAACGAAGCGAAAAGATTCAAAATCAAAGCATTAATAAATTATGCATAACATTTCTAGCAATGTTCTACTTGTTTTTGCTTCAAGGTTTGTTCAGCTTCTCAAACCACCAACCTTAAGTTTCGAAGATCATATTTAACTTTAAAAAAAAAAATCAAACTTTGAGATTTCTTTGAGGTACGTATCTTCCAGATTTTTCTTAGCTCTCCAGCTGCACAAAAGATCCTAGATTAGTCATCCTTCAGAAGTATTCTTCAATCTAAAGTTTCAGGGAGGAATAATAATGGTTCCACCAATTGGTGAAACTGAGGGTTGTGAAAAAAAGGATTTTGCAGTTGAAAGGGTTAGACCCCTCCTTCCTGTCAACATTTTTCTTGAGAAAGTGTTTGTACTGTTTGAGGTCTTTAGCCCTAGACTCACAAATTTGACATTCTTCTCGAGTCAAAATAGGAGAAGGAATACATTGTGAGAAGGCAAATTGTCTTGAAACGCAAGAAGGAAGGTAAAGAATTAGACTAAAGTCTTTGGATTTTGGGAAGTTGGGAGAGAAGATTTGGGTAGTAAATAAATTACTCCACAAATCAAAAATTTTGGGCTGGGCCCCTAGGGTTTCGCAAAAGAGAGGTTGTTGAAACCAATTAGGACCACGGTCTCAACGGGCAAAATGAGAGAAGTTAAAATTATTTGAGTGAGATTCCATGTTGATGAACAAAGAAAAGAAATATTTAAAGTCATCAACCTCCTTCCCAGTTTTCAAAGAATAGTGGAGGTGAGACAAATGATTCCCTTCGATAGTCTAGGAAACGTTAGAAGGAAAGGTACTCCGGAGATAGGGCTCGAAAATAGTATTGAGCCAAAGTTAGAGCAACCAGAAAGGACCACCTAAGTTAGTTAGGAGTTTGTCCTCAAATCGAAACAAGTTTACAGCTTCAGTCATCAAAGAGTAGAATTGGGCAAGGATGAATTTACTCAAGCATAAAGGAGTTCACTCGTGAATAAGAATGGCTAAATGGTTCAAGGATTTGGGAACTTGCAAAGACTTAGTGCAGAATACAAAAACACTAAGCTATAAAATAAGAAAATCAACATGCTTAGTCTGAAATGGTATCAGTATCAAGTTTGTTGTTTTCAATAAAGCTATATATGTGAGTTTTGACCAATTAGGTTCGATGATTTCTTTTGGCTCTAAGATGCTAGTAATAACTCTTCCTATGGGTTTTAAGCTCATTATGGCAACGAGATCGAAAAGAGTAGGGGTAAGCATGCCACAGGGGACATGGAAAGAATTTGTGATTTTGTTCCAGAAAAAGAAGGAACTAGATAACATAGGAGCGTTGTATTCGATACATTCCCTACTGAGCTGAATAAAGTCGAAAATGTCAACAACTTTTCCACTGGTCTTGCTTAGCATTTTCAACCCTATTCAACCATTGTAAATAAAGTGATTTGGTTTGAGGGCCCGTAGAGAGAGAACTTCTAAAGGTTTTTTGAAAAAAATCAAAGAAGTCAGTTTTTAAGGAGGAGCCAAAAGTGCATATAGACTCACTCTCTAAACATTGGGAAGAAATGAGAAATGGACTCATAGTCATCAAGAGGGAGAGTTGGCCCTAAAAAAGCATATATTTCATTGGCGATTGAACAAGGGATCATTACCTGGGATTTTTAGATACTCGAGTTATCTGTGGACAGGTTAGAAGCATACAGAACCCCTCTCTTCTCAAGAAGAGCTGCAACAGTGGCTGCATTGGGAAGATTAACTACCTCATTAATCTTGGTAGTATAGTGAGATGGCTGGGTTGAAGCAACTCTTGTGTAGGAAGACACCAAGGAGGCTTGTAACTGCAGAAGAGAAAAATATGCAGAAATTGAATGAGACGATATAAAAGAACTAATTTCGAGAGAAGATTATGCTTCTGCGCTTGAAGAAAGGAGACAAGAACTATTAGATTGAAAAGAAAGGTTCAAGGTGCAGCAATGGCGAATAAGGGAGCTCACAGAGAGAGCAGAGATAGAAAGCAAAATGCAGAAGGTGAAAAGTGAGGAAAAAGAGGCTCACTTGGGGTTTTAAAAGCATTTAAAAAAAAACAAAACAAAACACACGTAGCCCTCATTAAAACTAGCATTACGATAAGACAGCTGAAGTCATTTCCCTATAAAGGCCATCACTAGCTTTGAAATTCCCTAAAAAGTGGAAATGTTGGTTAATGGGGGTGATGCCATGTTGTGGCTTAGGTTAATTTAAATTTTAAAATTAAAATATAGATATTTTTTCCTTACCTTTCCTTATCCGCTTGTCAGTTTGGATTGATAGAGCAACCAAAGTTCCAAGTCAAAGGCAAGTTTAAATCGAAAAGTAATACTCGAAACAATAATATTTATCTCTCATACTTCGAGAATAAATATTAGGAGCATGTGTTGGTATAAAATAAAACTTTTTGATTCAGATAATTTCGAGTTGCATTCGAAAACTTGGTATGAATGATATCTACTAAGTTGTCATGAGTTACATTTTGTGAACTTAAAAGGACACAAATACTCTGATTGTGTTTGAATCAAAATTGTAAAAGTTAAGTTTCCAAAATGGTAATTTGGACTTGATCTCGAGATCTGAGATCTAGAAAGCCAGTAACTACACTTGGGAGATTTTTCTGAAGACAGAAGTAAAGATTTCGACCAAGAAGATAGTAGTTGCTTGAAGATTCAAATTTAAATTCAGATAAGATAATATTTAAATTTAAATAAGAAATTAGTAACAGTTACAAGTATAAGATCCAGACAATTGCGAGGATTGCTTACAATAATTGGATAGTTACTTATGATATGAGGATTGCTTATAATGACTAGATAGTTTCTTTGATTTTAGACACTTGTCAGAATTTTGTAAAAGGAGTAATTACTTAGGTTTTCTACAAATACCAATAGGATGGAAATATTTTGGGGTTGGAATTCATTCACTTGTACAAATCTCTAAACACGTTCTCTGTCACCTTGACATAAACGAGCAAACTGAGATAGAACTAAGTATATTTCCATCTTACATCCTTTCTATAAACTTTACAATTCCGATGCAAATTTAATTCAAGTTCGTTTCCATTTCCAATCATTTTCATTTCTGCTAATTCTCTTTTACTCCTAATTGAGTGATCTTATCGAGATCATTTGATTTCTTTTACTTGCTTTCTTTAATTGTTTTCAATTATCATTCTGTTTTCTTTATTTTTCTACAAGTTTATCTTTCTGTTACATTTATTTACTTGCACGTTTATTCTTTCTGCATTTATATTATTTTCCTTTAATTGCTTTCTTTATTTTACTATAACTTCACTTTCGAGTAAGTTTATTTCATTACACTTTTACTTCTTTTATCTATTTTCTTTACTTTTACATAGTTTTATACTGCTTCAAATATTCACTTTCATTCAAAAGTTCACATTCTTTGTGTTTTACTCAAAAATTATTTTTGACATTCTCATTTAAAAATAAATCAGCAAGTATTAGAGAATCCCTTGAGGAATATAGTTCATTCTCAAATTAAGAACTGGAATCAAAATTGTCTATTGACAAAAATCACACGAAACAATTTCATACTTCATGCAATAAAATGTAAATTAGATTTTATTGAACATTAATTTAGATTTTTTAAGTTCAAGTAAACTAATAACAATTTATGAATTATAAAAATTATTAACTCCCTTAATTTTTTATTAACAATTACTCACTTATGCTCTATTTTCAAATTGCATCCTGTAATTTAGAAAAGTTCAGAAGCTTTTTGATGAAGCTCAAGAGGGATTAAGATCCTCTACAAGTAGTGAGAAAAACTGCAGAGGATGCAGCTTTTGATCTAATGGCTAAAATATTTTGAATAATTATTTCCATCAATATTTTACATACCAGAAAATATTTTTGACAGCTAAGACTTGCAATTTTGAAAAACTGCAGTAATCCGTTTCAGCTCATAAGAGTTGGAAAAACTTTTGTATAAATTTAAAGTATTTAAGTTACAAGCACTTAATTAATTAATAAATAATTATTTTAATTATTTTATCTATAACTTTAATTAATAATATAATTCACTTAGTGCATTAAATAATATTCCAAACTATGCAAGAATTTCTCAAGAGATTGTCTACTAGTGAGAGTGAGAGAGAGTGGGAGCAATTTTCATATATACTTGGAATTGGTTAAGCTGCTGGTAATTGAACCAGCTCTTCCATGTTCGAGTCCATTTTTTCCGCAAATAGCAAATTTTCCTGCCTTTTATTTTTTTTAGTTCCTCTTATATGCTTGAACAGATTTGTAGCAGCAGCACGTGGATGTCAGGATGTGGACCAGCTTTTTCTGTTTTGTTTTTTTTTTCTATTTTTTTATTCCAGCATGCTCAAACATATTTGTACCTGCATCACGTGAAAGTGGACCAGTTTATTTTTTATTTTTATTATTTTGTTTGAATTCCTGCACACTTGAACAGATTCGAAGAAATTCTGAAATTCATCCTAAGACCAACAAAGCCAATGTGATACAACGGTGAATATTCTCTAAAAATATGTTAGTATTTCTCACCGGTTTGTACTATCACAACCACACCCCATCCCTCCTCTTTCAATTTATGTGTTTGTTTACCCAGAAAATCAGCTTCCCAATGATGGAAACTAAAAGCCAAATCAGATGACACATTCTTGATCACAACCTTTTTCTTAATCTACTCAACCATCTTTTTCTCAATTTAAGAGATTAATTAGCTTAGCTGTAGAAATTAGAGAGAGTATATGGAGTAGGACGTGGACCAACTCCTGTGTACTGAAAAATTTAAAGTTTTTAGCCGTATATTCAAATTAATAATTAATTTGTGTCAAGGTATTTTTTTAAATAAATTATTTTTTATAGAGTAATAATAGCTGTACAAAGAAATTACAATATAAAAATCGGAATTGGATGCAGTTTTAAAATAACTGCACATAATCTCAATCTTAGAAAAATACAAAATTTTGGTTTTAATTTAAGTAGGAGGAAAGTCTTTTAATTTTTTTAATTTTATATTATATATTTATTTTATTAATTTAAATTTGTATTTCACTTATTTTAATTTTATTAACTTAATAAAATAAATATATAATATAAAATTAAAAAAATTAAAAAATTTCTTTCAACTTCAATTAGATCCAAATTTTGTCCCTTAGAAAATTTCATCTTTTGTGGTTAATTAAATAAGAGTTGTAAATATAATTCAATTAATGTTAATCAGTAGATCAGAAATAGTACTTCCTGTAGTTTCTTTTATAATATTAGAGAATTCTAATCCCATAAAAACATCATACGTTCGTTTTACTCTTTCTCTTTCTTTTCCTTCTTCCCATTTCTTCGGCTCTTATTAAATTCACGTAGTAGCTGTGTCTAAAATTTAGGTGAAGGAAACATTTTCCTTTTCAATAAAATTCACATAATCTTATATATATCAATGGTTAGATTTGGGTAGCAGATAATGCTATTTATACATAATTTTTATATTATATCAACATAACTTTTATTATCTAACTAAAATTAATTTTATTTTATTTTTTAAACATATATACACTCAAATTTTATCATATAATCTAAATGTGTGTTTGGTTCGGTTGTAAAAATTTTGATTATTTCAATAATCAATTATAATTGAAATTTTTTTTATTATAATCGATTTATTTTTATGTTTGGATATGTTACTTGAAAAGTGATTTTAAATTAATCTATTTCGTTTGGTTGATATAAAAAGAATCGCTTTTTTGCATTAAATTACTAAAAAATAGGTATAGAATGATTAAAAAAGTTATTTAATTGGGACAAAATAATATTTACATATCAAAATATAAAGAATAATCTATAAACTAGAATCATAAACTTCAATCTTCAAAGATTATAAAAATTAGTTTAAAAAAAATTATTTTACATTAAATTTCATGTAAAAATTAAAACTAACTTTACCAAACTTGTGATTAAATACTATTAAAATAATTTTTTCTCAAAACAAAATTAATCTAAACTAATTTAATGTGAAACAAACATGCACTACATGTAAAAAAATATATGTATTAGTAATGTACAACAAACATTGTCCAATATATCATAGCAAATGTCAATCTCAGAGTTTCAATATTTATACTTGCAACGGCCTTTTTTAAGAGAAGATATTTTTATGTGCATGTTATATTTATATACAAAAAAAATTAAAGAAAGATACTAATTTTTTTTTAGTATGAATGAATTTAATGAAACTCGTTAATCTTCTGTCTAATTTTTTTTTGTGTATGTATAAATATATTGTGATGGATATTCTTTCTACACAAGAATATCTATTTCAAGAGCTAAGAACTAGCATGTGATCTACGTTTGGCAATTACCTCCACTTCCTGACACACCCCACCCTCCCTCCCCTCCCCTCCCCCCTTTACTTCTCTTTCTTTGTCGGCCTTTAAAAATAAAACTTTCTAGAAAATAATGATCATCCCTGTTCCTTGAGCCGCTGCACGCAGTACTCTGTTCTGCAACCATGGCTTGTGTCCAGCAACCATGGTTTCTTCTTCACCCATGGAACCATGTCCCTTCTAACCCTCCACTTAATGTGAGAATCCGACGTGAGAGAGGGTCAAAGCCACGACTTTTGCAACTCCATTCATGCAAGAATCACGCAAATGTGCACCCACAGCCATGGTGGAGAGTCAGCGGACAAGATCAACAAGGAGACCATGTCTATGGGAGTGAGAATCCAGCGAGGAACCGCTCTGACACTCCTTCATGCTTCAGATCGTCTTTCACCGTTACCCAGCCGAACCTTCATGACACGGTATTTTATAAATGCAAACTCAAATAATTCATGAGATTTTACTTTTCAGAATAGACAAAATGGTAGCATAAATTGAACATATTATACTGTATATAATTAAACATATGCTAAATTAAAGTTTTGGTTAATATAATATGGTTTATATTTATTTTTAACTTAATTTTAAATTTTTTTAAAAATTAATTCTTACACTTATAAAATAATCTTAAAAAATCATTGTAATTAACTTTTAATCTAATACTGTTAATTTAATTATTAAATATTTTATAGAATAAAAAAATATTTAAAAAAATACTTATTAATAAATAAAAAAATACTTACTTAAAAAATAAATATTTATTAAAATAAAATAATAATTTTTAGACAAATAAGCATATACTCAAAAAAAAAAAAATAAACATGTATTAAAATGAAAAAAAAACTTATTAAACGTTTTAAGAGAAAAGGAACATGTAATAAAGCCTATGTGGGTTAAAGAATCTCTTACTTTATTATTTAATTAATAGTATTACAACAACGTTATAACAAAAAATTAATGAAAAAAATTATTTTGAAAAAAATTATATATGAAGATTGATTTCAAAAGAAAAATTATAGAGACGTCTGAATTAAAAATAAGTTTAAATTATACTAATTAAAACTTTAATTTAAGCTTAAACATATTGTAATTTGTATTAGGCTGAAAATATAGTTGAAATGGCATACGAAATTAACTACATAAACCGAAAATAATATCTTTAAGGTTGTGTTTCTTTTTTTTTTTTTAACGACTGCTCTCTTTCTTCTATGTAATGAGTTTAATACATAACACACAGTAGAAAGAGAAATAAAAGTAATAAGCATACTGGAAAATGATAGACAAGAATTACAAGATATAAGAATATAAGATAAGCTATTTAATGAAAAATATACACTTAAAAGTTTTATATATAACTATCAATTATTAATAGAAGTATGCATTCATATGAGAAAAGTGGAATCAAGAGTAGATATAATTAACTAAAAAAAATTATTTACTATTTATTTTTGGCCTCTACAACACTTGTGTTTTCTAAATCTATCCCTGTACGATGTTGAAATTATTTCTGAGACGTGTCCATGGTAGAAACAACTTTGAGAATATGTATGAAAGAGCGGGGTTCTATTTTACTCGGGCCGGGCTAGAAAAAATGGTTGAACTCCTTTGGACATGCTTTCTGATTGTTCTTCCGTATGTGATCAAACTACTGACTCCACTTTTATTTTGTGGTTGTGTTATTATCTTATTTTAATCTAGTTAAAAGATAAAAGGCCGACTATTAATTTAATTATGTCAAAAAGTTATTAAGACATGTCTAGAATAGTTTAGCACATTTTTTTCTATTTTAATAAGCTAGAGCTTACCTACGATATTGAGTTTTATCATTTGTGAGCTATTTATTAAAAAAGAAACGGAAATGGTGAAAAGATATAACTATGTTAATATTAAAGTCCGATTAAAAGATGATAAAATTAGGGGGATGGGGGTGTTACTTTGAATTTTTGTATTAAAATACGAAGATAGAAAATTGCCCGAATGATCTCATAAAAAGTGAGTTTTATCATTGTCGCGACCGTAATCGCGAATGAAATGCTAAACAAAATAAATAAAGTTAAGAGTCGCCACCAATTTTATTTAATTTAGGAAAAATTGGAAAACCCTTTTAGAAATTGGTCTTTGGAACCAGATTGGATTTGAGTCGGTTATACATAGGGAAGGGTGGAGACTTAACCCCACAAAGATCTAATACATCCGTCTAAAACTAAGTTCCTAAATTAGTTATGCAAAAACTTAATAATCTTACAATACATTTGTTTTACCCCTTTTTTTAAAAAAATAAAAAAATAAAGAATTTGAGAAAATATAAAATTTGGCTTAACAAAATAAAGATTCTGCTCCTACGTATCTTCAGGTGCAATGAGGAACTCAAAGTCACGTAGTTCTTTAGAATATAAGTGTGGGTTGGTTGATTTTATTTAAAGAAAAGATTTAATTTTTTTATTTTATAAAAATTTGAATTAACAGGTCGTCGCGACTCTATTAATCAAATTAAAGTTCGAATGAGTGAAGTTGAAGTTTATACACGCTAGACGTCACCACGGATTAGTTGCTTTTATTTAAAGAAAAGATTTATTTTTTTTTATTTTTATAAAAATTTGAATTAACAGTCGTCGCGACTGTTAATCAAATTAAAGTTTGAATGAGTAAAGTTTAAGTACACGCCACGCTAGACGTCACTCACTGATTGTTAAATTTATTATTATTAGGTGATGAATGATAATGAAATTTTTAGCCTTTATTAAATAATAATTTATTTAAAATAATTTGAATCATTAGGTTGTCACAACTCGAATGATCCAAAATAGTTACAAGATTAACAAGTTCGTCACAACTCTGTTAATCTTTTTTTCTTAAAAAATTATTTTACTTTTATTATATTTTGTTTGTTATCCCCTTTTTATCTTTTTAGTTTTTTTTTTTTATTTTAGCCCATTTAGGCCTATTTTCGAAAAAAAAAAAAAAAAAAAAAATCTACCTAATTCTAAAACAAATAAAAGAAAGAGAAAAAAATAAAAAAACAAAAAAAAAAATAAAACAAAACGAAAATGAAGAAAACACAAAAACTTACGAAGAATAAAAATTGAAATAGAAAGGGGGGTCTTCTTCTTCTTCGTTATATAGAGGACTCAAAGTGGGGAATGGAGGTGATGGGAGTGTTTTGATGAGGAAGATGATGAAGTTATGGTGGGGTGAAGCTTTGGTGGTGATTTTAATGGAAGATGGCTTGATGGAGAAGATGAATCAAAGTGTAGTAATGGGAGGTTGAAGAGATGATGAATAGTGGGGAGTGATGTGAGTTAAAAGTGAACGTGTTTTGTGAGGCAAAAACTCGAAGGTGTTTTGTGAGTTGAAAAGTCGAGAGTTTTTGAAGTTAAAGTCAAGGTATAGGTTAATATAGGAAGGATTTAGGTAGAAGTGTTTGAGTTTGTTTCAGATGAGTATTGGGATTGGTTTAGGATATGATGGGATTTGATTAGGATAAGTTTGTTTATGATGAGTTTGAGTTGGTTTAGGATATGGGTTATGGGTTGGATAATGGATAATGAGTTGGATATTGGGTCAATGGGTAAGTTAATGAATTATGGGCAAATGGGCTAATGGACCAATGGGTTGAACTTTTTATTTTTTATTTATTTATTTTTTATTTTTACAAAAATACCCGGACAAAATTGGGTGTTCACAGTTGCCCCTCTTTACTTGTTTCTTACTAGATAAAAAGAATAACCACGGCTTTTCATTTTATCATAGTGAGGAACGAGTAAAGAAATGAACTCAAATTTTGTACGGGAGAAACAAAGAAACAACATGAGAACAAGGAGCGATGCGCTCAAAGGTAAAATGACAGAAATCTAAATGACAAAAGCCGATGCGCTCAAAAATAAATGACATGAATTTAAAATGCATAAAACTGATACACCCAAAAGGGATTTCAAATGCAAAGAGCCAATAATTAACAGAAATTTAAAAAGTATGGAGCTGATGCTCTCAAGATGCAAGGAGTTGAGTTGCTCCAAACAATTTAAAAAGTAAGGAGCCAATGCGCTCAAAAGAATTTAAAAACATGGAGCCGATGCTCTTAATGATGCATGGAGCCGATGCGCTCAAAATGTAGTTAGCCGATGCGCTAAATGATGCATGAAGCCGATGCGCTCAATGATGCATGGAGCCGATGCGCTAAATGATGCATGGAGCCGATGCGCTCAAAAATGCAATGCATGGAGCTGCTCACGATGCGCTCAATGATGAATGGAGCTGGTGCGCTCAATGATAAATGGAGCCTGGGCTCAATGATGAATGGAGCCGATGCGCTCAATAATGCATGGAGCCGATGCGCTCAAAATGCAAGGAGTTGGTACGCTCAATGATGAATGGAATGGAGCTGTGCGCTCAATGATGCGTTCGCTCAATGATGCATGGAGCCGATGAGTCGATGCGCTCAAAATGAATGGAGTTGCGCTCAATGATGAATGGATGTGCTCAAAATGCATGAAACAATTTGTGCCAATAAGTCATAAACTTAAGATCTTTTCCTTCTCAATCTTTTTTCTTTTCCATTTTCTTTTCTCTCCTTTCTTTTTTCCTTTTTTTTTTTTTTTTTTTTCTTAAGAGAAATAAACCAACGACAATTCGGGAAAGCTTTGACCAATCAAACCCTTGTTCACGTGTTTTTGCTGTTAGACCGATGGTCTTGATCCTACTTACCCATCCTTTCTTTCCTTCTCCTTTTTTTCATCCGATTTTCCTGTTTTCCGCTCTTAACTACTCTTTTTTAGGAATTGAAATGACAATCTCTTGTTCTCGAACCCCGCTTAGAGCCACCGAGTTTTGCGATAAAATTTTTGTCCAAGATTCGTTCTTGATCATTGATTTTCTGCAAGCGGCCCGATGACTAAGTCGTTGTCTTTGTTACTACTCCCTCAACATATATTCTCGAAGTTTTGCCCCAAAGATGGCTAATTAAATGCGAACCAAGTTGCTCTGTGTAGTCAATTGATCGCAACTAAAATTGCCCCAGTTTAAGCAATTTCAATTTATTTGCCTTGACTCTTGCTTAAACTGCCTTTTCGAGTTTTCAACATAATGAGCTTCGAAACTTCTAAGTTCTTTTCGATCTGAAAAGTTCATCGGGGGATTGCCACCAAATAGTCAAATCATAACTTTTGTTCACTTTTCTTGAAACATTACGTAACAGACATACATGAGTACGACATAAAAGGAACTTACTGGGTAAACAACTTCTAGATTGGTCTTGGAAGTTTGACTACACAAAAAGACACGAATGATGATATGAGATCCAAAGAGGTGTTGACTCGATACGAATAGGTTTGACCTTCATGAGACCAATCTTTAGTTGTCTACTAGACATTATGGCCAAGAATTTTCTTCTGCTGAACATCTACATCAAGCCAAATTGAACCGAAGAGAAATTTGCCCTTGTCTCAAATTGAATTGTATAGGACCAAGACCTATCCTCGCGACTAAAAGATTTGCCTAAGACAATTTGAACCAAGGAAAAATCGCCCCAGTTTAGAGCTGAGTCGAACGGGGTATAAACTTGTCCTAGTGTAGGGCCACATCGAACCGACGAAAAAAAAATTTTCAGTCTAGGACAGGAAGGAAAAATTGCCCCAATTTAGAATCGAGTCGAACGACGCACGAATTTTTCCTAGTGTAAGTCTCTTTCTTTTTTCTTTTCATTCTCTTTCATTTTTTTTAGGAACAATGAACTAAATACTTGGATGAGCGTAACATTTGTCTCAAAATTAAAGTTAACGAAAATAACAACAACCCTTCATTGATCAGAATGGACTTTTTGAGGCTTGTAATGTGGCCAAGGCTAGAGGTTATGAAAGGAAAGATATAAGGCTCAAACAAGTGTTTAAGGGTGGAATGGGGATAAGGATCATTAAACTTCATCGATTGCTTTTCCACTTTCAAACACTTTTATCTTACTATTTTCCTTTTCTTTCCAATTTCATTTCATTTTCTTTCATTCTCATTTCCCTTCTCTTTTTTTCTTTGCCTTTTTTTCATCATTTTTTATTTTTACTTCTTGTCATTTTCACCTTTTCTTCCTTTTTCATTATGCTTCAGAACATTCATCATCGCAATCAACCTTTGTTTCGTGTTATCCCCTAGTGTAGGGGTGATCCTTATCCAGGATTTATTGAAAAAATTTCAAGCTCAAAAAGGGTAACAAGGGATAAAAATGATGAAATTTCGTAAAAGATAGAGAAAAATGGCCAGTCTTCATTTTCAAATCATGATTGTTTATTTTCAAAACTTTAATTTTAAGACAAAAAGATTGTGCAAACCAAGTGCTTACTTCTTTGCTCTTTTTTTTTTATTTTTATTTTTGCAAAGACACTTACACACACGGACCCGACTGAGAATTATGAAAGAAAGACAAAGTGATGAAAGGAAACAAGGTACCCATGTAAATTCATTACATTAATATTTCAAGAAAGTTAACATGAGTCCAACATCACTAAATATCACTTCAAGAGTTGTTAACAATATTAGGTCCAACAATTTCTTCAATGTCAAGCTTCCCATAAGCAATTAGCTTTCACTGCAGTCTTGAAGGATTCACAATCTTCAATTGAGTGCCCCTGGGACATCCATATGGTACTTGCAAGTTAAATTTGGGTTGTACCATACCGGGAATGGTGATTGTAGGGGATGTACAGATTTCAGAAATGAGGTGAGCATCAAATGACCTCTGGAAAATATCCGCATTCGAAATGGACAATCTTGGGAAAGGGGTAGCTTCGAGGGCGAAAGCGACCTTGATTTTGGAAGTTTGGCCGAAGTTGTGGTTGATTTGGGTAATTTTGTGGGGGTGGAGGTGGAGGTGGATATCGAGTATAGGTTAGGAGTTAGTGCATATGGTTGGGGTATGGGGATGTTGTTGATTTGGAATTGTGGAGTTGAGGCGATGTTTGTAGATGGTATAATTTGGTGTGGAGGGTAGTAAAGAGGTGTAGGTGTATGGTATGGCAAATGAAGGTTAGGGTTATGTGGTGGCCGATGACTTAGGTATTGTGGGGAATATCGAGGCCGAAGATCCGTTGATACCGGACGTAATTCACATAGGCTCGATCTTTTCGGTGGAATCCTTTCTTAGCAAAGTGATATCCTCTCGTAGTGCTCATTGGCAACTTCCCACTTTGGATAAAATCTCAATTCTTTCCCCAAGACGATCAAATCAAGCGAAATCTTTATAAGTGCTCCAAATCATTGCTCCGATAAAAGGATTTCCTATGGTTCCCAAGAAATATGAGCACATCTCAGACATTGTTAATGATGGTTGAACTTGAGTCGCCAAGGCTCTCCACCTTTGTGTATACTGCTTAAAAGATTCATCATTTCTTTTCTGCATTGAGTTTAACTGTTCTCGAGTTAGGACTATTTCCAGGTTGAACTGATATTGTTCCATAAACAGTTTGCCCAAATCATCCCAAGAAGAGATATTGGAGAGGTCTTATTGGATACACCATTCCAAAGCAGTCCAGTCAAGCTTTCATAGAAAAAGCTGACAAGGAACTTCCAGTCCTTCGACCAAATTGACATTTTGGTAATATATGATTTTAGGTGAAAAAATGGGTTGGTGCTCCCATCATATTTGTCAAATTCTGGAACCTTAAAGTCCTTTGGGATGATAATGTTGGCAGTAGGGCACAACTCTTCTATTCCAAGAGGACCATAGGTGCTAGGACCCTTAATTGTTTTGATTTGCTCCTCCATCTTTTCCATCCATTCTTCATCCCTCTTATCATTTTGAATGGCCGCAGGACCAGTACTAGTAAGAAATCCCGTTGATGTCGGGATTGACATATGCGGTGGTTCCCACGTGAATTCAGCATTACCATGGACTTCATTTTGAGTATCCTCTGACGAACGATGCCCTTCTCTAATAGGAATCATTAGTGATGTAGTATTTGATGTTCCTCCCACAAAAGGCATCTCAGTGGTGGCCCCGGGGTTTGCCCCCATGGAAGTAATATTTGGAGGGTGCAGGTGTGTCCCAGTCATTCTTATACCTCTGACTGTTCCCATCAAGGTGAGGGTCTCCCTCATGACTAACAACATTTCCTCCATTCTTCTCTGAGACTCTGTCATCTCATTTATCCTTCCTTTCACTTCATCTACTTCCATACTCAGATTCCTTCCTTCGTTCTCAGCTACCATTGCAAGCTTTGTTCGAGACCTTGTGTTGTGAACTCGGGTTTGATTGGTGTCTTCTTTCCTTGGTAGCGCAATGGTGCTGAGCACGGTAACACCAAATAAAAATAATGAGATGAGATGAAATGAATGAGATTCATGAGATATATGAAATGGATGAAATAGAAACATTTGTTCTTTTTCTTTTTTTAAAAAAAAATGCAATGAATGTCATGAAAATGCATGATTTTTTTTTTTATTTAATTTTTTTAGAATGCTAGGGATGCCATGAAAATGCATAATTTTTTTTATTTAATTTTTTTTAGAATGCTAAGAATGCCATGAAAATGCATGATTTTTTTATTTTTTTTTATTTTGTTTAAATGCTAGGAATGCCATGAAAATGCATGATTTTTATTTATTTAATTTTTTTAGAATGCTAAGAATGCCATGAAAATGCATGATTTTTTTATTTTTTTATTTTGTTTAAATGCTAGGAATGCCATGAAATGCATGATTTTTATTATTTTTTTTTCAAATATGCCATGAAAATGCATGATTTTTTTATTTAATTTTTTTTTTAGAATACTAGGAATGCCATGAAAATGCATGTTTTTTTTTATTTAATTTTTTTAGAATGCTAAGAATGCCATAAAAATGCATGATTTTTTTATTTTTTTATTTTTTTTAAATGCTAGGAATGCCATGAAAATGCATGACTTTTTTTTTTCAAATATGCCATGAAAATGCATGATTTTTTTTATTTAATTTTTTTAGAATGCTAGGAATGCCATGAAAATGCATGATTTTTTTTTTCAAATATGCCATGAAAATGCATGATGTTATTTTTTTTAAAAAAAAAAAGGATGGCTAAAGAAGAAGTTCGCTCCCTTCGTGTCCTAAGATATTGCCTTAAACGGAGGAATTCTATCATAAGGATCTATGGGTCTTTCTGATTCGTGATAACTCTCATTTGGTGGCTTTTCTATTCTAAAGGTCTCTAGAGCCAAGTCCCATTTCAAAATGTTGACCACAAAATAGTGGGTAAACCACTAGGTGTGGGACATTTGTGAAAAAGGCGCACTCTAGATGAGGTTTTCGCAATAGCCAAACAGGATGTACATCCAAAATGGTTACCACTACACAACCTCTACTTAACTTAAGCTTCACTCAGACCCGGGTATAGGGTCCCACTCGAATGTGTGATAGATGTGTAGGTGTGGTGGGTGTAGGGAGCATACAAACATTCATTATCCTAAAGACTACTCGCATCCTGCAAAACAAAAACAAAAACAAACAAAAATTCCAAGAGAAATTCTCTATCCTAAGGTTTTAATAACAATAATAATTAAAATAAATAAAAAGAAAAGAAAGGTAAAACAAAATATACAAAAATTACAAAATTTTACACAACAAAATTATATGGGCTTGACTCTCAAGTATCCCAATGGAGTCGCCATCTGTCGCGACCGTAATCGCATGATGCGAAACAAAAATAAATAGGTTAGGAGTCGCCACCAATTTTATTTAATTTAGGAAAAATTGGAAAACCCTTTTAGAAATTGGTCTTTGGAACCAGATTGGATTCGAGAGTCGGTTATGCATAGGGAAGGGTGGAGACTTAACCCCACAAAGACCCCTAATACATCCGTCCTAAAAAAAGTTACCCTAAATTAGTTATGCAAAAACTTAATAATCTTACAATACATTTGTTTTACCCCTTTTTTAAAAAAAAAAAAAAAACAAAGAATTTGAGAAAATATAAAATTTGGCTTGACAGAATAAAGATTCTCGCTCCTACGTATCCTCAAAAAGTGCAATGAGAACTCAAAGTCACGTAGTTCTTTAGAATATAAGTGTGGGTTGGTTGATTTATTTAAAGAAAAGATTTAATTTTTTTATTTTATAAAAATTTGAATTAACAGGTCGTCGCGACTCTATTAATCAAATTAAAGTTCGAATGAGTGAAGTTTGCGTACACGCTAGACGTCACCCACGGATTAGTTGCTTTTATTTAAAGAAAAGATTTATTTTTTTATTTTTATAAAAATTTGAATTAACAAGTCGTCGCGACTGCTGTTAATCAAATTAAAGTTTGAATGAGTGAAGTTTGCGTCACGCTACGACGTCACTCACGGATTGTTAAATTTATTATTATTAGGTGATGAATGATAATGAAATTTTTAGCCTTTATTAAATAATAATTTATTTAAAATAATTTGAATCATTAGGTTGTCACAACTCGAATGATCCAAAATAGTTACAAGATTAATTTCGTCACAACTCGGTTAATCCTTTTTTTCTTAAAAAATTATTTTACTTTTATTATATTTTGTTTGTTATCCCCTTTTTATCTTTTTAGTTTTTTTTTTTTATTTTTGCCCATTTAGGCCTATTTCGAAAAAAAAGAAAAAAAAATCTACCAGAATTCTAAAACAAATAAAAGAAAGAGAAAAAAATAAAAAAACAAAAAAATAAAACAAAACGAAAATGAAGAAAACACAAAAACTTACGAAAAATAAAAATTGAAATAGAAAGGGGGTCTTCTTCTTCTTCGTTATAGCAGAGAGGACTCAAAGTGGGGAATGGAGGTGATGGGAGTGTTTTGATGAGGAAGATGATGAAGTTATGGTGGGGTGAAGCTTTGGTGGTGATTTTAATGGAAGATGGCTTGATGGAGAAGATGAATAGTGTAGTAATGGGAGGTTGAAGGAGATGAATAGTGGGGGAGTGATGTGAGTTGAAAGCTGAACGTGTTTTGTGAGTTGAAAACTGAAGGTGTTTTGTGAGTTGAAAGTGAAGGTTATGGGTTAATATAGGAATGATTTAGGTAGAAGTGTTTGAGTTTATTTGAGATGAGTATTGAGATTGGTTTAGGATAATGATGGGATTTGATTAGGATAAGTTTGTTTATGATGAGTTTGAGTTGGTTTAGGATATGGGTTATGGGTTGGATAATGGATAATGAGTTGGATATTGGGTCAATGGGTAAGTTAATGAATTATGGGCAAATGAATTAATGGACCAATGGGTTGAACTTTTTATTTTTTATTTATTTATTTTTTATTTTTACAAAAATACCCGGACAAAATTGGGTGTTCACAATCATTTTGGAATTTTGTTATCTTGTGACTATGGCTTATTCGTGAATGTTGTAGCTGTCCTTCTAGACTATACTTGTGAATTTTAGAGTATATTTGGAAAGTTATAAAATACAACTGATTCGATTTGAAAATCTTTTGTTAGTTGAGTATAAATAAAAATTTACTCAAATTTAATTAGATTTGAGTAATTTTGATTTGATTTTAGTTTTAATTGTTGAAATTAATATTTTTATCATTATTAGATAAGTTTTAACCTATTCTAAGTAAGGGTTATGTAGTGAATTATTAATATATAATTAATTCAATTTATTTTTAATGTGTTCTAAACATGATGTTTGATTTGTAAATGATTTCAAATTCTTTTTATATAATGAGTTCTAAATAATATTTTTTAAAATCGGATCAGTTCTTAATTGAATTGGTGAAGATATTAATTCACGGTTCTCAGGTTTAACCATCAATTACGGTCAAACCGATAATAATTAAATATTTTATTTTATGAAATATATTGATAATTAACTAACATACTAAATTAAAAATAAAATTTTGTAATTAAAATATTATAATTATTTAAAAATACCATCATTTATCCTATTTTCATCATATTACTTTAATTTTAATTTTCTATGTAATTTATTTTTATTTTTTATTACTGTTGTTCAAAAAAATGTTATAATATGTTTCTTAATCCTATATATTGTCATTTTTTAAAAAAAATACACATGATTTTATATTATTTTTATTATTTTTTATTTTATCGATGTTGGGGTTATTTTGGAACAAGTAGGTACAAGTAAAAGAAAAAGTTTATTTTTAGAAAAATAATCATGATTGCTCACATCATTTTTAATGAATGTGATTGAGAAGAGAAAGTGATAGAAAAATATATATATAATAAATAATATTATATAAGGTGTGAAAAGAAATGTATATACTACTTAATATCAGAATATATGAGTTATTACTTTTAAGTCGTGAAAAAGCAAAGCTTCTCTTAAACCAACCCAAAGCTTTTAACGTTTTTTAACATTACCGAAAAGCTTTTGAAGCTACAAAAGAGTCAAAGTCTCTTCGTATGACCAGAACAAAAAAAAAGGATAAATTACACTTTATCCCCTCTAATTCACCAGCTATCACTCAACTCCCTTGAAATAAACAACTTATACATTAGTAACCATATTGAAATAACTAGTCGAAAATAGCTATTCTACTCAACTAGTGTCTTCACTTCTTCACCTTGAAAGGACTTCGATTTCGATCTATATTTTCACATACAATAAAAAATAGGGTGAGAATTCAAAAATTCTCAGTAACATAACTCAATTAGTGACAATTCAATATAATTTCATATACACGTACATCTCATATGCAATTATGTATTGATGCATATACAATGATTAATGATGATATTTATGAAATGTATTATGATGATGTTTGTAAAATGTTATGTCTGTCGTCAAAGTGCCCTGTCCGTTTCTTCGACATGCTATGAAATGTCATATACTTCGACAAAGTGCCTCATACACTATTTTGCCTTGTCAAAATGCCTCGTTTGCTACTTTGACATATCTTCGACAGAGTATCCCATACGCTACTTTACCCTTTTCAACAACATCGAATAACACTTTCTCTTGTTTTTAAAATAACTCATTTCCCTTTTTGACTGTAATCGAAATCATACAAAAATATTTTTAAAACTCATTTCCTCTTTTGACTGTAATCGAAATTCTACCAATCTAATAACTTTTTTAGTTCATTCGATTAGCCTTAAAAACATTTTTGAAATGTCCTTTTCGAATTGCTCTCTTAGCAAATTCGATTATTATTGAAAATATCCATTCAAATAACTATCATAATTCTTTCTATTAACATCGAAATCTTACCAATCGAATAGCATGCTTAGTGTACTTGATTAGTTCTAACAATGCCCTTTTGCATGATGCCGATCGTATAGCTCCCCTAGTCTATTTGATTAGCCTTAAATACATGTCATTCGATTTGCTCACTTAATAAACTCAAATTAACATAAAAAATCATGCAATTTGAATAGTTGACATCAAAACTAAAACAATTTGTAATGTTCTATTCGAGTAGCCCCTTGCCTATTCGAACAGAAAACTATAGAAATGTCTTCTACTACCTCAGCACATTACCTTTAATTTCATTAATCATCTCGAATAGCTCACTTATGCATGTTCAAACACATGTATGCACAAATCTCATCAATCAAACCAATCATTCCACATAATCAAATCCTCATCCAATATATATACATATCTCAATACACAATCATGATTTTTATTTGAGAATCATGAAAACTCCATGTTGTCTATTCCTTACGAGTTTCCAACTAGTAGAAAAGGATACAACATAGCAACAAACACAAACACCCCCTACCTTAACTCCCTAAAGATGGTGTTTGATCTTTCTTTCTAATTCTCCCTTAGGTTCTTCTTCTTCCTTTTTTTCGATTCTACTTTCTCTTCGTTTTCTCTTCTTCCCGCCGCTCTTTCTTTCTTTTTCTTCTTTCCTTTCTCTACTTCACGTTCTCTCGCTTCTCTCTTTTGTTTTCTTTTCTTTTTTATCTCTTCTGTTTACTTGTTTCATTCCTATCTCTAAGGTTGTGTTTGGAATGAATAAAAATGGAAAATGATTTGATTTGATTTGAATTGAATTGAATTGATTTGATTTAAAAATCAAATTTTGTGTTTGGAACTTTAAAAAAAATTAGGATTTGAATTGATTTAGAAATTAAATTTTGTGTTTGGAATTTATTAAAATAAGAATTGATTTGATTTGATTTTATTATTTTACATTTTAACCCTTATGAAAAGTTATTAAAGGTAGTTACTAAAGGTAAAATAGTCTATTTATTTCAAATCAAATCCTAACAATTCCTATCAAAATTGATAGAATTTCTAAAACAAAAGGAATGAAATCCATGAAATTTTAAAAATCAAATCATTTCTCATTTTTAAACATTCCAAACACAAAATTTAATTAAATTTGATTTACAAATCAAATCATTTCTTATTTTTTTACATTCCAAACACACTCTAACTTTTCCTTTCTTTCTGCTATTATAGCTGTGTGAAATGAGAGAAAAAGATAGATATTTATCCTTAAGGTCAAAGATGGTGGGAGGAGGAATCAGATAAGATCAATTGACTTTAGGATAGTTTTTGACCTCTTTAAACACTTTAGTCCTCTATGTTGGTCAAAAATGGCCAACTAACTCATACTAATATTATTATAAATCTATAACCTTAAACTACAACTAATAGATTTGAGAGGATGTTACACAAAAACCATGATACTCGAACCATCGTACTCGTTGCCCATAAGACACAGTACCCCAAACCTTTAAACTCTTCACCTAAATATCAACAACCCAAGTTTCACGTCCAACACTTCATGAACCTGTCTTCTCCATCACCAAAATTGAACTCCACGCAGAACCTTCTTGAAGCAACCACTAATATTACTAGCTACAATACAATATTTGAGAGAGAAATCAAGAACTAAGGATTCTTTGAAAGCTGAAGCAGAGAGGGTGTGAGAGGACGAATATAGCCAAAAAGTGCAACACATACATGTCCCTTGTTTTTTGCACCATAACAGGCCCATATAACCTTTAACACCCAATGAAAAATAGAGCCAAACTTCCCTAAAACACGGCCTACACTACCCTCTACCTATACTACATGACTCAACCTAAACTAGAGACCTAAAACATTAAAATTACACTCGCCTACAAATAGCAACTCCACACCATCAATACCACCACCCAAAGTCCCAAATAACCTCAACCAAGAAAACCCTAAAATTCTCCAATTAGAACCAGCAGAAATAGAGTCTCAATTTCAACTAGCGAGCAGCGACTCCAAATGCCCCAGAGCAACCTATCTCGACCAGCACCCTTGTTCATCAAATCAGGACATCACCATCTTCACCTTCTACAGCCAAAATCCTCCACTAAAACCATAAACCAAAAAATCGGTCCCTCTCTAACATATGTGCTGAAGATTACTTCTTTTCTTTTTCCCACTCTTTTTAAATAATTTCAGTTGTGAGTAATCAATTATTCTTTTATTCGTTCATGCTTTGAGGCCATAATAATGAAGAGCCCAAGCTACAAAAATTCTATACACAAGAAAAATTGAGGAACAAATCCTATTCTTCGATTTCAATCATACACAAAAGTAAACGACTTGCCTCCATTGTAGTCGGAGTTGATGATAGCGGCGGGCAGCGGAAGCAATGGGGGAGTTGATGGTGGCGTTAGTTGAAGGAAGCACATCTCTAAGGGATGAGTAGGAGGATGAGGAGGAAGAGGAGAATAGGGATATGAGGGAGACCACCTCCATACCTTGTTCGTGTGATATAATGTGAGACGTTGGGGTTTTGTGTCTCATGGTCAATGAGTATGATGCAACAATGGATGAAATGGAGATTTGGATCTTAGGACACACAACTTTTCAAGTCTCCCTATCAATGGAGGATTGGAGAAGAAGCGGAAAATGTGTTTGGAGATCACGTGCATAACAAATGTTCCAACTATCGTTAGAGTTGACAGATAAGTTAACAGTTTCACTTTAAACCAAAGTTTTGGGAGGGGAGTTTAGTGACACAAAATAAGTTCAGGGGGTCAAGTGATAACTGATGACAATAGAGGAGGGTAAAGTGTAATTTACCCAAAAAAGAATATATAAGGGACAACTAGAAAGGAGGATAAGCATTGTGAGGGAGAGGGGTTAGGTGATGGAGAGTGGAGTTGTGGCCTATGAGAGGGAAAGGCATAACACTCACTACGAGAGTGCTTTTGACCGTCTGAGCCACATCCAAACCTGGTTGCAGTTGTGTCCCCTCTGTCGCCGGCGTATAGGTGTTGGAATAGCGAACTTCTGACTATGTTCATGCTTCATTGGCGAGATCGTAAAGCAATTCAAGTGACAGCTTGTGGTGGCATAAGACAAGGTAGCAATGGGGCATAACAATGGCGACCTCTTCATACCAACAACGGTGAGCAGTGGAGCAGCAACTCTTAGATGGTGGTCCTAGGGCAAAGAACAAAGGGAAAACAAAAACTGCCCAAACTGGTGAACTTCCAATTTTATATCGGTTCGTTCAACTTACAGCCAACTTTTTTACTTGCTAGTTTTAAGTGTCAAATGGATTAGATATATAACCGGTTCATCAGTTTTCAGTTCAACTACCCAGACTAGTTTGATTTTTATATCCCTAGTTCTAAACATGAGAATTAATTTTTAAATCAAATTAAATTAATAATTTCAAATCAAATCAAATCATTTTTTAATTTTTAATAATTCCTAGAGAGAGTAGAACACGAAATAGTGCATTAAACATACTATTGAGTATTTTGTGCTTTGCGTGGCTTCTTTTAAATTCAACTAAAATTTTAAATAAAACAGACGAAGAAATATAATTAGTTGAAGGATAATTTAAATTTAAAATTAAAATTAAAAAAAGTTGGGAATAACAATGTCATTTTTTGAAGTATAGTATAATAAAAAATGACACGTTATTTTTTGAGGGAGGATAGAATAAAAAATTAACCAAGTTTCAAGTAAATATACTTTAATTTGATATATAAAAGTAGATTATATATTTGATTTTTACAATTTTTTATTTTTAGTTTGGTCATTGTACATAGTTTTTTTATTTTTAATTTCATCTCTTTACCAATGACATGGACAAAGATCATTCACCAACAACAATAACAACCAAACATTTTTTCACTAAGTAGGATCGGTTATATGGATCAAACGACGTTATTGTGTCATATCATGGACAAAAATCAATCACCACTTGGGACAAAATGTGGCAGCATTGTAATATAAAGTGACGATAGAAACCTAATTAAAAATAAAATAAATTTATGAGAACTCAAGTCTAAAAAAGTAATATAAGGATCAAATTCAAATTCGATAAAAATATAGGACCCAAATATCTAATTTCACCGTTCTTTATTTAAATCGAAAGAAATTTATTCATATGTGTTGTGAGTTACTTTATAAAGCATACAAGTAGATAGACTGTACATTTTTGCATAAAATGTTAAAAAAAGGAGTAATAAAAAAATCAAATACTATAAATTTTATTCCATAAAAAATTTAAAAATGAAAATTTGAGAAATCTTGTATACTCCGTTGAAGAGAATTTTCGTAAAACAAAGTGATTGGAAGCTCTTCAATTTTAACTAAATTACTAAAATTTGCAGGTTTCTGAATCTTTAAAATATAAAGATGGTGAAATATAAAATTTTAAATTTGATCCACTATAATTGATTTGAACAAAAAGATTTTAAGAAATAAATTGTAATTCACCTCTGTCTATTAAATTTGAGTACTTTTACTTTATAATACTTGCAAGTCACTTAATTATTTTATTTTATTTTCTTTCAAAGAATAATATGTGTCATTCTTAGCTTCTTTTTTTTTTTAAATTTCAAACTCTTTCTCAATCTAACAATACATATTCTCCTTTTCAATTTCAAATACCTTCTCTCTTTTAATATATGCTTTCCAAGATTCTAGCTTAATTTAAAAAACCCAATGCAAGGCAACAGATAATCACTAGTTCTATCTTAACTTTTCTCTACAACATTGATTAAAGTAGACTAGTTACTTAAATTAGGTCTATGACAATTGTACATAAGATAGCATCCATGCATGTCAGGAGAGTAAGGAGTAAAAATAGTCACTTTGTTTAAATTGGCTTAGACTTATTTTGTAAGACGTCAGTCTGAATCTAACTTGTTTTATTTATTATAGGCTTTTGTTGGGGCTTGATTTGTCATATTTATGAAAGTATAAAAGTCTGTTATGACTCAAAAGTTTATTTAAAAGTCTACAATATATGAAGGTCTTCATATAAAATAAGATGCTTAAATCTTCTAATTTTAAAATAGATATAACATTCAATAAAATTATTATATTTTGTATAAAAATATATTATATTAATATATAATTAATAAATTATGTAAATTTTATAAATTTTTAATTATATATAAATAATAAAATAAATAAGCCAGACTAATAGGTCAAATAGGCTTGACTGGCTTATTTTGTTAAATAAGGTTGGCTTAAGTAGGCGAAAATAAGATAAGTTGTAAGCTCTTGATAAGTCGCTTGGCCTATTCCCTTATGCCAAAAATAGGATAAGTTGTAGGCTCTTAATAGGTCACTCAGCCTATTTTCATCTTACGGAGACTCTTATATATAAGGCAATTATCTTACATAGATTTACATTTAATTTTAGAAATCTCTAAGATACTAATCATACATTGATTATAGTTAGCACTAAAAATATAATTATTTCTCATATTATCCCCCATCTCATAGTTATAAATAAGAGATTAATCTCTTAAAAAATAGTCAGATGCTTAAGTAAAAGTACTTTAAAAAAATTAAATGTAATAGTTAAAATTAACAGAAAAATATTTCTTACACATTTATTAATGTCTTACATATCTCTAATATCTATCTAGATGATAGAATAAAAATAAAGATATTAAAAAGATGAGGTATTACTAATTATATATGTGAAATGATAAAGGTTCTAAACTATTTTGTCCAAAGAGTAGCCTGGGTAAACACAAAGATGTGGGTCTCATTTTGGTGGGCACTATTTACCAAATAAAATCCATTGCTTTATTAATGTATTGGGCTCGCCCATAATAAACATTTTCTAGTTATGTAGTAGGATCTTAATTAGATAATAAAAAATAAATAAATATAAGATGATATATGTATAAATATATATGAATAAAATTATTTTCATTGAATATATCAATGTCCTCGAAATATTCTAAAATAAGGAATACATTTAACGAAATACAAGCACATGTAGTAAAAAAAATAAAAAATAAAAATAAGATAATGGAAACGTGAGCATTTATTAATTTTATCACCATTTACATTTTACCAAGTACAGTCCTTACTTTAAAAAACCCAAATCCATAACGTGGCACATGCTCACTAGCATGTGATCTTACACCACTCCACGCTATCAAAACAGGTTGGGACATGTTGCGTTACATAAGTTTTGAGTTAATATTTTATTAGTCCAATTCAATTTTATGTAATGTATTCGTTCGACCTATTTAAATTGGATCAGATTGAAATATATAAATTTTAAATTGATATTTTATTAATTCAATCTGTCTATTTTATTAAACTATTCGAACCGCTTCATCCGACTTGGTACATTTTAACGACCCTACTTGTATCTAATCTTTCTCGAGACAAATTGAAAATAGCTATTGCCAAATTCAATTATCTGCTAAACAATATTTCCACCATTCCCTTAGCAAGTCTTACCTAATCAAATTATGGATAACTGACTTATCTTATCATTTACCATATCTTAGTATAAATGACAGACAGTCAGTAAAAAAGATATGACCATTTCATTTTTAATTTTTTTTTTGAGTTGAACCACTTTCCTCTTCATAAATATTTAAATTTAAATTTAAATTTCAATAAGAATCTAATATTATCTAAGTATCGTGGAGAAAAAAGAGAGAAAAATTGCAAACCCGAAGGAGCAGGTCCACTTCAAATTTTCACAGATATAAACTTAGCAGCTAAATATGGTAAGATTATATTTAGAGGTGTTTGTTGATTAGATTTGATCAATTTTGAAGAAAAAAATCAAATAATCCAATTCAATTACTTTTTTTCATATTGTCATTTGATTGGTTTGGTTTTAAATGTAAATCAATCTAATCCAACTCAATTTAAATTTGTTTAGATTTAATCAATTTGTTTTTGTTAATTTTTTTAAAATACACAAATCTAAATTCATCAAAGTACAATAAATACAAGTCTAAATTAATTCAACAAAATATATTAAATTATAAATCTAAATTCTAAATACAAATCCAAATTAATTATCTATCTTATAGTATTTGTCCAAATCTAATGTCCAAACTATGAAACTAGAGAGAGAATTAGGTTTGTCTTGGGATATAATAGTAAAGTTCCTAAATAAATTATAAAACTATAGATGGAATATGGTTTAACTTGGGATATATTGGTAAAGATCCTAAATAAGTATGTGTAACATAGTAGTTTCTTAGGCAAATTATTATTTTAAATATATAAATATTTTTAGTTTAGATTAGATTATATCAATTCTCAAAATTATAATCAAAATCCAATCTAATTAATTTTTTCAGTTTTTCACTTTTTTTATTTTTTGGTTTATTTGATTTTCAATTTTTTAGCTTAATTTTTTCGATTTTGATCAAATTGATTTGATATTGAACATCCCTAATTATAGCCACAGAGATTAATAAAATGTTGTTTCTCAGCTTCCTAGCGGATCACAAATTCATGCGGAGGATGAGACTTTGGGCCACCAAAACATTGTAACTTCAGAAGCTGATAACGGGAAGGAGTATATGGGAGCTAACGGCACATCTAATGCATATCTCGGGTGGTATGCTGATGATTCGTGGCCAGGTATTGTTGCTTTTTTTTCTTTTATTAGTTAGGCCACAAAGTGTTTTTATACCCTTTGCCTTTAGGAGAGAATCTTAGACGTTTATGAAATAAGAGAAATTTTTTTACTTGTTATAATTTTAAAAATATAGTTAAAATAAGAAATAATAATGATTTACATAACTAATATATGACATACATTGATATTGATTAAGAAATCTCTTACTTAGAAGCATCTAAAAATTTCACTACCTTTACATGCGGAATTAAGTCCTGCTCCAATATTGACTTGAGTGCTTGACAATGACCACATTATGTACTTATAGTGAGTTTTGAATGGTAAAGCCTCCTCACATAAAATTTTGTCAACTAAGAGTACTTATAGAAGTTAGGATCAATTGTTTCACAGAAAAATAAAAAAAAGTATAAGAAAAATAAAAAGATACTTTTTTTCTACCTTAAAATTATTTCAAAAAATTAATTTTTCACCTATTAAATAATATAATACTCTAAAAAAAATTACTTATATTAAAGTTTATCCAAGCTCATTCCATGTCTCCCAAGAGAGGGTTCATACGGCTGCCTGATTTATATGATTTGACATCTTGTTAATTTCCGATTTCAATTTGGTATTAAACTTTTTAAATTTGGTTATAAAAGAGTTTCAAGACATAATGTGGAAATGATAAAGGTATGTATTAGTACGGACAAAATAATTTGATAGAGTGGTTTAAATAGTTTCATAAGAGATTTTATATGAATTAAACTATAATAACTCTTACATATTTGGTGATTTGAACTTTTAATTGGGTCTATTTATTGTATAAATTTTAGGAAAACTCTACCTAACTTTATCTAAATGATCTTGGAATTGGTTTTTTTTTTTAGAGAAATGCTACTTCTTACAAAATTTGTTTACAAATTGATTTATGAACGACGCGATCAAATTAAAAAGATTCAGTTGGACTGCTGGAGAGATTCATATTATCACACATGTGGCTAGTTAATTGATTAATTGATAATTAATTGAATTATTAGTGATTAGTTAGATAGATATATTAGTTAATAGTTAGTTATTATGTTTAGTCTATAAGTCATGTATTAGGCTTGTATCTCACGCTTTTCATGTATTTAATGAAGGAAAAATTAATGTTAAGGATTATTAATGAATAATATTTAATTTAAAAGGATAAAAAATAAATTAAAATTATTAAAAAGAATCATTTCAATTTTAATTAAAAAGAAAGATTATTTAATCTTACTTAACAAATAATAATATCTTTAATAATTTTTTTTAAGTCTCCATTTTTCCCCTAAGAAGGATCACGTTTTTTCTATCCTTCTCTTTGTTCTATACCGTAAACGCACAGATGAGCTCTCACTGACGTTCAGAATTATACTAATAACTATCTTCAGATAGGATAACATTTAAAAACATATAGCTCCTTATTGTACACTTGTAGTTATGAATCCGTTTTCAACAACCCGTTAATAGTAAGAGTACTTATCGCGATTCTACGAGGTAATTGATAGATTCTCTACTTTTATCCCTTCTTCTACTTGTTTTAACTTGAAATTCAAATACTGTTTCTGTTATTTGTAAAACATAGCACTGATGCAAAGCAAACAAAGAAGAAAAGAACGAAAAAAAATTCTGACCTAAGAACAAAGAGAAGAAAAAGCCTCAATTTTTTAGGCAACAAGATTAGATGGCGGGAAAAAGTATTCACTCCAATGGTGTTGCTGCAGTAAAGGAATTGGTGACCTAGCTTACCGACGTGAAGCGACTGCACATACAGTATGCTAGAGGATTAAAATAAGAAGAAGTCATTAAGGATATTATTGTTTATTAAATAAGATTAAGTAATCCTTCTATTTAATTAAATTTTTTTAAAAAATTGAATGGTCTCTTTTAATAATTTTTTTTGTCCCTTAAAATTAAATAACTCTTATTAATGGTATTTATCATTAATTTCTCCTTTAATAAACCTCAGACTTATAATTTTCTCTCAACTCTCGGTTCTTTCTGGCTTTTATTTCAAATGAATGACTGAGTATGCGATTTATTATGACACATCATTTGTAATGTCTGTTGTCATATATCTATTTTTTAACATATATAGCGATGCTGTTTTTTAAATTGTTGTCTTTTAGATGATTTTGATGAATTTAAATATAAGTTTCATAATAATAATTAATAACACACAAAGAAAAAAGTAATATATAATAAAGGTACTAATTAGCTTCACAGTTATTTGCGAGATCTTTAGATTAAATTCTGTCTTTATTTTTTTTTCATCCCTTACGTGTGTGTAAAAAATATCACTTATTAGTTAAAATCTAATGTTTCCCAGATCAACTATTTATGGAAAAAAAAAAGTAATACCCAATAAACCTCTTTTAAAATTTCCGAACATTAAAAATAATTTTATCCAATATTAGATAAACAAGCTCTCATAATATAAGGGCTGATTGGACTTATACGGGTTAATTCTATACTGTTCAATTTTTTTTTTTAAAAAAGGATGATATAATAAGAGAATTATTTATGTGAACCGCACAAATAATCACTTTTTATTTGTGGAGGACGGCTATATTCTACGAAAAATTTATACGAATAAGATATTAGGAAAAAATCCCTCATTCACTAAAAAATAAGTAAATAGACAAGTATAACAGCGCAAAAAATTTAACATGATGATTTGGCTTTCATTATTTATATCTACAATTTTACAAATTAATTAACTAAATTCAAATAATAATTACAATCATCAAAATTAAAATATTACTCACAATCTAAAAGAAAAACATATACATCAAATCTCATAAAATAATATTTTCTCTAAAAAAAGTACTCTCAAACAAAAGTATCAACCCACACAAATTTCCCTCACCTTACCCAACACTATGGTGGCTTCTAATTTCTTTAATGCAACTCTACACACACATCATGTCGGTAAATTTTTCTCCACCTATCACAATGCCATTAATGATGGCTTCCTTCCTCAAAAACATGGGGGGGGCGGGGCGGAAAGTATCAATCTCTCGCCTTTAAAATAAAATCTTAAAAATTATAAAACAAATATAAATAAAATAAACTTTAACATCACATACTATAATTTTATTTACAATATAAGATTCTTACAAAATTAAAAGAATATTATAAATAACAAACTAAATTTAATTATATTTTGTAATAATTAGCTTACATAAATAACTATTACATAAATTATATATTTTTTCAACAAGTTTTATCATTATGGGTTCATTTAATAAAAAAATATTTTTAAATAATAAAATACACGTATTTTCATCTCATCTCAAAGTTAAAAAAAAAAAAAGAATTATAATATATGATATATATTAAATAAAATATATATCTCCACCGTAGTGATACTATATCACATTTATTGCCATCCCGCCCGTTAATGATGGTAATTTTGCCATCCCTATCCTCAAATAAATTCTAAGCACACACCTCGTCACTTCACCATCAGGAACGGCGTTGCAGCAGCCAAGAAGGAGATTGTGAAAAACCCTCCCCCTCACTTTTTCATCTGTCACGTATGATTACAAAAACCAACACTTATTTTTTTTTATTTTTTGGTTTTTAACTTCTCAAATGAGTTTATCCCAAACCCAACACAAGATATAACCCAATAAATCTCCACCTTATCTTGTAATTAAAACAAATTGCAAGTTAATAGCAAGTACCAATAGGCTTTATTACAATATCTACAAATATTACTTTCTTTTTTAGGATATACACACGTTCCACTTTTTTTACATTACTACATGTTCTATCATAACCCTTTCTTATTAAAGTATCTTTCATCAATTTGTACAAGTTACTATTAATCTTCTTACCTTTCATTATTATCAAAGAGTCTCTACAAACTTGTATAACTCCACCTCTTGTAAAATATACATATCTCAATGCATCAAGTCTATCCAAAGAAATCAAATTCCTTCCAAGTGTAGGCACATGTCTCACATTACCAAGTGTTTTCACAAAACCATTATGCATATTAATTTTTACAGTACCTTTTCCAGCAACATTCAAGCAATTATCATTAGTCAATTTCATTACTTCATCACCACCTGCATTATACGTGTCAAATCATTCATTCCTTGAACAAATATGATTAAAACAAGCAGAATCTAAAACCCAACAATCACCATAAGTACTATATATTGTCTTTTTCAACCATCAATAGCTCATTTTCATAACCCAAAGGTTCTTGTATAATAACTATAACATTTTTAGACTTATCTTTTCCTTTACTCTTTTCAAATTCTTTCATGTTTGCTTTCAACTTCCTGCAATAAAATATAATATGACATATCTCTTGACAACAATAGTATTGCTTTTCTCTATAATTCGGCCTTGGCATAGAACTTGATCTTGAATTAACCCTACTAGAAAAGTTGCTATGAGACACACTCTTACCACCATCAGATCTAGCAACCAAAATACCTCCTTCACACTGAACACCTGGCTTTTAAAATTTTTTATTCTTCAATAATACAACAATCACATCATCTACTTTCAATGTTTCTTTTCCAACTAGCAATGTAGTGACTAAACTCTCATAACTTTTGGAAGAGACGACGACAACAACAAAGTTTTATCCTCATCATCAACTTTCACACCAATGCTAGATAATTGTGTAATCAACTTTGTAAAATAATTCAAGTGATCTCTAATGTCTACATCATCACTCATCTTTAATTGATACAATTCTTTCTTTAAAAACAAACGGTTTGTGAGAGACTTAAATATATATATATTCTCTAATTTCTTCCATAAATCAACAGCAGAAGTTTCATTCAGAATATTATATTTTAGCTCATGTGTTAGGCATAGTCGAATCGTACTAACTGCCTTCATCTCCAGCTCTTCCCATTCTTCCTCTGTCATATTCTCAGACTTCTTTTCCTTCTCATTTAGAGCTTTAATCAATCCCTGCTGCATTAAAATATCATTTACAATACTCTGTCACAGGCTAAAATTCTGCTTGCCATCAAAGAGTTCTACCTCAAATTCATTACTTCATAAACCTTGCACATTTGCCATAAAAAAATAAAAATAAAAACACTAGAAGTGAGATTGGAACCCGCTCTAATGCCAGTTGTTAGGAAAAAAATCCCTCAACCACAGGAAAACAAGCAAATAGACAAGCACAACAGCGTAAGAAATTTAACATGGTTTGATTTTCACTGCCTACGTCTACGACTTCTCAAATTAATTAACTAGATTCAAATAGCAATTACAGTCACTAGTATTGAAATATCACTCACAAACTACAAAAACAAAAACAAATACACCAAATCTCACAAAGTTGTATTTTCTCTCCAAAAAAAAAAAACTCTCAAACAAAATTGCCATCACTGACAAATTTCCAATTTCTTTACTACAACTCTATACAAACATCATGCCGGTAAAATTTTCTCCACCTATCACAATGCCGTTAATGGTGGCTTCCTTCCTCAAATAAATTCTAAGCACACACCTCGTCACTTCACCCTCAGGAACGGCGCTGCAGCAGCCAAGAAGGCGAGCAACCCATTTGTGAAAAACCCTTACCCTCTCACTTTTTCATCTGCCACGTACCATTACAAAAAACAACACTTTAATTATTTTTTTTTGTTTTTTACTTCTCAGATGAGTTTAACCCAAACCAAACACAAGGCATAACCCAATATAAGATACATGAATGGCGTGGAAACAGAAATGCAGTTATTTACCTAACTTACAATGAATAATAATTTTTCAAAAAACTAACACTGGTCTATAACTGAAAGTGATCATTCGTGTGTCATTTCACGAAAATTGTTTGGTGTGATTCATCACTTCTCAATATATAACTTTTCACAATTTTTATGGGAGATATCTTATCCCAATGAAGATCCCCTTGTGGAGGCAACACTGCAAAGGTGAAAATATATAGCTTCTCTGATTTACTAACAGCATAGCTTTCCCACTTCTGCTACTAATATTCACGACCAGCGTCGTACAGGGGAAGCACACTTGTTAAAAATGGAAAAAGTCATGTTCCATGGGAAATCAGAATTTCAGGAGCTTCTTGTATTTCAGGTATGCTTTGCCCAATTCTTGATTCTTGTACACACATATGCATGCCACACATAGCAATAATAACCATTAAGTTGCTAGGAAAGGGTGATAAGTCAATGCCAAATTATTTGGTAATGCTTCCTTATTTGGAAAAAATGGCATCCCTGATTATTGTGAATGGTGTTTACTCTGCAGTCATCGAGACATGGCAAGGTCGCAGTTCTGGATGGGTATATCCAGCTGACAGAGAAGGATGAATTTGCTTACCAAGAGATGCTCACTCACCTTGCCCTTTGTTCCATTCCGAATCCTAAGAAGGTTTTCTGTTCATTCATTCTATAATTCCTCGCACATGAACTGTCAATAATACATGTTTTGTTACATCACCCAACTTAAGAGCATAATGGAAAAACAAACACTCCCGAAAGAACAGAGAAACAGAGAAAGAAAAATTAATGAGCCAAATTTGTTCAACAAAGGGTGTTGAACATTACAGGTACTGCTGGTTGGAGGGGGAGATGGTGGTATTCTTCGAGAGATATCCCGCCATTCTTCTGTTGAGCATATTGATATCTGTGAAATGGACAAAATGGTGATCGATGTGAGTCTTGATTTTAACATTCCTATGTTCCATCTTTTGTGAACTTTGACAAAAATGAATTACAAATAAAAAGAACCCACTCAAAATTCTTAGTTTGCATGCATTGTTCTTGATGCGTTTGAGGTTACAGGTTTATAAGAAGTTCTTCCCTGATATAGCTGTTGGTTACCAGGATCCTCGAGTGCATGTTCATATTGCCGAGGGTAAAAAGTTAAGCCATTTGTTTTTAATTTACAATATCGAACCTGATAATGGGTGATGTGACGCGTTTGTATGTACCAAATTTTGTGACAAACATGCAGGAATTGCGTTCATCAATTCTGCTCCTGAAGGCGTTTATGATGCCATTATATTGGATGCTTTTGCTCCAATGGGTAAACATCTTTCTTTATGCCAACTTAAACTTGATGCTGTAGTGAGAGAAGAACATGCTCTGTTTTGGTTATAGGAAAATATAAAAGTTCAGAGATGTGAAGAAGTTCAATCTAATGCAGGACCTGTTGCAAAAGTGCTTGCGGATAAATGCTTCTTGGAATCAGTTGCAAAGGCTCTTCGCCCAGGAGGAGTGCTGTCTGCTCCAGCAGACAGCTTGTGGCGTAATCACTTTGTCATTGCAGATACCGTAGCATATTGCAAGAAGATATTCAAAGGCTCTGTCAACTATGCTTGGACAACAGTTCCTGCATATGCAAGGCAATCCTTACTTAATTAACTTTATATTCACTTTTCCAACTATGACAAGTTTCTGGTAATTAAGGAGTCTTTCTTTGTGTTTTGGCTTAACAGTGGGGTGATTGGATTCATGCTTTGCTCCACGGAGGGGCCACCAGTCAACTTCAAACACCCAATAAATCCACTGAATCTAGAGCAAAATGGGGTAGCAAAGGGGTCTCCTAAATTTTATAACTCAGAGGTAAGGCATTTGAAACGATTCTAGTTCAAGGCTTAACCTACTAATTCGTTTTGGTTTATTCTCTTTTCAACCAACTTAGTAACTTAATCCTCTTACTTTTTATTTGGTCACTACAGGTCCATGTTGCTGCTTTCTGTCTGCCTTCTTTCGTAAACAAGGCTATTGATCCAAACATACATTGATAATGAAATAAGAGTACGCAGCGTTAAATAATTGCTGTTAACATTTGAACTGTGTCATTCTTCTTATTTATGGATGAAAGGTTTATCATGCAGGACAGTTAATTATTCCTTTTCCTCAAATTGTATTTAATTTTTAATCAACTATAAATATTAAATCATATGGCTTTGTTAAATTAGGTGCACTCTGAATGCACTGTAAACTTGGTCAAATATTTAAATTGATTTATCTATATAAAACAGGCTGAACTTTTTTTTTTTTTCCAAATTGACATTCAGTGTTTCAAATTTCAATTTCATTTCACCCCAAAAAGTTAGTTCTGCAATTTATTGCTTCCTTCTTGTGGAAGGATATGTACTGTTATTGTTTTTCCAAGAAACAACGTTTAAGTCCTAAACAGGAATTGTATTCATAATATTTCTTCTTCTTTTATTTCTTTTCTATCTTCGTGTTTTTGAAGGATTTGGGTCCAATCCATGGCTTGTGTCTCGTTTTGGGTTGGATGACATTTCATAGTAGTTCCAATCAGATCCAACGAGAGCTTTTGCACTTGGGCCTATGTCTATGAAGTAGTCCCCAATATTATTGGACTGGAGGAGACATAATGAAGAAGAGAAGGACCGAAGAATTGAAAGGCTACTTTTTTTTAGTGCCTGAACTAATTTGAGGAGAAAATCATTAAAAATGAATAAAACTATGAATGCATAAGCGCGTTGTTTGATTGTTGGTTCAAGTTGAGGTCAAAGAAAATGAAAGTGGATAAGAGTGGAACTATCGAATACTAATGTTCTATATATACCTCCTATTAACGGATAAGGACTGGGGAGATTGCAGAGTTGCACTTTGCAAGACTTTTCTCTCCCCACCCTACATTTCAAAATATACATTTGTTTATATCAAAGGAAATCCATAAATAAATACCATAATAAAATATTTTCATTCTCTCCCTTTCGCAAACTCATCCTCTATGCAATTCCTTGCAGTTACGGGATCCCGCACCATGTAGGTTGCAAACTCATTGTCACAATCCCAGGGTTTCAGGATTCCATTCAAATCCCATGCCATATATATCAGATTCTATAAATCTGTGCTTACTTCTAATCAATTTCTCCATCCCTAATATAAATAATCTAATCACCAAACAAACTTGTCTTACAATAAAATATTTATTTTAAAGAGGAAATGCTCACGTAAAGCACGTGTAAATATAAAAATAGCGGTATTATATATAATTTTTTTGTATTTATTTATTGTACCCTTTACGAACGATTTTTTTATTTTCTACACAAATTTCTTAAATGTGCCAAAAAAAAAATCTTAAATATTCATCAAACCCTAACAGCTGACGAGGCGTTGACTGATAGGTTTAACTAAATAAATAGTTGGAAAAAGTCCAAGGCGTGGATTGACATGGATTACATTTACATTATTTGGCTCTCTATGCATAAATCTGGGTGACATGTTGTGCACGAATTTTTCTTGCATAATAAATAGTTAAATACATATATAATTTAGGTACAAACAGAAAATATTTTTCTAAAGCTTATTAATAAAGTGAAGAAGTAATGTAAATGTATATTTATGTTTGATTTAATTTAAAATATATCATGGATTTAATATATTTATAAATAATTTAAAAGTGGATATAATCTTAGTTATTTATTTTATATATAAATTCATTTTAAAGAAATTTTATCCGATACAAACATTGGTTTTATGTGAGACTCGGTAAAACTTATACCAATTTATATGTACTCAAGTTAAATTAATATGTATACAAGAATATCTTGTTGATAAAAAGAAACTTGAGAAAAGTCTTTCCAAAAGAGCCTTTTAAAAAAACCAATTATAGCACAACTTCACAGAGATCATATGGCTCATATACGTAATAATCGATGCTAGTGCAAACTCAGAACTTAAACCAGAAATAGAAAACAGTAAGCAGCAGCAAAAAATTAATGGAAAACTGGAGAAGGATTAGAGAGAACTAACATAAGTATGTGTATATATATAATTTTAACATATGTAAACTTAACTTCTTCTTTTTTTTATCTAAATGTATCTTTTTTTTTATCTTCTTTTGTTATTTTTAATCTTTTTTATTTTTATTAAATAAAATGAGTCAAATTTTCTCTCATCATTAAAATTTGTTTTAGTATCTTCTTTCTTCATCAAATTTGATAATTTTAAATTACTATAATACTCTTAAATTAAGTTATTTTATAAAGAAATATTTTAATATTTTTGTTCAAAATAAAATGTAGAAATTGTTAAGAATAATTTTAAATATTCCTAACACATTCTCTTAATAATTCTTTTAATTTTTAAATAAAGAAAACATTGAACTTTTTTATTTTTATAAAATATTAACTACATTTAATTTTTTATTTAATATTTTTTATTTAATAATAAAAATTTGTTAAAAAATAATTTTAAAGGATTACTCTGCTACTAAAAGTTAGCAATCCTTATTAGTAATTTGTGCCTATCTAAAATCACTCTCGATGAAGTAAGGCAAAGCAGCATTAAACGAAAATGTGGAAATGTCTATTATACATTACTCATAATGAATAATGCTATCCATCAAGGCACCAACTAATATCCATTATCCAAATCAAAATGGATGACAGACAAAGGGAAGGCCGGAAGCGTGGGCAACATGGTCGAGAAGCCGCGTGCACTGTCGGTCATTCTTTCTCTCCCTCCTAACCTTGTCATATGGGCTTCCTCCAAGTTCCGTTAATCACTCCTATTCTCGAGTATAATCATTAGGACGCGTACTCCGAACAAATTTCCTACTACAGCCATTTTATTAATATTTATCAAAAGACTTTATATTGTTTAAATTTTCTTCGAAATCTCAACTCTTCTTTCGTGCTTAGAGTTTCAAGTAGGGCGGATGTTAATATACTCTCTTTTCAGTTTAGATGTATAATACACTTTTAACATTATTTGTAATAGTAGATTTTTTTTTTTGTTGTAGAATTTTATTTTTAAATTACCACTCACTGCTGTCCACCAGTTGGTCACTGCTCATATCGGTCGGCTACCGCCAATCATTGGAAGTTGCCGCTCGTCGTTGGACACCGCTCTTGTCGCAAAAAATCATCGACTTTGGCGGGACACCTCATACACCAAAAAATCGCCACCACCTGCCAGCAACCGCATCGCAGTCAGAATCAGCCAGTTGCCGACCGACCAACAACCGTCCTCGCTAGAATCTGCCCACCGTCAAATGTCGTCGGCCGTTGCCTTTTTTAAAAGTTATACTGTTTATTTTTTAAGTTGCATAATTGTATAAATGTCGCGACTGAGATCGTGGCGAAATAGCAGCTCGCGTGATTTTAAAAATGAAAATAAAGTCACCACTAATTTTATTTAAATTTAAAAAAATTAGAAAACTAATATTAAAAAATAGTCTTTGAAACCAGATTAGATTCGGGAGTCGGTTATGGATAAGGAATGGTGGAAACTTAATCCCACTGCACCCCTATCACACCCGTCCTGAAACGGTACCTTAAGTCAGTTGGGCAAAAACTTGATAATTTCAAATTTATTTATTTTACTCCTTTTAAAAATATTGTAACTATTTTTATTTTTATTTTTTTTAGGAAAAAAGAAATTGAAAAAATAAAACTTAATTATAAAAATTTAATTTTTGGCTTGACAGAATGAAAATTTTGCTCCTACGTACCCTCAGGTGCAATGAGGAACTCAAAGTCAAATAGTTCTATAGAAAATAATAGTGGATTGGTTGATTTTAATTAAGGAAAATATTTTTTGAAAAGGAACTTTGTTTGAAAACAAATTCAATCTTGCATAGAATTCAAGAAGACTAGACTACTCAATAAACTCTTATGATCTAAATGACATTGAAGATAACATCCGTTATTCATTATCATCATTGGTCATTGCATTGATTAAAATGCCCCTTTTTTTTCATTTTTTATTATTTTAATTTTAATTTTAATTTTTTGCTTTTCCCATTTTTATTTCTTTTATTTTCTTCATTATTTTTTTATTTCCCATTAGTCACAAGATATAACATAAAATATACCATTAAATAAAGTAAACATTATCACATACAAATTAATCATGCATAACACAAATAAACCCAAAATATATTTTGATCCCCTTTTTTATAGTCCATTTTTGCCATCTTCATATATGTAACCAAAAGAGAAATATGGTTTTATTTGAAATGGGTTGCTTACCCATCACGTTTCTACCGTCATATACTCTCTTTTTTTTTTTTTGAAAAAAAGAACAAATGAGTAGCTTAGACTTTCAGCAAACCAAATAAAATTAAAGGAAAAGGGAGATAAAACAAATCAAACAGAGGGTGAGCTCACAACAAACGAGGGGATTCACGGCGCTGACGGTGACTCGTGGGCGGCACGGCGCCGGCTGGATGCGGATGGACCTGCGTGGACAGTGGCTCTACTCGTCGCAGTGGGTGTTACCTGCCGGTGGTGACGTCGCGGGGTGCGGCTCTGCTGCGGTGCCAGCTACGGCAGTTTGCGGGTTGACGGGGTTCGAACGACAACGGCTGGTGCGGCTGACCGCGGATCGGACGACTGGGCTACTGGTGGCGCGACACTGGTGCGGTGGAGCTTTGGTCTGGTCGGAGCTTAAACGGAACGGATCTACAGATCCGATCGGGATCGGTGGTTGCGCAATTTGTAACTCGCGGTGGGGAGCAGGTCCACGGGTTTGGGCGTCGGAATGGTGCAGATCGGGTTCTGGCGGTGGCTGGTCTTCTGGTTCGCAGTTGATGGCGGCGGTCCGGTGACCGGGTGAGGCGTCTTTGCGTGTGTCCGGTATGGAACGGCGGTGCTAGCTTATGTGGTCGCAAGGTGAAGATGAAGATGAAGTGATGGAGTGAAAATGGTGGTAGGTGTTTGAGGTTGATAATGGTTGAAGCCGGTTGTTGTTATGAAGGTGGAGGTGGTGGCTTAGAGGTTTGCTTGGAGATTGGAAGGTTGTGGGTGAAGGTTGAAGCTTAATGGTTATGGTGGTTATGGCCACCGAGTTAACTCCGTAGTGATGAAAGGTGGTTGTTGGTAATGGTTGAAGGTCGGTGGTGCATAGGTGGTGTTTGAAGGTTAGGGGTGGTAGAGAGGAGGTGATGGAGGTTAAGGTTGATTGTTATGGTGAAGAATGGAAGATGGTCAAGGTGAGGAAATGAAGATGGTGAGGAATGAAGATAAGTATGGAGAAGATGGTTAGTAGTGAAAAATGAGAGAAAAAATGGAAGTTGGTTTGTGAGGAAGATGCAAGTGATGGAGGGAAAAAAATTGGAGGAGATGAATAGTGAGTGGTTTTGAATGTTGATGGATGGTGAAAAAAAATGGAGACCCCCTGGTATTGTACGTGAGTCCTTAAAAACAAAGCCCCCCCAACGTCTCCTCTGTGCAGCAACGTGCCTGGGAGTGAAAAGTGAATGGTGCAGTGTTGCGTGTTGCAGTGTAGTGAAAAGAGATTTTCTTTGCATTGATGAGTGTGTGTGTGAGAAATTGTGCGAGTGATGTGAGTGTGTGTGCAGAGTGATGTGAAGTTGTGGCAGATTTTTTTTTTAAAAAATGAAAATATTATCCTTTTTTATCTTCTTTATTTTCTTTATTTTCTTTTATTTTTTTTATTTTTTTATATTTTTTCATTTTCCCTCTTTTTTTATTTTTTTTCATTTTTTATTTTTCCTTCTCCTTTTTTTTTGCTCGAACAAAATTGAGTGTTCACAATAAATAATATCGTTAATATTTACACATAATAATAACTCTATATATTTTAAGCGATAATATTTAATCTTGTACATACTAAAAATTTTATAAATTTTAACCTGGTAATATTTATACACAATAATATTTTTTTTAAAAAAATCCTTTATAGTTTTCTCGGTGTGTGAGGAGTTTTAAAAAATATATAGAAGGTGGTTGGCGGCGGAAGGTGGCTAGCGGCCGGCAGCCAGGCGTCGAAAGGTTGCGGTAATAGCCAACAAAGAAGCAATGGTGGTGGTGTGTAAAAAATATATATAAAAAAAATCTGGAAAAGAATTGCTTAGCAAGTTTCTTGTGCTTGATCTAAACTATTAATTATTTTTATGATTAAATCAATGAATTAGATTGTAAGATGTATTATATACACTCCTTTGAAAGGGGTATATTAGAAATGACCTTCATGGAGATGCCTCTGCCAAAATTCACCTTTACATCTTTGCTCCACATCAATGTTTTACTTATGGCGACTGCAACACTATTGCGTCCTCCACCGTGCCGCTCGGCCAATGCCACCATGTCCTCCTCCATTCTTGCAATTCTTTCTAAACAAAAAATGCCTAAATCTTTGTGTTTGATTCTAGGTTTTGTTCAATTTTTTGCAAAGCTTTCGTTTTCTATTGAAATAGTATAAGAAAATATTGAGATTGCGAGCTGCAAAACTCCGTTTGCCCAACAATGGCAAAAACTCATTCAAGTTTTTAGCATAATCTTTCTCCTCTTTTTTCACTATGAATCATGCATTTTAATCATGAGTTATGATCATTTTTGGTATGCTTTTGTTTTTTATTTGAATCGCATAGAGAAATGATGAAAACTGTGAGCTTGAGGAACTCGTTCTACCCAAGCCATGGAGGAATGCAGGTTGACCCGCAAAGTGGAGAAGACCAGACTTAGGTCTACTAGATTTTCAAAAAATATTGATAAATGTTTAGTTTAGTTGAGAAGTATTGAGTCAAACTCTCATCTCGTTGAACAAGGACTAGCATACAAGCCAATAGAACAATCAATAAAATGTTATCATGTTTTGCTTTTGACAATATTTATCTCAATTTTCAATCAAATAAATTGCAATTTTTTATAAACAACAATATTATTAAACATATACTTAGGAGTGTTTGCTAGGTATGTTGGATGAATTTTGTGGTATTTTTGGATTTGACGTGCTCATCAAACCAGTAGGTTGATTAGGTTGGGTCCAGAAATTTTTTTCCTTCAACCAGGCTAAAGAGTGGGTTAGATTGTGTCAAACCTGTAGATTCAACGTACTTTAAAAAAATAATTTAATTTGAATGCACTGTCAGTGTAAAAAAAAAAAATTCACCATCAATCAATCATGTATTGTGACGTCATGCAAAATGTTTGATTCTCACAATAACTACCTCAATAGTTAGATATGTGGTCAGGGACGAATCCAAGGGGGGTGAGCATGGGCCTTGACCCTCTTTTCTCATTAATTTCTTTTAGGTATTAATAATTTAATTTAATTTTTAAAAAATAAAAACATAATTATATTGATCTTTTATAAAGTTAATACTTATTATATTGACACTCTTATTTAAAAATTATACACATATTCCTGATTTTATATATTGTTATTATACTCTAACATCATTCTTTGTTTAAAAAATTATATATATCTCTCATACTTTATATACAAATATTATACAAAGTCTCATTGAAAATACAAAACAAGAAAAGTATGAATAATTTCTCAAACACAAAGGGTGTCAATATTATAAGCACTAACCTCAGGAGAAGTCAGTATAATTATATCAAAGATAAAAATGATGAAGTTACAAGAGTTTATACTTGATATGTATTTGATATGTGATTCATGATTATTTTATATGCATTAATATTACAATTTTAACTCATCTTTTTATTAATTTTTAATCATTATATAATAAATATACTAGTTTATCTCACTTTTAGCTTCACTCTCTTTCTTTTTTTTTAAATCTATATATATAAAAACTTAATTTTGCTTATAAATCATGATGTAAAAGATAACTACTATTGTAATGCATTTAATATCTAATATAAATTTTTTTTTACTTTTTTCACTTTATTCATAAATCTTCTTATATAATGAAAGAAAAATACTCTTCTAAAGTGAACAAAATAAAAGTATATTTACTCTTAATTTAAAATGGTACTTTTTTTTTATCTTAACTCACTAAATAATTTAAGGGTGAATATATCTTTATTTGCTAACTTTAAATTTTTTTTATATTTAATAATCTAATTCATGATTTTCAGCCTCTTTCACTGAATATTTTATGGATCCGTCCCTGCATGTGGTAATGAATGATTATTGATAGTGTAAAAAATTTTACATTAATAGTGCATCAAAATTAAACTAAAAAAATTACTAAAACAAATATTGAAATACAAAACTCAAAATTCATTACATATAACATGTTTTAATTAAAAAAATTATATGTCCTAAATAAACTAAAAAATCGCATAACCAATCTTAAACATAATAAGTCTAAATTAAAAAAACACAATAAGTCTCAAATAAGTTAAATAAACATAACAAGTCTTATTAAGTTAATATAAATCTAAAATAAACTAAAGTAAGTTAACAGGTCTTAAAAATCATAAACAACAAATCACATTAGCTAATTTAAATTAATGTCATCACATATAATATATGAATTAATATAATCATTTACTTCATTATCAATTTTCATATATTTGAGGGACCAACTTTTAAATTTCAATTTTTATCAATTGGCGTGTTCAACAAGTAGCCCTCCTTCATTCTCAACCATTGATTTTCTTCCATTTAACCAATGACAAGCAAATGTATGGGGTATCCATACTCTACACAAAGTATGGAGTATGTGAAATATTTCGTAATAATTAATAAATATAATTAAAAATATTGAAGTAATTAATCTATATATATATATATATATATATATATATATATATATATATATATATAATTGAGTTTAATAAATGTTATTAACATTTAAATAGTGTTTTTATATTATCTAATTAAACAAAAAAATGATTTTACCTTTGTAAGAATTAATGATAAATTTGAAAAAAAAAGTTGTTTGAGACTGTCTAATAAAAGTATTATTAATGAAGTCCAAAATTTATTTACTACAATAGAAAAAGTAAACATAATTTTACAACTCAAATTCAAGGGCTAAAATGTACAATTGTAAGTTGTATGTGTTTTGAAAACATGTACAATGAGCAACTCACTCTGCTTGATGATGAGTTGGTGGTTTAGGTGAATCAATACATGCAAATGGAACTGTGGAAGTGTCCATTCTGAACCTTTCAAGGAAATGCACAATAACCTGTTGTGTTGAAGAATTACCTAATTCAAAACCCGTATGTTACTAATGTCTACTAATTCTCATTTGTAGAAAGAAAAACATTAATTTCATCCAAATGTAAATAAATGGAAGAAGAAAGAAGCAAGACTCGAATGTTTTGTGCCCTTTGAACGAGAAGTCAAGTAGATGAGGCAAAATAAGTTTAAATAATATTTGGAGTAAAAATCACGGTTGTATGACCCAAATCGGCATGTTCGGTCGGAGCAAAAAACTTGCAACCCAATTTTTAGATTGGTCCATTTCTTGTTCATTACAGATTTTCACAACGAATCAGTCAAACTCGATTGCGAAAAGAAAAACATTAATGTCATCAAAATGTAAATAAATGGTCGAAGGAAGAAGCAAAACTCGAATGTTTTGTGCCCTTTGGACGCGAAGTCAAGCAAATGAGACAAAAAAAATTTTAAATAATATTTGGAGTGAAAATCATGGTTGTATAACCTGAACTGATGCCCTCGATTAGACCGAAAAACCCACAACCTAGTTTTTAGGCCGGTCTGTTTCTTGTTCATTACAAATTTTCACAACGAATCAATCAAGCTCGAGTAATCATCCTAAAAGGGTTAGCCCAGTTGACTCAATTTTTTTTCTTCTTTTAATTGAAACATAAAAAATGCAACTTATAGGATTTGAACATAATATGTTGTTCTTATAATAAAATGCATTATATCACTAAACCACATGTTCTTGTTGAGTAATATACTTAGTTTTTTAATTTATATTATTATCCAACCAATTGGTTATTATCACTATTAGTTTGGAAGTTTTCTTTTATATATAGTATTTTTTATTTAATAATTTTAATATAATAATTTGTATATAAAGTAGTTTTTATCATATAATATTTTTTATAAAAATATTTTCTTTTTTGTTTGAATTTTCTAATTTGACCACTTGATTTGTAATCGGACCACTAACTTAACCTTTTGACTAGGTTAACCTCTGGTCCGGAGTAATACAACTATGATGAAAACTAACATTTAATTTAATTAGGAGTGAAGAAGATGAGTGTTTTAGAGAAATCAAATTAAAGTTAATTGAATATGAATGGCAATAAACTTGTAGGGATGCAATAAACACTTCTTATACATGTATATAACATTATAAAAAGAATAAATAGTCATTGTAGTCTCTCAAATATTCAAGTGACATCAATTTAATCATCTAAAGAAAGTTTATATGAGTTTAGTTCTTAAATTAGAAGCTCGATTAACTATTTTCATAGTCAATTCACATAGAGACGATTTAGAATTTTTTGTGTTGCATTCCAAAATTGAAAGACTAAATTTATGTTAACTTTCTTTGGAGAGCCAAAGTGATATCACATGTATCTTTGGGATACTAATTCCTCCAAATAAAGTTGACATTAATTTAATTCTTCAATAATGAAAAGTAACATCAATTTGTTCTTTCAAAGAAAGTTAAGATCAATTTAGTCCATCAATTATAGAAAATGACATTAATTTAGTATATCAGTCATAAAAAGTAATATCAAATTAGTCACAAGATCAAAGGCTCTATTAATGATGTTATCTCAATTCGTATAAAAGAATTATTTTAATGTCACTTTTCACATAGTTGTACAACTGAAATTGAAAGTTGATCTGGTTAGAAGGTTAGATCAGTGGTTTGTTTATAGATCAAGTGGTCAAATAAAAAACCTAGACAAAAAAAATATTTTTATAAAAGATATTATAAGAAAAAAAATTTATAAAAAATTATTATATTAAAAAATGATAAATAAAAAATACTATATATAAAAAAATTCCAAACTAGTAATGATAATAACATATTGGTTGGATAATAATATAAATTAATAAACTAAGCACATTATTAGACAAGAGCATGTGGTTTAGTGATATAATGTATTCATGATAAGGACTACTAGGTATTGTATTCAAATCCTATAAGTTACATTTTTAAAGTTTCAATTAAAAGAAAGAAAAAAGGCTCAATTGGGCCAACCCATTTGGGTGGGTTTTGACTAATTCGTTGTGAAAATCTATAATGAACAAGAATCGGATCGACCCAGAGACTAGGTCGTGGGTTTCTTAGTCTGATCGACTAGGTCAGTCCAAGTCATACAACTATGATTTTTCATGATTAAATAACTAACCTAGTGTCGCCACCCTAAGGCAGTAACCAACTGTACTTAGCAGCCGTTGTTTCACTTTTGGCGGTTTCCTCTCTCCTCCATTACCACCACACCCTCTTGTCCTACCCTTGCTATGAATCACAACCCACCATATCCCATTAGGATCATCACTTGCGGCGGCCCAAACCAAGCCTTATCATGCCGCCACCACATCCTATCGACCACCACCTAACTTAACCAGAGAGTGTTGTCATGGTCCACCCCTCAACCTTACTATAAGCTTTGTCACACCCCCTATTTGACCCCAGTCTCGACTAAATCTGCAGCCAAACTGCATCGCCATCATTCCTGACCATCGCTTAAGCCACCTAGCATCTATTAACGTAGTCCCCCCGAAACCCAGTACATCACGTGCCGCTATATCCCGTGACCACCTGCACTGCTCTGCAATTCCACCCCTTCCAACTTGCAACAACCTATTTGCTCTTTGTGCACCTACTCATGTGGTTTAGTGAGGCTCATTGCATCCATCTCTACCATCCTTTATGGTCTCGTCTAGCAACCAAGGATCAGAGACCTTTGCTGGTGGCGAGGGGGAAGAAGACAAGGTATACGAGCAATTGGAGACATCATGGAGATGCCTTATTGGTCGATCTTTTACTAAAAAGCTGCTGACTTTTGGGACCATTGTCACAAACTCAAGTCATGGGGTAAATACCATTCTAAACCCCTCTAAGAACCAAGTCAAGAGCATGATCTACCTAGCTACTGATAATGTTCCTAAGGATAAGACTTCTCTTGTAACGTCTTATTCTAATTTTAATTATTATTTTTATTATAATAGTATATTTTGTATGCAATTTGAACAAAATGTTACAAACAACTTCTAACATTAGTATTGTATATTATACACAATATTTACATAGTTTTAGAGGGTCACACCCTTCTAGAGTTAGTTATTCGTACAAATATTTCTAAGTTAAGTACTTATTTTCCAAAAAGTGAACTAATTTTATGAGGCTTACAAAAGCCTTCATAAGGTACTACTATTTACAAATTTACAAATTTTATATACTGCTATTACTCATCAAATAGTAAAATTTTCAGGAACAAGTCTCCCAAAGTGACTGTAAAAACATAGTCTCTTAATTCATGCATATATGTTTGTTGCGCACGAAAATCAACTAGAACTTTAACTGTTGGCATTATCTGAAATATCATGCTAAAATAAGTGAGATAAAAATCTCAGTAGGAAAGAATAAAAATAATAATAAGTTAGAACTAATGATATTCCAGCCGTCATATGTACGGAAAATATTTTTCACTATTTTCAGCTCTTTGTTTCTAAAATCATATCTAAGAGTCCAACTTAATATTTTTTTTAATTTTATTCCAAAATAAAAATTAAGAGAGTAAGTAACTCAATAATTTCTTCTCATCCCATTTCATCATTCTCAATCAATTGTGCAAATTCATCTCTAATCAAGGAAAATCCCCTTAATAATCTATAATCGAGGTGTCCCTCAATAATTTCTAATATGACCATAATAATATTTTTGCATATTGATTCCCTTATTTCCATGGGATAACATTTCATAAATGCTTACTTCATAGAAAAGAAATAATTTCACAAAATAACCATTTTTTTATATTGATCATTCAAAGAATGACAAATCATTCATCATTTAATTAAACTATTTAAAAATTACGACAAATATAGCTATCCCGTAACATACTATTTTAAATTAACTAATTCTTTTTATATATATATATATATATATATATATATATGCATGCATGTATGTATGTATGAATACTTATATATTTATACCGTGAGCATCAATTGTCAAGCAAGTAAACAGACTTGTTCTTTCTAAGAATCTCACAGTTCTTTATCATCAAATACCTTCTACCAGTCCAAATTTTCAACCATCAAAATCTTGTGGTTTTTAAAAAAAAACTTGTTTCCCCCTTACTTTTCTTGTTGCAGAATTCTATTTTCAAGAAAAGAAAAGTCAAAATTTATGGCTTTGTGTTTTTGCCACTCATACAACTTTTATATTATCTTCTAATCAAGAACTAGAAAATTGAAAAAGAAAGATCTGAAAAATTTTCAAAAATCATCAAGACAAAAAAAAAAAAAAAAAAAAAAAAAAAGATAAGAACTAAGAGAAAGGTAGGACTGAAAGATATGGATAGAAGAAAGGAAGAAGAAAAGAGTGGCTTTTGCACTACATACCTTTTTGTCAGATTCCAACTTAGGTGAAAATGAAAAGTTAAAAATGGTGTGTTGTGGATAAAGTAGTTGTTTATTGATACCAAAAAAAAAAAACGGAAGTTAGAAGTGCTATGAGAAACAAGAAGTTAAAAGTGGGTAGTTTCTTTGCTGACGAGGAAATGAAGAGAAAAGGGGAATTTATAATGCAGAAAATGGGTTTGCTAAGAAGAAACTTTCTTGAAAAAAATCTCCTTCATTCCTTTCCAGAATTTTCTCCTCACTTACTTAACTTAATCAATAAGCCTTATTTATTTGTTGACACTTGTTGAGCTTAACTCAGCAAGCTGATTTCAACAAATGGATTTTTTTTTATCTTTGTAATAATTGGTTTTTGGAGATATTTTCTCCTTCTAAAACGTGATTATCTTCATTTCATTTTTTTTAAGTAGATATTTTTTAAGGTAATACATTACATAGGTATTATAATACATCATAATTATATATTATTTTTTAATATTCCACGTAAATATTTTTTATGTACCTATTATTATTAATATTTTTAGGGATGTTACATTGTTTCCCTCTTATAAAAACTTTGTTCTCAAAATTTCTATTTAATACTTGCTAAAAGAGTTCTAGATACTTTTGTTTAAAATCTTCTTTTACTTCCCATGTAGCATCTTCTATATCTTGTCCTTGCCACAAAACTTTGACCATAGAAATATTTCTATTTCTCAGTTGTTTGTAAATTTTGTCTATTATTTGTACAGGTTGTATCTCATATGTCAAATTATATTTTAACTGTATAGATTATGCCTCTATGATGTGTGAAGAATCAGAGCAATACTTTTAGAGTTGAAACACATGGAACACGTTGTGAAGGTTTGACAGGCTAGGAGGTAAAGCTATTTGATAAATGACGATACCAACTCTTTTGAGGATTTGAAAAGGTCCAATATATTTAGGACTTAGTTTCTTTATTTTTAAAGATATGCTAATTCTAGTTGTTGGGGTAACTCAAAGGAATACATGTTCTCCTTCCTGAAATTCTAATGGTTTTCTTCTTTTGTCTGCATAACTTTTTTGTCTAATTTGAGCTGCTAACATTTTTGTCTAATTTGAGCTGCTAACATTTTATCCTTGATTAGTTTTATTTGTACCGAAGGTTTGTTGTACTAGAACAGGATCTAATAAATTTCTTTCTCCAGTCTTAAACCAACATAAAGGAGATCAACATTTTTTTTCATACAATACTTCATACGGTGCCATACCAATACTAGAATGATGACTATTATTGTAGGCAAATTCTATCAATGGTAGGTAGGTATCCCAACTTCCCTTGAAATCCAAAACACAGGCCCTAAGCATGTCTTCTAAGATTTGAATTGTTCTTTCAGTTTGACCATCAGTTTGGGAATGATAAGCAGTACTAAAAGATAACTTTGTTCCAAAAGCTGCCTGTAACGATTCCCAAAACCTAGAGGTAAATTTTGGGTCTCTATCTGACCCTATAGTAGTTAGTACACCATGAAGTCTAACAATCTCATTAATATATAATTGGGCCAATTTATTTAATGGACAATTAATCCTAATAGGTAGAAAATATGAGACTTAGTCTATCTATCTACAATTACTCATATAGCATCATGTCTTAAATTGGTTCTTAGTAAACCCACAACGAAATCCATAGAAATACTATCTCATTTCCATTCTGGGATTTCTAAAGGTTGTAATAAACCTGAAGGTTTTTTATGTTCTATTTTAACTTTCTGGCATGTCAGAAACTGTAACACATATTTAGCTATTTTGGATTTCATTTTAGGATACCAAAATTGACTTTTAAGATCCTGATACATTTTATTAATTCTTAGATGAATTGTATACTTACTTTTATGAACTTCTTCTAGAATTTATTTCTTTAAATCTAAATTATTTGGTACACATAATCTATTTATGTACATAATCACTTCATCATCCATTAATTTAAAATCTGGATGTTTTTCTTTAGGTATTCTTTCTTTAAGAGCTTGTAAAAACTAATATTCTTTTTGTGCCTTTTTTATTTTTGATTTTAAATCACAAGTAACCTATAAAGCTTTCAAACAAATTTTATTTGGTTCAAAGGTCACTAAAAGATTTAAAACCCTAAACTTTTTTATCAAATCAATTTCTTGATCCATCATATATGACAAATGGAGGAATTTTCTACTTAAAGCATCAGCTACAACATTTGCTTTTCCTGGGTGATACTTAATTTCCATAACATAATCTTTAAAAAAATTCATTCACCTTCTTTGTCTTATGTTTAACTTCTTTTGATCAAAAAGATATTTAAACTTTTATGATCAGTGTATACCTCAAATTATATTCTATACAAATAACGTCTTCAAATTTTTAGAGCAAAGACTACTGCTGCATGTTCCAAATCATGTGTTGGGTAATTTTTCTCATGAGGTCTAAGTTATCTAGAAGCATAAGCTACTACATTCTCCTCTTGCATTAACACACAACCTAATCCCTTTTTAGAAGCTTCGAAATCGCCGTGTCGATCGACAGTGTGGTTCTGCAATCGATTACATGGCGGTTAAAACGTGTTCTCAAGCTTCGGGCTTGTGGTAATTGATTACCGACTATATACCACACAATATCCTAAAGGATCAGGGATTACTAAAATGGTGGCAGTAGTGAATCTTCTCTTTAATTCCTAGAAACTTTTCTCACAGTCTTTTGTCCACACAAAAGGAGTCTTTTTTTTAGTGAACCTAGTTAATGGTATAGCTATTTGAGAAAACCCTTCTATGAATCTACGATAGTACCCATCTAAGCCTAAGAAGCTTTTTATTTCCGTTATTGTCTTTGGTTGCTCCCAATGCATAACTGCTTCCACTTTACTATGATTTACCATGACTCCTTCTTGGTTTACTACATGTCCTAGAAATTTTATTTCTCTTATCCAAAATTTATATTTTTTCAATTTTGCATATAATTGTTTTTCTTTCAAAGTTTCTAACATTATTTCCAAATGAATTACATGTTCATTTTCTGTTTTTGAATAAATCAGAATATCATCAATGAAAACTATCACAAATTTATCCAAGTATGACTTAAACACCCTATTCATATAATCCACAAATGCAACAGGTGCATTAGTTAAACCAAATGACTTCAGCAGATATTCATAGTACCCATATCTAGTCTTGAAAGCTGTCTTAGGAATATCTTCTGATTTTACCCTAATATGATGGTATCCTAACCTTAAATCTATTTTTGAAAAAATTGCGGCTCCATGTACTTGATCTAACAAATCATCTATCATAGGGAGTAAATATTTATTCTTAATGGCCATTTTATTTAGTTGTCTATAATCTATGCATAATCTAAGACTATCATTTTTCTTTTTCGCTAAAAGTACTGAAGCTCCGCAGGGTGATACACTAGGCCTTATAAATTATTTTTTCAGTAACTCCTCAATTTGCTTTATAAGTTCACTCAATTTTACAAGAGACATTCTATAAGGTGCAATTAAAATGAGACCTACACTTGACATTAGGTCAATAGAAAATTCTATTTCCTTTTTTGGAGGCAAGTTAGATATATTGGAAGGGAAAACTTTAGGGTAGTCTTGGACTACAAGGATAGTATTCAAATCCAGTTCACTCTTCGTTTCAGAAGAAAGAAGGAGAATGTATCCTTGAACTTTTTCTATTATACCCCTACTAACTTGAATGACAGATAAATAGGTACATTGGAAATTTTCTTTGTCAGGGTTTGAGAGAAAAGAAATAGATTTATCAAGGTAATTTAATATCACATGGTTAGAGGATAACCAGTCCATTCTCAAGATAATATCAAGCTTTTGCAAAGGCAAACAAATTAAATTTGCAATAAAAGATTTATTTTCAACAAAAATAGGACAATTTAGGCAAGCATGAGACGTTTGGACTCGACTTCTAGTAGGAGTGGTTACCAATAAATTATAAGACAACTCAACCATAAGTAATTCTTGTTTTTTCACATAATCATTAGATATAAAAGGAGTGTGTGACTCCTTAATCATATAATACAATTAAAATAGTATTGTTTATGAGACACTGACCTTATATCAGATCTGGAGATTGATTTGTTTAGCGATTGTTAAGAGCAAAAAATCCTCCTAGAACTTATGGCTTGATCGGGGAATTTTCCTTTTTGCTAAATTTGCAATCCTTTGATATATGTCCAGGCTTTCCACAAGTGTAGCATACATGTTGCCCAAACAAACAAGGTTTGTCTCCATATGCCCTTCCACACTTTGGACAATTTACTTCAAGTTGGATCTATTTTCCTTTATTTATATTTGACTTCAACTTATTATTTCTGTCTCTTTTTCCTTTATCCTCCCTTTTACGCTTAAGCTGGAATTGTTTCTCCTTTTCATATTCATACTCTTGAAGATCCCTTTCTATGATTCTACTCTTATTAACTAGTGTAGAGTATAGTGTAATTTTCAACTTACTTATCTTCTTTTTAATTTCTAGCATTAGTCTTGATTCAAATTTTGCGGCTTTCCATTCTTCATTATGATGAAACTGAATATAAGAGGAGAATTTTGCTAGCTCAATTTCACTACATATTGTCCAATTGTCATATTCTCTTGTTGTAATTGTAGAAACTCCAATTCTTTCTCATTTTGAACACTAGCAAGAAAATATTTATCTAGGAAAGTAGTTTGGAAAATCTCCCATGTGCTAGGTGTATCTAGGGTTTCTAAAAGTTTTCTGGCTTCACATCACCAATGTTCTGCTTCTCCAGACAACATATACATAGCAAAGTTAACTTATTGGGCATTAGTACACCCTAGGACAATGAAAATTTTTTCTAGCTCCATGAGCCAGTTTTTCGTGATAACTGGGTCATATTCTTCTTTAAAGGTTGGCAGATTAGCTTTCTAGAATTCAGTCAGTCCTTGAAATGTGGATTTACCACAGGAATGCCTTGTTCCAGACCTCTATTTTCTTGTATATGTTGAAAGAATTGATTGGTCACAGTTGTCTGCTATCTCATTGCAGCAGTAACAATTTCTGCGAGCGTGTCTATCATTCTGTCTACTCTATCTTCGGGGTTAGGATTATTCTGCCTATGAGATATCTTTTCTTGCAATAACTTTCTTATTTTGTCAGAATATAGTAATGGTTCCCAAATCACATTGCCTAAATAACTGCTTTGATACCAAAATTGTAGCGTCTTACTCTAATTTTTAATTATTATTTTTATTATAATAGTATATTTTGTATGCTAATTTGAACAAAACATTAAGGCTACACACATATCGGGTTGGGTTGGGTCGGGTTATGGAGAAATCAAAGTCTAAACCAATTAGCTGAGGTCAGGTTGGGTTGGGTCGATTTTGAAAAAAAAAATTGGGATAACCTGAACTGACAAGTTGGTTCGGGTCGGGTAATCGGGTTGTGTTTTCTTCTCTTTTGCAAGAAAGAGACTAAAAAAAAAGTTAGTTGTCCTGCCTATGAAACAGAGGAAGCCATTCAAAACAGAGGAAAAGGACTGACCTTGGCTGGAAAGGGAGTGTCTTGGCGAGAAAAGGAGAAGGCCTGGCTAGAAAGGGGGTGGTTTGGCTAGAAAATAGGTAGGTTTTGCTAGAAAATGCATGGGCAGCCTGAACTTGACCAGAAAATAGGGGGGCTACATAATAGCAACCGCCCCTCCCGCTATAGAACACATAATTTCACATATAAACCTACACATAGAGTCCAGATCTAAGACAGTGAGACGTTGAGGCGCGTCATCATGGTGCGCTAGCCTTCTCTGTGAGTTGTCTTCGTCGCTAGTGCAGTGATGGGTGAGGTTGTTAGCTGGTGCGTGCAAAAGATACACTAAGAGCAAGTGCACTCTATCGCCAAGTAATATAGGACTTTTGAGTCCAAGTTATCGATCCCACGAGGAATAAATGATAATTACTAAAATTATCAAACTCTTATGTTATTTAGACAGTCGAAAGTATTTGCAAGATCCAAATTTAAAATAGAAAACTAACGAAGAAAATAAAGAACAATTAAATAAAGAAAAGATAAGCAAGATAGAGAGATCTTTAGAGCATAAGGTTCACTTGAATTTAATTATATAGATCTTCTTTCAAATATAAACAAGTAATTCTTTTGCCAATATTCTCTTATTTGCTATTGATTCCCAATGGTCATGGTGAAACAATATTCTATTCTTAATTTAACCCACCTATTTGGTCATTTAGTTGAATTAATCAAGAATGCATTAAGCTTTTATTCAAGAGATGAATCAACATACCATTAATTCCATTGGTAGGAAAAATTGATGTTTGGTCATTCACCAATATAGTCCTAGGCTTAAAATATAGATCTACTCATTGAGTGCGGATGGTCACCGGTCAAACAATGAATTAATAAATGCCAAAAGTGATCAAATTATGACAAGGATAAAAGCAATATAATAAACCCATAAAGAAATTACTATTATTATATTAGAAATCAAATCTACATAATTATAAACTCAAGATCCCCCATAGCTCTAGCTATTAGTTTAGTTACACATAATAATTACAAACAAACTTAAAATATTATATAATCTCATAATTAGAAAATAAAATAAAAGAGAAAAACAAGAGAGAAAGAAAGATCAAAATCCCTTTATAGAGATTAAGAACTTCAAACCTTCAAGAAATTCTTCATTACAAATCTTCTTAACTAAGAGAAACGGAGAGAAAATGGAATTGAGAAAATTCCTAGGACGATGCACCCTTCTCCTTCTGCTGCGCTCGCTCAATTTATGACTTTTCGGTGAAATAACAAGACTCACACAAATGGTGCCTCATTAAAATAACGTGAAATTCGCTCAGAAACGCGTCCGCACAGTAAAATCCCGTGAGTGAACAGTACTCACACGGCCGTGTCTAAATTAGACACGGCCGTGTCTCCATCAAAAGTCATCCAAAAACGCGTAAAAACAGTAGATCCGTGAGTGAACAGTTCTCACACGGCCGTGCTTATTTTAGGCACGGCCGTGCTTAAATTCCAGAAGCTTTCCCAAGGTTAGACACGGCCGTGTGAGGGTCCAGGAATGCGAAATTTCATTTTTAGGGGAGACACGGCCGTGCTTGGATTAGGCACGGCCGTGTCTCTAAGTCAGAAGCTTTAGATCAGTTAGACATGGCCGTGTCTCATTGACATAAGCTTTTCATGAGTTAGACACGGCCGTGTCTAACTCTTTAATAGCTCAAAACGTCATTTTTTGAATAAGTGCCCTTCATAAAAGTTGTAGATCTTTTTCTTAGCTTTCCAGAGACACCTAATTCACTTCGTTTCGACCTCTGTAGCTCAAGATATGCTCATTTTATTGCACAAAGGTCAAAAACTCTACAAATCTTAGCCGTATAAATTCGAAATTTCAACTCCATCAGAAAAGATCCATCCAAAGCTTCATAGAACCATGTCAAAACACCACTTTTGGACCTAAAAACATAGAGGAAGACCAATCATGAGATATCAAGGATAAATAGATTAAATGTGACATAAATTCTAACATAAATCAATCAAAGCGCCACAATTTATCCAATTTAGGGTTATAAAATATAGACTTATCATTAGCAGTACAACGATTCCTCACAGTACGACAGTTTGTCTTCGACGGTTCGTCTTCATCTTCATTTTTGACGGTTCGTCTTCATCTTCATTTTCGACGGTTCGTCTTCATCTTCGTCGTCTTCATTGCAGTACGACGATTCTTCGCCAAAGTCCCGGTCGCCAGCTGCGACGTCGAGGGCGATGGCTTCCTTGAAGGAGCAGCAAGTTGCTACAAGACGAGAGGTCAAAAAGGAAATTTGAGAGGTTGTGCTTAGGGTTTGGGGAGGGAATAGGGATTTAGGAAATAGTGCGATTGAGAGCAACAACGGTTACGAGAGCAACAATGGTCGCTGGTGGTGGCTGTGCTGAGAGGAGAGGATGATTCTAGTGAGAGAAGGAGAGCTTGAGATTGAGTAGTGGCAACGAGCAGAGGTGCGCTTAGGGTTTCAATTTGGGAATTGGGAGAGAATCTGAGAAAGGAAGGATGAGAATTAAGAAAATGAGGGCTCGGGCTTGGGTAATGACGTAAGGCAGAAGCCAAGGAATGAATGGAAATTTTAATTTTTTTAGGCAAAATGACGTCGTTTTCTCAGGTCATCGGGTCATTGGGTTGATTTTCTGAACCCGTCACCCGAACTAATGAATGAATGGGTTGTTCTGGTTTGACCTAAACTAACTTGATGACCTGAACCAACCTGAATATTTTAAATTGGGTCGGGTTGGTCGGGTTCTTGGGCCATCAGATCGGGTTGTGCAGCCCTACAAAACATTACAAACAACTTGTAACATTAGTATTAGATATTACACATAATATTTTACATAGTTTTTTAGGGTCACACCCTTCTAGAGTTAGTTATACATACAAACATTTTTAAGTTAGGCACCTATTTTTCAAAATATGAGGCTTACAAAAGCCTTCGTAAGGTGCTACTATTTATATATTTACAAATTTTATTTACTGCTATTACTCATCAATAATAAAATTTTCATGAACATGTCTCCCAAAGTGACTGTAAAGACATAGTCTCCTAATTCTGACATATATGTTTGTTACACACGAAAATCAACTAGAACTCTAACTGTCGACATTATCTGAAATATCATGTCAAAATAGGTGAAATAAAAATCTCAATAGGAAAGAGCAAAACCAATAATAAGTTAGAACTAATGATATTCCAGCCGTCATAGGTACGAAAAATAGTGTACTATTTTTAGCTCTTTGTTTCTAAAATATATCTAAGAGTCCAACTTAATAATTTTTTTTAATTTTATTCCAAAAGAAAAATTAAGAGAGTAAGTAACTCAATATTTTCTTCTCATCTCATTTCATCATTCTCAATCAGTTGTGCAAATTCATCTCTAATCAAGGGAAATTCCCTTAATAATCTCTAATTGAGACGTTTCTCAATAATTTCTAATCATGAACATAATAATCTTTTTACACATTAATTCATTTATTTCCTTGGGATAACATTTCATAAGTACTTACTCCATAGAAAAAAAATAATTATCACAAAATAACTATTTTTTTTTGTACAAATATTTTTTAAGGTAATACAGTACATAAGTATTATAATACATCATAATTATATATTATTTTTTTAATATTCCATGTAAATATTTTTTATGTGCCTATTATTATTATTAATATTTTTAAGAATATTAAATCTCTGTCTCAAACTGTGTGCACTCTCGTCAACATTCCTATCAAATAAGCCTTGATGCCACCTCTTTTATTAATTGTCCTATCTAGAAAGCTATATTTGAAGAACGATGGGTGAAGATGTGTAACTAAGAACCTAATGATGATAGAGAAGGTAAGAGAATTTGCTTGGACTCAACCTAAACCACACCACCATTGTTTTATCTTTCTACCATTCACATTTTCAGGCTTGTTGAAAGATCTCTTTTAGACATAGATCCAAACATTTGTATACCTAACTTTCTTTTTCATTCTAATAATAAATTATTTATCTTTAAAAGAAAAACTAATTTGATATCAATTTAAGTTAAGAAAGATAACATAATCACTATCAGAAATTAATGAAACGCTTTGATAAATTAAAGTAGAAAGAGAAGAGGAACATTCTAAACTACTGCAAGCCGAGTCCTGCGCTTTGTTAATGCTATGACTTTGAGCGACAAGTCTATGTTTATCCGCATGCAAGTCATTGCATCAATTTTTAAAACTTAGGCACGTTCAAAATTATTATTATTATTATTATTATTATTATTATTATTATAAATACCTAGTTGTGATTGTTCTTAATAGGTCGGTTTCATAATAATATTTAAAGAGGTATCTGGTTATTGACTAAAAAATTATTTTAAAAAATTTAGGTGCTTTGACGTGGTCAATTGTTTCTATTATTACATGCATAAAATGAACGTGAAGAATATTATTATGGATCACTTGAAAAATAATTTATGAATAAATTATTTTTATATTTAATAATATATATATATACAAATTTTGATATATATAAATATTATCAATTAAAATTCATAAATTTTTTATATATACAGTTATTTATAAAAAAAATAAAAAATAATTAGACTAAATTTATATACAAATTTAAATATTACTAATTGAATTTAAATTTTTAATTTTAACTATTAATTTATTTTAATAATAAATTAATAACTAATTTACGTTTAATTTATTCATAAATCACTCCGAGGTACTCCATATTAAAATTATCCAATGAACGTATTAACTCAATTCAAAGTCAAGTATAAAGCAATCAAAGCTAAGAATCGATATTCCAAGGCTAATTTATTATTTATGCTGAAAATGAATAAAATAATTAAATTAGGCTTTTGGTAGTCCAGAAAGATATCCAGTCCAACAGTGCCATTAATCCATTTCCAAGCGTTTCTGTTTATCCTTTCAACATTGGTCATTAACAAGACTATATTAAATGTCTGTATTACCACTCACGTACGTAGCTTTGGTCTAACAGAAGCAAGTTAAACTTGTAAGTTGGGTAAATGCTACATAAAGTTTTTTGGGTAATAAGAAGTCTTAAGTTTGAACTTTAGTTTGCGAAAAACACTCATTACGAAAAGGTTATTCCCCAAGTTACTCCTTATTCCAGAGTAGTTGTTAACTCAGCCACTATTTTTTAAAAAAAATAAAAAGTCTGTATTACCCACTTTGACAATTCTTTTTTTTTTTTCATTTTTCCTGCTATTCTTTTTCATCCATTTAGTGCAAGTTCTTTATAAATAAGAAATTTCTCATATACGAGACAAAAACTTGTTTATTTAACTTCTGCTTTTTTTCAATATAATATAAAAACTAAGACTAAAAAATCTTATTCGTTATAACAATTCCTTAATGTACTATTACAAAATTTCAAATATAAGATTTATATGTGCTTAGAAAAAAAAAGTATAGGCATACTATTGAACATTCAAATTACTTAATGTTGCAATGTAATAATAGCAGCTAGATTGAATTGGTTGAGATTAATATTATTATGTTTCAATAAAATGTGATAAAAGCCTAACATTATATATTTTTTATATAAAAAATCATCTTTATTTTATCATATATAAGGTAAAATTTCCTGTTTTATGATATTGCTGATTATTAGTTTAGGGATACAAATTATTAAATAATTGTGATCATAAAAAGATTTTGAAAAAGATTTAATGAAGATATCAACTTTTCTATTTTGAATCACTTTTCTATTCTTAGTAGACTTTCAAAAATATTTAAAGAGATAAAAGAAATCTACTTTCCTTGTTATTCAAGAATTACACACTTAAAGAAATTGTATTGTATATAAATATAAAAGTAGGAAACCCTGAATAGTATGCTTGAAATGTGAAAAAATGAGAAATAATTTGATTTATAAATTAAACCTTGTGTTTATAATGTTAAAAAATAAGAAATAATTTGATTTGTCAAAATCCATGGATTTTATTGTTTTTGATTAAGAAATCTTATCAAATTTGATATGATTTGATTTGATTTTAAATAAATAAATTATTTTACCCTTATTAATTACTTTACTAATTACTTCTCATAAAGATAAAAAATTAAAATAATAAAATCAGATCAAATTAATTCTCATTTTAATGTATTCTAAAATAAGAATTAATTTTTCAATCAATTCAAATTTCATTTTTTTATAATAAATTCCAAATATAAAATCTGATTTTTAAATCAAATTTTAAGTTCTGCTTTTTATCAATATAATATAAAAACTAAGACTAAAAAATCTTAATCGGTATAACAATTCCTTAATGTACAATTACAAAATTCAAATATAAGATTTACATGTGCTTAGAAGAAAAAATTATATATATACTATTGAACATTCTAATTACTTAATGTTGCAATGTAATAATATAGTAGCTGGATTGAATTGGTTGAGATTAATATATTATTATGTTTTAATAAAATGGCATAAAAGCTTAATATTATATATATTTTAAATAAATATTTGACTTTATTTTATCATTTATAAGGTAATATCTCATGTTTTGTGATATTGCTGATTATTTGTTTAGGGATAAAAATTATTAAATAATTGTGATCATAAAAAGATTTTGAAAAAGATTTAATGAAGATATCAACTTTTCTATTTTGAATCACTTTTCTATTCTTAGTAGACTTTCAAAAATATTTAACGAGATAAAAGAGATCTACTTTCCTTGTTACTCAAGAATTACACACTTGAAGAAATTGTATTGTATATAAATATAAAAGTAGGAAACCCTGAAGAGTGTGTTTGAAATGTAAAAAAATAAGAAAAATTTAATTTGTAAATCAAACCTTGTGTTTGTAATGTTAAAAAATAGGAAATAATTTGATTTGTTAGAACCCATAGATTTTATTGTTTTTGATTTAAAAATTCTATCAAATTTAATAGAATTTGTTAGGATTTGATTTGATTTTAAATAAATAAACTATTTTACCTCTATTAATTACTTCTCATAAAGATAAAAATTTAAAATAATAAAATCAAATCAAATCAATTCTCATTTTAATGTATTTTAAAATAAGAATTGATTTTCCAATCAATTCAAATCTCATTTTTTATAATAAACTTCAAACATAAAATTTAATTTCTAAATCAAATTAAATCAATTAAAATTAAATAAAATCAAATCATTTACAGTTTTAATTGATTGTAAATACAATTTTAAGAAAATCTCATTATTGGCTTTGGATCCAATAAAATTAGTATAAATAAAAAGGGTTTCAACGGAAAAAAAAGCTGCAGAGCCACGCAAGGCACAACAAAACAAGGGGCAACTCTGATGCTGTCATAAGACCTCAACATGTATGGTTAGATTTTCTATAGTAAGGGAATGCTAAAACCTTAATTATTTTATCATTGAGCGACTATGCTGAATCTTTATTATCCAATTCATTGATCTTTAATGTTTTATTGTTTTATTCGCCGTTAGTATGAATAAATTGTTAGATGAGTTCAATTATGTTTTTCCTCATGCCTTTCATTTGTTAATGTTATTTGAGGGTTAACTGTGATTATTGGATACCATTTGAGATTTTTAATTAAGGATAAATTTTCTTTTGATTTTTAATTGAGGTATTCATACAAACATTATTATGAGATTAATCATGCTTACCAACATGACACTGCCTTGTTAGAAATTAGGAATACAATTGATGATTTGAGAAATTATAGTTAATTAGAAAAATGAATAATACATTTTGAATATTTTTAGGGCTTTGTGAATATATGCTTTGCTGTTAAATGTTAATAAGATAAATTATTTGAGAATTGCTCTGTCCAAGCTCAAAGTAGTCTCCATGGTGGGTCTCTTCTTCGTTAGTGTATGTGTGTAAAAATCCTTTTCATGGTTGCTACTAGCTTATCATATTTATAGGGTGATGATGTGCATAACCTCATCCTATCATTGGCCATTATGTCAATCATTGGGTTGTTGTGGGACTTCAATGGGTGTGTACCACGTGTCCTTGTTTTTCTACAACTAACTTTCCAAGCTCAAGTGTGTTGGGTGCCAGTTGGGAGCTATGATAGGGACCTTATGAGGGAAGGTTGATGACGCTGGGCTTGCTTTGTAGAGTCTAAGTATGGTTCAAAGACCTCAACTTGAAGTGATGAAAGAATAAACGAGTTAAGTAAGTTTAGAGTCCAGATCGGAATAGGGCCTTCATTTACATAAACGATCAAAACCAGGTAACAAACAGTCAAATCCTAGACTCCATAGAATGATCAAAGTATGGTCCTTGTTTTTGTAAACGATCAAACGATCAAATCCCTGGCTTTGTGGAATTATCAGAGTAGTGAGATATACCAAAGTACATAAGTACAAAAGCAAGCACAAAGCATACTTCATAAGTCATTTTACTATACTTCATGTGAAGCCTTCTATTTCCTACTTTATCATACTATACTCATAATTTAGGTCCCTTATGATTGACACTTTGAAGTTTCTTATTATTGAGTAATTGGTTGTCGCTATTATTAATTTTGCCATTGGTAAGGACCCGCATAATTCCATTTTTATGTGTATTTCAGTACAAAATCATCATAAGGTGACCTTAATTAACGTGGTACAACTTCAAGAAAGCAACTTAGCACAGCACGAAAACTGCTAATGAGTTGGATAAATGCATTTCTCTTTAACTAAAATAAAGACCTCAAAGTCATATCCTACAACATAAATAAACCATGAGTTATCATAGATAGAGAAATTGATCCTATTAAAACAAGGTAATGCTTCAAATTGTTCAAATAAAACAAATTTAACACTTAGGTTCTTCTGGAAACATAATCAAAAGAACTGAAGACATTCCATTAGTCTTCCACGACATCCTAGTAGGTAGGGATAGCAGGAAGATCAACGCTTCTTCCCTCATTGTCATGAGCATCATCAACATTCCGATCTCTTTCTTCCCCCTCTTGATCATCATCTTCAGCATCCTCGTTCAAGTCATAGTTTGGACCGACCAATTCCCCATCAACAATGTCCTTTAAAGGATCACACACTTTAAAGTCAACCCCACGGCATAAGAGCCTTCTTAAAAGCTCGGTAAAGTTCATTACCCAAATCATCTTTCATGTCATTGTATGCTTTTTCCCATCCCTGAACTATACTGGCATCTTCTTCAGACTTCTTTCTCAAATTCTTGATCTCTGCAACCAGATCAGCATTAGCTTTGCAAAGGTCGTTAGCTTCTTTCTCGGCAATGTTGGCTCTCTTTTGAACACCAGGAAGCTTTGACGCTGATGCCTTCAAAGCGGTTAATTTTTCTTGAGCACTTTGGAGTGATTCCTCTAGCTCCCTAACTCGGCTAGATCGTATTTCCAATATACCGATATTCTTTTTCAGGTCCTCATTTTCTTGGAAAGTGGAAGCGACTGATCTAACCTTACCTTCTAGCTCATCAATGCGACTTTGCATGGCTTGAAAATCCTTTATGTTTTTCCAGGCGATACTTGCCATTTTCAATCCATAACTTTCAATCCAAAAACTCAATGCTTCGAATGTGTTTAGAATATAAAAAAATAAAAAATAATTTAATTTATAAATTAAATCTAATTAAATATTATATTTGAAATATTAAAAAATAAAAAAATAATTTAATTTTTAAAATTTTAAAATTTTATTTTTTTATTTTAAAATTTTATCAAATTTAATAAAATTTATTAAGATTTGATTTAATTAAAAATAAATAAATTATTTTATCTTTAATAATTATTTTTAACTATCTCACATAAAGATTAAAATATAAAATAATAAATTAAATTAAATTAATTTTTATTTTAATAAATTTTAAATATAAAATTTAATTTTTAAATTAATTTAAATCTTTTTTTAAAAATTCTAAATATAAAATTAAATTTCTAGATTAAATTAAAAATCATTATATTTATCTATATCTGCGGGACTAGAAAGATACTTGCTAATAAATTAATATGTGGGAAGACGGGAAACCCACATAGATTTCAAGTCTTCTTTTGAGTTGTAAAAGGAGGAGACGTTTGAATTACAGTTAGTAAATTTAAGTTTAATTAAAAGTGTGTTTGTAAATTTAAGTTTGATTGAAAATAAATTTGCAGTAACATAATTTATGTTTGAAAAATTTTACCTCAAAAGTGAGTTGAAAAAGAATAATTTTAAAAGTTAAAGATTTTTACTTTTAAACGTTTCGCCATTTTTTTAGTTGCGTGAGTTTTGCTCCAAACATTATTTCACATCGTTCAAAAACTTTAAATGTCAGTTTACCTAAGCAAACTGGTTTCCAAACACGTACGTAATCTCTCAGAGCTTCAATAGGTTGCTTTGGCCTCTCAAGGGGAAAGGTAATTTTTTCCTTCACCTTATCCTAAACAGTAAAACGAAGTCTAGCTGGGGCTGGAGCAGAAGTGATGATCCCGGACGAAACAAGAATAAAATGTATGACATTGGTATGAATTCTGATGCTTAGTGGATTTACATTTTGATTAATTAAACTTATTATTTATTGTAGGTGTTTTGATTTTTTATTTTCATCTAAATAATATTTTCACTAGATTAGAGAAGTCGTTTAATATATGTAAGATTAACCTAATATTGTATGCACCAACAAATATTTTAAAATACAAAAATGTTAAATTTATACCTCATTTTTTACATTCATGATCTACACTTTTTTAATGACAAAAAGGATTGGAGAAAGAGAAAAAAGTGAATTTTTTTCTTGTATTTTTTAAAAAAGAATAGTAGAGTAAATATGTGAAAAATGAGGTGTATAAATAATATTGTTGTTTAAAGTATTTTAAATTGTTAAAATATTTTGAAAGTCACAATTGAATGTAAAATAATAATAATAATAATAATAATAATAATAATAATAATAATAAAAGATCATATCTTAGACAGTTTGATTTTAAAATTTATATATAAAAAATAATATTATTAAGATAAATTTTTATTTACATGCTTATCTATATCTTAAAAATTAATCTTTTATAGATACACTGTAAACCCGATAAACAATCAAAATAGTCAATAACGGACAAAATGTATATAGATAAGTCATGGAAAGAGATTGAGTAAAAGGTACAGTTGCTAGCGAAGTCTTGAGGACTTTAACGTAAGACCAACTAGATTTGCAGTCCAATTGTGACGGTTTCTCTCTCCATAAATTATAATATCAATATCCAAACATTATATCCAAATTTCTTTGCTTCTCTTTTTGACTTTCTACGTTTATGTCTCCGGCATCCTTTGTTGAACGAACACTTTTTAACAAAAAACAAAGGCACTCAAACCAAACGGAACCTCGGAAACAAAATTCCCAACATATTGTTTGCCCCTTATTAATTATTAACTATTATTATTAATCTTCATTTTCAGTCAGTTTCGATCCCATTAAACTCCCACAAATCTCACCATCTTCCAACCTAACACACTTATTATCCCATTTTTGATATTTATCTAAAAACAGACCTTCTTTTACTGACAATTTTATTTTTATTTTTTTCATTCTTGGCCAGTTCTGTTCATAGTTCATAATTCTAAATTATCCATTTCATAATTCTTTTTTTCCCCACCTGTATATTCTCAATTTTGTTCTTTCATTATCTGTTCATAAAGGGTCTTGTTGGTTGTTGAGGCAAAGAAGGAGAAGGTAAAATGACTACTTCAGTTTTCATTGACTAGTTTTGTTTTTGGTTTGAATTATCTTCTCCCAGATAAGAAGCTTTCTTTTCATTTCTGTTGCTTCCTCAGCGATCATAGGGACATGAGTTTTTGATATCTGATTTGTTTAGTTTATCACTCTCTTGTTATTGTTTTCCAAGCAGGATGATGATTTTCTGCATAGTCACTGGGTGATAATCTTTTTGTTGTTTGGACCAGTTTGATGCTTTACAGGTAAATGCCTGCTCTTCTCTGTCTTTCTTGCTATTTGGGTCTTGCTGGTTCCGTTACTAAACTATTTGCATTTGAAGCTGTTTGTTTGGGGAGAAAATGTCTTGATCAGAGAGAAATGAAAAGTCATAAACCAGATTGTTGCATGTACATGAATGTAATAATGCTACTTGTTGCTGAAGTTGGCAGGAGGTATGCACGTGTTTATGGACAATGTATATATGGGACTCCTGAGAATTTTAAAAGGAAACAAAAAATGGGAAATGCAACAAGTAAATTAAGTCTTTTATGCAGTTACAAACAAAGCATCCCCCATAATTTCGCTTAGCTGCAATTAACGAGTAACACGTTTGCGCTTCCAATTTCCTTGTTTGGTTTGCAGGGAAAGTTATTTTTTGAAAGTTTTTAGAATAAGGATGAATTAGTAGTCCTTTGTCCATTGCATTAATTCAAACAATTTTCCTGGTGTTTATAATGCTATTTATTGATTAAATTTTTTTGTGCAGATGTCCTTTCATGTTCTGATTTATTTGGCTGAATTTTATTTCAATATTTTGTACTAAGTATAGGGACTAGGAAGGAACTCTGTAAGTAGGTGAATTCGATTAATTTATTCAGTTGCCAAACTGAGAAAGCAATTAAATGGTTTTGCTCAGTTTTTTAAGTAATATGTATAGGAATGTGAGTCAAGATGTTATATGGAAGGTACGTTGTATATGGTAGGTCCGCTAAGCTGTATTTTGTCTAGCTGTCCTTGAGTGTAACGCCTTCTCGTTCACAGGCTTCATATGACAGGCAATGAGGAATTGTGTGAAAGGCTAGTAATTTAAAAGAGATGATCATGAGTTTGAGTCCAATCTAGGTATACTTGTGGGTTTTTCTTATATTCTTTTTGATCGCGAATAGCTTCTTATTTTAAGTTTGTGATTCTGTGTTTCCGATTAAATCTGACTGTGCTTGTGTAGACTTGGATGATTTGAAGATCGGCTATAAAGAGATATTCATGAGATTAGCTGCATGAGTTTGAGTTAAATCGAGGTAAACATATGTGGGTTTTCTTATATGCATTTTGATCTTTAATACCTTTTTTGTTTTAGTTTTTTTATTATGTGTTTCCGATTGAATCTGCCTGTAATTTTATAGAATTGGATCATTCGAAAATATAGTGTTGGACTTACTGAACCCATTGGTTGGTTTCTCTGCAATATTCTTCTTTTTTCTGAATAAAGGAATCCAATTTGTTTTATTTTGAGAATTGGGAGGTTTAAAAGAAAATTTGTCGTCGGAAGGATCATAATCATAATATCCAGTGATGATAGTTATCTGAGCCTTCTTTTCTCATTCTTTAACTTTGATAGTGAAATACAGTTTGAACAAAGTATTACCTGGGACAACTTGATTCTTCTAATTAGTAACTGGGAACTAAGTTGATGTTTTCTCTTTTGTGATATATAAATGGTTAGTGATTTTTTTCACTGAAATAAATGGTTGCTAATAGTTATGATAGCTGAATGGCTTAGAATAACCTTCTCAGCGTCCTCAATTTATAGAATGATAAGTTACAACAATTGAATACAAAATCCCTTGATTTTAGGGATTGACTATTAACAACTATAGCAAATAATATCAAGCTATATCAAACTATAGTTGGCAAACAAGGCACGACTATATCAAATCTAAAACAAACAATATCATATAAATCTCCTCCTCCAACTCACCATGTCATAAAAAGGCATTTTTAATATGTAAGTTATTCATGAGCCCAAGAGATAGAGACATGGATGAAAACATATTTAGCAACGAGGAAAGAATGATCATTAGTCAAGACAAATGAAGTATAATCTCCTTTGAAAGAATCTTGTCCACTCGAATGAAACTTTGACAATAAAAACCCTCGATAACCAATAGTAGATTCATGAGGAGAGGGAACAAGAGCCCAAGTGTGGTTAGATTCCAATGCTGTCATCTCATGATCATATGTCGCCACAATGGGATCAGTGCTTTTAGAACCCATTTTGAATAGAAATGGAAAACTTTAACTCTTGAAGTAGATGTTTTAACCATATAACTTAGAAAAGTATCACATGATTGCGAGAAGAACGATTACCTTTGCGAATGCAATGGAAGGTCGGTGGTAGGCTTCGGGTTGGACGGAATCGACGAGACTTGAGGACGGGAGGTGAGTCATTGGTGTCCGCAACGGGTTACTCTTCCAAGAGATAGAGGATGAGGACCAATGAAACACGAAATGGCCCATGGGGTACTTAGGAAAGTTGACCTCTTGTATATGGACTTAAAATGGGAGGAGATAAGCAAGACTTGAGAAACAGACTCCGACAAGACTTGTGAGGCAAAGACAATGTAACCTTGGTTACATCTGCGGAGATGTAAGAACGATTTCTGGATATATTAGCCCCTTTGAACCCGAGAATAACCAAGAAAGATACATTTAATATACCTTAAAAGTTTGTCGAGTCACTACATGTGGACAAAACATGTGGAACCAAAAACACGAGGGGGGAGAGTTAAGGGGTGCTTGACTCATAGAATAAAGTGAGGAAAGGGTATATGAGAACGAAGATGACATTCGATTTATTAAATAGTGAGATAATTCAACTTCACCCAAAACCAACATTCGAATGTAACATGAGATACGAGTACGGTTTCAACGATTTGGCATGTTTGCGCCACCACACCAGCTTAACATTGAGGATCGATTGATGAACTATATCGTGCGATGCCATGAAACAATTTAGCAGAAAAATATTGTTTGACTTCCAAAATATCGAATAGTTTGTCCAAATACTTTCTTTGACAAATTAAAAAAATGAATAACTCGAACGTTCTTTTTTGATACAACGAGAAAAATCCTCATATCCTAAGAAAGAAGTATACGACTAGGACCCCAAACATTAGAATGCCCAAATCTTTGGTTTGGAAATGTAACCTTGCTTGGAAAAGGATGTTGATCTTTAGTCGACATGATCCCTCCAATCATTGATCATTTCTTTAATTTACAATATCATCCACATATACCACGAAGATAAATGACCTTTTACATGGTGAGGATGTTTATAGAAAGTAGAGTGATCCGCCTCACTCGAATATGCCAAATCGTCTTATGACCTTACTAAACCTCCCAAACCAAGCTCGAAGTGATTGTTTCAACCCATACAATGACTTAGAAATTAAATTGACATCCAAACAAGGCCTAACTCCCCAGAGAAGAAATAAACCCTAGTGGTTGAGTTTTCATATAAATCTCCTCCTCCAACTCACCATGTAGAAAAAGGCAGTTTTTTAATGTCGAAGCACCGTGATATAAAGGAACCAACGGAGAGAAGAGAGAAAGCAAACCATGGATAAAAAGAACTATAGTTCTTTGAAGATGAGGCCATTTTAGAACTTATATTCAGGAGAGAATGTATCACCATAGTCAAGACTCGATCGATCGGCGGACTGAGTCATATCGACTTTTCTCGGGAAACCACAAGAGAATAGCCTTTCAAGCGATCCACGCGCTTGCCATCGGGAGGAACTCTACCACGACCAAAACCCACCACGACAACCAATAGTAGACTTCCCGAATGGAGGAGAGGGAGGACAAGAGCCCAAGTGTGGTTAGATTCCACCTTGTGTCACTCTCATCAATCATGAGCTCCTCGCCATCCGTGGGGATGGGATAGTGCTTGATTGAACAAGTTTTAGGAATAGAAATGAAGAACAAAGACGATATACAAAGGTATAATGGTTGGAAGATCGTAACGATGATACTGTTATAACTTAGAAAATTATAAATAGGATGTGCTTTGATTGGATAAGAGGAAGAACGATTACCATTTGAAGAGTGGCCAAAGTGCGAAGCATGGAAGGTAGTGGTAGGAATAGAAGTTGGAGCTTTCTTCCATAATCATAACAAGTTTTGTACGGCGAGACGGAGGAGCAGGAGGTGAGTCATTGGTGTACCCTTTTCCATTCATCACGAATTTTCTCATCGGAGTAGTAGGATGAGATGTTCATAAAGCCCGGTGAAAAGTCAAACGAAACCATTGTGGAATCCATAAAAACACCATTGAGAAGGTGATAATGGGAGAGAAGGTAAAAGAGATGAAACCCTTCCCTGTAGACCCAGAATCAACACCAGAATTGACGTTAGAACCTTTGGAAAAGCCGGTGGTTGAATTGGACATGGTGAGAAGGAGAAGAATGAAAGTTCTTGAAACTGGACTTTGATAGTCAAAAGGAGGCCAGAGGACGCCGGCGAACAAGACGGAGATGACGCGCGGACGAAACGACACGTGGACGAAGGCGCGTGGAGCTCACGCGCGCGGAGATCTGCGGACAGTGGCGGTGCGTGACGGAGGAGAACGGAGGTGGGTCTTCTCAGAAACGGATCGCCGACGCTTTCTGAGTTGTCCGGTCACCTTACTTTGGTGATCGGAGACGGTGGCCGGAGACGGTGGCCGGAGAAGATCGCCGGAGAACGGTTCTTGACCAGATCGAACCCTAGCTCTAGATACCAAGTTATGATAGCTGAATGGCTTAGAATAACCTTCTCAGCCTCCTCAATTTATAGAATGATAAGTTACAACAATTGAATACAAAATCCCTTGATTTTAGGGATTGACTATTAACAACTAAATCAAACAATATCAAGCTATATCAAACTATATCAGACTATATCAAATCTAAAACAAACAATATCAACACTAATTACTGAAAAAAAATGAGGAATGTGTAACTGCATTTCTGTGCTTCTAACATGCTGCAAAATAGATTATGAAAGTAGTAATATATATTAGTGGCATTTTTGTGCAATTGTTTGTTCATACAAGCATATGGTAAAATTATCTTTTTGTAGCATTGAATGATATTGTCACTTGTTGGACTTAATTTTCAACAAGCTATGGCAAAGTTAACCATAGTAAATATTAATTGGCAGATACTTATCTCATCACGTGAATGGCATTAATTTGTTTTCCAATTTCAACAATCAATGCATGGGGTAAACATATTTACTGAAAGCGGAACCAATATTAAAATTACTGAGTAATCAAGTTATGTTATTTACTTGTGTCCTATACTGCTGCATTGTATAGTTATAACTATTTCTCTTCTATCTTCACAGGTTCTTGCTTTTCTGTGGTTCATTTATTCAAGATCTTTTTCGTTGTGGATACTGGTTCCTACATAATACTGCACTTTTAAATCTCAAAAACTGGGAATTGGAGTAAAGATGGTGGCAAGATCATGCATGAATTTGTTGGACTTGGTAACAGGGGATATTTGTAATTTCCCTCAAACTCCCAGAGCTCTTCCGCGAGTTATGACTGTTCCGGGAATTATGTCTGATTTAGATGGCAAACAAAGTAATGATGATGATTCAAATGCTTTCTCATCAGAATACCATCACAAGATAATTATAGTAGCAAATTTTCTTCCTCTCAATGCTAAAAAGGATAACATATCTGGCAGATGGTGCTTTAGTTATGATGAAGATTCAATTTTTTGGCAGTTAAAGGATGGTCTCTCTTCTGATACTCATGTTGTTTATGTGGGATCTCTGAAGGTTGATGTTGATGCTAGTGAACAAGAGAAAGTTTCTGTTCAGTTGCTGGAGGAATTCAATTGTGTGCCTACTTTTATTCCTTCAGACCTCCAGAAACAGTTTTATAATGGATTCTGCAAGCAACATTTGTGGCCACTATTCCATTACATGTTGCCCATGTATCCAGGCTATTGCAATCGCTTTGATAGGTCTCTGTGGCAGGCTTATGTTTCTGCTAACAAGATATTTGCAGATAAAGTCATGGAGGTCATTAATCCCGAAGAAGATTATGTATGGATTCATGATTATCATCTTATGGTTCTTCCAACATTTCTGCGGAAGCGGTACAGTCGGGTCAAGCTAGGTTTTTTCCTCCACAGTCCATTTCCTTCATCAGAAATTTATCGAACTCTTCCTGTCAGAGGTGAAATTTTGAAAGCACTGCTTAATGCAGATTTAATTGGTTTTCACACATTTGATTATGCTCGCCATTTTCTGTCCTGCTGCAGTCGAATGCTTGGCTTGGAATATGAATCCAAAAGGGGTTACATTGGGCTTGAATACTTTGGCCGTACAATATTCGTTAAAATATTTCCTGTAGGGATTCATATGGGTCGACTTCAATCTGCCTTGAATCACCCTTCTTCTTCTATCAAAGTAAGAGAAATCCGCCAACAATTAAAGGGGATAAAACTTATTATTGGGGTTGACGATATGGACATATTTAAAGGTATAAGTTTAAAGCTCTTGGCCATAGAACAACTTCTGCATCAATATCCAAAACTACAGGGTGAATTAATACTGGTCCAAATTTTAAATCCCCCAACGAGTACTGGCAAAGATGTTGAGGAAGCAAAGGAGGAGACCTACAGTACTGCCAAAAGGATAAATGAAAGGTTTGGTTTCCCAGGTTATGAACCTGTCATCATCATTGATCGTCATGTTCCTTTCTATGAGAAGACAGCCTATTATGCTTTGGCAGAATGTTGCATTGTGAATGCGGTGCGGGATGGCATGAATTTGGTTCCATACAAGTACATTGTCTGTAGGCAGGGGAGTCCTAAAATGGATGAAGCCTTAGAAATTGCTTTTGACTCCCCTCGTACAAGTGCGCTTGTTGTTTCTGAGTTTATAGGTTGCTCACCATCTCTTAGTGGGGCAATCAGGGTAAATCCGTGGGATATTAATGCCGTAGCTGATGCACTAAATTTGGCCATCACAATGCACGATGGAGAGAAACAATTGCGGCATGAGAAGCACTATCGATATGTTAGTTCTCATGATGTGGCTTACTGGGCCCAAAGTTTTGAGCAAGATCTAGTGTTCTCATGCAAGGATCACTATAGTAAACATTGCTGGGGCATCGGCTTTGGCCTGAACTACAGAATCTTGGCCCTTTCTCCGAGTTTCAGGAAGTTGTCCATAGACCACATTGTCTCTGCATATAAGAGGACAAATTGCAGGGCAATCTTTTTGGATTATGATGGTACAGTTGTACCTCAAGCTTCCATTGTTAAAGCCCCCAATGCTGAAGTCATATCTGTGCTAAATAATCTTTGCAGTGATCCTAACAACACTGTGTTTATTGTAAGTGGCAGGGGGAAAACCTCATTGAGTGAATGGTTTGATCAATGTGAGAATATTGGTATAGCAGCTGAGCATGGTTATTTTATAAGGTGAGTGTTTTTATAGTTGGTCATACGCAATTCAACTGCTAATCATAGTGAGATCCCTTAAATAATTTCAATCTTACCTGAATTTTCCCCTTTAAAGAATAAAAAAGAAAAGGAAGAAGTAAAATGAATTGGTAGTGGTTTTTGTCCAGGACTTATGCATTGGCTTATGATGTTCCATTCCATGAAAATTTAATTTCACCATTTAGTACTGCATGCTTATATGGGAGTTTTTACTTCTTATGGTATAGTGATTGTCATGTTACTAGCAAGTTCTCAAAACTAATGGTATTTTGTTTGATTTTTGCCATAGGTGGGGTAAACAGTCAATTTGGAATATGAGTCATGTAGGTGCAGATTTTGCATGGAAAAGGATTGCTGAACCTGTGATGAGATCATATTCTGAGGCCACAGACGGCTCCTATATAGAGACCAAAAAGAGTGCCTTGGTATGGCATCATCATGATGCCGATCCTGATTTTGGATCTTGGCAAGCCAGGGAGCTGTTGGATCACCTTGAAAGTGTACTTGCAAATGAGCCTGTAGTTGTTAAAAAGGGAAAGCATATTATTGAAGTCAAGCTTCAGGTATATACCTATCTCTTCATCTCTCAACCTTTTATTGTTCTCAAAAGCTAATATTGGCTAATCAACATTGCAGGGGATTAGTAAAGGGTTAGTTGCACAGGAAGTTCTGTCTACACTAACCAGTAATGGGAAATCTCCAGATTTTGTGCTGTGCATTGGGGATGATCGATCCGACGAGGATATGTTTGAGAGCATATTAACCAAAGCTGATAGTGCAACCTCCTCTCCAGCACCAGAAATATTTGCATGTACTGTTGGGCAAAAACCTAGCAAGGCTAGGTACTACCTAGATGATACTGTGGATGTGATGATGTTACTTCAAGGTCTTGGTATCGCTTCAGGGCCTAAATCAAGATCCACAGAAGCCCCTTTTGAAAAACCAGAAATCTGTTTTGAGAATATTGTTTGAAATGCACACCTTAGCTGTCTAGGCACCAGCATAGGATAGAGACACAATGGTTATGGTTTTGAATTTGATAGTTGTTTTCTGCTAAGATGTATACAGGCATGCTTCAAAGGAAATAGTTTCAAATCTGACTGGGTTTTGATTATAGAGGATGTTGCGGCTTTAGGTTTTAAAAAGTGGGCACAGGGGATTAGATTGATTGGTTTTGATTGGTAGGTGGGGGCAAATGGATGTATCTGTTGGTTTTTAGCAGTACATTTGAAAGAAAGATACTGAATATATTCATAGATACAGAATCTAGGCGTTCAAGCTGGATGAGAATCCATTGTATATTTGAACTAGTTCGGTTTACGCCTGAAAGTCATTTCAGAATCTCAAATCATCAACCATTTATCCTATTCTCGCTGTGTGAAGTATTTTTTACTTGGGGGGAAATGGGGATAACCGAATGCCATGCACCATTTTTTATATTTGATTCACTGTTAAAAAAAAAAAATCGTAATATTTCTTACACCGAAACCTTACCTAGAGAGCTCCCAGACAATTAAAGTGAGCCGTTCAAAGTAAGGGGAAAGTAGGAGAGAAAAGGAGAAAAAAAAAATAGATGATTGTGATGAATAGTCTTGAGTTTGGGAGAAATATTTTTTCGTAAATAACAAAACTGAATAAGAAAACAGCTCACAAAAATTGAGTAAATGCATTCTTATTTCTCAGCATCTACATCTATAATCCACATACACGTTTTTCATCTCTGTAGTATAACGGCTTACTTCTGTTTTTTGGTCAACATATAACGGCTTACTTGACATCATTTAAAAGGCTTAGGTTGGTTGACGTAGAGAATAAATCTTGAACAAAATTTGGCTCCAATCTTAAGTTTTAACTTTTACTTTCAGTTCTATTTAATTTTTTTTTATTTGTTATTTTTATCTCTATTTAATTGAGTTAATAGATATATAAAAAGAGATTAAATAAAATAAAAAGTAAGGGATAAAACCAAAAGTTAGAGCAAGTTTTTTTTATAAATCAAAGGTGTCCTGTAGTTTTGGGCTGTAAGCCCATAAGAAGGACAGAATGACTACTGTAGTACTGTGGCTGTGAATCAGCAAAGTAAAGTCTCAGGTGCAGAAACAACTAGAGTCTGTCCTTTTCCTTTTCAATTTGTTTTTCTACTTCTCTGTCTCAGTTTGTTTGGTGGGAAAGAAAATGGGACCAGGATCCTCTCCCTTTGGCCAAAATAGGAGAGGGTCCTGTTTTTTAAAAGACAGAAAAAATGGAGAGAAAAATAAGATCCTCTCCCTCCCCTCTCACTCTCTAACCTTCATTTTTTTCCGTTTTTAAAAAAAACAGGACTCTCTCCTATTTTGTTCACTAGAAGAGGATCCTCATTCAAGAAAATGTATCATGATAGAAAATTTATTTTAACTGACCCTTCCGGTGTTGCTATCTCTATCATGACTTATGCTTTCAGCTTCTTCATGCCATGACCCATGCTTACTTCTCGCAGGAGAACAAAAGAGCTTTGAGCATTCTGATTTCTGGGTGCTAGTGTCATTCACACAGCTTTCTCTTTCAAGTTATTTTCAAAAGACATGGGATTTAGCTGAACTGTCGACTATCTTAAATCTCCAAAGTGGAATCTTCCCTGTGCTGTCGATGGAAAGCAGATGTGGATGCACTAGCACTGTGAGTTCTAATGACTTGTGTACTATTTGCTTATGGCACTGAGCGCCAGAGATTTCACTGAACCCTCTTTCTGCCCTGTTATAGGTATATGATAACTTCTGTAAAATGTTGAGTAATGGTTGAACACTAAATCATTATAAACGATCTTTCAAACTGTGTATTATTTTGATGATGTGTGCTCCACTTCAATTACACGAGGAATTGAAGATAACATTAAGTTTTAATTGATATTATCTAAAGACGTTATGATGAGTGATGATTTATAATGGTTGAAAACTCGAAATTTCCCATCATGGAAGGTGGAGCAACTGCAAAAGTGAGTACTATTACATTGATGATAGATGGTTTATATAATGTGATATTTGGTGCATATGCTATTGCTATTCAGGCATTCTCATTAAGTGTTAAATACTCTGGCTCTTGGAATTCAAATCAGGACTCAGGAGTCAGCTCTATTGGAGGATTTCCTATTTCCTCAGTATAGGTAGAGTCATTGCCTGAAAATTCACATGGCTTGTGCAAGAATGATTTGCTAGAACTTTGTAATATCAAAACCTACATGCTGCTAGAACTTGTGACGTTTAATTCTATTGTATATTTTGTTTTTAACACCCCATGAAGTATTTCTCTAGTATAGTTGAAGAAAAATTATTTACCAAAGTAGTTTGCCTGGTACCATTCAGTAAGTTTTTTTATACATCTGTTGTCCGCAGATCCTACTAATACTATTCTGTCTTAATGCTGATGACGCACACACGATTTTGACCTTTATGGAATTTTGTTTCATATTTATATTTGTTTAATTTTGATTTGAAGGGGGTAAAAAGTGTAAGAACCTTATGGCATTTAAGAATGGGATGTGTTTGTAGCTTTTTATATTTAAAAGCTTTCGCAAGTGCACCAATGGTACATTAATACAATTCAGTAAATACGAGGTCAATTTAGATTTAGTGTTAATTTTTACATTTTAAAAGAATTTCTCTAATCTAGTTTGACAAAAATAATTAAGATACAAAAAATAAAAATAAAAAACTAAAAACAATGAAAACAAACTTAAATCTAATTAACCAAATGAAACTTGACTAAGGTAGTCCACGAAAATGAATTTCAACACCAACTCTATCAAATATATTATTCTCAGATATGTTATCCCATAAATATCTAAGAGCAAAAACATGTATTAACCGATGATTTAACAATTAAGCCTTAAAAAAATAATCAAATATATACTTTATTTTTCTAGTTAACAGTCATTTGTCAAATTCTCAAATAATCCCTTGTGTGTATATGTAGAAATCACAATTAATACATGGTTATAGGTAATATTCAAATAACACAAATAAATTACAAGTATAAAAAATGTGATTGAACTTATTTAATACTTTATTCATATTAACTTATCCCCAAATAAAAGCAATAAACATTAAAATCATTTGGCTAATAAAATTCAATATAGCTAGTACTAAAATAATTAAGATTTAATCATTTTTTAGCACATAAAATCTAAGGAAATGATATTATCACATTATTTTTGATATTACACTATTATTTATATTATTCTTAAATAATTATAATTAAGTGAGATAAAATGATAAATAAAAATAATGTAATTAATTATATAAAAAATAATAATAAAAATAATGTAAAAAAATAATATAAAAACATCATTGTTGTAAAATCTAACCGTACATTTAAATGCTTGGAACAAAATTTGCTTCTCTCTCTCCTCCGTGCAGCATCTTGTACGGCCATTCTGCACCACCACCTATTTATATTAATCTTATTAGGCCCAAACCAATGAGGAACTTCTCTTTTTGGGCTTTCTGCATTTCTATTTGTATACAATTCTTTTTAATGTATAATCTTTGCATAACAAGGAAAGTAGTTTTTTTTTTCAAATGTTCTTGAAAGACTCACAAGAATCAGAATGTGATTCAACATAGAAAACTTTCACACCTAAATTGTTAATATCTTCATATAATCCTGCCAAAATTATGTAATTATCACAAAAAATCATTTAACTTTTTTCATACAAAATAATCAATAATATCATAATTATTAGAATTAACTTGTATTAGAATATAATAATGTTAACTTTTAATAGTAAATGTATACATAATTTAGGCCATTAAGGATGTCATATAAACATACTACGATATGATGGTGACTCAAGTTCATATAAGAACTTGTGCACCAAAATGGTACTATTGGTTGGTTATGTCATTGCCATAGGGATGGTTCATATTTGAACTACTAGAATTTGGTAACTGGTGGAGAAGAAAAGGAAGATTGTAATATGTGGCAAGTCATCGATTGGGTAAAGATTATCTCTGTTGAATGAATCTCTTACCACTAGATTAAAAGTTATAATTGTTAGTTAGTATGCAACTTTGTTTTCTTATTATGGCAGTGCATGACCTTGCGTTTATAATGTGTTGGAGGTAAGCCTTAGGAGTTTCGCAATGCACATGTGACACAGTGGCAAGATGCGTTGTCAAGCATATTTGATGTGTTTCCATATGCACATACTAGTCCAAAGATGATTGTTAGCCTCCCTTAAAACTAACAATCCTCACTAATGACACCTAGACACTCGTACCTACAACTTCGCTCTGATACCATTTGTTTGCCATTTATTACCTTCTTTGGAATGTTGATCATTAGCCACAATTTGAAGTCTACGGATTGAATGAGTATCCTCATCTGCTCTTTCTAATATGTATAGTTGGTCCCTTTGAAGAATGGTGGCTTCGATATGGATTGTTCTTCTATGACAATTGGGTTCATCAAGTTTTAAGTGGTTTATTTTAGTTCAACCACAACACATGATCTACGTCTAGTTTCAAAGCAATTGCTTGAGATTTTCTTCAACTTCAATGATGGTTTTGCTTATAAGGACACCACAATGAACTTTCCTCTACTTCTATCCCCAAAGTAGAGCAACAATAATGTTTTTGCTTCCCAGGAGACACTACAACAACCTCCCTCAACTTCTGCTGAAAGAAGAGTAACTAGTGACGTTGTTTCTTTCAAGGACACCACAACAACCTTCCTCTATCTTCACCTGAAATAGAGTATCCTAGTCTTAAGAAAGAATTCTGAATGATATCCTAACTCTATTCCTTGATTCGACTAGAACAAGAGATGAACTCTTACAATTCAAATGCTCTTATAAAGTGAGGTACAACAATTTCACAAAGACTCTATCTCACTATAGAGTGTATTTGTAAATATAAAGCACAAGCATAATGGAGTAGAGAGAATTCTACATATGTAAAAATCCTTCTCCAAATGATCTTCACTAAAGCTCCTATTCGATCCAAAGAGACACCTTCCCTTTTGTAGTTACATTGTTCCCCTTGATTTTGATAAACGTTGGAGAGACCTTTGCCAAGATAGTATGTTAATTTTGCTTCACATGTGTAAAATAAGTGGTCATTCCTTTAGGGTTAAGATATTGCTCCTTTGGGATATGGCGTCATTCCATTGGGCGCATAGATGACACTCCTTTGGGGTATAAAGTCACTCTTTTTTTTACTGTCATCTTTTCGGTGGTTGCTCTTTTAGGTGCAGTGGTCACTCGTTTGTCTTGTTGACTTGTGTGAGAATAGCTTTAAGATTTTGCTGAATTGAAATTCAAATTTGTTCCCATGAAAGCTGTAACACCCTTGTGGGGATGTCACATTTATGATGTAATAAAATAAAACCTTACCCAAGCTATAAAACATTTGATACATAAATAAAATGAGTTGAATTTCTTTTTCCTTTTATACTGGATATCATTAAATAAAATAACACGAAACATAAAATAAAACAAACTATTATCACATATCATAATATACATATGATTTTGTCGTAAGTTGCGCAAATAATTTATAATTACAAATATTTAATAAAGTAGTAAAGAGTTAGCATAACAGTACTAAAACATAAAGTGCCTAAGTGCACATCAAAGATTCCTAACCCTCCGATGGATCACTCTCAGATCGATCATCGGATGACAGAAATCCAAGATGTCTCGAAGCTCTACGGACAGGAGTCCGTGCTGTCAATACAATATTGATCTCAGTGGGTGTATGAAACAGTCCTCCCTAGTGACGCCTCAGATTCAGCGGCAACTCAAGATGTAAATACAAAGTCGTAGTAAAAATAGGCTCCCCATCAAACTCTCCTCGCAGGGACACAGTCAGACACCCCACATAGACAACCGATCCTCTATCCTCCCGCAGTCACCAGGCCTCCGAGCCTCCAGGTCTCCATGAAACTCTAGTCTCACAAAACCTAAGAATCCAGTCAACGCCATAACCACAAGATCAATCTAGATGGTATGGATGATCCAACGACTCACTGTCCTCGCATTGCTCACTCAGCTGGTAATCCTCGGGATACTGAATATCAAGAGGCTGCTGCTCCTCCTCCTCCTCAAACTCTTTACAGAATATAATAATAATACAGAAAAGCATACAAATAAAGAGGTGAGAGTGTGAGACAATCTGTGGATAAATGCCTCTAGTATGTTTTGATTAATGACTAAACTTAACATGATTATTACTTTGATTCACTAACTACTTGCCAAGCTTGATTTTATTAATGAGATTTAATAAAGCAAGAACAGTGGATGCAAAGGATCAAAGATCATGAAGGAAAACTTAAAGAAGGAGCATCATGAAGAAGGAATAAGGAGCATCATGAAGAAGGAATTCAATGAAGACCATTAGGAATCTTTTTGTAAAGAAAAGACTTTGTTTAATTCTTTGATTAAGCTCTCACAATAAGTAAAAATGGTTTTCAAAAGTAAAAATGGATTAAGAATGAAAAAGGTTAATTAATAAGTCCGTACATCTATGTGTACATCAATGTACTTTCCGTTAATTAACTAACTTTTAATGAAAACCTCAGTGTACACCTATGTATAAATGTTATACATCTATGTATACATCAATTGATTACGAACTTAATGAAAATCTCAGTGTACATCTATGTATAAGTGATTATACATCTATGTATACATCGATTGATTCTGGATTTACTTGATCAATATGCAATTTTGCATCTGTACATCGATTGATACATCTATGTATAAACCAGAACAGAAGCAAGAACTTTTTGAAATAGTTATACAATCGATTAGTTAATCGATGTATAAACTTCTGTGCTGAAAATACGAATGTGTTTCAAGAACAACATCGATGTACTCATATGTGTATTAATCAGGAATCAAGAACTTCCAAGAACATAATCGATTAGGCAATCGATGTACATATGTTATAAAAGTGAAATTTTGTTTAATACATCTGTGTACTAATCGATTGACTGAGAACAAAATTTTTCAGATAAATCTGTTTTGATCTTAACTGACTTGTAAAGTGTATCCAATGAATCTATTTTGTCATATACCTATATAAGGACATAGGCAAACACTTTCATAACAACAATTAATTCAAAATTTGAGATCAACCACAAAAATACTATGAGAGCTTTTCTTTGAAAGAAAACAGAGTATTCTTTTTTGTAGAACTTCAAATTGTTGTATCTGATTTCTTAGAATCTGAATCAATCTTTTCATATTTTTGTAAAAGAGAAATAAAAGAGGAGGTTCTCTCGCTGATGAAATCAAGAGTAGAAGGGACTCTTGGTGCTATGCAAGAATAGAAGGAATTCTTGTGGGAATTACAAGATTGCTTTGATTTGAAAAGCTGTTATTTGGATAGAAGGAATCCAGAAGTGAAGCTTGTGTAAAGAATCTTATATATTGTTTTTCAATAGTGGATACAACTTACAGTGGTGTGGAGATTGGATGTAGGTTACCAGAGGAGGTAGCTGAACCAGGATAAACTCGGTTTACAATTTTCTCTATCCCTTAACTCTTTATGTGCTTTATTGTAGATTCTATGAATTAATCAATACGTTAGGGATGTTTGCATGATTTGATTAATTTATAATCTTGTTCATATCTGAAATCAATCTTATTGTCAATATTCTTTTTAAGTTTCAAGTCTTGATTGTAACATATCATGCAAAAATACATTTTGGTTTGTTGGTTGACAAAATCTTTTTCATAGTTGAAGAAAAGAATCAGTTTTTGCAAAAAAAGGAATAAATTTCGAAAAGATTTAATACTTAATTCAACCCCCCTTCTTGAGTATTTAGAAGCCACAACCAACAAGTGGTACTAGAGCTTACACTCTTGTGTAAAGCTTAATAGCTTAAGAGGATGGCTTCAAATGACATCTTGGGAGAAGGGGCTTCCTTGGCAAGACCCTCTACTTTCAATGGCACTGCCTATATTTATTGGAAAGAAAGGATGTTAATATTCCATGAGGCAAGTGGCAATGACGTATTAGATACTGTTGAGAATGGTCCATACATTCCTCACACTCTTGATGCAAATGGCACCAAGAAAGAAAAACTAAGAAGTGAATGAGATGATGATGACAAAAAGAAAGTAGGTTATAATGCTAAAGCTAAAAATATTATAACTTCTGCCTTGAGTTTTGATGAATTTTTCAGGGTTTCAAATTGTAAGACAGCCAAGCAAATGTGGGATACACTGCAAATTACTCATGAAGGAACCAGTGATGTAAAGAGAGTGAGAATGAACTCACTCATGCATGAGTATGAACTCTTTCACATGAAGAATGGTGAAGACATCAATGATATGCAAAGGAGGTTCACTCACATAGTGAATCAACTGAATGGACTTGAAAAAAGCATTTTAGATGAACAACAAATCAACAAAATCATGAGATGTTTGACAAGAGAATGGCAACCAAAAATTACTGCTATAGCTGAATCAAAGGACTTAGCAACCATGAATATTGCTACACTATTTGGAAAACTTAAAGAGCACGAGATGGAGTTGCATAGATTGAATGATCATGAAGAGAAGGAGAAAAAGAAAAGAGGCTTGTCACTTAAAGCACATGTCTCCAAAGAAAGCCTTGAAAGTGATGAAGATGAAGAAGTTGAAGAAGATGGTGAATCTGAAGAGGATATGGGACTGCTAGTTAGAAAGTTCAAGAGATTCCTCAAAAAGAAGAAAACCTTCAACAAAAGGCCCTCAAACTTCTTTTCCAAAAAGAACACTTCAAAAGCTGAAAGTTCAACATCAAATGTGAAGTGCTATGAATGTGGCAAACCTGGACATTATAAGAATGAGTGTCCTAAACTTCAAAAGAAGGACAAGCATGACAATCATGAGTCCAAGGACAAGAAGAATAGAAAGCCAAGAAGAGCATACATAGCATGGGAGGAGAATGATATGGATTCCTCTGAAGATTCTGAGGAAGAAAAGCCCAATCTTTGTCTCATGACTAATCATTAAAGTGATAATGAAGATGAGGTAAATGAAATCCCCCCTACCTTTGATGAACTACAAGATGCTTTTGATGAATTGCATAGTAAATATCTGAAAACTGCTAAGCAATTAATATCATCTAGGAAAGTCATTGCTAAACAATGTAGTGAATATGCATTTCTTCAAATTAAGATTAAAGAATTAGAAGCTAAGAACAATAAGCTAAATGCATCCAGTTCTACATGTTCTAATTGCAAAATTCTGGAAAAAGTAGTGGAAAAACTGAAAATCACTCTATCTAAATTTACAATGGGAAGAGATAATCTAAATGCTATACTAGGACAGCAAAAAGGAGTGTATGACAAAGCTGGAATAGGTTATAAACCAGCATTGCATGAAAAGATTTTTAAGAAACTCTTTGCTGCACCTAAATCCTTTACTAGTCCTTTTGTTAAATATTTTTATTGTGCAAGAAAAGGACACACAGCTTCTACATGCTATTTTAGGAATCCTTCAAGGATTAATGTTAAACAAATTTGGGTTCCCAAGGGAACATATGTGATAACTAACACCAAAGGACCCAACAAAACTTGGGTACCTAAGTCAAATGCTTAAAATATATTATATAGGTGTGTTTAAGAGCCAAAAGTTCAAATTGGTATCTTGATAGTGGCTGCTCCAAGCATATGACTGGAGATATTACAAAGTTCTCATCTTCCACTCCCAAATAAGGTGGAAGTGTCACCTATGGTGATAACAACAAAGGAAGGATCTTAGGAGTTGGAACAATTTGAAGAAGTACAACTACCAAAATCGAAGGTGTACTATATGTGGAAGAACTTAAGCACAATCTACGAAGCATTAGCCAACTATGTGATAAAGGTTATAAGGTATTCTTTAACTCTAGTAGTTGCATTATAGAAAACAAGCATGATAGTAATGCAAAGCTGATAGGTAATCGATTGAATAACATATACATGATAGATTTACAAAATATTTCTGCTAGTGATGTATGTTGTTTGATATCAAAGGAAGAGGAGAATTGGCTATCACATAGAAGAATAAGACATATTCATATGGATTATCTAAACAAACTTATTTCTAAAGAATTGGTAATTGGACTTCCTAAAATTAAATTCTCAAAGGATGGTTTATGTGATGCATGCCAAAAGGGCAAGCAAACTACAGTATCCTTTAAGGCTAAGAATATAGTCTCAACAGAAAGACCTTTACAACTACTGCACATGGACTTATTTAGACCCTCTAGGACCAAAAGTTTTGGAGAAAATTTGTTTGCATTAGTTATAGTTGATGATTACTCTAGATTTACTTGGACCTTCTTCTTAGCACATAAGAATAAAGCTTTTACAGCCTTTAAGAAAATGGCTAAGTTAGTACAAAATGAAAAAGACATGAAAATAACTTCTATAAGGAGTGATCATGGTGGAGAATTTCAAAATAAAGAATTTGATAATTTCTGTGAAGAGTTAGGAATTCAACATAGTTTTTCTGCTCTAAGAACTCCACAACAAAATGGAGTTGTAGAAAGGAAAAATAGATCTTTAGAAGAAATAGCAAGAACCATGTTGAATGACTCAAACATGCCAAAATATTTTTGGGCAGATGCTGTAAACACAACCTGCTTTTAATGAATAGAGTCTTGATTAGACCAAATTTGAAAAAGACTCCATATGAACTCTATAAAGGTAGAAAACTAAATGTTTCACACTTCCATGTCTTTGGGTGCAAATGTTTTGTACTAAATAATGGAAAGGACAATTTGTTACCCAAGTGGCTTCAGTACTCAAGAGGGGGAGTGAATTGAGTAATTAAAAACTTTTTCGCAAACTCTTTTTAATACAAATTTCTTGAAGCAATATAAAGAATATATGTAAAGATGATAAAATGCCTAAGAACAGTAAATAAACAATTAAGCAATAATAAATAAATTACTGAAAATAAAGAGATAAAGGAGAGGAAAAGCAGGTATGATATTTATCCTGGTTCGACCACCAACCACTTGTGGCCTACGTCCAGTCCCCGAAACACAGTTCGAGATTTTTCACTATTCAAAACAAGCTTAAAACAGGTGCTTGCAACCTTTACACAACAGGGATACCTCACCCTATATACTAGAGGGATACCTCACCCCCTATGAAGGATACCTCACCTTCTTTACAACAAGGGATACCTCACCTTTTTACTGAGGGATACCTCACCCTCATAATTTCACTAAGGGATACCTCACCCTATTACAAAGAAACAGAATATAGATGAAGAGAAACTCTCACTTAGAGCAAATGTTACAAATTGAAGCACTAGGAAGCTCTCTTAGGATATCTCAAGGTTTTGGCAAAAAGAGCACAGAAAATGTAAGAAAATAGAGAATCACGTTTTTGGCACAAGCAAAAAATAGTTCAAGTGGTTGGGCAACCTTCAGAAGAGACCCAAGGTCTCTATTTATAGAGCATTTGAGGAAAACAGCCGTTGGAACAATTAATATCCATTTAAACTTGAATTATAGTCGTTTTCTTCCATTTCAGAATTCGTAGGTTATTCAAATACCATTATGAGGTATTCGAATACCTCTTGTCAAAACTTATTAAAAAACTGATCAAGTTGGGGTTATTCGAATACCAGTCAAGGGTATTCGAATACCTCATTTAAAAAGGTATATTTTGAAATCAGGGTATTCGAATACCATATAGGGGTATTCGAATACCTCTGTTTTGGAAAAACAGAAGGTATGAATTATGAATCAGGTTATTCGAATACCATAGAGGGGTATTCGAATACCTCAGTTAAAAACAGTTTGAAAAACCTTTCTAAATTGCTTCGAAATGCTATTTTCAGTTTCTAAAACCTTTGATCTTTCAAGAGCTATTTAAAAACTTTAGTTTGATTTTAAGAAACAGATTTTTAGATCTTTTAAATTTAACCAATGAGATATCCAAAAGGCTCCTTACAAAGATCCTAAGTCCTAAAGTTATTCTTGAAAAACTTGGACTTGGTCTTCTCATCATCTTTATGTTTGTCTTCACGTTTGTTATCATCAAAACAAATCTCCAAAGGCATATGTCCAATTACATTCTCCCCCTTTTTGATGATGACAAACTAACATTTGAGAAAAGAATTAGTTCATATAAATTGGAATTCACAAAGTTATTTAGAGATACTTACTCCCTCTCTTTTCATAAGAGGTAATGTATATCAGAGATGTGCACAACAACTCCCCCTTACTTTTGGAATCCAATTTCTATTTTTGTCTTACCGGACTTTTACCAATTTCTCCCCCTGACTTTTCTCAAACAAAGAATTCAAGTTGTTTCTCCCCCTTTTGTCATGATAAAAAAGATGACGCAAGATAAGGCATACAAGAATAGCAACGGAGTATAATTTTATAAGATAAGCACAATATTCAGCACATGAGCAAAGATATATTCATTCATAGAACAACTAATTGCATTGTATTATCATCAAAACAATCATTACATTTGCCACGAGAATTACTTATATTTGATACCACTTGTTATCAAAATGTAAAACATTTACCACTTTATCAAATATAACCACTTGTTGTCAATTTCTTATAAATCTGCCATATATCAAGAGAATTAGAGATATTAAATATTTTGCTTGATGAAATATGCTATAGGGGTCAGAGCAATGTATAGAATTAGCATTATTTACCCTATATGCAATGACAAAAAAAAAAAATCCAAATTAGCACTTTTGTCAATGCTAAGTATGCTACTCATGTAAAAAAAAAATATAGTCATTTAAGATAGTCTTGAGCTTTCTTCCATTGGGTATTTCATTTCAATGTGCTTGAAGAAAGTCTCTTCATGTCCTCTTCATCCATTTTCCCTCAAGTTGAATAATTTTCATTTAAAATTTTGCTTGAGGTAGTTATAACCCTACAAAACAATTCAAAGTATTTTCTTTGGTATCCATTAATTTTTTTTTTGGATCCATAGAGGTTAGTCAAACTCATAAGCAAATAATCATTCAAAATAATAAGGCAAAATAACAAATGAGTTCACAAGGGCAAAAAATATTTCATTGATTAATTTGGCCAATTAACCACTTGTTTGTTACCACTTGTTACTACTTGTTATTACGTTCATACCACTTTGTTTGATACCACTTGTTGCACTTGTTCATATATTTATTAAAACAGTAGCCAATTACATTAAGCATTTACCTTCCAAAGAATTTAAATGCACAACATATTCTTGAGAAAAAGAAGGAGCAAGAACAAGCTAAGAAATATGCATTTAAGAACATCATGTAGTTTTCATTTAAGGCATAAAATCAGGCTCAAGAAAAACTATTTGAAAGATTTTGCTGGAAAAACTAAGATGCGCACCTTTCTGATAGAAGGTATTCGAATACCTACCCAGTTATTCGAATACCCACCACACAAATATGAACAAAGCAAGAGCAAGTATTTGAATAGTTTGGAAGTTATTCGAATACACCAGCTTATAAAACCATAATGTTGCTATACTGATATATGGTATTCGAATACCTTATGATGGTATTCGAATAGACCTATCAGGAAAAAACAGATTTTCACGTATAAAGCAATGGTATTCGAATACCATAGGAAGGTATTCGAATAACTTAAACATAAAAACATGTATTTTACGTCCAGAAAGGTATATTTGAGATATGAAAGCTTACCTTTTGATGGAAACACTTATATATAAAAAGAAATGCAAGTCCTAGCTTGATAGAGAGACAAGGAGGAGAGCTTGGAATTATTTCCAGTCTTGTACTTGCTGCAACCACTTTCAAAATGCCAAAGTCAGCTCTTGGCCTTCAAGCACACCTACAATACATTTCAATTTGTGGCTTTTGGTACCTAAATTTTCTTGGGTCCTTGAATGTCAGTTTTGGGTATAGTACCCTTAGGAACCCATACCATTTTAGTTCTAATTTTTGTATTAATATTTTTCCTTGCATTGCATGTTGATGCACTATGACCATTTTTTCCACAATAGAAACATTTAATAAATGGGCTACATGAAATGCTAGAATTAACAAAGAAATTTTTATAAAATTTTTGTTGATTTTTTGAGTTATAACCAATTCCAGCTTTTTCAAAAATAACCCTTTGTTTTCCTAATATGATATTTAAATTATCTCTTCTGAAAGTGAATTTAGCAAGAGTGTTCTTTAAGTCTTCAATTTCTTTTTCAAGCATATGACATGAAGAACAAGATGAAGAAGTAGAAGCATATGAAGTGCAGGTTGAGCATGCATCAATTCATCCTAATGTCTCATTTTTAATTTTTAATTCTTTAATTTCTTCATTTAAAATAAGAATTTGATTTTCCAAAGAAGAAATAGTTTTCTTAGATGAAGAAATTAATTTTGTGAGCCTTATTGATTCGTCATGCAATTCTTCGAAAGCATCTTGTAATTCATCATAAGAAGGAGATAAGTCAGAATTTATGTCGTTGTCGCTTTCTTCTTCTTCTTCTTCTCCTTTGGCCATAAAACATAGATGGACTTCTTCACTATCTGAACTATCGGTTGAGTCTATGTCATTGTCATCCCATGCTATGTAAGCTCTTCTTTTCAAATTTCTTTTGAGAGTAAGGCGATCTTCTTTGAGTTCTTTTCTTTTTGAGAAACCTTCAGAATTTCTTCACTAGAAGACTGAGGTTCTCTTCATTTAACTCAATGTTGTCCGCGTCATCTCCATCGTCTTCTTCATTATTGATAGTGGAGGTGGTGGCTTTAAGTGCAATCCCTTTATTTTTCTTATCGCGTTCCTCACTTTGGTCAAGCCTGTTGAGTTCTAATTCGTGCTCTTGAAGTTTGCCAAATAAGGTAGCTAAGGACATGGTTGTCAAGTCCCTTGATTCTGAAATTGTTGTTACCTTTGGTTGCCAAATCCTGCTTAAACATCTCAACACTTTGTTAATTAAATCTTTGTTAGAAATTTTTTTTCCCAATGATGCAAGATGATTTATTATGTGGGTGAACCTCTTTTGCATTTCCTGAATGCTTTCAGCATGGTTCATTCTAAATAATTCATATTCTCGAGTTAGAGAATTGATTCTCGACCTCTTAACTTCACTAGTACCCTCATGGGTAACTTGTAAAGTGTCCCACATTTCTTTAGCAGTTTTGCAATTTGAAATTCTAAAAAATTCATCATACCCCAAAGCAGTGGTAATGATGTTTTTGGCTATCAAGTTATATTGAACTTTTCTTTTATCATCTTTAGACCAATCATTTCTAGGTGTCTCGGTTTTTACACCATTAACAACTCGTGTAGGTATAAATGCGCCATTTTCGACAGCATCCCACACATCTAGATCAATAGCCTCGATAAAGATTTTCATTCTTTCCTTCCAATATGCATAACCATCCCCATTGAAAAAGGGTGGTCAATTTATGGAAGTTGCTTCTGAAAAACCATTTGATGAAGCCATGTACTCTTGAAGCGGCTAAGCTCTTTATACAAGAGTCTAGCTCTGATACCACTTGTTACCCAAGTGGCTTCAGTACTCAAGAGGGGGGTGAATTGAGTAATTAAAAACTTTTTCGCAAACTCTTTTTAATACAAATTTCTTGAAGCAATATAAAGAATATATGTAAAGATGATAAAATGCCTAAGAACAGTAAATAAATAATTAAGTAATAATAAATAAATTGCTGAAAATAAAGAGATAAAGGAGAGAAAAAGCAGACACGATATTTATCCTGGTTCGACCACCAACTACTTGTGGCCTACGTCCAGTCCCCGAAACACAGTTCAAGATTTTTCACTATTCAAAACAAGCTTAAAACAGGTGCTTGCAACTTTTACACAACAGGGATACCTCACCCTATATACTAGAGGGATACCTCACCCCCTATGAAGGATACCTCACATTCTTTACAACAAGGGATACCTCACCTTTTTACTGAGGGATACCTCACCTTCACAATTTCACTAAGGGATACCTCACCTTATTACAAAGAACCAGAATATAGATGAAGAGAAACTCTCACTTAGAGCAAATGTTACAAATTGAAGCACTAGGAAGCTCTCTTAGGATATCTTAAGGTTTCGACGAAAAGAGCACAGAAAATGTAAGAAAATAGAGAATCACGTTTTTGGCACAAGCAAAAAATAGTTCAAGTGGTTGGGCAACCTTCAGAAGAGACCCAAGGTCTCTATTTATAGAGCATTTGAGGAAAACAACTGTGGGAATAATTAATATCCATTTAAACTTGAATTATAGCCGTTTTCTTCCATTTCAGAATTCGTGGGTTATTCAAATATCATTATGAGGTATTCGAATACCTCTTGTCAAAACTTATTAAAAAACTGATCAAGTTGGGGTTATTCGAATACCAGTCAAGGGTATTCGAATACCTCATTTAAAAAGGTATATTCTGAAATCAGGGTATTCGAATACCATATAGGGGTATTCGAATACCTCTGTTTTGGAAAAACAGATGGTATGAATTATGAATCAGGTTATTCAAATACCATAGAGGGGTATTCGAATACCTCAGTTAAACACAGTTTGAAAAACCTTTCTAAATTGCTTCGAAATGCTATTTTCAGTTTCTAAAACCTTTGATCTTTCAAGAGCTATTTAAAAACTTCAGTTTGATTTTAAGAAACAGATTTTTAGATCTTTTAAATTTAACCAATGAGATATCCAAAAGGCTCCTTACAAAGATCATAAGTCCTAAAGTTATTCTTGAAAAACTTGGACTTGGTCTTCTCATCATCTTCATGTTTGTTATCATCAAAACAAATCTCCAAAGGCATATGTCCAATTACACAATTTAGGAAAGTTTGATTCTAAAGCTGATGAAGGAATATTTCTACGCTATTCATCATCTAGTAAAGCTTTTAGAATCTTTAATAAAAGAACACAAACAATTGAAGAATCTGTACATGTTACATTTGATGAAACTAACCCCAAAATGTTAGGAAAGGAATTTGTTGATGATATTGCAGAAACTTTCGAAAAGATTCAACTTGAGAAAAAGCAGGACAATGTCAAAGTGGATGAAGCAGTGGAAATTCCAGCAGAAGCTCAACATGAAGATCTTCCTAAAGAATGGAAAACTGCAAGAAATCACCCTCTGGACAACATAATTGGTGAAATATCCAAAGGGGTAACCACTAGACATTCCTTAAGAAATGCATGCAATAATATGGCTTTTGTATCACAAGTAGAACCTAAAACTATAAATGAAGCAATTATTGATGAAAACTGGACTATGGCAATGCAAGAAGAACTTAATCAGTTTGAAAGAAATAAAGTTTGGAAACTTGTTCCAAAACCCAAGGATAAACAAATAATTGGTACAAAATGGGTGTTTAGGAATAAGCTTGATGAAAATGGTATCATAGTAAGGAATAAAGCTAGATTAGTAGCCAAAGGCTATAATCAAGAAGAAGGAATTGACTATGATGAGACATATGCACCTGTGGCTAGATTAAAAGCCATTAGAATGTATTAGCATATGCATGTATTATGAATTTTAAATTATATCAAATAAATGTTAAGAGTGCATTCCTAAATAGATATATACAAGAAGAAGTGTATGTTGGTCAACCTCCTGGTTTTGAAATAAATGAACTTCCTAATCATGTGTATAAACTCACTAAAGCTTTATATGGACTTAGACAAGCTCCAAGAGCTTGGTATGAAAGGCTAAGTAATTTCTTACTTCAAAAGGGTTTTATAAGAGGAAAAGTTAACACAACACTATTCACTAAAAGAAAAGCACAGAACATACTACTTGTTCAAATTTATGTTGATGATATTATATTTGGTGCTACTAATGAATCCTTATGTAAGGAATTTGCCAAATTAATGCAAAATGAGTTTGAAATGTCTATGATGGGAGAGCTTACATTCTTTCTTGGACTACAAATCAAACAATGTGATGATGGGACTTTCATAAGCCAAACTAAGTACTGCAAAGAATTATTGAAGAAGTTTGGAATGGAGAATGCAAAGGAAATGACTACTCCAATGAGTTCATCATGCTACTTGGACAAAGATGAGAAAGGTAAATTAGTAGATGTTTCCAAGTACAGAGGTATGATTAGTTCTTTACTCTATTTAACTGTAAGTAGACCTGATGTAATGTTCAGTGTTTGTATGTGTGCTAGATATCAATCTGATCCTAAGGAATCACACTTATCCACTTTAAAAAGAATTATGAAATACTTATTACGAACTAAAGAAATAGGTTTATGGTATGCTAAAGGATCAACATGTAACTTAGTAGGATATTTTGATTCTGACTTTGCTGGATGCAAGTTAGATAGGAAGAGTACTAGTAGAACTTGTCACCTTCTGGGAAACTTATTAGTTTCCTGGTTTAGTAAGAAACAAACTAGTGTGGCTTTGTCCACTGCTGAAGCAGAATATGTTGCAGCAGGAAGTTGTTGTGCACAAATTCTTTGGATGAAACAACAACTTATGGACTATGGTGTTCTCTTAGAGAAAGTACCAATCAAATGTGATAATACTAGTGCTATAAATCTCACTAAAAATCCCATAATGCATTCAAGAACCAAACACATTGAGATAAGACATCATTTCATAAGGGATCATATTCAAAGTGGAGATATAATCATTGAATATGTTGATACAACTAAGCAATTAGCCGATATATTCACTAAACCATTAGCTAAAGAAAGCTTTTTCTACATAAAAAGAGAGTTAGGAATAATTGATCCCACCTATGTTTGATGTTTTGAATGTTAAATGCATTATAATTAGATGTTTGATGCCTGTACATCGATTACACAATTGATTTATTTAGACAAAATGCTTAATCTAAAATGTTGGTACACAGATTAGGTAATCTATGTATAAACGTAAATTCATTTCAAGTGTCTTTACATCGATTAGATAATCGATTGATACAAATATTGTTGTTTTAAAATAATTAGAACATCGATTTGAACATCGATTGACTGCACAATTTGGAAAACATGACTCTCTAGAAGTCATTATACATCGATTAGAAAATTGATTTATTTAATGAAATAAATATTGGAAGTCACTATACATCGATTGCTCAATCAATCATTTTGATAAAATAGGTACAGGGTATCTTATACATCAATTGAAACATCGATTGTCTAATAGTTTCAAAATTTAGATCTCTCTGACTTATCTTATACATCGATTGAAACATCAATTGTCTAATAGTTTCAAAATTTAGATCTCTCTGACTTATCATATACATCGATATATACATCGATTAATTGGATATTAAAATTGTTGGACTCTCCGACTTTACTTATATATCGATTAATACATCGATTGAGTTCAAGTGTTCAGAACTTGATACTCTAACTTAGCTTATACATTGATTAATACATCGATGTATCTGGTTTAAAATTAAAATCCTAATGTTAAGTACATCGATTAGCACGTGTGTACTGGAGGAAAAACCCGTTATTACATTGATTAGGAAATTGATTGATTAAACTGGGTTTATAAATTTCAACCCTTCCCTCCAAATCTTTCACTTTCTTAAATCCAAATATCACTCATACGAACCCTAGCAGAGCTCGAAATCATCTCCAATGGCTCGTGTGAAACAACCTCAACCCTCTACACCTGTTCCCTCTCACTCCACATCTTCCTCCTCAACTCAATCCTCCTCTTCTCACTCTGTTTCGCTCATTGTAACCCCTGCACGCCCTAAAAGAAAAATAACTGAGAAAGCCCAATCTTCTCAAGGGATTGACAAGCTTCCAATCCAAAGCTTGAAGAAGATACAAGATAAAGGGAAAAGGTTGCTGAATCTTCAAGACCAGCACCCAAGAAACAAGAGAAGAAGAAGAAAGTGGTGAAGGAAACACCCAAGAAGAAGATTGTTCAAAAGAAGAGAAAGAGGACAGAAGAAGAAGAAGACGATGATGAAGAAGTCACTGAGAATGAACTTCTCAAAAGGTATTTTTCTGATGAGGAACATATTATGCGTTACAAGAGTGACTTCAAGAATAGGGACATTCATGAGGCTAGGACTGTAGATTTCTATTACTTTGAGGAAAATGAATTCACGTTTCACAAGATTTTAGAGGAGTATAATCGGAGTCAGTTTCTATAAATAAGAAGTGACATTTATCCTACATTAATCAAAGCTTTTTACTGTACTTTTGAGATGGATAATGATGGATTTTCTGCTGAAGTGAAGAACACAAAAATTGAGATGACTTTTGTTGAGTTTGCTCAATTTACTAGACTTGATTACAAGGGAAATAATCATGTTGGCACTGGACCTGACAGTGTATGGATCAAGAATTTTGATAGGGAAGAAGCAAAGAAGGTGCTTCTAATTGAAAATGCACCAGAAGGAAGACTGATCAACATCAGCTCTATGCACATTCAGCATAGGCTCCTGCAATATGTGCTGAGCAGGATGCTATTACCAAGGTCTGGTAATCATGCAGTGTTGCAAAATAATGATATTTTGCTACTCTGGGCTATGATACAGAGGAAGCAGATGAGTTGGAGCTTCATAGTTGCTAGACACATGTTGGATTGCAAAATTAGTGGAGCTACCCTACCCTATCCTGGCTTAGTGGTGAGGTTACTAGAACATTTTGGAGTTTCTTTGGCAATGAAGAGAAGTTTCAGTCTAGGGAGGCAACTCACAAGTTTGGTAAAGGAACCATTAACAAGATGAAGTTTGCTAAAGCTAATGGAGAGTGGGTTAGGACAGCTGGTGAAGAACAAAGAGCTGCTGTGGACAACTCTGAGATGGACAGCAAGATAGACAAGCTGCTCCAAATGTTTCAAAGTTTTGAGACTAGGCAAACCAAACACCATATAGTGATGAAACAGTCTATTAACTATCTAGGTCTTAGACTAAATACATTGGAAGGCCGAATGGCCACTCTGCACCAACATTTAGGTATTTCCATCACTGCACCTCCAGAAGTTCATCCAACTTCTGAAGATGTTGTGAATATAGCTAGAGAAGCTGCTGCTGCTGCACCTGAAGAGGAAGGCAATCCTGAAGAGCAAGCAACCCAAGCTTCAACACACACTGAAGAACCAAGGACCAATGAAGATGTTTAGATCTTAGGGTGTCTTGTGTGTATTTAAAATGATGTTAGCATTTTTTTTAACAATGATGAATATAATTTGTCTTTGATTATGCTGATATCATTGAATGATCAAATTTCTTATATTTTACCTGTTTTTCTCCCATATATATTCTTTTTGATAATGACAAAGGGGGAGAATGGGTACCATACTACTAAATAATGATGCAATGATGCAATGATCCTATACATGTTCAAATGATATGAACTGTCAATTAGACAGGGGGAGTAAGTGGTAAACAATTGTTGCATTTTTTTTACTCTGATATTTACTCTGATATTTCTAATTACTTCTGAGATATTTTGAATGATAAACATGTTATGTATGGTAAGTTTGTCATCAATCAAAAAGTGGGAGTTTGTGGATAAATGCCTCTAGTATGTTTTGATTAATGACTAAACTTAACATGATTATTACTTTGATTCACTAACTACTTGCCAAGCTTGATTTTATTAATGAGATTTAATGAAGCAAGAACAGTGGATGCAAAGGATCAAGGATCATGAAGGAAAACTTAAAGAAGGAGCATCATGAAGAAGGAATTCAATGAAGACCATTAGGAATCTTTTTGTAAAGAAAAGACTTTGTTTAATTCTTTGATTAAGCTCTCACAATAAGTAAAAATGGTTTTCAAAAGTAAAAATGGATTAAGAATGAAAAATGTTAATTAATAAGTCTGTACATCTATGTGTACATCAATTTACTTTCCGTTAATTAACTAACTTTTAATGAAAACCTCAGTGTACACCTATGTATAAATGTTATACATCTATGTATAAATGTTATACATCTATGTATAAATCAATTGATTACGAACTTAATGAAAATCTCAGTGTACATTTGTGTATAAGTGATTATACATCTATGTATACATCGATTGATTCTGGACTTACTTGATCAGTATGCAATTTTGCATCTGTACATCGATTGATACATCTATGTATAAACCAGAACAGAAGCAAGAACTTTTTGAAATAGTTATACAATCGATTAGTTAATCGATGTATAAACTTCTGTGCTGAAAATACGAATGTGTTTCAAGAACAACATCGATGTACTCATATGTGTATTAATCAAGAATCAAGAACTTCCAAGAACACAATCGATTAGGCAATCGATGTACATATGTTATAAAAGTGAAATTTTGTTTAATACATCTGTGTACTAATCGATTGACTGAGAACATAATTTTTTAAATAAATCTGTTTTGATCTTAACTGACTTGTAAAGTGTATCCAACGAATCTATTTTGTCATATACCTATATAAGGACATAGGCAAACACTTTCACAACAATATTAATTCGAAATTTGAGATCAATCACAAAAATACTGTGAGAGCTTTTCTTTGAAAGAAAATAGAGTATTCTTTTCTGTAGAACTTCAAATTGTTGTATCTGATTTTTTAGAATCTGAATCAATCTTTTCATATTTTTGTAAAAGAGAAATAAAAGATTAGGTTCTCTGATAACTCTTAGAAATAAGAGTTATTACTATCTTTTAACTTAATCATTTTCTCTTGTTTGATCATTTTAGGAGAAAAATCTCAAGTTTTAATTGATTAAGCAAATACTTGTGCATAATCTGATTAATTTCAAAAAGCTGCAAATTCTGATGAAGGTTTGATTTAATTTTTAGCAGGTTTTAAAGGTGTAAATTGCTGAAGGGAATGCGCTGGGATGTTTTGGAATGCTGCAGCCTTGGGGGAGAGAGTCATTATAAGATAAAGTCAATTCCAGCTCAGCTTTTGATCACTAGAAGACAAAATACCTGCTGTACTGTGCTTAAAAGGAAGAGAGAGAATATGATGTAGCTGCTGAGTATACTCGAAAGTTGGGCCAAGAAGTATTTTAATATTTGACCTTGAAAAGGCCCAAAAAGTGAAGCATGAGAGGGAGGAAACCCTATTTTGAGGGGCTAGTACAAAAGGAGAAAGGACTTTAGTACAGAGGGGAGGTAGAGAAAGTACTGAGCAGGAAGCCGTCAGTGGCTGGTCATCTCATAGTTTCTTTGCTTTATGAAGGATGCCTTTAATTTTCATTTCGTTTGCTTATTTTATTTCCATGCTCACTATGAGCTAAATTCCTTTAGTTGGGATTCTATGAATTTGTAATTGTACTGAAGGGTAATCCAATGTGATGGATGTTATGCATTTTCTTCTCTTCTGTGTTAATGTTTAATTTCGGTTTAGTCTGATCATCTAATTTGAATTACTAACTGATTTCGTTTGGAAAAACCAAGTTGGTGGACTTGATTAGAAGATAAAGATAAAACAATTAATTGGAAGATTAATTGTGTTGAATGAGCTAGGAATAGCCTTCAAGTCTTTAAATAGCTGGACGTGCTTCTATGACCACTGAGGGAAATTAAATTGAACTTAGGAATAAGAAGTTTTTAATGAACTCAGTGTTTATTGCTGGAAAGCAAAAATTTATTCCGTGAGCTAAATGCTGTAGCATCCTAAAGCATATCTTACCCTGAAGTTAAGAATTACAAAGAATTAGAATCCTAACTGTTCCTATTTCTGATTTAAAACACTTCATTTATTGCTTTCATTAATTTCTTGCATTTATTATTTTCTGCTTTGATATCTCATTTCTCCATGTATTTTACATGATTAAAAATTTCTCTTTAATTTCTTACATTTAAATAGAAGAAGTTAACTCTAGAATTGGTATTTAATACAATTTAAATCCTCGTGGGAACGATCTTGACTTACACTTTATTACTTGTTGACTGTGTACACTTGCACATCTTAAAATTATACTAACAAGTTTTTGGCGCCGTTGTCGGGGATTGACAATGGTGTTGAATATTTAAATTCTTTTGTTAACTTAATTTATTTTGTTACTTCTAAAAGTTTGGTGTACTGTGTTCAGCAACAGGTCAGGTATTGCAATCTGTATGCGCAGTAAGGGTGAACCTGAGTTTCAAATTGACTTGGAGATAGAGAAAACAGCTAAGAGGATAAGGAAGAGAACCAAAGAACAACGTGCTCAAATCCAACATTCTGAGTTAGGCCTCATGGCTGATCTTTTCTTAAATGATGAGGAGCAACCCAGTATGATCGACAGAGCAAATGACAGAGAAAGGTCTATCAGGGACTATGCAGTCTTTGATCCCCAAACGATGAATACTGGGATAGTGAGGCCAGAAATAACTACCCAGCAGTTTGAATTCAAGCCTATGATGTTTCAAATGCTTCAAACGGTTGGGCAATTCAGTGGTGTCCCTACTGGAGATCCTCACTTGCATTTAAGGCAATTTCTTGAAGTGGCTAGCAGTTTCAAGATCCCTGGGGTAAGTGATGATGCATTCAAATTGAGACTATTTCCTTATTCATTGAGAGACAGAGCAAAAACTTGGTTGAACTCTTTGGATCCCAATTCAATTACTACTTGGAATGGACTGGCTGAAAGGTTCCTGACAAAATATTTTCCTCCCACTAAAAATGCCAGAATGAGGAATGATATTACTTCCTTCAGGCAGAATGAGGATGAATCACTGTATGAAGCTTGGGAGAGGTTTAAAGATCTGTTAAGAAGGTGCCCTCATCATGGCATTCCTGTGTGCATTCAAATGGAAACATTTTACAATGGATTATTACCACCTTCAAGGTTAATGTTGGATGCCTCTTCTGGAGGAGCTCTTTTGAATAAGTCTTATAATGAAGCTTATGAGTTAATTGAGGGCATAGCTGCCAATAGTTATCAGTGGCCAACCAGCAGAGCAAATTCTTCTAAAGGTGGGGCTGGTGTTTATGAAGTAAAGGAGATGACTGCTATGTCTGCTCAGCTTGCTGCCATTACCAACATGCTGAAAAACTTAACTGCGGCTAACACTAGTAAGGAACCTGTCATGGTTGAACCTACTATAGCTCCAGTAACTTCAGTAGCTTGTGTTTTCTGTGGAGGAAGGCATCTGTTTGAAGAATGCCCTGATAATCCAGTGTCAGTGAATTATGTGGGACATAGAGGGAATAATTCTTTTTCCAATACTTATAATCCTGGCTGGAAGCAACATCCTAATTTTAGCTACAGTAATCACTCCAACACTTTGAATCCTCCTTCTGGTTATGCATCTCCACATTACCAACAACAACAACAGAACATTCAGCAGCAGAACCATGCTCCTGCAAAGGAGCCATCGTTAGAAGCTATGTTGAAAGCTTTCATGGCTGAAACTAAAGCTCAAATCCAGAATCAAGGAGCAGCTGTAAGGAACTTAGAGAACCAAGTAGGTCAATTGGCCACTGCATTAGCTAGCAGACCTGCTGGTACTTTGCCTGCTTCCATAGAGTCTCGATCATCTTCAAATGATAAAGGGAAGGAACACGTTAAAGCTGTAACCCTGAGGAGTGGTAAAGTGCTACAGGATGCTACAGTATCTAACCAGCAGGGGACAAAGGTAACTAAACCAGCTGAAACCGAGGAACCTAAACATGAATCAGTTCCACGGCCTGAAGATGCAGAGCAAGTCATTCCTAAGTGGACTGAACCCAAGATGATTCCAGAGAGACCACCTCCTCCATTTCCACAGAGGTTGAAGAAGGCAGCTCAAGAGAAGCAATTTAATAAGTTTCTAGATATTCTGAAGCAACTGCATATTAATATACCTTTAGTTGAAGCTCTATAGCAGATGCCCAACTACACCAAATTTATGAAGGATGTTCTTACTAAAAGGAAGAGATTAGGAGAATTCGAAACAGTGGCAATGACAAAGGAGAGCAGCCAACTATTACAGAACAAAGTTCCTCAGAAAATGAAGGACCCAGGCAGTTTTACTATCCCTTGTTCTATAGGAAATACTTATTGTGGAAAAGCCTTATGTGATCTTGGAGCAAGTATTAATCTGATGCCTATGTCCATTTTCAAGCAACTAAACATTGGTGAAGCCAGGCCCACTGCTGTGACTTTGCAACTTGCTGATAGGTCTATTGCTTATCCAGAAGGAAAGATCGAGGATGTCCTAATCAAAGTGGACAGGTTTGTATTTCCAGTGGATTTCATTATTCTAGATTTTGAGGCTGACAAGGAAATTCCAATTATCCTTGGAAGACCCTTCTTACAACTGGAAGAACATTGATAGATGTGCAGAAAGGAGAGCTTACTATGAGGGTGAATGATCAGCAAGTAACTTTCAATGTTTTTAATGCATTACAATATCTTGATGAAGATATGGAAAGTTGTTCTGTCATTACTGATATTAACGCTCTGGTGCAAGAGCAATTGATAGCATCAGGCCGAGACTTGGAGCATGAGTCTGAATTGAATAAAGAACCTGATTTTGCAAATGAACAGTTAAAGCAGCCAGTTGAAAGGAATTTGGCATACAGATCTTGGATTAGAAAATATGAATCCTTAGACATATCTGCAGACACTTTCACAGAGAATGTTCCCTCTGTTGAAAGACCTCCCATCCTTGAATTGAAGCAATTACCTTCTCATCTGAAGTATGTTTATCTTGGAGAAAAGGAAACTCTTCCTATCATCATCTCGTCCTTCTTAACTTCTGAGCAAGAAAGTAGTCTTATTTCACTTTTGAGGAAGCACAAAAATGCTATTGGATGGCAAATGGCAAATATTAAAGGAATCAGTCCTAGTCTTTGTATGCACAGAATTCTGTTAGAGAAAGATACTAAGAACAGTATTGAAGGCCAGAGAAGATTGAACCCAATTATGAAAGAGGTGGTAAAAAGGGAGATCATTAAATGGCTTGATGCAGGAATCATCTACCCTATTTCAGATAGTGTGTGGGTAAGTCCAGTCCAGTGCAGTGCGTTCCAAAGAAAGGAGGAGTTACTGTAGTGAAAAATGAGAAGAATGAGCTGATTCCCACAAGAACAGTTACAGGTTGGAGGATATGCATGGATTATAGAAAGTTGAACAAGGGCACAAGGAAGGACCATTTTCCACTACCTTTCCTTGATCAGATGCTTGATAGGTTGTCTGGAAGAGAGTTTTATTGTTTTCTAGATGGCTATTCTGGTTATAATCAGATAGCAGTAGCACCTGAAGATCAGTAGAAGACTACGTTCACTTGTCCTTATGGTACATTTGCTTTCAGACGAATGCCTTTTGGGCTCTGTAACACTCCAGCAACCTTCCAGAGGTGCATGATGGCCATCTTCTCTGACTTTATTGAGAAAACTATGGAAATCTTCATGGATGATTTCTCAGTTTTTGGAGATTCATTCATAAGATGCTTGGACAACTTAGAAAAGGTCTTTGGATAGATGTGAAGAAACCAATTTAGTGCTAAATTGGGAGAAGTGCCATTTCATGGTTAAGGAAGGTATTGTGCTAGGCCATAAGGTGTCAAGGAAAGGCTTAGAGGTGGACAAAGCTAAGGTTGAAGTAATTGAAAAACTCCCTCCACCCAATTCTGTTAAAGGCATCAGAAGTTTTCTAGGACACGCAGGGTTTTATAGAAGGTTCATCAAGGACTTTTCTAAAATATCCAAGCCACTTTGCAAACTGTTAGAGCATGATAGTACATTTTATTTCACAGATGAATGTTTATCAACTTTTGAAACTCTGAAGAAGGCCCTGATCACTGCCCCCATGATAGTAGCTCCATATTGGGAGAAGCCATTTGAACTAATGTGTGACGCAAGTGAATTTGCAGTGGGAGCTGTGCTAGGTCAGAGGCATAATAAGATATTCCATACTATCTATTATGCTAGCAAGACTCTCGTTGATGCTCAGATTAACTACACCACTACAGAAAAAGAATTGTTAGCAGTTGTATTTGCATTTGACAAGTTCCGATCATATCTGGTGGGAGCTAAAGTAGTGGTATACACTGATCATGCAGCCATCAAGTATCTCATTGACAAGAAGGATGCAAAGCCAAGACTTATCAGATGGGTGCTTTTGCTTCAAGAATTTGATTTGGAGATCAGAGATAAGAAGGGAATTGAAAATCAGGTAGCTGATCATCTTTCCAGAATTGTTGAGAAAGGAGAATCCAAGCTTCAAGAAGAAATCAAAGAAAATTTTCCTGATGAACATCTTTTACTGATTGAAAATGCTGCAACACCTTGGTACGCAGACATAGTGAATTTCCTGGTCAGTGGGATAATTCCAGTGGATATGAACTCTCAACAGAAAAGGAGGTTCATGCATCAAGTTAAACACTTCTACTGGGATGAACCTTTTCTGTATAAAAGATGTCAAGACCAGATCATGAAAAGATGTGCTGCTGAGGAAGAAATGAAAGCTATCCTTAATGATTGCCATGCTGCTCCTTATGGTGGTCACTTTGGAGGAAAAAGGACAGCTACAAAGGTCTTACAATCAGGATACTTTTGGCCCACTTTGTTCAGAGATGCTCATGAGTTTGCCAAGTTTTGTGATAGATGCCAGAGGGTAGGGAACATTTCCAACAGACAAGAACTGCCACTCAACACCATTTTGGAGATTGAGTTGTTTGATATATGGGGAATAGATTTTATGGGACCATTCCCTATATCTTATGGAAATGCCTATATCTTAGTTGCAGTAGACTATGTTTCTAAATGGGTAGAAGCAGTAGCATTGCCTTCCAATGATGCCAGGGTAGTTACCAAATTTTTGCACAAGAACATATTCACCAGATTTGGCACTCCTCGGGCTATAATCAGTGATGAAGGGACACATTTCTGTAACAAGCTGTTTGCTACCTTGCTTGCAAAATATGAAGTGAAACATAAAGTGGCTACTGCCTACCATCCTCAAACCAGTGGACAAGCTGAAGTGTCCAACAGAGAGATCAAAAGAATCCTTGAAAAAATGGTGAATCCTTCTAGGAAGGATTGGTCTGTGCACTTTGATGATGCTCTCTGGGCCTACAGAACAGCATTCAAGACTCCTATTGGCATGTCTCCTTATAGATTGGTTTATGGCAAGGCTTGTCATTTACCAATAGAGCTAAAACACAAGGCATTCTGGGCTATTAAGAAGTTGAATTTTGATGCATAAGCAGCTGGTGAAGCACGGTTACTACAGCTGAATGAACTTGAAGAGTTCAGGCTCTTTGCCTATGAAAATGCTGAAATCTATAAGAGCAAGATCAAGGCATGGCATGATCAGAAAATCCAACCTAGGGAGTTAGTTGAAGGAATGCACGTGCTCTTGTTTAATTCCAGATTAAAATTGTTCCCTGGGAAGTTGAAATCAAGGTGGTCTGGACCATTTAAATTGGTCAAAATACACCCCATGGAGTTGTGGATTTGGAGGAAAGTTCGGAAGAGAGTTCAAGGTGAATGGACAAAGAGTGAAGCCATATTGGGGTGAGCAAAGTGGGCAAGAAAGAGGTCACCACTCATCTTTCAGATCCTTAATCACCAGTGTGAAGTCAGGCTGAAGACATAAAACCAAGCGCTACTGGGAGGCAGCCCAGCTTTATATCCTTTACTTCATCTTTTAAATTTCAGTTTAAATAATAGTTATGATAAAAAAAACAAAACAAACAAAATATATATATATATATATATATATATATATATATATATATATATATATATATATATATATATATATATATATATATATATATATCGGTTCGACTAGTGTTTGTCTGAGTTTAGACCATCCTAAGTCCAGGGTTGATCATGGAAAGGTGATGTGTGGTCACATCTGACCCAGTTAATTGTGTAGTAGTGGTGGCAGTGAGCAAGCCCAAGAACCGCTTGCAAGGGTATTCACTTGTCTTAGTATTCTGAGTTCCATAATCAGCGTGGAAATGTACATTTCTCTCCACTACGCATTTAATGTCACCTTATTTTCCACCATTCACCTTTATTCTTCACTTTTCATCTGCCTATTTTTTTTCTATTTAAGTCCTTGTCTTCTATACTTTAGCCCCACACGCAACCCCACTCACCATTTTCTTCTGTCACCATCAAACCATTCCTTTTCATACCATTCCAAATACCATGGTTAAAGCTCCAGCTCAGTCTTCCAAACACCTCGTTGCTGCCAGTCCACCCTCTTCTGATGAGGAAATCAATTTGCGGTTTGTGGATGAGGAAGGAAGATTAAAATTTGAGAGGGAAATCGAGAAACGAAACTTTCATTTGGAGAAGGGTTTCTTCATACTGGACTCCCCTCATTACGGGCTCACCGAGGATATTGCTGAGCTCATAGACAATCACAACTGGAAGCAGTTCGTATCTCACCCACGAGAACCCATTGTCCCTTTTGTGCGCGAGTTTTATGCTAATCTGACTGCACCAGAGCAAAAATATGTCATAGTGAGGGGTTCAAAGGTTTCATTTTCTGCAGCCACGTTGAACAGGAGGTGGGGTTTGAAGGATGTTGAAGATGAATACGTGACCCTGTTGAAGAATGCTGAGGAAACAGAGCTGACTGACATGATGCGGGAAGTTACAGTGGAAGGGGCCAACTGGATTCAGTCAGATGAAAATTGGAAAATAGCCAGGCCTGATCTCACACCATTGGCTAAAGTTTGGTATCATGTAATCAGAACCAAGATTCTTCCCACAGCGCACTTGGAAACAGTAAACAAGGAGAGGTTAGTCCTATTGTATTGCATTTTGACTAAAAAGAAGGTGGATGTAGGCCAACTGATTGAGCGGGAAATTGTTGCTTGTGCATTTAAGAAGAAAGGATTGTTGTTTTTCCCTTCTTTAATCACTTCTTTATGTTTGAGATGTGGAATCAAGGCTTTGTCTGAGGATGAAATTATGGACAACAAGGGAGCCATAGATCTTATGGCTATCAAACGTTTTGGGGCATCGACATCAAAGGTGCAAAGTTCAGTTCCTCCCTCTGAACCGCAGGAACAGCCACATGAACTGAACACAAAAGTGGACCAATGTTATCAAATGCTGCAGCATAGTTTAAAGCAGCAGCAGCTCTTCTGGGAATTTGCTAAGGAGCAGCATCTATGGGTACAAAGGACTCTTGGCATCAACAAGCTGAGGCAAGGTAGCTATCCTCCCTTGTTTCCTGAAGAAATCCTTCAACCATTCCAGTACTCTCCTCATGAACCCACGACACATACCCACCCTGCAAAGGATGCTGCACCTGTTGACCCTCTTGCACCACAAGAAGAACCTGAAATTCCTTCTGTTCATCCCACTACTAGTGAGCACTCCATCAATAACAATGATGTTACTTCTGACTGGACACCACCACCACCACCCAGAGATCCACCACCACCACCTCCAATCCAACCAAGAGGATCCAAGAAAGGAAAGGAAAAGATGATTGATGAAGCATCAAAAGCTCCCCCTCCATCACAGAAGGGCAAAATCAAGCACCGAGCTCCTCCAATGATTAGAAAGAAAAAGCAAAAAATTGCAGTACCTGCTAAGGAGATTCCCACTGCAACCAATGAGGACTCTGAGGATAACATGCCCATTATAGGAAGACTTGAGAAACTCAAGCCCGTCACAGCCTCTACAGTTCAGCCACGAGCTGGTGGAGGAGAGGAGGAGATTGAAGCTGAAAAAGAAAGAAGTGCTGAGTTGGCAATTACCAAGGAAATTCCAGCTACCAACAAGAAAACAATGAAGCAAATAGCCAGATCTGGCAACAGAAGGACCAGTGCTAGATTGGCTCAGCCTTGAGAGAGCAGAAACACCCAAGGTGCTGCAGCATGCTGCAGCATCAGATGCCAGGAGTTCCCTTTATCTTTCTTAGTTTGTTTTCATTTTTTTTCGTTTGTTTCCTTTCTGTTTTTCAATTATAAGTATTGTCTGCCCCCACTATTTGAATATAGTAGGCTTCATGATCAGTGGGGGCCCCATTTATTTTTGGATAGACCTTGACTGCATGATTAATGAATGAATAGTATTTACTTTGTCCATGTGCATCTGATGAAGACACATTTTACCTCACTGTATGTGAAATACATTCATACCTTGAATTAATTCTTTTCTCCACACTCAATCCCTAGCTCATACTGGGTTTAATAGAAGGACTTCTTTCAAGGTCACCATTCAATTTGGGGAATTGGGTTGCACAAACCCTTACCTAAGGAAGAGAGGGTGAGGTCTAAATCAGATTTCAACCTAAGTTTGGGGTGAGTGAGAATGAATGTGGTATTGTAGCATTCTACAGTATCAATCCTGTGAGCCTTTGGACTTCAATGATTCGAGTTCATCATGCATTCCATTCATGTATTTTCTCTGCAGAACTTGACTTATTTCTGTGATTGATTGCATATTTTACTGTTGCACACAACTTGACTTGAGGCCTTATTTTTGTTAACTACTGAAACTTCAAAGGCTAACCCATAAGTATTATCCTTTGTTAACCCCTTCGAGCTTAAGACTTTCTTGATTGGTGATCAACCACATTACAAGCTCCAATTCCTTAAAAAACAATGTACTACCCAGTTAGTTGGAGTTTCAGACTTTGTCAAAAGTGTTACTTCATGATCGGCTCTGACCACATTGGTTGAGGACAACCAACAGTCTAAGTTTGGGGGTGATTTTGATTTGATTGGGTTGCCTATGTAATAAAAAGGGAGGAAAGAGCAAAATTATCAAAGAAAGTGATTATTGTCAAAAAAAAAAAAATTAAAAAAAAAATATAATAGTGATAAAAAAAAAAATCAGCAATGTTTAAATTTGGGAGTGGAAAATTTTGACAAAGATCTTGAACTCCAACTAAGTAGCTACTTTCCCAAAAATTCCACACCTGAACCTTAGCCTCATTACAACCCATTAAAGTCCTCTTCTTTGTGTACAATTGGTGTATGTGTTTTTGATTGATAGAAATCTGTCAAGCTTATGAAAGAGTTGCATGTGATGGATGATTGAGTGAAACCTTAACACAGAGAATAAAATAGAGTGAATTGTGCAATATGATAAACCCAATAATGTGTTGAGTTCCTGATCTTAGGTGGATAAACTGGTGAGACTTCACCCTTTCATCCGAAGGATATTTGGAAACTTGCACCTAAGACTCTGTTGAGGGGTGGTTTTGGTTGGAGTTCCTTGATAAAACTAAGTTGAGAGTTTAGGGAAGTCACACACACATTATGGAAAGGGATTAAGAAAATGGTATGGTGTGTTGAGCATAATTCTGAAAATGGCATCTGAGGATTGGCATGGACTTTGTTTATACTATTTTGATTTTGTTCTGTTTTTGATTGTTGAATGTCATTACTTGAGGGCAAGCAATGGTTTAAGTTTGGGGGTGTGTGATAACTCTTAGAAATAAGAGTTATTACTATCTTTTAACTTAATCATTTTCTCTTGTTTGATCATTTTAGGAGAAGAATCTCAAGTTTTAATTGATTAAGCAAATACTTGTGCATAATCGATTAATTTCAAAAAGTCAGAATTCGATGAAGGTTTGATTTAATTTTTAGCGGGTTTTAAAGGTGTAAATTTTGAAGGGAATGCTACTGGGATGTTTTGGAATCTTTGAAAGCCTTGGGGAGAGAGTCATTATAAGATAAAGTCAATTCCATTTCGACTTTTGATCACTAGAAGACAAAATACCCTCTTGATCTTGTGCTCAAAAGGAAGAGAGAATATGATGTAGTCTTGAGTATACTCGAAAGTTGGGCCAAGAAGTATTTTAATATTTGACCTTGAAAAGGCCCAAAAGTGAAGCATGAGAGAGGAGGAAACCCTATTTTGAGGGGCTAGTACAAAAGGAGAAAGGACTTTAGTACAGAGGGGAGGTAGAGAAAGTACTGAGCAGGAAGCCGTCAGTGGCTGATCATCTCGTAGTTTCTTTGCTTTACGAAGGATGCCTTTAATTTTCATTTCATTTGCTTATTTTATTTCCATGCTCACTATGAGCTAAATTCCTTTAGTTGGGATTCTATGAATTTGTAATTGTACTAAAGGGTAATCTAATGTGATGGATGTTATGCATTTTCTTCTTTTCTGTGTTAATGTTTAATTTCGGTTTAGTCTGATCATCTAATCTGAATTACTAACTGATTTCGTTTGGAAAAACCAAGTTGGTGGACTTGATTAGAAGATAAAGATAAAACAATTAATTGGAAGATTAATTGTGTTGAATGAGCTAGGAATAGCCTTCAAGTCTTTAAATAGCTGGACGTGCTTCTATGACCACTGAGGGAAATTAAATTGAACTTAGGAATAAGAAGTTTTTAATGAACTCAGTGTTTATTGCTGGAAAGCAAAAATTTATTCCGTGAGCTAAATGCTGTAGCATCCTGAAGCATATCTTACCCTGAAGTTAAGAATTACAAAGAATTAGAATCCTAACTGTTCCTGTTTCTGATTTAAAACACTTCATTTATTGCTTTCATTAATTTCTTGCATTTATTATTTTCTGCTTTGATATCTCATTTCTCCATGTATTTTACATGATTAAAAATTTCTCTTTAATTTCTTGCATTTAAATAGAAGAAGTTAACTCTAGAATTGGTATTTAATACAATTTAAATCCTCGTGGGAACGATCTTGACTTACACTTTATTACTTGTTGACTGTGTACACTTGCACATCTTAAAATTATACCAACATTCTCTCGCTGATGAAATCAAGAATAGAAGGGACTCTTGGTGTTGTGCAAGAATAGAAGGAATTCTTGTGGAAATTGCAAGATTGCTTTGATTTGAAAAGTTGCTATTTGGATAGAAGGAATCCAGAAGTGAAGCTTGTGTAAAGAATCTTGTATATTATTTTTCAATAGTGGATAAAACTCACAGTGGTGTGGGGACTGGATGTAGGTTACTAGAGGAGGTAGCTGAACCAGGATAAACTCGGTTTGCAATTTTCTCTATCCCTTAACTCTTTATATGCTTTATTGTAGATTCTATGAATTAATCAATACGTTAGGGATGTTTGCATGATTTGATTAGTTTATAATCTTGTTCATATCTGAAATCAATCTTATTGTCAATATTCTTTTTAAGTTTCAAGTCTTGATTGTAACATATTTTGCAAAAACACATTTTGATTTGTTGGTTGACAAAATCTTTTTCATAGTTAAAGAAAAGAATCAGTTTTTTTGCAAAAAGGGGAATAAATTTCGAAAAGATTTAATACTCAATTCAACCCCCCTTATTGAGTATTTAGAAGCCACAACCAATACAAACTACATCATTACCCGCATGACAAATAAGAAAACGACAATACAACAGATATCATAGTTTAATACAATAAAGCATACCACAGCATCATAAATAATAACACAATAATGCATACCACAGTATAATAACACAATTTAACACATCATATAATATCACAAATAATAATGTTATGATGCATGCCACAAATGCAAATGACTCATTCCTACTCCATGGAGCTAGACACAGACATCAGAGAGAATGATCCGAAAAGAACTATCAGTACCTCAGGCTGCCCAACCAAACTATTACACTGTCCAACGTCGTGTCTATAGCCCACAGTCCAACATTGTGTAGTAGTACACAGTCCAAACACGTCGTGTACTACAGACATTGTACTAAACAGTTTCCACAAGATCTCGATTAAGAATAATGCGTGTCAGAATCATTAGTGTGTTGCCAGTTACCACGACCCAGAGGAGCGACCAACTGTCCACATGTGGAATACTCCGCACACTAATGCCTCCAAGTCCACTCAATGAACCACACTACGCTTATTATACCGACAACACGGTATAATTCGTCTCGTCAATCAATCGCTAATTTCCAACCAATTGACAAGACTCTCAATGCATGAATATATTTACAAAAATACCCTTAGTCTCAAAATGTTATCATATTTACAAAAATGCCCTTAATCTCAAAATTCTCAAATATAGTATGTCTCCACTTGACAGTACCATATCTCAACATGTCCGGGTCCACCACATTGGTCCGACAGCAAAACTCACTGTTCCAATTAATTGCGTAGAATTTTTATCGCATTTTCATAATCGCGTCACTTTTACAAACGTTTTTAAATTGTGTAAATATATTTTGACGTTTTTAAAATTGCGTAGGATTTTTAAATTATTTTCTCAATCACGTAAGATTTTTAAATCATTTTCTTAACCGTAAGGCTTAAAAATCATTATTTTAAATATGTGTAAGCTATTTCTAATACTTTTAAATTACGTAGAATATTCCCTTACGTTATAAATTTTATTTTTGAAACGTTCTTTATTACTTGACCACTTTTAATCAATTTTGACAATATCTTGTCTAGTAAATCTACTTAGTGATATTTTCTACGTTTTCCTTTAAAAATTCCTTTGTTTAGTTTATAACTACAAAATACACTTTGAAAATTGCTATCATACTTTAAAACTTAAAGGTAAGTATTTTTCAAGAGTTTTGTTTATTTCTCTTCTATACTATATTTCTAATAAAAATTTGTTTACTTAGTTAGTTCTTGAAAATCCATTACAAATGAATTCTTTTAACTAGTCTACACTTAGAAAACAAATTTTGGATTGATTACACATTAGAAGGCATGTTGGCCGAATTTAACAAAATCTTTGCATTTGATCTTTAAATCATTTTCCATCTTCTAAATCATTTTAGAATTCATTAATTTACCTAATTCCACTAAATCCTTCCTTTAGAAAATGGTTGAGAACATTTTGGTTCTCTTTTTCATGGTGAAGCCGTGAGCTCTATGTTGTGTTCTTTGGAACACTCATGCAAAACTTACATGTCATTCACATCCTAATTAATAATCATACATTTAGAAACACATGCAATATATTTTAAAGCTATAAATATACATATGTAATTGGCTAGCTGCCATGGAAAATAGTTTTGATGATAACAAACATGATGAAGATGATGTATAGTTCAAGTACTAAGAGTGAGCATTGCAACAAGAAAGCAAAGATCTCATTTATGCTTAACTCAAGGAGAAGAAGATTTTGATAACAACAAAATTATGTCAAAGACCAAGTCCAAAGGAAGATTAAATGGTATAGCTTATAGGACTTAGGGTCTTTTTGTAAGAAGCCTTCTAGATATCTCAAATATGTTTTCAAATATTTAAAAATGGTTTTCACATATTAAAATACCCAACAAACAAGTTTTGAAGGTTTAGTTATAATGGTAGTTCAATTTTATGAAAAATAGCCAAGTTTGAGTTTTAAAAATCTGACCTTTGATTACTCTTTTGATCATAACTTTCAAAATAATTTGATTTTTGTTTTGAAACTTATTTCATTTGAAAATAGACTCAAATATCTTTCCAATGATTAGTCATTTGCTTTAAACGGATAAGAAATGAAGAAGTTATGACCATTTAAAGTTAGATTTCAAAATCAGAGTGATGTATTCGAATACACCACATAGGTATTCGAATACCACACCCCAGAAAAGTTTCCAGAACGTGTTTTTAAGGATCTATTCGAATACCTAAAGGGGTATTCGAATACCTCAACATAGAAAACGTTCCAGAACACGTTTTTGAAGGATCTATTCGAATACCAAATATGGTATTCGAATACCACGACCCAGAAATCACGTAACGACTATTTTCTTGAGCTTTTAATGAATGAAATTAATACCCAACGGCTCTTTTTCTTGGAACACTATAAATACATGGTTTTGGGTCATCTTTTAAACATACCCAATGATCTGAATCATTCTTTGCTTGTGCTAAAACGTGGTTTTCAATTTTACACATTTTTTGTGCTCTTTTTGCCAAAAACCTTGAGATATCCTAAGAGAGCTTCCCAGTGCCTCAAATTGTAATATTTGCTCTTTATGAGAGTTTCTCTTCATCTATATTCTATTTCTTTTGTAAAAGGGTGAGGTATCCCTTAGTGAATTGTGAGGGTGAGGTATCCCTCAGTAAAAGGGTGAGGTATCCCTTGTTGTAAAGAAGGTGAGGTATCATTCAAAGGGGGTGAGGTATCCCTCTAGTAAATAGGGTGAGGTATCCCTGTTATATAAAGGTTGCAAGTACCTGTTTTAAGCTTGTGTTGAATAGTAAAAAATCTCGAACTGTGTTTCGGGGACTGGACGTAGGCCACAAGTGGTTGGTGGTCGAACCAGGATAAATATTGTGCCTGCTCTTCTATCATTTATCTCTTTATTTATTGTAATTTATTTATCATTGTATAATTGTTTATTTTCTTTTCTTAAGGCATTTTATCATCTTTACACATATTAATTATATTGCTTCAAGAAATTTGTATTAAAAAGGGTTTACGAAAAAGTTTTTTAATTACTCAATTCACCCCCCCTCTTGAGTACTGAAGCCACTTGGGTAACAAGTGGTATCAGAGCTAGACTCTTGTATAAAGAGCTTAGCCGCTTCAAGAGTACATGACTTCATCAAATGATTTTTCAGAAGCAACTTCCATAAATCGACCACCCTTTTTTAATGGGGATGGTTATGCATATTGGAAGGAAAGAATGAAAATCTTTATCGAGGCTATTGATCTAGATGTGTGGGATGCTGTCGAAAATGGTGCATTTATACCTACACGAGTTGTTAATGGTGTAAAAACCGAGACACTTAGAAATGATTGGTCTAAAGATGATAAAAGAAAAGTTCAATATAACTTGATAGCCAAAAACATCATTACCACTGCTTTGGGGTGTGATGAATTTTTTAGAATTTCAAATTGCAAAACTGCTAAAGAAATGTGGGATACTTTACAAGTTACCCATGAGGGTACTAGTGAAGTTAAGAGGTCGAGAATCAATTCTCTAACTCGAGAATATGAATTATTTAGAATGAACCATGCTGAAAGCATTCAGGAAATGCAAAAGAGGTTCACCCATATTGTTAATTATCTTGCATCATTAGGAAAGAGTTTTACTAACGAAGATTTAATTAACAAAGTATTAAGATGTTTAAGCAGGATTTGGCAACAAAAGGTAACAACAATTTCAGAATCAAAGGACTTGACAACCATGTCCGTGGCTACCCTCTTTGGAAAGCTTCAAGAGCACGAATTAGAACTCAACTGGCTTGACCAAAGTGAGGAACACGATAAGAAGAAGAAAGGGATTGCACTTAAAGCCACCACCTCCTCTATCAATAATGAAGAAGAAGACGATGGAGATGACGTGGACAACATTGAGCTAAATGAACAAAATCTCAATCTTCTGGTAAGAAAATTTGGTAAGTTCATAAAGAAAAAGAGAACTCAAAGAAGATCGCCTTTTCCCCCAAAGAAAGTTGAAAAGAAACCCTCCAAAGAAAGAAGAGTCTACATAGCATGGGATGACAATGATATGGACTCCACTGATAGCTCAGATAGTGAGGAAGCCCATCTATGTTTTATGGCCAAAGGAGAAGAAGAAGAAGAAGAAAGCGACAACGAGGTAAATTCTGACGTATCTCCTTCTTATGATGAATTACAAGATGCTTTCGAAGAATTGCATGACGAATCAATAAGGCTCACAAAATTAATTTCTTCATCTAAGAAAACTATCTCTTCTTTGGAAAATCAAATTCTAATTTTAAATGAAGAAATTAAAGAATTAAAAATTAAAAATGAGACATTAGGATTAATTGATGCATACTCATTTCATTCTTTACATGCTTCTACTTCTTCATCTTGTTCTTCATGTCATATGCTTGAAAAAGAAATTGAAGACTTAAAAAACACTCTTGCTAAATTTACTTTCGGAAGAGATAATTTAAATATCATATTAGGAAAACAAAGGGTTGTTTTTGAAAAAGCTGGAATTGGTTATAACCCGAAAAATCAACAAAAAATTTATAAAAATTTCTTTGTTAATTCTAGCATTTCATGTAGCCCATTTATTAAATGTTTCTATTGTGGGAAAAATGGTCATAGTGCATCAACATGCAATGCAAGGAAAAATATTAATACAAAAATTGGAACTAAAATGGTATGGGTTTCTAAGGGTACTATACCCAAAACTGACATTCAAGGACTCAAGAAAATTTGGGTACCAAAAGCCACAAATTGAAATATGTTGTAGGTGTGCTTGAAAGCCAAGAGCTGACTTTGGCATTTTGAAAGGGGTTGCTGCAAGCACAAGACTAAAAATAATTCTAAGCTTTCCTTCTTATCTCTATGAGGCTTGGACTTGCATTTTTTTATATATAAGTGTTTCCATCAAAAGGTAAGTTTTCATATCTCAAATATACCTTTCTGGACGTAAAATATGTGTTTTTATGTTTAAGTTATTCGAATACCTTCCTATGGTATTCGAATACCATTGCTTTGTTCGTATAAAATCTGTCATTTTCTGATAGGTCTATTCGAATACCATCATAAGGTATTCGAATACCATATATCAGTACAGCAACATTATGGTTTTATAAGCTGGTGTATTCGAATAACTTCCAAAGTATTCGAATACTTGCTATTGCCTTGTTCATATTTGTGTGGTGGGTATTCGAATAACTGGGTAGGTATTCGAATACCTTCTATCAGAAGGGTGCGCATCTTAGTTTTTTCCAGCAAAATCTTTTGAATAGTTTTTCTTGAGCCTGATTTTATGCCTTAAATGAAAACTACATGATGTTCTTAAATGTATATTTCTTAGCTTGTTCTTGCTCCTTCTTTTTCTCAAGAATATGTTGTGCATTTAAATTCTTTGGAAGGTAAATGCTTAATGTAATTTGTAACGCCCCAATTTTTAGAAAGTATTCCGAATGTACTGTTAACTGTTTTTCAAGTTTTTGTGTAAATGACCGTTGTGTCCTTATTTTACTGTTTCTCGATTTCTGTGTGAAATACAAATACGTTTATACAGGCTCAAATTTTATTTGGTCTTTTTACGTAATTTGTTCCGAGACGGTAAAATAAAAATTTTTTCGAGCTACTGTTTTAATTTTTCTGGAAGATATACGACAATTAATACTTTGTCTGTAATTTTATTTGAACTTTTTGGACGATTAGCTACGTTGTGGGAAAAAATGGGAAAATGACCATTACGTCCCGAACGTCTTTGGTTTTTTGTTTTTTGTTTTTAATTATTTTCTACTTGATTTAATGTCCGATATTACTTGTCTGTGATTTTATATGGACTTTTTGTGTGATTTGCTCGAGGCGGGAAAATAATATTTTTCCGGCCGGGAAATCTTATTTTATTATTTAGAATTGGGGGATCTTACTCAACCCGATTCTAAATGCGAGACAAAATAATCTTTTAATTTTTAGGATTTGATCAAATAAAATAATATTATAATATTATAATATTATTTTATTAGTCAATATAATAAAATGACAAATGGACCCGAAATGTTTTGCGGGACCCACGTTTAGCTAATACAGTTAACTTAGTAGCTTAATTAATCATCATTAACAGTAGAATTTTCCAGAACAAGCTGACTCAGCTAGCTGACTAAGCTGATAATTAATGAACAATGTGACTAGGCTTGGGGAGTCATCAATAACCAACCAATAGGAGACAAGCTTGTTAAGCAAGCTTTAATCCTAACCTTTGATGCATCCAAGGGCTTGGATGAAGCCAAGCAAGATGCACACCTTGCATGCTCTTTGAGAGCTACGGCCAAGGGAGGTGGGAGATCACTCTTCACTTTGCTTGCATGCAAAAATTCTCTTCACCATTCTTGTTTCTTTTCTTCACCATTTTCGGCCAAGCTTGTTCTTTGATCATCCAACCACCCAAAATTCAATCAAGCCAACTTTTCTAAACCTAAACACAAACCTAAGAACATCTCTAGTTGAAAGTTTCTTCAAAATCTTTCATTTGGAGCTTGGAAATCAATCTTGAAGATTTTACCTAGAAGGTGAAATATCATGTTTTTCTTTTCTCTCTTCTTTTTCAAAGTTCTAAGCCATGATCTATCCATGGTTTAGGTTCTTTTTCATGGTTAGTAACTTGTAGAATTTCGTTTGAGTTGCTAGGTACTTTGGTGGAGGAAACCGAATACTAGGAGGAGTGAAAGAAAATCCATTTGTCTTCATTTAAGGTAAGAGGAAGACAAATCTTATCACCTATGGATGGTGGTAAGAAGATGGAGTTTTGATTTTGTGATTGTAGAATCCATAAGGATTCATGTTTGTGCTTGTTAGTAGCTTATTTGATGTGGTTGTGTATTTGTTAATAGCTTTCCTATTTGTTGTTTGTAATAATTTACATGTCTACAAGCTTTAAGTTGCATGTCTACAAGCTTTGATAATATTGCATGTGTTAGAATTGTATGATAAAGTATAGAATTGCATGATAATGTATAGGATGTGAACAACATGTCAAGGAAATGCATGTGTGTTCCAAAGAACACTCCATGATGGCTCACGGCCACTAACAAAATGGAGAACCAAAATGTTCTCTTAATTTTCTTAAAAGGTGATTTAATTAACTTAGGAGAATTAAGAAGGTTTCAAGTTGTTTGGATCAAGAAAAATGAATTTGGAAATCAAATGGCATAACCTTATATTTTCGGCCAACAAGTCTAATTTCAATACTTTGAATTCTAAAATTATTTTCTAAGGTAATGATTTAATCAATGTAGACAATACAAGAGATTTAACATGTATTTAGAAGGTGAAAAATAATTTGGAAATCAAATGTAAAGTTTTTATCAAATTCGCCAACATGCCAAATTAGATATTCATGATTTCTAAAATTAATTCCAAGCTATTTTCAATCAAGAAGAAGCAATACAAGTTAAAGTAAATTTTCTACAATGAGTTTTAAAGAAATAAAGTGGTTAGAACTAAGTTTAAAAAGGTTAATACTAATGATTTTTACTGTAAGGAGAAATACAGTAACTTTTGAAAATTTCTAACATATAGCTCATGCTGTATTTTGAAGCATGTTAGTAGTTTTCAAAAGGATTAATTATATGGTTTAAAAATTTAATAAACAGAATTTTTATGGTAAAATTAGGAAACCATTAATATAATTTTCTAAACAAAATACTGTCAATTTTTAGTAAAAACGGACAAACAAGATAGAAAAGATGTCCAAAAGACAGTATACGGTATGAAAAATATTATATGTATTTTAAAAGTATTATTTATTATTTCTGTTTATTTAAACAATGATTTTTAAGGAATTCAGTCAAGAAAATGATTTAAAAATCTTACGCGATTGAGAAAACGTATTAAAAATCCTACGCGATTTTGAAAACAGAAAAATATATTTACGCGATTTCAAAACGATTATAAAACGATGAGATTTTGAAAATGCGATAAAATTTCTACACGATTGACCGTTACTGTATTTATTTTCGCTGTCGAGAAAATATGAACCCGTACAGGCTTTTGAGGATTTTTCGCTGTCGGGAAAATGAGAACCCGTACAGGCTTTCTATTTTTCTGCCATTGAGGGCATATTATCTTGAGGGCATTTTCATAATTTCATATTTTTGGAATTATGTATTGTCTTTATGCCAAATTTTGGTGTTTTGGTTGACGAGACGAATCACATCGTGTTGTCGATGCGATAAACGTAGTGTGGTTCATTGTTCTAATGAACTTGGAGACTTTAGTGTACGAGATCCCATATATGGACAGTTGGTAGCTCCACTGGGCCGTGGTAAACCGATAGCACACTAATGGACTCGACACGCACTATATTTAATCGAGGTTTGTAAAGTCTAGTAGTACATTGCCTATAGTGCCACAACGGGAGACCGTGAACTATACTACGCCCTGGATGGTGGATTCCAAAGTGTCGTAGGCTATTGACGCAACGTGACAAATGGCCGTGATAGTTGGTTGGGCAGCCGTGGTACTAATAGATTTTGCAAGTCATTCTCTCTGATATCTGTTTGTGTTTAACTCCATGGAGTAGGATTGTGTCTTAGTGTATATGATTATATCTTGGATGTTATTCCATTTTCTCTATTTATCTTTATCTGGTAACCATTTTCTCTATTTATCTTTATCTGGTAACCATTTTCTCTATTCATCTTTATCTGGTAATTATTATGATGGTTGTCTATTTCTTATTTTATTCTATCTGTGATATTGTTTTATCTGTGTTTTTTTTATCTGTGTTATATCTGTGATGTTATGTAACGTTATGATATCTAAGCTTTACTTTATTCCATTATTATTACTGTTATAGCTTTTTGTTTTGCATAAACTGTATATATGATATTTGTCGTCTTCTTATTGGCCATGTTTGTGGTGATTTTAGATTGTCTTACCTCTTTATTGTATGTGTTTTCTGTATATTTACTTTATGCGATAAAGAGTTTGAGGAAGAAGAAGAGGAACAGCCTCTTGAGGTCTTGTACCCCGAGGAGGAGGAAGATCAGCAAACCGACGACCAGTTTTACGATCAAGAACCATCTGATCATCCATATCCATTGGATTGATTAGTTTTGGTATGGCGGTGCCCGGATTTTTGGGATTCGTGACTCTGGAGTTTCACGGTGGATCTCTATCATGGAACATGAGAGGAGATAGAGACTCGGTAACATATGCGGGATGGATGACGGTGACCCTACGCCATAGATTTGATGGAGAGCCGATCATGACTATGACAGTGTTTCTACACTTAGAGTTACCCTTATCCATTAGGCGTCATTTTGGTGGTATGACCACGGAGCCTAGTGAGATAAGTATCGTATCGACGGCGCGATCACGTTATCGCCGAGAGTCGAGGCATCCAGGATATTTGTCCCCTGATGATCATTTTCAGGTTGAGAGTGATCCTTCAGAGGAGTGAATATGCTTGATGTTTTTTTGGGCGCGTCTGCGTATGATATATATTAACTCCTTTCTTGTTTTTATTTCTTGTTTCGTTTAAATATTTGTAATTGTAGTTGTAAATTATTTGTATAACTTATAACTTGGAACATATGTACATTATAAGTAATGTTGTTCTGTTTTGTTTTTTTTATTTGCGATTTCTGCATATTTTATTTAAGAATATTCTGTTTGACAGGAATTATTTTACAACTCATAATAGTATGTAGCAAAAGTTTTACAACTTGGGTAGATTTTATTTCTCTTTCTTTTATTTTCTTTTATGTGTGACATCCTCCAAAGGGGTGTTACATAATTGGCTACTGTTTTAATAAATATATGAACAAGTACAACAAGTGGTATCAAACAAAGTGGTATGAACGTAATAACAAGTAGTAACAAGTGGTAACAAACAAGTGGTTAATTGGCCAAATTAATCAATGAAATATCTTTTGTCCTTGTGAACTCATTTGTTATTTTGCCTTATTATTTTGAATGATTAATTGCTTATAAGTTTGACTAACCTCTATGGATCCAAAAAAAAATAAAATAATGGATACCAAAGAAAATACTTTGAATTGTTTTGTAGGGTTATAACTACCTCAAGTACACATTTAAATTGAAAAGTTTATTCAACTTGAGGGAAATGAATGAAAAGGACATGAAGAGACTTTCTTCAAGCACATTGAAATGAAATACTCAATGGAAGAAAAGCTCAAGACTATCTTAAATGACTAAATATTCTTTTTACATAGTATGCTTAGCATTGACAAAAGTGCCAAATTGGATATTATCTTGCTAATGTTATCATTATATATATATATAATATATATTAATATATATAATGCTCTAATCCATATAGTAAATATTTCATCAAAGGTATAATATTTAATATCAATGATTCTTTGATATATCTATGATTCATAAGAAATTGACAACAATTTATAATATTTTGATAACAAATGATAAATGTTATACATTTTGATAACAAGTGGTATCAAACATAAGTAATTCTCTTGGTAAATGTAATGATTGTTTTTATGATAATATAATGCAATTAGTTGTTCTATGAATGAATATATCTTTGCTCATGTGCTGAATATTGTACTTATATTGCTAAATTTATAAAATTAAACTCTGTTGCTATTCTTGTATGCTATGAATGAACATATCTTGTTGGACTGGAATATACTCTGTTTAGTTTTATGCTTTAGCTTGCCCCATCTTTATGATCATGACAAAAAGGGGGAGAAAAAGCTTGAATTATTTGTTTGAGAAAAGTCAGGGGGAGAAAAAGTAAAAGTTCAGTAAGACAAAAATGGAAATTGGATTCCAAAAGTAAGGGGGAGCTACTGTGCACATCTCTAATATAAATCACCTCTTATGAAAAAGAGGGGGAGTAAGTATCCCTAAACATCTTTGTGAATTCCAATTTATATGAACTAATACTTTTCTTAAATGTTAGTTTGTCATCATCAAAAATGGAGAGAATGTAATTGGCTAGCTGCCATTAAAATAGTTTTAATGATAACAAACATGATGAAGATGATAAGTTGAAGATGATGCAACAAGAAACAAAGTCCATTTAGACTTTCAAGAATAACAACAAAATTATGTCAAAGAGTCCAAAGAAGATCTAAATGGTATAGCTTATAAGACTTAGGGTCTTTTTTAAGAAGCCTTCTAGATATCTCAAATATGATTTTGCAAATATTTAAAAATAGTTTTAAATTAAATATCCCAAACTCAAATCATGGTTTTTATAATGGTAGTTCAATTTTAAAAAATTGAAAGTTGAGTTTTAAAAATCTGACCTTTGGTTACTCTTTTCATCATAACTTTCAAAGTATTTGATTTTTGTTTTTAAACTTATTTCATTTGAAAATAGACTCAAATATCTTTCCAATGACTGGTCATTTGCTTTAAACGGATAAGAAATGAAGAAGTTATGACCATTTAAAGTTAGATTTCAAAATCGAGTGGTGTATTCGAATACACCACATAGGTATTTGAATACCACCCCAGAAAAGTTTAACGTGTTTTTGGATCTATTCGAATACCTAAAGGGGTATTCAAAATCATGAAAACGTTTAGAAATCTATTCGAATACCAAATATATTCGAATTCAAATTAAATACGTACATTTTCAATGATCCCAACGGCTCTTTTCTTCAAACACTATAAATACATGAGTTTTGGGTCATATTTTAAACAATGCCCAACCATTGAATTATTTTTTGCTTGTGCTAAAACGTGATTCACTATTTTCTCACACATTTTCGTGCTCTTTTCACCATAATCTTGAGATATCCTAAGAGAGTGCTCCATAGTGCCTCAAACTTGTAATATTTACTCTTTGTGAGAGTTTTTTTTCATCTATATTCTATTTATTTTGTAAAAGGGTGAGGTATCCCTTAGTGAAATTGTGAGGGTGAGGTATCCCTCAGTAAAAGGGTGAGGTATCCCTTGTTGTAAAGAAGGTGAGGTATCCTTCATAGGGGGTGAGGTATCCCTCTAGTAAATAGGGTGAGGTATCCCTGTTATGTAAAGGTTGCAAGCACCTGTTTTAAGCTTGTATTGAATAGTGAAAAATCTTGAACTGTGTTTCGGGGACTGGACGTAGGCCACAAGTGGTTAATGGTTGAACCAGGATAAATATTGTGCCTGCTTTTCTTCTCTTTATCTCTTTATTTATTGCAATTTATTTATCATTATTTAATTGTTTATTTTCTATTCTTAAAGCATTTTATCGTCTTTATATATATTCATTATATTGCTTCAGGAAATTTGTATTAAAAAAGGTTTGCGAAAAAGTTTTTTAAATACTCAATTCACTCTCCCTCTTGAGTACTGAAGCCACTTTGGTAACAACATACAAACATAATCAATCACAAATAAGGAAAACATTTAAACAAGTGTACTTGACATATGAATCCATGGATTCTTATTAACATAGATGGATTTTATCACATTTGTTAAGGTTGATGAGATTAAATCTCCCTCTTACCTTAAAGGAAGACAACTCTTTCTAACTCTCCTCCTATTTTTTCAAGTTGACTTTCCAAGAGAAACCTAAAGATCTTAAACAAAAATTTAAAATTCATAACTATATGTAGAAAAACATAAACCATGGATCAATCATGGCTTAGAACCTTAGAAATCATGTTAGAAGTAAGAAAACAAGAAGTTTCATCCTTGTAGGAAAAAATCTCCAAAGTGATTTTCCAACTCAGATGAATCCTTTTTTTTGTGAAGAATTCAACTAGAGATGTTGGGTTTAGAATGATGTTTAGATTTGAGAAGTTGGGTTAGATCATAGAATGATTTTGAAGGTTGGAAGTGTGATCATGTGTTGAGAAATGGCTCTTCAAAAGGCAACAATGGTGATTTTTGTTCTTGAAGATATTAGAGAAAAGAGTAAGTTTAAGTGATAGAAGATGAAGTGAATGAAGTGAAATGCTCTCACCTAACCAAGCTTATGGATATGGAGTTCTATGAGAAGAAATGGCCTATTTGAATGACATTCCAGAGACCACTTAATCACTTTAGATGTGATCGGACTTTGGGTAGATATTCAAGGTTTGGATCCATGATTTTGTTTGTAACTATTTGTTTATGAAAAACCCTAGTCATCTAATGACTAAGCTATTTTTGATCCTTCTTGAAAGCTCTGAAATTGCTCCATGGAGAGTAACTAATTTGTGTTCATTTATGAAATCTAGTTCATAAGTGCATTTGATTAGTTTGTTTAGTTACTTATCTAATTATATAGTTACTTAGGTTAACTAGGTTTTGTCTTGATATTTTTAGAACCTTCTTTAACTAGATAGTTAAATAGGTTTCCATCATTTAGTTACTAAACAAGCTTCCTATGTTAACTTAGTTAGGTTTCAAATTAGCTTGGTTAACCTTTCTAGTTTAATCTTAACAGGTCTAACCACTTTTGTGGACTTGATTTCTATTGGTCTAAAATGTTCAAGCCACTCAAGATGACTTTGTTGACTACCTTTTCATTGGTTTAGGATTTAATTTTAAATAAACATACTTAATTTCACTAAATATAGGTCCCATAGACTTTACGTAGGGTTAGTAATTGTTTTGGAGCAGATTTTACGAAGTTGATTAGAAGATAAGCTTCAAATAAAATAATATTATAATAATATAAAAGCAAATTTAAATCATAAGTTAAATCGAAAAAAATTAAAAGATTAATATAAATATCAAGCATCGGAAGAATGAGTTTAGTATAGATCCAGAAGACATATCCTATACAAAAATAAAATAAGATTTCGAGAAAGTCTAAAAATTATTAAACTTAACTCGGAGTAAATCACACAAAACACTCAAAACAATCAAAAAGTCAAATAAATTTTATACACACAAGAAAACACAAAACAAGTATATTTAGGACTTCAAATGACTATTTATCCAAAAGTTAGGGTGTTACAATTCTCTCTCACTAATAAAAATTTCGTCCTCGAAATTTATCGTACCTCAAAACAATCTGAATCAAGTATTCTGAAACCCTCATCTTATCCTAAAGGAAAAACTAGCATCTCTCGTTATGTATTTCCATATTACCTTTAGAGTTTCAATCATCTTCATTATTATCTCTACACTTTTTTCTTGAATTCTTAACAGAGAGTTTCATACATCAAATTATCCTTCAATTGCACTTCATCGATTTGTATAACATAAGTGAAAGATCTAGAATATATTTCCTCAGTTAAGACACATGGAATACATTATGTAGATTGGATAGAAAAGGTGGTAAAGCTATCTGGTAGGCTACGGAACCTATCCGACGAATAATCTGAAAAGGTCCAATGAACTTAGGAGTGCGTTTCTTGGATTTAATAACCCTTCCAACACCAATCATAGGTGTTACTCTTAAGAACACATGCTCACCTTCCTCAAATTCAAGAGGTCACCTTCTTTATCCACATGCTTTTTGTCTACTTGTTGAGTCTTATCCTCAATCTTCTCTTTTATCATCTTCAAATTCTTTTTTCAGTAGTTTGTTGCACAAGATTCTTACCCATACGGTCATATTTCTCCATCTTGATACCAACACAAAGGTGTTCAAGATTCTTCGTCCATTAGAGGCTTTATGATTCATCCCCTACTTGAGTAAAAACTACTTTCACAAAGGTAAATTTTATCAAAGATAAAAATTCATTCAACTCCCTTGTATTTTGAAACTTCAAAATTCAACAAATCTTCCAAATTCTATCGTTTTCTGCGTCGACCATTGTTGGATGATAAGCAGAACTCAATTTTATTAGTTTTTATTATTTTAAATTCGTTCAAAACCTTATGTAAATATTTGTTTTTGGTAGGTAAACTATACATATAGGTGGACACCATGAAGTCTAACAAGAGCAATATGGTGATGTACATCTAGGTTAATCTTTCAATGAATACTTAATATTGATTGGCAAGAAGGCGTTGACTTCGTAAGCTATCAACTATAACCCATATAGAATCATGCCTAGTTTCCTGGATTCTTGGCAATGTTATTTTAATTAAAATCCATTGAGATTTATGCCATTTCTGAGATTTGGAATAGCTAATGGTTGTAACAATGACACAGGTCTTTGATGTTCCACTTTTGCACATTTAGACGTGAAGACAAGAATTTTCACACATTTTCGCTACATCTCTTTCATCCTTTGCCACCAAAACATCTCTTTGTCTTGATACATCTTAGTCATCCATGATGCATACTTAAATCACTAGTATGAACTTGTTCAAAATTGCTTTCTTAAGATCGAGATCATATGTATACAAATTCTTCCCTCAAATCTTAAGATTCCATCAAATCCTTCCTCCTCTTAATGCTTTTATGACGTTGATCAATTTGGGAAAATTTTTTTCATGTATGATTTAGAAAAATTTTGAATCCTCATCTTGTTTTAAATCACATCTAGCAAGTCATTCAAAATCACAACCTTACCTAGACGAATCTTTCTTGTACCAATTCCACTCGACAACCATAGATCTCTCGAATTGGTTGATCAATTCCTCCTCCTTTATCATCATGGTGAATATTGATTAATTTTTGGATTTTGATCATGAATCATGGATCCGCCACCACATTAATTTTCTAGGATTTGATATTGATCGGAAGAGTTGAAAATCATAGTCCTTCAAGAATTCCAACCATCGTTTTCTAACCTGTGTTCAATTCATTTTGATCAAACAAGTATTTCAAACTATTGTGATCACTAAAGACATTGAACATAGCTCCATCTGAGAAAATGTCTCCACACTTTCAAAAGAGCTTAAATGCAAAAACCATACGGCTAGTTCCAAATCATGCGTTAGGTAGTTCCTCTCATGAACCTTCAATTCATCTTGAAGCATAAGCTACCGCATTACCAATACCGCATCAACACACATCCTAACCCCCGGTAAGATTATTAAGCGTCACATATACACCTCAAAAGATTTGTTAGTTAGTAAAATCAACACGGTAATTTAATCAATTTTTTCTTCAACTCTTGGAACTTGTTTCACGTTCCTTTCAATCAAAAGCTTGACTCTTCCTTGTGCTTATGCGTAAGCGGTTCAACTATCTTGGAAAAACCTTTATGAACCTAAATCGTAAAGAACAACCAAAACAAAACATAAGAACAACAAGAGAAATCACTTTGTCTTAGGCCTTTCCCACTGTAAAATAGTCTCCACCTTCGATGGGTCTACCGCAATACCTTCCTTGGAATTCACGTGACCTAGAAATTGAACTTTCTCCAACTAAAACTCACATTTGGCTAGCTTCGCATACAACTTCTTTTCTTTCAAAATCTAGAGAACTATTTGAGATGTTCGTCGGAAGACCTCTTCTTCGACTTTGAGAGTAGATCGAGAATGTCATCGATGAAAAAAGTACAAATCTGTCTGATGATGGACCAAAAATCTTATTCATATCCTTCTATGAATATTGCAAGAGCATTCATCACTCCGAATGGCATCACTTGATACTCATAATGCCCTATAACGAGTTCGGAAAGCTGTCTTAGGTACATCATCTACCTTGACTCGAATCTGATGATAACCTAATCGCAGATCTATCTTAGAGAAAATAGTTGCTCCCAAAGAATTGGTCCAGAAAATCGTCACACCATGCCTCGGGAGTGGATACTAATTCAGATATTTTATAGTAACCTTGTTCATGGTTGATAATCTACACAAAGACGAGAAGTTTTAATCCTTCTTCCCGACTAAAAGCACTCGAGAATTGTTCCCCACATGAAACACTAGGTCGCACTGGTTGTTTCTAGTAGAAGATCTCCTAAACAATTGATTTAGAACTCTATTAATGCTTTACTTGCGACATAAGACTATTTTTGTAATCGAAATGGGACCAACCTCACCGGTACCAAATCGATAGAGAACTCGATCTCCCTTTAATGGCAAGCCGGGTACATCATTGAAAAATTTTGTGGAGGAAACTCATTAACAACAAGGAATAACATTCACATCTTTCTCACTCTTGACGTCTAGAGAAAAATAGTAACATATATCCTTGAGTCCATCTCTCAACAATGATTTGACTTTAATAGCGGGAAAAATCCAGAACTTTCTTCCTTAGGAAAAACTATGGTTTTGTTTGCACAGTCTATAAGGATATGGTTAAAAGATAACCAATCCATTCCTAATATCACATCTATCTCGACAAGAGGTAGACAAATCAAATTAACCGAAAATACACGATCCTTTATAACAATAGTTGACAATTCAAACATATCTTGGATCAACATCAACTCTTTAGTTGATTTTGGTGTAGAAACAATCAATTGAAAACTCGGAGAAGACATGATGCTTTTCAATCGTCTTCCACACAATCATACTGCAATAAATGAATGTGTAAACACCCAAATCATATAACAGCTTAGAAGATTACCTTCAATACACCTTCCCATCGAATAAGATCCTCGGATGAGAAGCTTTTGCGGTCATCGTATATTTTTGACCCTACAATATTGGTGAGTATTTTGAACATTACTAGTTGTTTTCCTTCTTTTTTCCAAGTCTTTGAGTTGAACTATATAAATTTATTGTGTTAAGAAATAAATTAATCTTGATAAAAGATCGTTCCTCCGATTGAACAATCCTTAGATATGTGGCCACTTTTTCCACATTTGAAACACCTTACTTGTAAACGCCATTTGATTTTGTAGGCCTTTTACCACTGTTAACTGCCCTCATTAAGTGGACGTTGAGGTTGACTCCCGAGTGGTCTTGCGGAAAGGCTTAACTGTCAAGGTGAATTCTTTTATATTGTCGAAATTTGGAACCTAGTGAAGGCCAAAGTTACGATGATCGGGATCCCGTGGATATAGGAGCTCCAACTCCTCGAGTTTTGATCCCCTTAAGTATCTTGTTAAGGCAGAAACTCATTCATTCTATAATAATCCTCTAATGTAGTTGATATCTACCCTTAGTTTTTCCTCAAACTTATGGCACTTGCATGTCTCACCAAAGTTGAATCGAAAGTACCGAGAGAAGGTTGACAAGCTCTCAAAGGTAGTTAATCCCTCGATACTCTCAAAAATTAATGTTACCCGACGCAAAAGAAATTCCATCTCCTTGGCATGCTTGAGTTGAATGATCTAGATGTAGAAAAGTACTTCTGGTAGAAATACCTCTACGAACACTTCCCAAATAAGTTTCTAGTATTTCCTTGTGTTTTTAATAATCGGCGGGTTCCTCTCCACCAATTTTTTGCCATCTCCTCTCAACATAAAGGTAGCATACAAAAACAAATTTTATTATCGGCAAATCCCATTCCTTCAAATACTCTTTCCAAGTCTTGTATCCAAGACTCTTTAATTCATTTTTGTCAAGCTCGCCTCTAAATTGTCAAGGTGTAATTGTGCCTAAACACAAATAAATTCAGAGCAATCGTTGCATCTTGTTGTTGACTCCTCCCTATTACTCTATTTTGTTGAGTAAACCCACCATAATCATTTTTGTTGATAGCATCCAAGAATCTTTAATCACTTGGGTCCATTACGATTCACGTAAGCACGTGGTTTGACCTCTTTCGCCAGAACATCTCTTTCTTCAATCATAACAAAACAAAGTTAGATGTATCCTTTGAGAAATAAATATAGTAGAATCACATAACACAAGCAAAAATCTTTTGAATTGGGCACCTTTTTTGAGAACGTCATTATATGATTTATGATAAGATGGTGGATATACTTGAGATATGACAAAGGTCAACTTTGTAACACCCTTGTGGGGATGTCACATTTATGATGCAATAAAATAAAACTTTACCCAAGTTATAAAACATTTGATACATAAATAATATGAGTTGTAAAATTTTTTTCTTTTATATCTGGATATCATTAAATAAAATAACGCGGAACATAAAATAAAACGAACTATTATCACACTCCATAATATACATATGATTTTGTCGTAAGTTGCGCAAATAATTTACAACTACAAATATTTAATAAAGCAGTAAAGAGTTAGCATAAAAATACTAAAACATAAAGTGCTCAAGTGTACATCAAAGATTCCTAACCCTCCGATGGATCACTCTCAGATCGATCATCGGATGACAGAAATCCAGGATGTCTCGAAGCTCTACGGACAGGAGTCCGTGCTGTCGATATAATACTGATCTCACTGGGTGTATGAAACAGTCCTCCGCAGTGATGCCTCAGAGTCAGCGGCAACTTAAGATGTAAATACAAAGTCGTAGTAAAAACAGGCTCCCCATCAAACTCTCCTCGCAAGGACATAGTCAGATGCCCCATATAGACAACCGATCCTCTATCCTCCTGCAGTCGCCAGGCCTCCGAGCCTCCGTGAAACTCCAGTCTCACAAAACCTAAGAATCCAGGCAGCGATATAACCACAAGATCAATCTAGATGGTATGGATGATCCAACGGCTCGCCGTCTTCGCACTGCTCACTCAGCTGGTAATCCTTGGGATACTGAATATCAAGAGGCTCCTCCTCCTCCTCCTCTTCCTCCTCAAACTCTTTACAGAATATAATAATAATACAGAAATGCGTACAAATAAAGAGGTGAGACAATCTACATCATTACTAGCATGGCAAATAAGAAAACGACAATACAATAGATATCACAGTTTAATACAATAAAGCATACCATAGCATCATAAATAATAACACAATTTAACACAATAATGCATACCACAGTATAATAACACAATTTAACACATCATATAATATCACAAATAATAATGTTATGATGCATGCCACAAATGCAAATGACTCATTCCTACTCCATGGAGCTAGACACAGACATCAGAGAGAATGATCCGAAAAGAACTATCAGTACCTCAGGCTGCCCAACCAAACTATTACACTGTCCAACGTCGTGTCTATAACCCATAGTCCAACATTGTGTAGTAGTACACAGTCCAAACACGTCGTGTACTACAGGCATTGTACTAAACAGTCTCCACAAGATCTCGATTAAGAATAGTGCGTGTCGAGATCATTAGTGTGTTGCCAGTTACCACGACCCAGAGGGGCGACTAACTGTCCACATGTGGAATACTCCGCACACTAATGCCTCCAAGTCCATTCAATGAACCACACTACGCTTATCACACCGACAACACGGTGTAATTTGTCTCGTCAATCAATCGCCAATTTCCAACCAATTGACAAGACTCTCAATGCATGCATATATTTACAAAAATACCCTTGTTCTCAAAATGTTACCATATTTACAAAAACGCCCTAGTCTCAAAATGTTATCAATTTACAAAAACGCCCTCAATCTCAAAATTCTCAATATATAGTACGTCTCTACTTGACAGTACCATATCTCAACATGTCCGGGTCCACCACATTGGTCCGACAGCAAAACTCATTGTTCCAATTGATCGCGTAGAATTTTTATCGCATTTTCATAATCGCGTCACTTTTACAAACGTTTTTAAATCACGTAAATATATTTTGACGTTTTGAAAATTGCGTAGGGTTTTTAAGTCGTTTTTTCAATCGTGTAAGATTTTTAAATCATTTTCTTAACTGTAAGGCTTAAAAATCATTATTTTAAATATGGGTAAGCTATTTCTAATACTTTTAAATTACGTATAATATTTCCCTTATATTATAAATTTTATTTTTGAAACGTTCTTTATTACTTGACCATTTTTAATCAATTTTGACAGTATCTTGTCTAGTAAATCTACTTAGTGATATTTTCTACGTTTTCCTTTAAAAATTCCTTTGTTTAGTTTATAACTACAAAATACACTTTGAAAATTGCTATCATACTTTAAAACTTAAAGGTAAGTATTTTTCAAGAGTTTTGTTTATTTCTCTTCTATACTATATTTCTAATAAAAAATTATTTACTTATTTAATTCTTGAAAATCCATTGCAAATGAATTCTTTTAACTAGTCTACACTTAGAAAACAAATTTTGGATTGATTACACATTAGAATGCATGTTGGCCGAATTTAACAAAATCTTAGCATTTGATCTTTAAATCATTTTCCATCTTCTAAATCATTTTTGAATTCATTAATTTACCTAATTCCACTAAATCCTTCCTTTAGAAAATGGTTGAGAACATTTTGGTTCTCTTTTTCATGGTGAAGTCGTGAGCTCCATGTTGTGTTCTTTGGAATACTCATGCAAACCTTACATGTTATTCACATCCTAATTAATAATCATGCATTTATAAACACATGCAATATATTTTAAAGCTATAAACATACATACAAACATAATCAATCACAAATAAGGAAAACATTTAAACAACCACATAAACGAATCCTTATGGATTCTTCACACACATACAATCCATTTTCTCATCACCACACAAGGTTGATGAGATTAAATCTCCCTCTTACCTTAAAGGAAGACAACACCTTCTAACTCTTCTCCTATGGTTTTTGTGACCTTCCAAGAGAAAAATAAAGATCTTATACAAAAATTTAAAGAGTCAAAACAATAGGAGAAAAACATAAACCATGGTTCAATCATGGCTTAGAACCTTAGAAATCATGTTAGAAATAAGAAACAAGAAGTTTCACCTTGTAGGAAAAATCTCCAAAGTGATTTTCCAAGCTCAAGATGAATTTTTTTGGAAGAACTCTCAACTAGAGATGTTCTTAGAATGGTGTTTAGATTTGAGAAGTTGGGTTAGATGAAAATTTTGAAGGTTGGAAGTGTGTTTTCTTGGTGTTGGCCGAATGGCTCTTCAAAAGGCAACAATGGTGATTTTTGTTCTTGAAGAGAGAAAAGAGTAAGTTTAAGTGATAGAAGATGAAGTGAATGAAGTGAAATGCTCTCCTAACCAAGCTTATGGCCGTGGAGCTCCAAGAGGAGGTGGCCTCCTTTGTTGACCTTCCAAGACCACTTAATTACCTTAGATGTGATCAAGGGTAGATATTCAAGGCTTTGGCTCCAAGCTTGTCTCCTATTGGTGTAGGAAAACCCTAGTCATCTAATGACTAAGCCTTCTTGATCCTTCTTGAAAGCTCTAGCCGAATTGCTCCAAGGAGAAGTAACTAAGTTTGTGTTCATTTATGAAATCTAGTTACACTTAAGTGCATTTGATTAGTTTGTTTAGTTTCTTGCCTAACTATATAGTTACCTAGGTTAACTAGTTTTGTCTTGATATTTTTAGAACCTTCTCTTACTAGATAGCTAAATAGGTTTCCATCATTTAGTTACTAAACAAGCTTCCTATGTTAACTTAGTTAGGTTTCAAGCTAACTTGGTTAAGCTTTCTAGTTTAATTTTAACAAGTCTAACCACTTTTGTGGACTTGGTTTCTATTGGTCTAAAATGTTCAAGCCACTTTTGTTGACTACGTTTCATTGGTTTAGGATTTAATCTAGCGAAACGTTGACTGGTTCACTAAACGTGGGTCCCATATACTTTTAGGGTCCATGGTCATTTTGGAGCAGATTTCTATTATTTTTGAGACAAGAGAGATCTTGTTAAATAAAATAATATTATAATAATATAAAATTATTTTATTACACGTTAAATCCTAAAAATTAAAAGATTAATATACATATCACTCGGAATTGGGTTTAGTAAGATCCCCCAACTCCGAATAATTAAAATAAGATTTTTCGGTCCAAAATTATTATTTTCTTGACTCGAAGTAAATCACACAAAACACTCAAATACAATCACGAAACAGTCAAATAAATTTTATAACACACAGAAAACACAAAACAGTACATTTAGGATAATATTGTCATTTATCCAAAAGTTAGGGTGTTACAAAAGCCATGACCTAATCAATCAAGATAATTAATTTAAATATGAAAGTTAATCACTTTAAGTCAATCAAGATAAATCAAACATTAGCACATGCGAAAAATATAATTCATATAATCAAAAAGCTTAAATCAACCACATAAATTTTCCACATGCTCAAAAGCCTAAAATAATATTCATCATTGAAACCTAGAAACCTAACATTCTCCCTCCTTTTTGATGATGACCCCATTATAAAATATTATCAACAATTTAAGCAAGGCAAGCAAATCTAGAAATTAATGATCATTTCATATATCATATGTTCAACAAGAATCAGAGTTGGTAGCAAAAATATAAGAGTCAAACATGTTAAGAAAATTAAAGAATGAAGTTTAGAAAAGACTCCTTCCTAATCTATGAGCTCCTTTTTAATCCTTGAAGGTTTCCTATGCTCCCCTCAATCCATGAATGACTTGCTTTAGATGAGGTCCTCCTAAGTTCATGCTCCAAATTGATGAACCTGTCATTTCTTCCCCTTCAGCATAAAAAAGATCAAGTGCAGAATATAATTGCCAAGAAACTATAAGATGCATAAAGGATTCAAAGTGACATTATTAGGATAATATGCTAAAAAAATATACAAGATGGATAACTATATCAAATCTTCAAAAAATAGTGAAAATAGTAAAGAAAAAAAAGAACAAAACTTCTTGGAAATTTTTTTTGGAAAGAGAATAAGTGTACTGAGTGCTTGCAAATGAAGTTGATCCTCAATTATTCTAGCCAAAACTTACTTTTTTCAGCTCTTGGTCTTTAAGAATTACTATTCATCATCCAAACATCTCCTTGGTTAAGCGAAGTTGTTGTAGTGTCTTGGGAAGCAAAAACACTACTATTACTCTACTTTGGGGATAGAAGTAGAGGAAGGTTTGTTGTGGTGTCCTTGTAAGCAAAAGTTGTAAGCTCCAACGCCTTTTTAGTGCTCAATACTACATAATTTGTTTTGATGATAATAACTATGTTAAAAATATGGTTTGAATCTTCTCACAATTTAGTTTATTTATATTTAATATTTGTGGAGTGTTTTATGTTCTATTAAGGTTTTCATGACTAAAACAAAGTTTAAGGAAGCCTTCTGGTCATCTGAAAAAATTTGAGAAGAACAAATTATTACTTGTGAAAGTTCAAGCAAGACTTGAGAATCTTTCTGATGAATATGAGAAAGTTCATTGTGAGAAGGTTGAAATATTGTGCAAAATTGATCTTTCACAAATTATTAGCCCATTGGAAGAAACTCAGACCAACATTACCATTAAGAAGAACGAAGACTTATCACTAAGATGGTGAAAATCAAAGCTGAGAAGGTTGAAGTTTTCTAGCATGAGAAGGTTGGGTGAGAAAGCTGGTAAGAAAGTACTTGAGAAGCTTCATGTTAAGAAGACTCAGTGAGAATGTAGACCTTAAGAAGGTTTCTGGTGAACCTTCTCACTATAAAGCAAAATCCTGATGTATCCAGGAAAATGACAAAATAACAGTCACCTACAATCAGCAAGTACAACCATTGTTTGGAGTGCCTAACAATTATATTTCAAATCCTATATAAGCGATCAAGCCTGAAGATCATTTAGAGAACTTTGCTGAAAAATTTTCTAATAAGCTGACAAGAGTTGAACCTTCTCACATATACCTACTTGAATCTGATCTTCATAATTCATATAGTAGGTGTTGTTAGTGATCCATATAAATGTTTGTATCCGCTTCTAGAGTGATTTTGAGAGCTAGACAAGTTGAATAAACACCTTTTTCAACCTCTGACTCTATGTTGTGGCAAGTGAGCTTGTAAGATTGTCCAAGCCACTTGATTCTGAGTTTGTAGGCTTGAAGAGGCTGTAGAAGAATACTTGTGATTTAGCTTGAAGGGACTGTTGTCAAGAATACTTGGAGTTACCCCGAAGAGGCTGTTGGTATAGAATACTTGTAAGTAAGCCTGGAGAGGCTTAGTTGATTAAAGAATACTCATACTACTGGAAATCCTAGTGGTTTGCTAGGTACTGGACGTATCCCCACGTGGTTTAGGGGTGAACTAGCATAATTCTTTGGTGTGATCTTTTTATCCTTCATCTCTAAACTTATTCTTGCTAGTTCCAAGTACTTAAAGATCAAAATCGTGAAGTGTTCTTAAAGGAGTATTTTTAAACCAGATTTTACAAATATTTATAAGTTGAATATGCATAATCTTCTGAATCTTACTATTTGACTTAAGGAAATATTTTTTGAGAAGTTGTACCCAATCTGATTAAGAGAAACAACTTACAATGGTGAAAAGGTTGTTTTTACTCAACCAGAGAAGCTTCTCATGAACCTTATCGCCTTGGTTTGTTTGTGTTATATATGAAGTTTCTCACTAACAGTTTGCTTTAAGTTATAACATCCTCGCCTCAAAGTGTACTAACTTGATAAAGTTGTGAGAAAGTTAATTTTTAGAAAAAAAGAAACATAATTTAACCCCATTCTTGTGTTGCTGCCAACTTCAAAAGCATCACTAAAGTTGACGAAAATCTCAAGCAGTTGTTTAGGGACTAGACATAGGTAACATGTTGTATCTGAACCAAGATAAACTAACTGAAACTTGATGAACACAACAATTATTAAAGGACAATCCATATTGAGGCCACCATTCTTTGATGTGACCAACTAGATATATTAGAAAGAGCGGATGAGGATATTCATTCAATTGTACACAAATTTTGGCTTGTGATTAAGAATGGACCAAACATCTCAAAGAAGGAAGTACATGGAAAATAAGTGGTATCAGAGTGAGGTAGCAGGTTTGAGTCCTTGGGTGTCATCGGGTGGGGGGGAGATTGTTGGTTTTATGGGAGGCTAGCAATCACCCTTGGACTCGTATGTGAATATGGGCACACATCAAAGGTATTTGACAACCCAACCTACTGCGCCACACGATGCTACAAAGCCCCTTAGGCTCACCCACAATATTTTATAGACGCAAGTCTATATGCTATCATAATAAGGAAATTAAGTTGCATCGTGACTAACATTTATACCTTTTGGCCTAGTGGTATGCACTTGATTCAATAGTCTCGTGAAGGTTAGGGTAATGAAGTATGGAATGAATGTAAAAGTTTTATTTTATTTTTTTTAGGAAGAAGGGAGATTTAAAATTACACCTTATACACATGATTCAAATTGCTTATTACTAATTTATTCCTAATGTGTTGAAAATATCATTATTTAAATTTATAGAAAGTTTATAAAAGAATTAGAGATTTTGTGTTTGTCTCCAAAGACATATTAAAGTCACTATGAAAACCCTAGCTGCTCTACCCCCTGCAGCTCTAAGGGTATGTGCCAAACCTCCACATTGTTGGCCCTATCGTAACACCGTCGCTATTGTAGGACTCCTTGCAGTTATTAGCTTTCTTTATCCATTGGAATAGATTCCATAAGCATGACTATGATCCATGAAGAGAAAGATGAAGTCGTCCTTCTTGACGATGTGGACTTGAAGTCGTGGTTAGTGACCTTGCGAAGATGTTTGATCAGTAGGTTGTTTTTCGATCTTTGCTAAGTCTATGTGATGATGATTGCTATTTTGTATGGTATCTAAACAACCCCAGAGGGTTTAGATATGAGAAAATTGATCCAAAGCTCTACCAATACTACTTTGATGATGAGATTGAGATGCATTGCATCCTTCACAACTAACCATGGATGTATAGAAACCAATCATTGGTTACGAAGCAATAGGAGTAAGATCGAGATGTTGAATCCTACGAGTTTAACTTAGTTCCAATCTGGATCCAATGTTGTGGTCTCCTTGACGAATGTTGCACTACATAAGTTAGAAGGAACCTTTGTGAGAGGGTGGGGCCAATAGTAGATTAATGTTTTTTCTCAGTCAGTGATGGCTATGGTTTCATCCCCAAAGCATTGGTCACAGTGGATGTGTTCTAACCCCTCAAAAGAGGACTCTATACAGGCTTTAATAATAAGTGTAAAATTTGGATAGACTTTTATTATTAAAATATACTTAATATCGTGGCATAATTGGTCATGAAGAGCATAATTGCTCATTATTGATTGAAGATGAATTGGTACCTAGAAAAAGAAGAAATATGGTCCTTGGCTGGAAGCAAACCAAGTTGGGTGTAGAACTAAAACCCTAACTCAATGGCAAAGATACATCCTAAACGACCAAGTGTTCACCACACAAAAGGAAGAAAGAGAATTCCTTGGTAGAACAAATGTAATACCACATATCCTCTCTATTAGTGACTAAGAAAGAGCTAAGAAATAATATCAACCCATCCCACAACATGCCTATAGTTAAAGGTGCTGATAAACACTATTTTTTATATATTAGTTAACCTTCATATTTAGCCTCTTAGACCTCTTATATACTTAATTGATTAGTTTTGGCCACATTTTATAAGTTTGGGTTCAAATTGGGCTTAATTGTATTTTTCAGCATTATTAAGAATTTTACACTATTTTTGTATTTTGAGCATAACTTGAGTTCTAGACATCTAAAAATTATTAATTTTATCTAGTAGGAAATTTGAAAGAGAGATCTACAAATTTGATGAGAGCTCAAAGAATGATTCAGATGTTTAGTGGGCCAGATTGGGCCAGGAAGTCAGAGCAAAGATGTTATCGCTAGAAGCTAGATGATGTGCAAAGATTGGGTCATAATTTGGACTGTAGGTGTCATCTGGATCTAAAACTAGTTCCATATGAAATATGAGACATAGATCTTCAATTCTTATGAAGACCACTTATCTAAACAATGACGTTTTGATAGTGTTTTAACTCTTTGAAGTTGGCTGACAAGTTTAGAGAGCTGTTAAGAATGTTTTGGGCATAACTTTTTCATCCTAAGTCCAAATTATAAGAATTAGGTGTCCAATTAAAGTTAAGAGAAAGAGGATTAACCCTAAGCTAAGGGCAAACTTGAATTTTTAATTTTAGATATAGTTATTTAAGCATCAATAGCAACCTCAACCCTAATTTTCTCCTAATCGTTCTTGTCTACACTTCCTCTTTTCATCTTTCTTCTTCTCCTTTCTCTCCAGTTTTCTTTCTTTTATATTTTTTCCTTCCATCAATGGAGGGCTAGACCTTTTTAATCAATCATAGGGATTGACAATCTTGATGTTTAATTCTAAGATCTTGTTTTGATTGTTTTACATTAAATTGCTAATCAAGTTTCTCTTTGACTTGTTGATCAAGTATATCTTTTACTTGTAAATCGAGTTTATCTTTTACTTGTTAATCCAGTTTCTCTTTGATTTTGTTAAATTTGAATTGAATTACTTAATTTAATTTGGATGTTGATGTGATAATTGCATGATTACCATGTGTTTAATGAGGATTACAGAGACTAAACAATGCATCAAAGGCTTCTTGGATGTTGTTTGTTAAGCTTGGTTGAATTCTGGGTTTTGGATTAATTTAGGATTAGATGAGTACTTAATTCATTTAACCTTGATTAATTAAATTATGAATGCTTATTTAGTAAAGAATTCATAAATCATCTTAAGGCTTCTTGATTTGATCTAAGACCAAGAATCTGATTAGCAATTGAATGGATTTGTAATGATCAATGATGAATTAAATTCAAGATTAGTTGATTTCTTTGGATTAGTTATTTACTTAATTCTATTTATAATTTTTAACTACTTTCTGTTAATAAATTTTGCAACTTTTTTTTCCCTCCTGTTAACCTCTTAATTTGATTGCTTGATTAGAGTGATCCAAGGGTTTGACCTGGTTGTGCTTTATACTACAATTATTTTGGTGAACCGGTTTACAAATTGATTCAATTTGATAGTTTCGATAGCTATCAAATTTTGGCGTCGTTGCTAGGGATCAATCTAAGTTTAATAAATCATATTAGGAGTATATTCACTAACCCTTGTTTTCTTTGTTTCAGGTAGTTTCCAACTCAATTTAGACCTTTAAGTGGAATTTTATATGGACAAATAGTTTCAGATTGGGCTGAAAATTGGTCAGTTGAAGGAAAGTGGTGTGTTCTACAAGGCTCACTTTTGCTTAGTGTTAGGAATTACGGAAACAAAACACAGCGAAAAAAGGATTCCTACTAAGGATCCATGCGAAAAAGGGGACCATGATTCGTGATTTTTGAGTTTACCTCATGAAGCGAAATGAAAAGCAATCGATGCGAATCACCAACATCGTAATAGCAATGATGTCTCTGCGGTATCCACACGAACAGAATCACGAACATCCAATGTCTGTAATATTGGAGTCCTATGTCTTTGACGCAGTGATAGTTGCGAAGAGAAGAGAAACCTCTCACTCTCCCACTCACTGTTTCTATAGTTGCGGCTAAGGTTCTATTCTGCATACTTTGCAGTACTATTTATAATAGACACAACCTTAAGTGAGTGAGAGCAGCAACAGGGTTAGCTGTACAACCTTTGGACTTATCTGTTATGAGTGAGGCCCATAATGGAATCCCAATCCAACTTAGATTCTCATTGTTACAATTTAGTCTGCTATATGTATGTGACCTTGCAGGTTCTGATGATGTTGGCAATAATATTAAAATTCCCTTTTAATATTCCAAGCAGTGAATGATATCTAGCAACACATCGCTGCTATCCAAGTAATGAGAATGTCTGTGATTTGACATAACTTTTTTGTGATTAATGTTTCTGTGTAGTTTAGTCCCTTTGTCAAGATATCTAGATTGAACACAAGGCATGAAATGTGTAACCCTTGTATAGTTCAATCTTTCATTTTCTGATACTCGAGTAGACTTAGTAATAGCAAATGAGATCAATATCTTATATTGACTCATTTGAGCATGGTCATGCATTTCATAGTCTTACTCAATTCGGGGGCTTAAAGATATCGCTCCTGTTATGTAGGAGGGACAAATCCCATCTAGGTCACTCACATCCCTCTGCATAATTTGTAGTATATCCAATAACTAACTTTATAATCACCTCGTTACATATGACGTTTAATGACATTAAAACATATAACTCCTTGTGTAGGAATCGTAGTGATTTTAGGTTAAAGGACCACATACACTATGGTCACTTTGAGAATCGCTTATGACACTCATGTAATGATCCACACAACGTTCTCATGGTGGGTTAGTCTAATACATCATTACTCTAATATGTACCCATGTGAAGACTCGATATCTCATATCCATGACTCGTGAGATATGGTCATCAGTCTATGCACATATTAGTCTTAATGCATTATTGTCGTCCTGATTAATAATAATACTTGACTAGGGACATTTAAGAATAGTGTTTTATTTTTATCCAATAAGATCTCACAATCAAATCATCCATTTGATGTCCTATGGTATACAACTTATTATTCTAAGAACTTTATTATGTTTATCATAAATAACATAACAAATGAAATGCCTCATATATTAAATAAATAACATAATACAATGTAAGTTAGTACAGTTAAAATAAATTGGTCTCTAGGGCATACACCAACACTTACTTGTGTAGGTAGGGTAAGTAATGTTGTTTTATCATAATTTTAGTGTTGTATAGTTCATTTTGCATATTTTATGTTTCTGTACTTTTGCAAGTTTTATGAATAGGTCTTCTAGTAATCATTTACTTGACATTGACCTTGATATTGAGAGGATCTTGCATACACTTAATAGAGCTCGTAAACATAGTGAAAGGATAAATTCTTAAATTGAAACTGAACCTGAGAATATAAGTAGTATTACAACTATGCCTGATAATGCTAAAACTAAAACTGAACATGAGGATACAAATAACACTACAAACATGGCTGATGATATGGATAATAGGATTCTTAAGGAACTAGCTGCACCTGATGCAAATTACCAATCCTTGTGAATTCAATATCTTGATTTAAATCTTGATTTTGAATTGAAATATGGATTGGTACACTTGCTGCCAAAGTTTCATGAACTTACAGGTGAGGATCCCCATAAGCACTTGAAGGAGTTCCATATGGTGTGATCCACCATGAAACCACTAGGCATTCTTGAAGAACACATCAAATTGAGAGTTTTTCCTTTCTCATTAGATGGAGCATCCAAGGATTGACTATATTACTTGCAGCCAGCTACCATAAGAGGTTGGAATGATATGAAGAAACTGTTCCTAAAAAAAGTTTTTCCCTGTCTCTAGAGTTGCTGCCATTAGGAAGGATATATGTGGCATAAGACATATATCAGGGGAAACTCTACATGAGTATTTGGAGATATTCAAGAAGTTGTGTGCAAGTTATCTTCATCACTAGATCAGTGACCAGTTGCTTATACGATAATTCTATAAGAGACTTTTATCCATAGATAGAAGCATGGTAGATGCCACCTTTGGAGGAGCTTTAGTGGACAAAACCCCTGCTGCAACAAGAGATTTAATAGCGAACATGATAGCAAATGCACAATAATTTGGCACACGATTTATTACCTCAACTAGAGGAGTTAATGAAGTAAGGGTTTCTAATGCTGATCAACAGAGAATTCAGAACAGATTGGAGGAGCTGACCTCCTTGGTTAGGCAATTAGCATTGGGACAAAAACAAATTAAGTCCCTAACAAAAGTTTATGGAATCTGCTCCTTGCCAGATCACCTAACAGACAGTGTCCTGCACTCCAAGAAAGTAGTAAAACAATGGCTAGAATCTTTCCTGCAGATAATACTAACAATAACCAAAGTATGGCCCTTATTCTAACACATACAACCCTGGATGGAGAGATCATCCCAATTTACGGTATGACAATAATTCTGGCCAACTTTAGCAACAACAACAGTAGATCAGATATAACATAGTAAGCACGAGCAAGCAACAATTTCAACAACTAACAAAGTAGTAATTCAGAACCTAGCTTGATAGACTTGGTGAAACAGTTAGCAATCAATAACATTCAGATTCAACAAAGAATCGATACCTCCATTCAGAAGTTAGAGACTCAAAGTTCCAGTCAATTGCCTTCTCAAACAATTAACAATCCAAGAGGCAATGTGAGTGCCATAGCCTTAAGAAGTGATAGAGAAGTTAGTGGTCCAACCAAACTCCAACCAAAGATTGTGCATAAAAATCAGATCCAATAAACTAGAATTTTGCAGAAGATTCAATACAATAGAATATAGAACATGCAAAGAATTCAAAGAAAAATTAGAAGTTAATGAAAAATTCTACAGAAAAATCTACTCTCAGCACTCCTCTTCCTTTTCCTAACATAATGACTCAATCAAAGGAGATAACTGAAATTGAATTGGACAAGGAGATTATGGATTCCTTTCAGAAGGTAGAAGTCAATATACCTCTCCTAAAAGTAATAAAGAAGATTCCAAAATATGCGATGTTTATGAAGGAATTATGCACTCATAAGAGGAGGTTAAAAGAAAATGAGAAATAAGCATGGGAAAAAATATTTTTGCATTGATCTAACTAAATGTACCTCCTAAGAGCAAGGATTTAGGAACATTCACTATTCCTTGCATAATATGCAATAAGCAGTTTACACATGCAATGTTGGATTTGGGTGTCTTAATTAACGTGATGCCAAAATCAGTTTATGAATCTTTGCAGATTGGAGAGTTGAAGCCAATCAGAATTATCATTAAGCTAGTAAATAAGAGCACAACTCATACTGTTGGAATGCTTGAGGATGTTGTGGTAAGAGTAAATAATTTACTATTTCCAGTAGATTTTTATATTCTGAACATGGAAGATGAATTTGCATCTAGTCAACTGTCATTGATTTTAAGTAGACCCTTCTTGAAAACTACAAAAACTAAGATTGATGTAAATGCTAGTACCCTTTGCATGGAATTTTAAGATAACATAGTTCAATTTAATATCTTTGATGCTAAGAAATATCCTTTAGAAGAGCATTTTGTTTTTCAATTAGACATCATTGATTTGCTTGTTGATGATATGTATGTTGATATGCTAGCTAAATTTTCTGAAATTGTGGGATTTCTAGATAGTGTTGATTTTTCTAGATGTTTTATTTCTATTTGTGATGGGACTGGTATGTGTGCCACATGTTATGAGATTTATGTGTATATGGGAGATGATACTGCATGTTTATAATTTTCTGATTCTATGGGATATGATTATGCTATTTTGGAAGATTATACATAAATTACATGTGATGTTGTAGTTAAATCAGCAGAATTAATTTCTTCAATCAGATTGATACCTTCAGTGCAACAACCACCTACCCTTGAGTTAAAGCCTTTACCTAAATATTTGAAGTATGTGTTCTTGGACGTTGTTCTTACAAGAGTTTGATATTACGATCAGAGATAAAAGCGGAGCCAAAAACTGGTGGCAGATCATCTGAGTTGAATCCCATAAGCAGTGGACACTCTTCCTACCCGAGAGACCTTCCTAGATAAGTAGCTTTTTCAGCTGCAAGGTAAGGACCCTTGGTATGCTGATTTAGTGAATTATTTAGTTGCAACTGAGTTACCTGTTTATTTTAAGAAGCATCAGATTAATAGGCTTAAGAGTGAGTCTAAATATTATGTATGAGATGATCCTTATCTATGGAGACTATGTAGTGACCAAGTGATTAGACATTGTTTTCCTGATTTTGAGTTTCAGTTTATTCTGCATTTTTGTTATACCCTTACATATGGTGGTCACTTTGGACCACAACGCACTGCTAGGAAGATTTTAGACTCTGGATTATATTGGTCCACCTTGTTTCATGATGTTTATAGTTATTGTAAGAATTGTGAACAATGCCAACGAACAGGTAACATTTTTCTTAGGAATGAGATGCCTAAACAAACATTATTGTTTTGTGAAATATTTGATGTGTGAGGCATTAATTTCATAGGTCTATTTCCTAATTCTTTTGATTTTGTTTACATTATGTTAGCTGTTGATTATGTATCTAAGTGGGTGGAGGCAAAAGTCACTCGGACTGATGATTCTCATATTGTTTTAGACTTTGTTAGGCCTAACATTTTCGGTAGGTTTGGAGTTCTGAAAGCCATAATCAGTGATCAAGGCTCCTATTACTGTGATAAAAACATAGAGGCATTATTGAAGAAATATGGTGTGATGCATAAGGTTTTGATTCCCTACCATCCACAAACCAATGGGCAAGCCAAAGTCTCGAAAAGGGAGTTGAAACAAATCTTAGAAAAAACAGTCCAAACAAATAGAAAAGATTGGAGCAAGAGGCTTGAGGACGCAGTGTGGGCGTATAGGACTTGTTGGGAATCGCAGAAACATCACGCAACGAAAAATAGAATTCCCACCAAGGATCCAGGCGAAAAAACCATAATCTAAGTTTTTAAAAAAGTTTACCTCTTGAAGCGTGATCAAAATAAGTGACTTGAATTACTAACATTGTAACAACGATGATATCTTTGCAGTATCCACACGAACAAAATCACGAACATCCAACGTTCGCAAATAGGAGTCACGCCTCTCTCACTCAGTGCTAACTGTGAAGAGAAGAGAATAAACTTGTCAATCTCTCACTCACTATTTCTGTCAAGTGCGGTCTGGGTTTGTAATGCATGCCTTGACAACCCCTTAGCAGTGCTATTTATAATAGCTAATTGCCTTAAGTGAGTGAAAACAGTAGCAAGGTAAGTTGTGCAACCCTAGACCCATCTGTTATGAGTCCGACCCATAACTGAATATGAGTCTAACTTGGATCCTTATTGCTCCAATTTAGTCTGCTCTAAGTGTGTGACCCTGCAGGTTCTTATGACGTTAGCAGTAGTATTAAAATCCTATTTAAATATTACAAACAGTGAGCTATATCTAGCAACACATCATTGCTACCCAAGTAATGAGAATGTCATTGATTTGACATAACTTTTCTGTGATTAATGTTACCGTGTAGTTTAATCTATTTGTCCAGATATCTAGATTAAACACAAGACATGGAATGCATCACCCTTGTATAGTTCAATGCTTTATTTCCTGATACCCGAGTAGACTTAATAATAACAAATGAGATTGATATCTCATATCGACTCATTTGAGTATGACCATGCATTTCGCAGTCTCACTCAATTAAAGGGCCCGAAGATATCACTTCTGTTATGTAGGAGGGACAAATCCCATCTAGGTCACTCACATCCCTTTGCATGATTTGCGGTATGTCTAATAACCAACTTTATAATCACCTTGTTACAGATGACATTTGATAGCATTAAAACACATAACTCCTCATGTAGGAATAGTAGTGATTTCAGGTCAAAGGACTATATACACCATTGTCAATATGAGAATCGCTTATGACACTCACGTTACGATCTATGTAGCATTCTCATGGCAGGTCTGTTCAGTATATTATTACTCTAATATGTACCTATGTGAAGACTTGATATCTCATAGATGTGGCCATCAGTCTACGCACATGCTAGTCTCAATGCATTTTTGTTGTCCTAATTAACAATAATACTTGATCAGGGATATTTAAGAATAATGTTTTATCCAATAGGATCTCACGATCAAGTCATCCACTTAATGTCCTATGGCATCAAACTTACTATTCTAGGATTTTATTGTGTTTATCAAAAAGAACATAATAAATAAAATGCCTCATATATTAAAAAATAGCATAATACAATGTATGTAAATACAGATAAAATGTATCGGCCTCTAGGGCATACACCAATAATCACCCACTTGCACTAGACCCAATTAGGCATATGTCTAATGCCTAAAGACCTAGTGTGACCCTTATGCTTCTGCTGTGCAAGAGGCTTCGTCAGTGGATTAGCAATGTTATCATCTGTTGGTACTCTCCATATCTTCACATCTCCTCTATCGATGATCTCTCGAATGAGATGGAAGCGCCTAAGTATATGTTTGGATTGCTGGTGAGATCTAGGCTCCTTAGCTTGTGCAATGACTCCATTATTATCACAATAGAAGTCCACTGGGTCCATAATGCTAGGAATAACGCCAAGTTCAGAACTTCTTGATCCAAACGACCTCTTTTGTTGCATTGGAGGCAGTAATATACTCAGTCTCTGTGGTAGAATAGACGACTGTCTCCTGCTTTGAACTCTTCCAGCTCACAGCCACACCATTTAGGCAAAAAATATAACCCGATTGCAATTTGGAGTCGTCCTTATCAGTTTGGAAGCTCACATCAGTGTAACCCTTTACAACTAGCTCCGCTTCGGCTCCATATACCAAGAACGAATCTTTAGTCCTTCTCAAGTACTTAAGGATGTTCTTGACAATAGTTCAGTGACTCTCACTGGGATCATATTGGTACATGCTCGTCATGCTCAAAGCATACGAGATATCTGGTCAAGTACATAACATGACATACATGATAGATCTAATTATAGATGCATATGGAATATTGCTCATGCGATCTCTCTCATACTGGGTGGTAGGCGATTGAGCCTTAGATAGGCTTACACTATGAGATATAAGCAAGAGTCATTTCTTTGATTCATGCATGTTAAATCGTTTTAACATTTTGTCTATATATGTACTTTGACTTAGGCCAAGCAGTTTATGTGATCTATCTCTATAGATCCTAATGCCTAACATATAGGTGGCTTCACCCAATTCCTTGATAGAAAAGCACTTCCCTAACCAAGTCTTTATAGACTGTAGGGTAGAGATGTCATTTCCGATGAGTAGTATGTCATCTATATACAATACCAAAAAGACAACTATGCTTCCACTAACCTTCTTGTAGGCACAAGATTCTTCTTCATTCTTGATGAAACCAAACTATTTTATTGTATCATCAAAACGAATATTCCAGTTTTTGGAAGCTTGCTTCAATCTATAAATAGATCATTGTAATTTACACACCTTTCCAGTATCCTATGGAGTGGCAAAACCCTCAGGTTGTGTCATGTACACATTCTCGAGAATATTTTCATTAAGAAAAGTAGTTTTGACATCCATTTTCTAGATTTCATAATCATGGTATGCTGCAATAGCAAGTAAGATCCGAACGGATTTAAGTATCATAACTAGGGAAAAAGTCTCATCATAGTCTACACCATGAATTTGCTTGAAACCCTTAGCCACCAATCGCGCCTTAAAGGTATGCACGTTACCTTCCATGTCGATTTTCTTCTTGAAAACCCACTTGCACCCGATGGATTTTACCTCTTCAGGTGGGTCAACGAAGGTCCATACCTGGTTGGCATACATGGACTCCATTTCAGACCTCATGGCCTCAATCCATTTCTCAGATTCTGGGCCAATAATGGCTTCTTGGTAAGTTACAGGCTCATCTTAATCCATGAGTAATACGTCACCTTGTTGGGTCATGAGAAATCCATATCTTTCTGGTTGATGACGTATCCTGTTAGACCTATATAGGACTTATGCTACTAGAGCAGGCTGTTGTTCCACAACACTTTGTGGATGCTGCTCTATTTCCACCATCGGCACGTTGCTACTTTATAAGCTTTGAACTTCTTCAAGTTCCGCTTTTCTCCCTTTGATTCCTTTGGAGATAAACTCCTTTTCTTGGAATATAGCAGTCCGTGCGACAAACACTTTGCCCTTGGTAGCATTATAGAAATAGTATCCCTTAGTTTCCTTGTGATACGCCACAAAGAAGCATTTATCTGATTTGTGCCCAAGCTTATCAGAAACTTGACATTTAACATAAGCTTCGCAACCCCAAATCTTCATGAAAGACATATTGGGCCGTCTCCCAGTCCATATCTTACATGGTGTCTTTTCAACCTTTTTAGATGGAACATGGTTAAGTGTGAAAGCTGCTGTTAACAGGGCATGTCCCCAGAAGAAGCCTAGAAGGTCTGCATTACTCATCATGGATCGGACCATGTCCAACAAGGTCTGGTTCCTCCTTTCAAAGACATCATTCCATTGTGGTATTCTTAGAGGAATGAGTTGAGATATTATCCCACTTTTTCAGATGATCATCAAACCATTGACTCAAGTATTCACCACCTCGATCTAATCAAAGGACTTTAATACTCTTGCCAAGTTAGTTTTGTACTTCATTCTTGAACTCCTTGAACTTTTCAAAGGATTCTAATTTGTGCTTCATAAGGTAAATAAATCCATATCTACTGAAATCATCAATAAATGTAATGAAGTACTAAAAACTGCCTCTAGCTAATGTGTTTAGGGGTCCACATACATCACTATGCATAATGCCCAAAAGATCACTAGCCCTTTCACCTTGTCCAGTGAATGGGGCCTTTATCATCTTTCGCAATAAACAAGATTCACATATCTCATGAGTCGAAATCAAACGAGTCCAAGAATCCATCTTTATGGAGTTTGGAGATGCGTTTCTCATTTGTGTGGCCCAAACGATAATACCAGAGATAAGTTAGGTTCATATTGTTTGATTTAAACCTCTTTGTATTTATGTTATAGACGGACATTTCGAGATCAAAGACATAAAGTTCATTGCTCAATTGTGCACTACCATAAAAAATATCATTCAAATAAATAGAATAACATTTATCCTTTATAATAAATGTAAAGCCTTTTTTTGTCTAAATAAGAAACAGAAATGATATTCCTGCTAATAGTAGGCACAAAATAGCAGTTCTCTAACTCTATTACAAGCCCAGTGGGCAAAGATAACAAGTAAGTCCCTACTGCTAAGACAAAAACCTTTACTCCATTTTCAACTCGTAGGTTGATTTCGCCTTTAGTCAATGGTCTACTATTCTTTAGATCCTACACATTTATACAAATATGAGATCCACATCCTGTATCTAATACCCATGATGTAGAAGTAAATAAATTGACTTCTATAATAAAAATACCTGAAGTGGAAGTCTCACTTCCTTTCTTTTTCTTGAACTCCTCTAGGTACTTGGCACACTTCATCTTCCATGTCCAGTTTGACCATTGTGGAAGCATGTACCTTTCTTAGTCACACCGCCCACTGGTTTCGGGCCAAAAGTGTTGGGCTTGGACTTATCCTTACCCTTGCCGTTCCATTTGTCCTTGGGCTTTTTTCTGCTGTTTCTTGCCCTTATTCTTTTGGACCATCATTATGGTCTTTCCTTTGCCTTTGTTTATATTCTGCTTAATAGTTCTCAATATGCTTAGTAGCTCTGGTAGTGATTTGTCAATTTCATTCATATTGTAGTTCATGACAAATTGATTAAAACTTTCTAGTAACGATTGTAGGACTAAATCAGTGCGCAACTCTGCCTAAAAGAAAACCAAGTCTCTCTAGGTTTTCAATGTACCTAATCATCTTGAGTACATGAGCACCAACAGGGCTTCCTTCTACCAGTTTGCACTGAAACAATGCTTTAGAGACCTCGTATCTCTCATGTCTAGCCTACTCTTGATAGAGCTTTTTGAGGTCTACGATCATATCATAAGCATCCATGTTCTTATGTTGCTTTTGGAGCTCAAAGTTCATGGTGGCTAGCATTAGACATCTGATGTCCAAGGCGCCATCTTGATGCTTCTTATAAGCATCTCTTTCAGCTCTATGTGCATTAGTAGCAGGTGGCCCAGGAACAGGCTGTTCTAGAACATACAACTTTTTCTCTTACTTGAGGACAATCCTCTAGTTCTTGTACCAGTCTAGGAAATTTGTCCCAGACCACTTATCCTTCTCAAGTATTGATCGTAATGATAAGTTACTTGAAGTGTTTATTGCTATAGTAATCTATCGACATAAATATACAAAATATGAGTATCATGCTATAAAACATATTTAACAAGGTCTTTAATTAAATATGCCTCCCACCATTTTATTCAAATCAATGACCCTCAGCATTGACTCGAAAAATTCCATCGTAAGATTTCCTAGTGGGTCAAGATCCATATTTCACCTAGCTTTGAGTCAGCTTTGGCTGATCACCCAAAATTCGATTATTTAGGTAGAAAAATCTTTCCAATTACATCACATGCAACTCTTGGATAGTTGGGTGAACAACACTTATTCTAATCTATCCAATGGATTAAAGCCCAACTCCATGCCTCTAAGCCTTCAATCCTATTGAAATGCCCTAGTTAAGTCAAACCTAATGGTTGGCAGATGGATATTACCCTTATCACATCGCGTCTTACTAATATAGATAAAGGTATTCTACTTTGGCAAACCTACACTTAATCAATACTATCTTGACGAGTGCCACACATTGGAAGGTATCACATAATGACTTAATATTGCTTTTGAGAGAATTTTTATTATTATTAGATCTCACTATTTATTAAGCTGTTTATCATACCATAAATATCATCCACGCATCTCATACATATAAAGCATATAATAAATGTGACATGGTTATGGCCCCTAAGAGAGAACCATTAACTAACATGAGGGAGCAAACCAGCTTCACAAGCGTCTCCCACCAACGTCCTTATTTGATGTCGCCCTTATACCTCCACATCAAGATTACATTATATAGAAACCTCTTTTACATTCGAGGGGAGCTAGGTGAGAAGACAATGCACAATTAGAATGTAGAGAGAAAGGCATGACAAGCAGGTCATATTTTAAAATAACCAAAATACTATAAAATGAGGACTAAGGCCATAACCATGCACCATGCACCACAAAGTACACATAAACATAATGCAATAACACATTATTATTTTGTGAGTTAAAAAAACGGATTTGAATATCGCACCTCAGAAAAAATGCTCTACGCAGAGGTAACACAGGGTCCCGCTGCCCGATTAGAGGGCTGGGGTCAAGGGGAGGCCACCCCTTGCGGGGTGCGGGGCATAGGGCAGCGCCCCGACCTGAAAATTTGGATCGTAAACAAGAGCTGAATCTCTTGCGCCTCCCTTGATGACTAGGGTATCAACATTTGAACCCAAAGGCTTGAAAACACATGAACATTTCATGTGCTGTGGGGAACCCTTGAGCCGTTGTTCAACATTTGAACTGCGTCGTAACGGGAACAAGGTGTCCAAAAACCCTACACTGTGCCGCTTGTGCAGAAACAAGGATTTCATAACCCTTGTTGCCGCAAATCAAGAAGAAGGTTTCCTAAACCATTGTGTCGCGCATCAAGAACAAGGATTCCTTAACCTTTGCTGTCGCCAGCCAAAAACAAGGATTCCATAACCCTTGCTCCGCGTTGTTGTGCACAACATTGTACGTATCACATACATAGTAGAAAGCTTCGCAAAAACATACATCTCAATAAAAAATGATTTTCACAGAACATATGAACAACTTTATGGTTTTTTGAAAACAATATCATAGTTTTGCATATAACACATAAAACAGAATATGTTTTCACAAAGGGTTTCATCCATTTTCTGAAATAACATATTAAAGATCATATCTTTTACCAAAAATATAACAACAATCATGTTATCTCATACAAAATGAAAACAAAAAAACTGAATCATGGTTTTGGAACCTGGCTCTAATACCACTGTTGGGAATCACAGAAACATTACGTAGCGGAAAACAGAATTCCCACTAAGGATCCATGCGAAAAAGCCATAATCTGAGTTTTTAAAAAAGTTTACCTGTTGAAGCGTGATCAAAACAAGTGTCGTGAATCACCAATAACATAACAACGATGATTTCTCTGCAGTATCCACACGAATAGACTCATGAACGTGCAATGTCCGCAAATAGGAGTCATGTCTATCTCACACAGTGCTACTTGCGAAGAGAAGAGAATAAACATGTCACTCTCTCACTCACTATTTCTGTCAAGTGAGGCCAGGGTTTGTAATGCATGCCTTGACAGCCCTTTAGCAATGCTATTTATAATAGCTGACTGCTTTAAGTGAGTGAAAGCAGCAACAAGGTAAGTTGTGCAACCCTAGACTCATCTGTTATGAGTTCGGCCCACAATTGAATCTGAGTTCAACTTAGATCCTTATTGCTCCAATTTAGTCTGCCCTAAGTGTGCAACTCTGCAGGTTCTCATGATGTTGGCAGTAATATTAAAATCTCATTTTAATATTACAAACAATGAACGGTATCTAGCAACACATCACTGCTACCCAAGTAATTTGAGAATGTCAGTGATTTGACATAACCTTTCCGTGATCAATGTTACCGTGTAGTTTAGTCTCTTTGTCCAAATATCTAGATTGAACATAAGGCATAGAATGCGTCACCCTTGTGTAGTTCAATCCTTCGTTTCCTAATACTCGAGTAGACTTAATAACAACAAATGAGATCAATATCTCATATCGACTCATTTGAGCATGGCCATGCATTTCGCAGTCTCACTCAATCAGGGGCCTCGAAGATATCGTTCCTATTATGTAAGAGGGATAAATCCCATTTAAGTCACTCACATCCCTCCGCATGATTCACGGTATATCTAATAACCGACTTTATAATCACCTTGTTACATATGACGTTTGACAGCATTAAAACACATAACTCCTCATGTAGGAATCATAGTGATTTCAGGTCAAAGGATCACATACACCATTGTCGCTGTGAGAATCACTTATAATACTCACGTAACGATCCATGTAGCATTCTCATGGCGGGTCTGTCTAATACATTATTACTCTAATATGTACCCATGTGAAGACTTGATATCTCATATCCATGACCCATGAGATGTGGCTATCAGTCTACGCACATACTAGTCTCAATGCATTATTGTTGTCCTAATTAACAATAATACTTGACCAGGAACATTTAAGAATATTATTTTATCCAATAGGATCTCATGATCAAGTCATCTACTTGATATCCTACGACATCAAACTTACTATTCTAGGACTTTATTATGTTTATAAAAATGAACACAATGAATAAAATGCCTCATATATTAAAAAATAACATAATATAATGTATAAAAATACAAACAAAATGTATCGGCCTCTAGGGCATACACCGACAGGACTGCCTTTAAGACTCCTTTACGCATGTCTCACTATAGGATAGTCTTCGACAAGACATGTCACCATCCGGTGGAGATTAGGCAAGTCAGATCCCAAAGAAAACTCCAACTCTAAGAACTTGAAGAGATTTGGTCTGAAGATTATGAGAACTCCCTGTATCTACAAAGAGAAAACCAAAGCCTTTCATGATAAGATGATTGCAAGAAAAAAATTTATGATTGGTCAAAAAGTTCTCCTTTACAATTCTCGCCTCAACTACATGCCCAATAAGCTCCGTTCTAGGTGGCTAGGTCCTTCTATAGTCACCAACATTTTTTCTTATGGTGCAGTGGAGATCACAAGTAAGGCAACTAACAAACCTTTCAAAGTCAATGGACATCGCCTCAAACAATTCTATGAGGGAGCTCAAGAGGGCATAGTGGAGGAGGTCCACTTGCAAGCGGCCATATACAACACTTGATAAAGATGTTTCTTCCTTCTCTCCTTTATTTTACTTGTCTTAAATTTATTGATGATTTTTAATGAATATTGATGATTTGATGTTTTATAAGCTTTACATTGAGGACAATGTAAGATTTAAGTGTGAAGGAGGAATTTACATTTTATTTTCTGTTTTATATTTTTAATTTTATTGTTTCTGTTTTGTTTTTTTTCAATTATGGTTTTATTTTCTATTTTGAATATATATAAGAAATTTTGTTTTTAATTGCTTTCTAATGGAATTTTGTGATTTGTAAAAGTTGTGAGCTTGCATCAATTGAAGTTAAAGGTTTATAACATAAGTGAATAAATTATCTTTCATCTCGAGATTAACTAGTTCGGTCATGGAAATTAAATTGGTAGATTGAGTTTGATAGAAGCATACCTTATGAGACTTTGAGTCTTTTAATGAATAAATTAAGCATTTGTATCATTCTCTTCTTTCTTTTATGATTTCTACTCATGGAATTTGTTACTTTAGAACTTGCTTTGATTCTTTTTTAGGCTACATTTTCACATACATACATGAACATGAGCGAAACATTTTTCTTGAATTAGCTACTTTAGCCAAATAGCCAACCTTATATATTTTTCCTTGATTAACCCTTTTGAACTTATTTGACTATTCCTTGTTTTTAGCTCATTACATGCCTTAAATAAAAAAATCATGTTTTTACTTAACCTTAGGGAATATGAGAACGTTGACATTGTTATTGGAAGAGTTCTTGAATAAGTGTGGGGGTGTGCTAATTAGTGTGCAAAGTGTTTGGTGAAAAGGAAAGAATGACCAATTGAAAAAACAAATAGAAGAAAATTGAAAAAAAAAAAAAGAAAAAAAAGGAAATGGTTGTAAAAGAAAAAGAAAGAAAGGGGAAAAGAATCTGTAAAGAGAATTTGCATTACTTAGAGTTAAGATAAACTTTCATGCTTGTTATTTGAACTCATCCCCAATGTTCTTTTGTTCTCTTTAGTATTTAACTTGTCATCTTCATATTATTCCTCTCCTTTACCTTGACCCAATTACAACCTTGCATAAAGTACTTTTGATTTATATGTGCATGTTTTTTGAGCAGTGGAGAAGTAGAAGATAAGAAAACTTATGGTAGTGCAAATTTTCATGGGTTGAATTTAGTAAAATACTTACCTTCTAAACATTTGATGGATTGAGCGTGTATCTTGTGAGGTTCTATCATTCTTGATTGATGCTTTTCAATTAAAGTTACCTTGCTTGTTGATTTGTGATGTAAAGAAATGTTACTTCATGAATGTTTTAATTCCTTAAAGCTTTGGTTGCTCTTTTTACTTATAGACTTTTGCATTCTTCAACATCATTGGAAAGTGAGTCTTTTAGAGTTTTTAACTTTTGAGTTTATGTTGTTATTCTTTGTTCCCTATATTGATTTTCTAGTTTTGCCTAGGAATGCAAAAGTTAAGTATGAGAGAATTTGATAAACACAATTTTTATATATTAGTTAACTCTCATATTTAGTCTTTTATACCTCTTATATGCTTAATGATTAGTTTTGGCCATATTTTATAAGTTTAAGTTCAAATTGGGCTTTCTGTATTTTGGCCATAACTTGAGTTCGAGACATCTAAAAATTTTTAATTTTATCTTGTAAGAAATCCGAGAGAGAGCTCTACAACTTTGATGAAGCTCAAAGGCTGAATCAGATGTTTAGTGGGTTAGATTGGGCCACGAAGTTAGAACAAAGATGTTATCACTAGAACCTAGACAATGTGCAAAGATTGGGCCATAATGTGGGATGTCGGTGTCATCTGGAGGTAAAACTAGTGCCAGATGAAAGCTGAGACATACATATTCAATTCTTATGAAGACCACTTATCAAAACAGTAATGTTTTGATGGTGTTTTAACCCTTTGAAGTCGAATGACAAGTTCAAAGAGCTATTAAGAATGTTTTGGGTATAATTCTCTCATCCCGAGTCCAAATTATATGAATTAGATGTCTAATTAAAGCTAATAGGAAGATGATTAACCCTAAGATGAGGGTAGACTTGGATTTTTAATTTTAGAGATCATTATTTAAGTAGCAACAATAACCTCAACCCTAATTTTCTCCTAGCCTCTCTTGCTTGCACTTCATCTCTTCATCTTTCTTCTTCTTCTTTCTCTCTAGTTTTCTTTCTTTTCTATGTTTCCCTTCCATCCAGGGAGGGTCATACCATTTTAAATCAATCCTAGGGATTGACATTCTTGATGTTTAATTCTAAGATCTTGTTTTGATTATTTTACATTAAATTACTAATTAAGTTTCTCTTTTACTTGTTGATCAAATTTATCTTTTACTTGTTAATTAAGTTTATCTTTTACTTATTAATCAAGTTCCTCTTTGATTTTGTTAAATCTGAATTAAATTACTTAATTTGATTTAGATGTTGATGTAATAATTGCATAATTACCGTGTGTTTAATGAGGATTACAGAGACAAAACAATGCATCAAAGGCTTCTTGGATATTGTTTGTTAAGCTTAGTTGAATTCTGGGTTTTAGATTAATTTAGGATTAGATGGGTTCTTAATTCATTTAACCTTGATTAATTAAATTCTGAATGTTTATCTAATAGAGAATTCATGGATCATCTTAAGGCTTTTTGATATGATCTAAGATAAAAAATATGATTAGCAAGTGAATGGATTCATAGTAATCAATGATGAATTAAATTCAAGATTAGTTGATTTTCTTGGATTAGTTGTTTACTTAATTATGTTTACAATTTTTAATTACTTTCTGTTAATTAATTTTACAACTTTTTCTCCCTTGTTAACCTTTTAATTTGATTGCTTGATTAGAGTGATTTAAGGGTTCAATCCAGTTGTGCCTTATACTACAAGTATTTTGGTGAATTGGTTAATAAATTAATTTAATTTGATAGTCTTGACAGCTATCAGGTGCCGAGATTGAGAATGAGCCTACCCATACAACTCCCAACCAAGATGAAGGACCTCACCTAAACTCTTCCTTCCATAAGTTAAATGTCAATGATACTATTGTCACCATCAATAACGAAAGTAAACACGATACCCACATCAAAGTTGGGTAGATGGATTAGTCTCACAATCCCCAAGTAGTATTGAATTTCGGGTTCAGGTATCTAGGCATGTGGAAGTCCTTATTGAAAGAATTGTATTTCCACCACCTTCCATCATGAAATTCCTTGCCGAAAAGCCAAAAAGTATGACATCTAACAAGGTCAAACAATGCTACAAAAAGACTAAACCGAAAAAGATGACATACAAACTGGAGTCCCCTTTAGTGAATGTTCCCATCCAACGACACCATATGAGGAGAAGAATCACAGGAAAAGAAGCCTAGGTAACGACGAGAACGGTGATGGCAAAACAATTTATACTGATATTACCTAGTTCTTAGGTTGTGGAGTGCTAGAGGCATGTTTTAACTATCCTTCTAGACTTTTTGAAAGTGTTTTGGGTATTATCATGTTTTTCTTGGATCTTAAAACTTATTTTTTTGTTTCATTTTCATTAATCAATTTCTCTATCTTTGGAAAAATATTGACATTGTTTGTTTATTTTATATTTTCATTTTTACTTAAGATGTTTATACTAATAATTATAAAAAATTATATTATTTTTTTTTGTTTTTTTCACAAATTCATTTTTATCTTTACAAAATCTAAAAAAAAACCAAATAAAAATAATATAATATCTTTATAATTATAAATAAAATATATCAACTAAAAGTAGCAATAGGAAACTAACCAAACATCCACATATATTTTTATCAAGGTTATTTATAAAAATGAAATAAAGGCAAGTTAGATTTTGTTGTTTGTTACAATATTAGAGACTAATCTTTCAGAATAATCAGACACCTAAGCGGGAATTCTTCTTAACAGTGTTATTTTCATATATATAAATCTCATGATCGAACCATGACTATATGCTTAAGGGACTTGAACTCTTTCTACTCAGACTAACACGTGTTGGTGAATTTACACGCATTGGTGAATTTATAGTGTTTAATTTTTAACAAAGAGAAGTTAGACAAAATCAATAGTTAATATAGAAAGTAATAGCTTACAAGAGACAAATTACAACTTTTATCCTAAATATATAATATATGTTTGATATTTTGGCTTCAACATTTTTTTTTTTGGAGTTATTAGGTCTACGAGAAATTCTTTAAAAAATAATTTAAACAATATATTTTGAGTATTTAAGATTTAAGTATTAACCATTCTCGTTCTTGGTTAATTAAAGTATTGTAAATAGGGGTGTAAACGAGTCAAGTCAAAACGATCACTTGATACTCAGGCTTGACTTGTGAAAAAAAGAAACTCTAAATATAAAGTTTGAGTTTGTCTTGTTTAAAAAATATAAAGTTTGGATTTGACTTGTTTGGCTCATTTATATCTTGATTATTTTTTTCCTTTTATCAAACCTTTCTTTGAAATATTTTAATTTATAAATTTAATTTTTAGTAAACATCTTTATGCTAGAAGATAAAGTGAAAAACTAAAAGTAAAAACAAAAATATTTTTATTCATAATTCATTATATAAAAAAACTTTTAACCTTCTTATAGAAGCATTTAGTTTGTAATAATAACAAATAAATTACTATTCTCTATATTTTTATCTAAAATTATATGTTTTTATGATTAAATTTTTACTATCTATACAAAATAAATAATATATATATATACACACACACACAAATTATTCATGAACTTTTAATGTTAAGTTTATAAAGTTTAAGCTTGACTCATTTACGTAATCGAAAATAAGTTTAAGCTTGAACTTAATTGTTTAGTTAAACAAACGAGCATGATCAATGATGTGTGATAATATATATATATATATATATATATATATATATATATATATATATATATATATATATATATGAGGAGGATCAATTTGAATTTTAAAATACTTTCATCATGGTTCTGAAATATACATTAGATGAAAGTGGATCTAATTGAAAATGAGTGTAAGTCAAAAATTTAGGTGTGATCCATATATATATATATATATACACACACACACACACACAAAAATTATTCATGAACTTTTAATGTTAAGTTTAATAAGTTTAAGCTTGACTCATTTACGTAATCGAAAATAAGTTTAAGCTTGAACTTAATATATATATATATGAGGGAGGATCAATTTACACCAGTATAAGTTTTTTTTTGACTTATCTTATTTTAATTGTTAGATCCACTTTCATCTAATGGTTATTTTTAATGAAATAATCTCAACCATTAGATGAAAGTAGATCCAAAAGAGATGTAAAGTTTGACATGACGATCCCTATATATATATATATATATATATATATATATATATATAGAGAGAGAGAGAGAGACACACACACACACACACAAATTATTGATGAACTTTTAATGTTAAGTTTATAAAGTTTAAGCTTGACTCATTTACGTAATCGAAAATAAGTTTAAGCTTGAACTTAATTGTTTAGTTAAACAAACGAGCATGATCGATGATGTGTGAATAAAATATACACATCTTATACTTGATTTGAGGTGGATTTAGGTGTGCTTTGATTGATTTATGTTGGAATTTATGTCACATTTAATATATTTATCCTTGGTATCTAATAATTAGTCTTTCTCTATGTTTTTAGGTCCAAAAGAGATGTTTTGACATGACTCTATAAAGCTTTGGATGGATTCATTGCAATGAAGTTGAGCTCAGAAATTATATGGCTAACATTCGTAGAGTTTTTTACCTTTGTGCAATAAAAGGAGCATAACTTGAGTTACAGAAGTTGAAACGATGTGATTTTGGTATCATTGGAAAGTTAAGAAAAAGATTTACAACTTTCATGAAGACTATTTTTCCAAAAAATGACGTTTTGAGTGATTTAAGAGTTAGACATGGTCGTGTTTGACTTGGAAAACGCTTCTGTCAACAATGAAGCTTCTGACTTTGAGACACAACCGTGTCTCTTGGACACATAGTCGTGTCTCTCCCGAACGTGCAAATTACGCTATTTTTAAGCTCACACGGCCGTGTCAAGCTTAGACATGGCAGTGTGAGTCTTTCTGACATAAAAAAAATGAAGTTTTGCTCCCAAATTGTTATAAATTGGGCAAAAACACCAAACCTAAAGAGACTTTTGGTTAGAGACACAACAAAAAAAAAATCTTTAGCGGCGGTTCAAAATTACTTTTAGCGGCAGTTCAAACTGCCGCAAAAAAAAATAGCGGCAGTTTTGAAACCGTCGCTGATACAGGCGTCCTAAAACCATTTCACAGCGGTTCCAAACAACCGCTGGAATAACTGCCGCAAAAATGGTTTTTCGCGGCAGTTTTTGCAACAATAATTTAGCGGCAGTTTTGTCACTTTTAGCAGCAGTTTTTAACCGCCACTACAATTTTTGTATTTCATCATTTATTATTTATAGCGGCTGTTTGAAACCGTCGCTAAAATTGGAAAATAGCTAACATTTTTTTTTGTGGCGATTATGAACAGCCGCTAAAATATTAAATTTCATTATTTTTTTATAACAGTGGTTTGGAAATCGCCGCTGATATTGAAAAATAGCTTATACTCAATTTTTTTTGTAGTGGTTATTAAATTAATTTTATTTTCTCAACTTTATTCGCATGTCAATTTTAATACATTTCAATTTATTTTAAATTACAATTAACTAGCATATTCAAATGAAATGATAAAACACTTAAACTTTCAACAAATGTATTAATTTGTCAACACAATCTTAGATAAATATCTGAAATGATAATTCAGTACACAAGTAAGCTGAAATCCAGTACAAACAAAATAAACAAACTAAAATCCATTACAAACAAATTAATATCTGAAGAATATAGCAATAGCAAATCATTTTTCGATCATGAGACATTCACTTTCCACTCTGATTAGAATCTTGTCCAATTTGAGCATTATGACTTGCTGAGGAAGACGGTTTGGCACCTGGTGAAATTTGCCCACTTCCTTCATCTGAAGCCTGGAAATATAAAAAAACTATGAGTTGTATACGTTCGATAAAAGCACTATGAATTTTAAAATAAACACATCATAAGTTGACCCAAGTCCAAATATCAGATTTTCTACATAAACAAGGTTGATCCTACATTAGTTTGGACAATCATGATCACTACAAGACTATCTTATATCATTCTCTTCCAAATCCCAAATGGACTCATACTTAAATTCATGCAAATAAGTGGTATTTGGTCACTCAAGCATAAAGAATACATCAATCAACATAATAATCATTTTCACATTATTAAGATACCCATGAGTTAATGCTAACAAGTAAACATAATTTTCCGCATCTAATGTCAATGACAGAAAGTAGTCAAGGATTACCACAAGCTGGAGACAAATTCAGAAAGCATTTTATGCTTTAACTAGAACCAACAGTAAGCATTTTAGAAAAATACCTCAACATATCACAATTAATTAGATGTGGAATGTTCTTCGTGGAATGTTCCATGCGATGTGGAATGTTCTTCGTCAACATGTTGTCTAGAGAAGTTGAAAGCATCATGAATCATGCCTTGCATTGGATCTTCACGAGCTTCATTATATTGCATTTCTTGTCTACAACAAGAAGTTTCTCCTACATCTCTCTCACCATGTAATAACCAAACAGTGTAACCTGCTGGAAAAGGCCTTAAAAGCAAGTGGTCGTACACTTCTTCTCTAGTTTGAAATAGTCTAAACCCACAATGAGAACAAGGACACTTTATCCTATTATCAAACGATGCATTAGCAAATGCAAAGTCTAAAAATTTCAACAGCACTTCCATATATTCGAGTGTAGTTCATGGCTTTAAAATCCAACTTTTATCCATCTCTAAAACAAAATGAGATATTAAAATAAGGGCATGTCAAATTGGAAACTTCAAAATGAAAACTAAAGAAGATCTTTATTACCTTATCCTTTAATTCACAACAACAGAAAAGAGACTAAAAATGAGATAGTTGTTGCTGAGAAAGGGAAGCAACCTGTAACATTAAAGCCACATGCATACGAAATAAAGATCCATACGAAATTTTCCTGGTGATATATTAAAAATAAACATGCATATACATCTTTTTATTCTCAAAATAACAAAAATGGAATATCAAAAAAGAGAAACCAACTATTAGATTACTTACTCATTATTATTAAAGCAACATTAACTCTAGCCACCTAATCAGAAGAACATAAATTATACGTGTTTGCCATTAACAATTGGAACCGTGTAAGTTAAAGTAGTCACAAATTGCACATATAATTTATGCTAGGGCCACTACGCCCATTTGCCTTAATCTTTGCATTCTGCCACCATCTCACTTTTTAATTTGGGTCTCATGCCACCATATCACTTATATTGGTTCTTATGTCACCATATTATTTGCATATAGGTCCATTTCAGCAAATGGGACCACAACAACCACTTTGCCTTATAATTTAAAATATCCAAATTAATAAACTACATACTAACAAATTCGTTTGACTAGTTTCCTTAGCTCCATGTTTTATGCCCATTATTTATAAGCCCAGTATTTATACAACAATGTTCTACTTTAACTTACATGGTTCCCATTTTATATATATATATATATATATATATACTAACAAATTCGTTTGACTAGTTTTCTTAACTCCATGTTTTATGCCCATTATTTATAAGCCCAGTTTTTATACAGCAATGCTCTACTTTAGAGGGTCAATAGATATCATTGAGAGTCAGGTTATATCACGTTATAAATAACAGGCATCAGAGGAGGTATTTACCATCTCCATAAGGTAAGCTATCCTGACGCTGCATTGATCCAGGAGGTTCAACTAAGGCCTTTAGATTCTCTAGAGCTCTAAAATGTAATCCCAACAGAAGGTTATAATCAATTATGTCTTTGAGATCCCAAGAACATGCAGTCTAGAGAAATTTTCCTGCACCAGAAAAACAAATTCTGGTCATAACTACAAGGCAAACTTACTAACCCTTCAGTCAATTAGAAGTTGAATGCAACTGTCATGATAAATATTTTAGTGCATATACACTCGTTGTTAGTCACTGACTCAATACTATCATATGCCAAGAGCCAAGTACTAGTATGAAAGTAAATCAATCATGACCCAAAGGTGTTCCACTAATTGAAATTTATATAGTTATGTAAATTCCATTTAGTCATTATTCAATATGAATTGTAACTTTTACTATGCTATAACTTCTATATTGAAAAGAAAAAAGAGAAAGAAAATTCATTGAAACAAGTGGCATCTTTGATAATAGTTTCATAACAAATTTTATCACCGTACACTAGTTATATCTAATGCATCACCTCTAAGATGGTCACAGAGTGGTTTGCCAATCCTACTATTAACTTTACTTCTTCATTAATCATTTCAATTTTGAAAACATGAAGACACATAGTACTCTCATGACTTGAAGTAATTCCCTTGGACTTCAACCAGACATTGTAAATCTATAGATGATACGATGCTTGAGATATAACAAGGCATTTGATTCAAAACGAGAGATAATCCAATATATCTCTGCACTTATACTCATCGAAGGTGCCTGTTGAGAGAGATAAAGAGTAGGTGAGAGTGAGATCTTTGAGACCACTAAATTACACTTCCAAGTCAGCATTATTGACCTAGTTAGCATATGACTCAAAGTCAATTAACATAATTTTCTTAATCATAAAGTATTGTCCAGACTATAATCTCAACACCTTTACCATTTAAAGTTCAATAAGAAACCTTAAAGGAACTGCTATAATCTTTTTCTTCCTTTCTTGAAGGTAATTATATAAGGAAAAAAAAAGAAAACATAATGTGAAGAACATAGTCAATTTCTATTCAGTATTCCCAACATTTTCACAAATTCGAGATGTGAAAAACAGAGCATAGTAAATCTGACAATATGTATTAACATATTAGAATAACCCCAACCAGCCAAGTCAACAACTCACTCTAGTTCAAACTTCAAAACTTCTCTAATTTTGTTGTGTTGAAGGTAAAACAAACACAGCAAAAACTACTTGAAACATATAGGATTGGAGTAAGCACTTCCATCTTCCACTTTGATTAATCCCCCGAATACACTAAAGTTCTTCACTAACAAACAAGTAGCAAAATCTTATGAAAGAAACATTTAATTAGTTTAAACCAAAAAAAACCCATCAATACGGGAATTTAGCTTATTTCATGATAGAAAGGAAATATGACTGATTGACTTAGTTATACTTCTACGCTATTCCCTCTTTGAATCTCAACCCCACCTTCCCTTAGCTATCTAAAATCAGTCTAAGGACTGATATGTTTGCATTCACCTGGACATTGACCAAAACAATTACCTATAGATATATAACACATAGTTAACAAGTTTGCAGTACTCTCTAGTACACATACGTTGTACTAGTACATGGTTTATAACTTTTTATTATATAATTATAAGACTTTCTTTACATTGTGAAGTACCATGATTTGGTACGGGGTACGCGAGAACTGGTACATGGTTCGCATGTTTACTTAGAGAATTTGGTAATATGATATAACATCATCAAAACACTCATCAATTAATTCCTAAATTTGGATCAAACCTGTGTGGTAGGTGTCGCTGCTGCTGAGATCTTGAGGCATTGAGGCGTGGATTACTGCTATTGGTACATTGTTGTCTGTTGAATGAGAGGGCAAAGAAAAGAAAGAGATGGAAAGGAAGATGTTAGGGCAAAGAATGACAGAGTATGGTGAGATGTTAGGGCAGAGAAAAATAGGGGAGGGAAAAAGACGGAGGGAATGAAATTTTGAGAAAAAAACGATGTGTCACTTTTTTTTTAATATAAACTGCCACTAAACACTGTTAAACCGCCATAAAATTTAATATTTTAATTTTTTAGTATAAACCGCTACTAAATAATATTAAACTGCCACAAAATATTAAATTTTGTGACAGTTAATAAAACCGCAGTTTGAACCGCTGGTAATTGTAACAGTTTAAGAAACCACCGTAAATAAACCGCCACTATTTACAAATTTTTTAGTAGTGAGACTGCAGGAAACTTTGAGAGGCACAAGGATTGGAGGCTAAGGTTCAGAAGACAAGAGCAAGAATATTGAAGTTTAACCATTGAAGACATCTTCTCCATCTTCATCTTTTCCATCTTCTCTTTTATTTTGGAATCATGGTTATTTCTTTACCTTTTGTTCTTGTTTGTTTTTCAATTGCCATAAGTGGCTAAACCCTTTTTTCTAGGATTAGGATGAAACTCTCTATTTTTTTTATGTTGAATTGTTAATTTAATTCTTTGTTAATGAAATTATTGTTCTTAATTCATTCTTAGTGTTCTTAATGCTTGTGGTATATTGCCGGCCATATTTACATGATATTAGGCTTGAGGTGAATGATAGAAAGATGAAATCTAATTGCTTGATAATTTAAGAATTAAACTTAGGAATTGAGACCTAGACATAGACTTAAATCATTCGAGGGTTAAACGATTGTCATGAATCTTAATGGGTTGGAACTTGGATTAATTGTCATGAGAATGAGGTTAATGAAGTTTTAGCACGTTTTTAGTGCCAAGAAATTGAACTTTAAATAATTTAGGATAAATCGCCTTCAAGAACATAATTGAACATTAACAAGAATATGATTACAATTTAGCATAGTTGATAGTGTAGTGGATTCTCAGTCCTAGGCCATTAAACCTTAGTTGAATCTTGACTTTTCTTGATTTATTTGCTTTCTTTATTGTTTTAATTCTAATTTAGCTTTCATTATTGATTTTATTCGCTTAAATAATCAAAGTAGCCGTAAGAGTTAGTAATTAACCGATCCTCGTGAGAACGATCTTTATTTTACTACTTGTATGATCCGTGCACTTGCGAAAAATTCAACAACAATCGAGTATTTAACGAGTCAACCTTAACTAGTTCACGAATAACTTTGGTTCACTTAGTCGACCTTCCGCTCATGACAACGACATAACTTTGGTTCGATTCTTTGGATCCCCCTTGGTAAGTGATCTGTAATCCTATTATAAATTCTCATTGAATGTAGTGGTTTGTTTCAACTTTAGAATAAGGAGAGCCTCCTTCACTCTAAACTTTAGTCTATATAAAAAAAAGTATTGCAAAGGACAAATAAGGCTCTTCTCAAGTAAATTTGTCTCTAAAGTGAATAAGTAAGAGTTTATCTATTATTAAATTTTAGTAGGTTAAGATTCCAATATAAAGGTGTAAATAAGCCGAGTCAAGCAGAACATTGGAAGATCAGGCTTGACTGGAAAAAAAAATAGGTTGCTCAAGCTTGATTCATTTATTTAAATGAACCAAATTTAAAACTTGAGATTGACTTGTTTAAAAATATGAAAGCTTAAGCTCAGCTCATTTAGTTCGTTCATGACTTAATTATTTTCTTTCCTTTTATCAAATCTCTCCTTAAATTATTTTTTATTTTTTAATATTTATTAAGCTAATGATTAGTAAACATTTTTATAGTATAAGATGAATTAAAAATAGAAATAAAGACTTTTTTTTTCATAATTTATTACATAAAATTATAAAAAAACTCATAGTCTTCCACCATTACAAAAAGAAATTTCAAAATAAAATTTAACACTTAAAAATGTTCAAGAAAATTTTCACAATGAAATAATTTTCTTTCTTTGTACTCGAAGATAGAGTCCGTTGATAATTGAATATATTTATTGTTATCCTTTTAAAATTACTTATTAAGATAAATAACTTTAACAACCCTATAATTTTTATTTTCTTATTAATTATGATAATTTTTGCCTATATATATATATATATATATAATGAGAATAATTTTATTGTGGGATGGTAAAATGAGTGAATCTTTACCATACAATGTTATCATAAATGATCAAGATTAAAAATTACTTAAAAGTCATTTAATCACTTAAAAAGTCGCATGTATTTATGTTATAAACCTTACTTATTTATATAAGATTTAATAATCAATATTTATTTATCTCACATTTTATAATAAATATTTTTTTCATTTATATATATATATATATATATATATATATGATCTTATTTAAGTGAGAAAAGTATTTATTATAAGTAATAAATATTGATTTAGAGATGTTAATAAATATTGATTATTAGATATTATATAATATATATATATATATATATATATATATATATATATATATATATATATATCAAACTTTTAATATCGAATTCATAAATATTAGTCTTATTTCATTTATATAATCAAATTTAAATTTAAATTTATTTATTTAGTTAAATAATTAAATTTAATTAAATATTTAATAAGTTAAATTCAAATAATTCATAAATAATTCTGTTAATTTACACCTTTATTTTAATATATTTTAAATTAAATAAAAAATAAAATATATTATTATTATTTATTTCCTTAAAAAAAAATTTACTTTAAATATTTTTTTTTTTTGGATAAGAGAAATCACAGTAGGCAAAAGCCAGATTGGCTCATGAGCAGCTCAGTTTTGTCCAAGAAAGTCAACCCACCGACTGGCCCTCACGCAACACACGAGAAATGTCCACCAACCTGTCACGGCTCAGTGTTAGTGACTCACCACTCTAGAACTGGATATGCTTGTGTAGGGGCATTTCAGATTTTTTTTCTCACTTTTCTGTTGGCTACTGAGCACTCGTTGGTTTTGTTTTTTCTGTGGTCTCATTTCATATAACTGATGATGATAAGATAACAATGCAATTATATAATACTAGGAAGTAAGCCCGTGAGTTGTACCGGCATGCTACAATAATTATCACAAGTTAATAATATTCAAATAATATATTGCTGTATTTGAATAAGATAATTAATTAGTAGTTACACATTGACTTAATAAAAATTGAATATCATAACATGATATTCAAATGTTCTTATTAGTCATTGTAAATGCTTTGCTATTGACTTTAAAATATTCAAAGACTATACTACAATATCATATTTAAATATTCTACTTCCAAAAATACATTAAAATAATAAATTATAGACTTATAACAATAATAATTTAAACTAAATCCAAAAAATAGTTACATTATATATAAGCTAGCCAAAATAGTAAGACCCAAGGTACATCTAAATAACTTCAATCATTCTAACTACAATCATCCAAACTACCTAGACATCCAAAAAAGGATGAGACATGATCATAATCATCTATTAGTCATTCAAATTATATATTCTATTGATAATCACATATTTTATATATTAATAAATTCTTATTTTTAGTCATTTACACTCTTTATGTACTTAATTAATTAAGTTTCGTTATGTTTTGTAAGTTTGGACTCAAATTGAACTTAATTAATTTTTTTAGTATTATTTTGGTTGTACACTATTTCTGTATTGGTTATACATTGAGTTTTAGATGTATTATAATTATATATATTACCTTATAAGAAAGATAAGAGAGAGCTCTATAATTTTTATGAAGAGTTCTAGGGAAAAATCGGACATCTAGTGGAGCTAATTGGGCTTGGAAGTCAGAACACGAGTTTTGTGACTGGAACCCAAACAGTATGCAGTGATCATTGCATAATTCGAGTTGAAGAAACTGAAATGGGCTGAAAATTTGGCATCTGAAAGTTAAGACCCATATCTACAACTTTCATGAAGAACACAAGAGCTCATTCGGATAACTTGGAGGTCATATTGGGTCTGGAAGTCAAAACAGAGGTGCTGAAACTGGGCCTGAGCAGTCTGTAGTAATTGGGTCATATCTTAGGCTGTAGGATGAATTTTTGGATGATTCTGGTGGCATTGGAAAGCTGAGACAATTTCCTAGAACTTTCATGAAGACTACTTTGCTTTGTTCTGACGTTATCCATGAGTTCATCACTGAATGATTTCAGAGACAAGAAATTTTAATAATTTTTCACTCAAAAAAAGTTCTTTAGCATTTTTTACTCATCCACCCACTCATCCACTCACTCATTAATCAATTCCCTTGTCATTTTGTATTTCTAATCCTCTATAAAAAGGACCATAGGCAGATCATTTGAAAAATCTTGGGGGTTAGGGAGGAAGATTATGCTTATGTTATTTACTTGTTGTAATTTTCTTTTGTTGTAAATAGAAGTTATGATCATCTTCTTCTTCTTCTCTCTTTCTTTCTTCTTGCTCATGGGTAACTAATCTTCATCTTGCTTGGGTGAAGGGGTGAAGTTTTTGGTAATAAAAATAAAGTTAGATTAATTTCCTTCTTATGCTTAAATGATATATTATCAAGTGATCATTATACGTGTTGTAGTTTGTTTCCAATCAATTTAGAAACCCTCCTTGTAAATTGGAGTTATTGATTCATTGTAGACAAGTGATTTAGCACAATGAATGCTTGAACCCATTTGCAAGTGTAGGTATTGGTAAATAATTAAAAGAACTATAATATAACTACGTATATAATTCTAAATGGACTTTGAATCTTATATTATCCAATTGGAACCTCCGTTGTGCATGGATTTCAATTAAGTTATAAAAAGAATTAATCTTGTCCTTAATTTATTACCAAAAGTAGATCTCCTAACTAAAGCAAGTTCTTTAATTTAATTATGAACAAGTTTTATTATTTTTATTGTTGTGACAAAGTCTTTCCTTACCTCAAAGAATTTTTCTTCATCAATTCCCTATGGATCGACCTCAGACTCCCGATAAAATTATTACTTGGGACAACCTGCACTTAGGTTTGCATCTTTTAATCCACATCAAGTTTTTCGCTCCGTTGCTGGGGACTTGATTTGAAGTTTTAATTTATTGAGGTTCTTTTTCTTTAATAAAATCTATTCTCTTTCTCCCTCACCGGAGCAAAAGATCAGCTTGCCATCCTTCGATTTCTTTACTAACTCTTTAACTTTCTAATTATCTAACTTTCTAACTTACTAACTTACTAACCTACTAACTTTCTAACTTAATAACTATTTTTTTTATGCCATTTATATATGCTTTTTATTTACGTTTTATAACTTACTAACTTATTATCTTATTAATTTATGCTTTTTATCTTATTTATTTACGTTTTCTAACTTACTAATCTTCTAACTTTTATATTTATGTTATTTATTTATGCTTACTAACTTTTAACTTTTATATTTATGTCATTTAATTTTGCTATCTAACTTTTTAATTTATGTCATTTAATTTTGCTATCGAACTTACTAACTTGTACATTATTTTTATTTATTTATTTATGCTTAATATTTAATGGCTGGTGTAAACTGTCGACTTGTATATTATTTTTTCTATTTTAAGCCATTTATTTATGTTTAATTGGTATTGTGATTTAAATTCTAGTTGTTTAGTTAAAATTAATCCTGATACTTTATATATTGATTTGTTTGAATCACAATCACACACAATTAACACAATGGCTGAAAATGAAAGTATACATGATGAACATAAAAATCATCCATTACGAACCATGCGTAAATATTTGCAACCACCTCGAAATTCTATTTCATCATATTTTATCTTTCTACTCAATGCCAATAATTTTAGGTTCAAGGCAGGTATGATTTCTTTACTTGCTAATTTTCATGGTTTAGAATCTGAAAGTCCATATTTACATCTAAAAGAATTTAAGAAAGTATGTATTGCTTTCAATGATCAAAATTGCATTGAAGAGATTATTAAGCTTAAATTGTTTCCTTTTTCTTTAAAAGATAAAGCAAAAACTTGGTTTAACACTTTGAAACCAAGATCAATTGGCACATGACAAGAAATGTAAAGTGAGTTCTTAAAGAAATTTTTTCCAACACATAAAACCAATGCTATGAAAAGACAAATCCAAAATTTTTCTCAAAACTCAAATGAAACATATTTTCAATGTTAGGAACAGTTTAAAGATTCGTTGAATTCATACCCACATCATGATTTTGAAAAACGACGCACTATAAACTTATTTTTTGAAGATTTAACACCTGAAACAAAACAATTTGTGGAAACAATGTGCAATGGTGAGTTTCTTGACAAAGAACCTGATGAAACTTTAGACTATTTAAACCAATTAGCTGAAAATTCTCAATCTTGGCATAATACTAACTCTTCTGAAAATTTAATTAGATCTAACTTTGTAAGTGCTAATAAAGGAAAATATCACCTTGGTCAAGAGGAAGATCTAAATGCTAGGTTTGTCAGTTTGATTAGAAATGTTGAAGCCATGGAATTAAGAAAAATAAAAGAAATCAAATCTATGCAAAATGAAGAAATTTGTGGTATTTGTGATGACTTAGGACACTCAACACATGAATGTCCAGATTCATATTTTTAAAGAAGTTGTACATGAGCAAGTAAATGCAATGAATAATTTTAAAAAGCCATTTACTTCTTCTTTTTCAGATTCATACAATCCAGCATGGAGAAATCACTCAAACTTTAGATGGAGGAATAATAATCAGTCACAATTCGTGCAACCACCACCTCCTTAAGCATAACAAGACTTTCAAAATTTTCAAGGATATGCACCTTATGTCCCACCATATAGGAAAAACCTAGAAGAAACACTGCATGCATTCATAGAAAAGAAAGAGGTAATTAATAAATAAAACAATCAAACCATGAGTGACATAAAAGAAACTCCTGCTAAACTTTCTTCTGCACTCACTATTCACGAGAAAGGAAAATTTGCTTCTCAACCTCAACCAAATCCCGAGGGTCAGTACAGTCTATGTGAGGGGAGTTCAGAAAACTAACAAATGGATCAAGTCAAGTCAGTGATAACTCTTAGGAGTGGAAAGGTTGTTGAAAAATAAATTCCCGAAGATGAACTAATTCCCCAAGAAAATGAAGAAGTTGACCAAAAGGAGACCAAACTCTCACTTGTACCCTCATTTCCTCAAGCATTAAATAATTCAAGAAAATTGAACCATAACATTGAAATTTTTGAAATTTTGAAACAAATGAAGGTCAATATTCCTCTGTTAGATGCTGTTAAACAAATTCCTTCTTATGTCAAATATGAAGGACTTGTACACTGTTAAAAGGAAACTAAATGTGAAAAAGAAAGCATTTTTGGCTGAACAGGTAAGCTCCATTCTTTAGAATAATAATGTGTTGAAATATAAAGACCCTGATTGTCCTACAGTTTCATGCATTATTGGAGAACATAAAATTGAAAAAGCTTTACTTGATCTTGGTGCAAGTGTCAATTTGCTTTCATATTCTGTTTATCAGCAACTCAACTTGGGTGAGTTAAAACCAACTTCTATAACTCTTCTACTTACTGATAGATCAATAAAAATTTCAAGAGGAATAGTGGAAGATGTGTTAGTACAAGTTGATAAATTCATATATCCTGTAGATTTTATTGCCTTGGATACTAAACCTATAGTTGATAGTTGCAAGTCAATTCTTATTATTTTAGGCTGTCCATTTTTAGCAACATCTAATGCTTTGATAAATTACAGAAATTGAGTGGTGAAGCTAACATTTAGAAATATGACACTGGAGCTCAATGTTTTTAATATGAGTAAGCAACCACAGGAAGTCCTTGATGAAAAGGAGGAAGTTGAAGGAATTGAAGCCATCGTAGATGATCATCTTCAAACAAGGAGTTCTTTTGACCCATTAGAAATTTGTTTAGTCAATTCATTTGATTCAGGCATGCAATTAAATGATGATATCTCTAAAATATGCTCTTTGCTTGATTGTACACAGGTAATTGAGTACAAGAGATGGAAGCCAAGATTTGAAGAGCTAAAATCCATGAATGATAATGCCCATGAAGAAGTATCCACATCGGAACTAAAGCCATTACCTGCTGAGTTGAAGTACACATTTTTGGGAAAAGAGTAAAGCTTTCCAGTGGTAATTTCCTCGTCTCTTACTGAAGAACAAGAAGATATGTTAACAGAAGTACTTAAAAGGCATAAAAGTGCAATTGGATGGACATTAAAGGACATAAAAAGTATTAATCCATTAATTTGTATACATAGAATACATTTAGAAGATAATGCTAAAACTTCTCAACAACCTCAAAGAAGATTAAATCCACATATGAAAGAGGTAGTTAGAACTGAAGTCCTTAAATTACTTGATGTTGGAATTATCTATCCTATCTCTGATAGCTAGTGGGTAAGTCCTACATAAGTTGTGCCTAAGAAATCTAGAATAATAGTGGTTGAAAAAGATAAAGGTGAATTAATACCTACGCGAGTCTCATCCAGTTGGCATATGTGTATTGATTTTAGAAACTTAAATGTTACTACTAGGAAAGATCATTTCCCCTTGCCATTTCTTGATCAAATTCTGGAAAGGGTAGCAGGACATCCATACTACTGTTTTCTTTATGGTTATTCAGGTTATAATCAAATACCAATTGCATTAGAAGATCAAGAAAAAATCACTTTTACATATCCCTTTGGTACTTTTGCATATAGAAGGATGCATTTTGGCCTTTGTAATGCTCCAGCAACATTCCAAAGATGTATGCTAAGTATTTTTAGTGACACGATTGAGCATTATTTAGAGGTTTTTTTTATGGATGATCTGACATTTTTTGGAAATTCTTTTGAAATTCTTTTGATAATTTAGAAAAAGCTCTTAAAAGATGCGAAGAAAAAGGATTTGTGCTAAATTGGAAAAAATGTCATTACATGGTTACCTCAGGAATAATGTTAGGTCATGTGATATCTTCTAAATGAATTGAAGTTGATAAGGCCAAAGTTGAATCAATTACCCATTTGCCTTCCTAAAAAATAGTTAGAGAAGTTCGTTCTTTTTTAGGACATGCAGGGTTTTACAGAAGATTCATTAAGGACTTTAGCGCCATATCTAGACCATTGTGTAATCTTCTGTTGAAAGATGCATCATTTGATTAGACTCAAGAATGTCAAAATTCTTTTAAAAAATTAATTAGTCTTCTGACATATGCTTCTATCATGCAATCTCTTGACTAGTCTTTGCCTTTTGAGTTTATGTATGATGCTAGTGATTTTGTTGTGGGCGTTGTTTTAGGCCAAAGAAAGGAAGGTAAGCCTCATGTAATTTGTTACACAAGTAGAACATTAAATAGTGCACAAATGAATTGCACCACTATTGAAAAAGAATTACTTGTTATAATAGTTGCACTGGACAAATTTCAATCTTATTTAATTAGTTCTTCTATTGTGATTTTCGCTTGCTCGTATTCTTTCATTAGATATTTGATGTCTAAGCGGGATGCCAAACTAAGATTGATACGGTGGATCTTGTTCTTCAAGAATTTAACATCACATGATAAAAGATAAGAAAGGATAGAAAATGTTATCGTTGATTATTTGTCAGACTTACAACAGGCTCATTGCTTTTGATAATTTGTGTAACACCCCGATTTTTGGTTAATTACGATTTTGCCCTTATTATCTTGTTTTCGATTTACTGTGTGTTATAAAATTAATTTGACTATTTAAATCAGCTTGTATTTGATTGTTTCGTGTGATTTGCTCAAGTCAAGAAAATAATAATTTTCGGTAGGGGAAAATCTTGTTTGATTATTTGGAGGTAGGCGATCTTACTAAACCCAATCAAGAATAATACATATATCAATCTTTTAATTTTTAGAATTTTTCGTATAATAAAAATATTTATCGTGCGAGAAAAATCTGTGGGACCACGTTTGGCTTGTGGGACCCACATTTGCTTTAATGGGACCCACGTTTGGGTTTGTGGGCCCCACTTTTAGGAAAAATTTGCCAACATAAAAGGCTTGTAAAATTAGACCAAAAGGTTAAAAATCCATAAAAATGGTTAGATTTAATAGATTAGTTAATTTAAAATCTAATTAAGTTAATCTAAAAAGGGGTTAAGTGATAATTAAATAGATTAAAACCTAATTAGTTTTTATCAAATTTTAATTAGACAATTGTATTAGTATAATTAAGTAGAAGATTAAGGATTCTAAGTAAATTAATGATTAACTAAAATACAAAAGGAATCTAACTAACTTTTAATTAAACTTAATTAGGAGGACTTAAGCATAAAATAAGTTATTAAAAATCAATCAAATTTTGATTAGAATTTCCTATAGCTATTTTTGGATCTATGCATGCATTATGCATTTAGTTGGTCAACAAAGGAGACAAAGCTCCATTATGAGTGTCCTATGGCCATTATTAAGCCAATTTTGTCAAAAAGGATGGCTAGCTTTCTCTTATTGAGCTCTACGACCATGCATGATGGGGGGGGGGGACTAATATTCACTTTGTTATTTCATTTTAATCATTCTACCTCATCCTTTCATTTCTCTCCTACCCAAAGAAACCAAAGAAAACTCCTAAGTCCCTTTTCTCCTACCATTCGGCCAACACCATTTCTTCTACTTTCATCCATCAAAAATTTCATCCAACTTCATTTTCTAAATCTAAACCATATTCTAAGAACATCTCTAGTTGTGAGTTTTTGCTAAATCATCCATTTGGAGCTTGGAAAATCACTTTGAAGTTTCTTTCCTATAAGGTGAAAATTCTTGTTTCTTGTTTCTAATTTTATTTTTGATGTTTAAGCCATGATTGATCCATGGTTTATCTTTTTCATCCATAGTTTATGACTTAATAATTTGTTTAAGCTTGTTAGGATTTTTCTTGAAGCTACACAAAAATTTCTAAGGAGTCCAAGGAGATCTTGTCTTCCTTATAGGTAAGAGGGAGATTTAATCTCATCAACCATGTGTGGTGGTGAGAAAATGGATGTAATTGTGGTGAAGAATCCATAAGGATTCATTCACTTGGTTGTTTATTGTGTGATTAATTTTGTGTGCATGTTTATTGTCTTTTCTAGTTGTGATTAATTTTGTGTGCATGTTTATTGTCTTTTCTATTTGTGATTTATATTGCATGCAAGCATGTTTATAGCTTTGATATTTGTATGTGTTTTATTATTGCTTTAATATATGGTATGTGTTCATTAATATATGTTTATGGATCTATGATAATTATTGTTGGATGTGCAAATATGTTTAGATTTGCAAAAGTGTTCCAAAGAACACAAGATGAAGAGTTTATGGTTTTTACTATGAAAAGAGAACCAATATGTTCTTAACCATTTTCTAAAAGGATAACTTAATTGATCTAATTAAGTTAAAGGATTTTTCAATGATTTAATGGATGAAAAATAATTTTAAATATGGTTTGTATAAAAGTGGTGATTTTCGGCCAAAATATATTTTAATGTTTAATTGATCAAAAAATTTATTTTATAAGTATAAACTTGTTTATTAACCTAAAAAGAATTTATTTACAATGAATTTTCAAGAACCAAATAAGTAAACAAATTTTTATTAGAAGTCTAGTATATAAAAGAAATAAATTTTTGATACTTGAAAATACTTATCTTTGAGTTTTAAAGTATGTTGGCAATTTTCAAAGTGTATTTTATGGTTATAATAAAATAAATGAATTTTTTAAAAAGAAAACGTAGAAAATATCATTTAGTGGATTTTCTAAACGAAATGCTGTCAAAATTGATTAAAAATGAGCAAGTATTGAAGAATGTTTCAAAATGTCATTTAGAAAGCAAGGAAATATTTTACGTAGTTAAAGAATAAAATTAACTATAGAAGAATTTATTAAAATCAAATTTTTGGGAAAAACGTCGAGAATTATTACTTAGAGTAATTTTTGTAAGAAAAATAGAATATAATATTCAAATAATGTTTTTAGTTTGGAAAGTTTAAAAAATTTAATTTGGAATGTCAAGAAATATTTTATACAGTGAAAAATAGTAGAAATAGCTTACTACAGCGTATTTAAAATGGTGATTTTTAAACTACGCGATTGAGAAAATGATTTAAAAATGTTATGCGATTGAGAAACGTTGAAAAATATTTACGTGATTGAAAAACGTCTGTAAAATGTGACGTAATTGTGAAAATGGGATAAAATATTTACGCAACTTATGGAAATAGTAAATTTTTTTGTCGGGTCAAAGTGGTGGACCCGGACACGTTAGGAAATAGTATTGTCAAGTGGAGACATCTTTTTTTTTATCTACGACGGTATTTCGTAATTATGATGACAATGAGGATATTTATGTAATTATGATTCATGGTGATCTTGAGGGTATTTTTGTAATTATGGATCATTACATACATAGAGTGGTATGTCAATTTGGTTGAAATTGACGATTGGTGACGAGATGAATTACACCGTATTGCGGGTGTGATAGGCGTAGTGTGTTCATGTGGAGAACTTGGAGGCGTTAGTGTGCGTAGATTCCACATGTGGACGTTGGTAGCTCCTGCGGGCGTGGTAAGCGAAAAACACACACTAGCGATCTCGACAAATACTATTCTTAATCGGGATCTATTGGGGCATGCGGTACTATGCCTGGATGTACACGACGTGTTTGATTGTGTACTATTCACATGACGTATTTGATTGTGTGTCATTCACACGACGTATTTGATTGTGTGCTATTTACACGACGTTTTGTGTAATAGCTGGTTGAAGGCAACGATGTGCGGACATGTCTCTGGGATCATTCTCTCGATGTTTGTGTTTAGCTCCATGGAGTAGGAATGAGTCCGAGTACATGGCATATTTAATGCGCATCTTTGTGTGAATAATTATAATTTGATTTATGATATTTCGCATCCGTGACATTTATACTTGATTGAGATATGATATATGTTGTGCTAACATGATTTTGTTGCTTTAACTTGCTATATCCGTATGTTTTGTCGTTTTCTTATGCTATCTTTGGTAATGATGTAGATTGTCTCACCTCTTTGCATATATTTTTACGTATTATTATTTATGTTCCGTAAAGTCGTTGAGGAAGTGGAAGGGAGCAACTTGTTGGATTGTCAATACAACGAGGCTTGCAAAGAACCGAGAGTGATGGATTCGAGGACGGTGAACCTCGAGATCATCCATATCATATGGATTGATTGCGGCGTGGTATGATGTTACTGAGTATTTTGTCTTAGATAAACTTCCCGAGGAGGATTCTTCGGAGGATCGAACTTCTAGTGTTATGCTTGGGCTAGTTTATGGTTTCTTTAAACCGCAGAGGTTGTTGTTTTAATTAACTAGTTTATAATATGTAAATTATTTGTACCTATTAAACAAAAAATCATATGTATAATTATGGTGTGTATGTAATAGTTTGTTTTATTTTATGTTCTGTTTATTTTATAATATAATGTTAAAAAAAATATTTTTACAGCTTATATTATTATATATTACGTAATAATTTATAACTTGGGTAGAGGTTATTATTATTGTTCGAAAATGTGACATCCCTATTAGGGTGTGACAATAACACCCCCATCAATGATTCTTTTCCTGATTAATTTTTATTTTTTATCAATTTTATGCCTTGGTTTGCTAATATAGTCAACTTTCTTGTAACAAGAAAGATGCCGCCTCAATGGACACACCAAGATAGAAGGAAATTCTTGACAGAGGTGACAAATTTTATTAGAACGACCCATACTTGTTCAAATATTGTCCTGACCAAATCTTTCGGATATGTGTGCCTGACAGTGAGGTAGGTAGTGTCATTAAATTTTGTCACTCAAAAACATATGGAGATCACTTTTCTTCAAAGAAAACAACTGCAAAAATCTTGCAGCGTGGATTTTATTGGCCTACTTTATTTAAGGACTGCTATACTTTTTGCAAAAGTTGTGAAAACTATCCAAATTGGGTTCCATTTCAAAAAGAAACATGATGCCTCTAAACCCTATCCTTGTCATTGAAATTTTTGATTGTTGGAGAATTGATTTCATGGGTCCATTTTCATCCTCATTTGGATTTGTGTATATTTTAGTTGCAGTTGATTATGTCTCAAAATGGATTGAGGCGATTCCATACTGACACAATGATTGTAAAATTGTTCTCAAATTTTTAAAAGAATATGTCTTGTGTTGATTTGGAATCCCTTGAGCTATCATCAGTGATGGGCGAACATATTTTTATAACAAACCATTTGAATATTTAATGAAGAAATATAGTATTACACATGAAATTGTCACCCCTTATCACCCTCAGACTAGTGGACAAGTTGAATTGACAAATCGGGAGATTAAACAAATTTTAAAAAAAAATGGTTAACCCAAATCATAAAGATTAGTCTTTAAGACTAAATGATGTACTTTGGGCTTACCGTACGGCTTTCAAAACATCCTTGGGCTTGTCATCCTATCGGTTAGTCTATGAAAAACCTTGTCACTTGCCTGTAGAATTGGAACATAAAATATTTTGGGTGATTAAAGCTTTCAACCTAAACCTTGATGATACTTGCAACATACACAAATTGCAATTAAATGAACTTGAGGAATTGAGAAATGATGCATATGAAGACTCAAAGATTTATAAAGCTAGAATAAAAGGTTTTTATGACAAGACAATTTTGAGAAAATCTTTTGAAATTGGTCAAAAAGTTCTGTTTTATAATTCTCGTCTGTACCTATTCCCTGAAAAATTAAGATCTAGATAGAGTGGTCCTTTTGTTGTCAAACATGTGTATCCTCATGGGGCCATAGATATTAAGAATCCTAGGAATGGTAATGTGTTTAAAGTTAATGGACAAAGACTCAAACTATTTCTGAAAAACCAAGTTGATGAGGTAGAATTCATCTCTCTTTCGAATCCTTGTTATGAATAGAATTTATTCTAATTTTGTTGCCTTCTTTTTGCAGTTCTTTGTGTTCCCAGTTAAGTGGCGGATAACGGTACTCTATGACTCTCGAGTCAGTTTATTTTTCAGTTTTCCAAAATAACTGATTCTTTTTCCTTTAAAATGGATGTCATTCTTTCAAACCTGAGAAAACATTTTCCTTACCTCCCTCAAAATGCTCTGACAAAAATCTACAAAGCTAAATGTGAAAGATTGAGATTGTTAATATACAAGGGTATGCCAAAAGATGTAAGCTGGATAATTGAAGCAAAAGTCCGACTAGCAGATGAGTCTTCAATTTCATTTGACTCATACATGCCAGGTCTTGGAAGAAGTTTGTATTCTAAAAAGAGAAGAGCAAAAATGTTACAAGTTTGTCACAAATGTACACGATGGAATTGTAACAAGCGATGTCGCTCTTTGGGGATGGTTTCTGCAAACAGAGAAGATAAAATATTTTTCATTAAGAACGAAGTGAGTAAGAAGTCATTAGATGATATCTTATTGACTCTTGAGATGCATTCTTGTGGATTTGTGCATCGTGAACTTCTTAATTTGTGGAATCTCTTCAAGGATGAAGAAAAACGTTACAGTCTTGGGAATCTGACTCTAAAAGACCCTGTTTGCCAATTTATAAGAAAATTAGATGGGAAACTTATCATCGACTCATAGAAGGCGTTTAAACTATTACTGGATGTGAAACCAGAAGTAGATGTGAGTCATATCCACAACAATCTGTACATATTATCTTCTTCTTCTTTATGTCTTCTTTAAAAACAAAAAAATAAAACAAAACAAAACAAAATTATACAAAAATAAAAAAGATTCTGTGTTTCTTAATTTCAAATTTTTCTGACAACAACCAACCTATCCTTATAGTTGCTATTATTACCTTTTCCATTCTTTTTCCTATTTAAACACTCTATTTTCTCCACTTACCTCTAACTCGGAATCATTCAAAGGGAATGTGAGAATAGAAATGAAACGTGTTTCTATTTGTCAAATTAAAAATATCTGTGTATTTTGTGGGTCTAAGTATGGGAAGGGTTTAGAGTTTGTAAACGCAGGTAACACTCTTGGTCGATCACTTGCTGCGAGAAATATTCATCTTGTATATAGGGGAGGTTGCCGTGGCCTTTTGGGGATAGAGGGACTTGAACCCTCACGATTTCTAAAGTCGACGGATTTTCCTCTTACTATAAATTTCATTGTTGTCGGTATTGACATGTAGAATGGGACTTTATCTTTATTCTCGTCTGATTAATTAGCTCTTCAAAAGATCTATCAGACTATGATGGAGTGAATGATTTGATTAATGGGGGCTGTATCACTTGTTGTATATATGAGAGACAGTCATGTTTTAGGTGTCATTCCTAGACCTTTCACTCAATAGAACATCATTGGAAAGACAATTAGGGAGGAACTTAAGGTATCATCTATGCATGAACGAATGAAGATAATGCTTGATAACTCTGATGTATTTATTGCCTTACCAAGTGATTTTGGTACTTTGGAAGAAATTTTTCAAATTGTCTCTTGGGCCCAATTGAACATCCACCATAAACCCATAGGTTTGTTGAATGTAAATAATTTCTTTGATCTTTTGTTATCTTTTCTTAACCATACTGTGAAACAAAAATTTATGCATGACAACTTAAGGTATCATCTATACATGAACGAATGAAGATAATGCTTGACAACTCTGATGTATTTATTACCTTACCAAGTGATTTTGGTACTTTGAAAGAAATTTTTCAAATTGTCTCTCGGGCCCATTTGAACATCCACCATAAACCTATAGGTTTGTTGAATGTAAATAATTTCTTTGATCTTTTGTTATATTTTCTTAACCATGCTGTTAAATAGAAATTTATCACACCTTCAGTAAGATAACTTCTTATCTTTGCTTCCACTATTGATGAGTTGATTGATAAATTAGAAGCTTTTGTTTATAAACTTGACCCAACAATAGCTCAGATAGATTAGTCAACAGGAAGTAGTGAGGGAAGCAGCTTGAAACGAAAGTTTGATCTGACACTTCGTTTATAACTTTTCTTTACCTTTGATTTTATTTACCGTACTTTGTGTTAGATTTTTCTAACAGGTAATATCTTCTATCCTTTACTCATCTATATTTTAACATTGAGAACAATATTGTGATCTGGTTAGGGGAAGGATAGCTGACCAAAAAATTAAAAAAAAAAGGAAAATTTTTTTTGGAAGTATGATATGATTGTCATGGACTTACTAAACCAATGAATGGTAGCGGAGTAAGGAGTAATTTTACTCTTGAGACGCATCTAAATTGGAAAGTATGTTTAGTGATATGACTGTCAGAAACCTACTCGTAGTAAAACCAATGGAGGATGGCAGAGTAAGGAGTAAATTTTGCCTTGGAGATAAGTTTACTCTTGAGACACATCTTAGTTGAGGAAATAATTATTTTGTGTAGAAGTAGCAAATGGATTCTTGGATCTTAGCATAAATTGTCTTCTTTCTTAAAAATCACAAGCTTGGATATGAATGTTGATATGGTGGATTGAGAATGATAGAAATATGCCTTGTGAGATTTTGAGCGTATTGATGAATGTATTGAATATTTGTATCATTCTCTTCTTTCTTATGTGATTTTTTTTCACTCATGAATTGTTACTCTAGAACTTGCTTTGATTCTTTTTTAGGCTACATTTTCACATGCATACATAAATATGATTGAGACATTTTGAAATAGTTACTTTGACCAAATAGTCATCCTTGCATATTTTCTCTTATGTAACCCCTTTGAGCTTATTTGACCATTCTTTATTTTTAGTTCATTACGTGCCTTTAAAAAAATAAAAAAATAAAAAATAAAAATAAAACATGTTTTTACCTAACCTTAGGGAATAAGAGAGCATTGGCCTTATTCTTGAACAAGTGTGGGAGTGTATGTGCAAAATGTTAAAAAAAACCCAAAAAAAGAAGAAAGAGCTGACCACCGCTATAATCAAAGGATTATCAAAGTCCCCTGATATACCATGTGACATATCCATACCTAGAATAAAGATGGATGCTTGGAAACAACAAGAAAAGAAAGAGAAAGTTCAGACTTAACAATGAATTCAATTCATCAATTTTCGATTGATCTTCAACAAAACATTAGTCAAATATTGGTCATTGTCCTTTATGATGAATGTTCTCAAACATCTTCTCCACTCTAACTGTATCATAATGCTCTTTTATTCTCTTTAGTATTTATCTTATCATATTCATATTATCCCCTCTCCTTTACCATGCCCCCATTATAACCTTGAATAAAGTCATCTTGATTTTTGTGTGCATGTGTTTTGAGTAGCGAAGAAGTAGAAGATAAGCAAGCTTATGGTAGTACAATTGTTCATGAGTTGAATAGAGTGAAATACTTACCTTTTAAATACTTGAGAGATTGAAAGTGAATTATGTGAGGATTTATCATTCTTGATTCATTCTTTTCATCTGAAGTTTCCTTGCTTGTTGGTTTGAGATGTGAAGAAATGTTACCTCATTAATGCTTTGATCCCTTGAATTTATGGTTGCTCTTCTTGATTCATTGAGTCTTTTAGAATTTTTAGCTTTTGAGTCTGTGTCGTTTTTCTTTGTTTCCTAGCTTTGGTCTTATGTGTTTTGCCCAGGAGTGCAAAAAGTTAAGTGCGGGAAAATTTGATAATCACATATTTTATACATTAATAAACCCTCATTTTTAGTCATTTACACTCTCCATGTACTTAATTGATTAAGCTTGATTATGTTTTGTAAGTTTGGACTCAAATTGAACTTAACTGATTTTTTCAGCATTATTTTGGTCTTACACTGTTTCTGTATTTCGGTCATATCTTGAGTTCTAGATGTCTTACAATTATTTATCTTACCTTGTAGGAAAGATAAGAGAGAGCTCTACAACTTTCATAAGAGTTCCAGGGAAAAATCGGACATCTAATGGAGCTAATTAGGCTTGGAAGTCAGAACATGAGTTTTGTGACTGGAACCCGAATAGTATGTAGTAATCATTGCATAATTCTAGTTAAAGGAATTGAAATGGGCAGAAAATTTGGCATTTGAAAGTTAAGACCCATATCTACAACTTTCATGAAGAACACAAAAGTTCATTCAAACAACTTGGAGGTCATGTTAGGTTTGGAAGTCAAAACAAAGGTGCTGAAACTGGGCCTGAGTAGTCTGCAGTATTTGGGTCATATCTTGGGCTGTATGGTGAATTTTTGGATGATTCTAGTGGCATTGGAAAGCTGAGACAATTTCTTAGAACTTTCATGAAGACTACTTTGCTTTGTTCTGACGTTATCCATGAGTTCATCACTGAATGATTTCGGAGACAAGAAATTTCAATAATTTTCCACTCAAAAAAAATTCTTTGGCATTTTTCACTCATCCACCCACTCATCCACTCACTTATTGATTAATTCCCTTTTCATTTTGTATCCCTAATCCTCTATAAAGGGACCATAGGTAGATCATTTGAAAAATCTTGGGGTTAGGGAGGAAGATTATGCTTATGTCATTTACTTGTTGTAATTTTCTTTTGTTGTAAATAAAAGTTATGATCATCTTATTCTTCTTCTCTCTTTCTTTCTTCTTGCTCATGGGTAACTAATCTTCATCTTGCTTGGGTGAAGGGGTGAAGCTTTTGATAATAAAAATAAGGTTAGATTAATTTTCTTCTTGTACTTAAATGATATATTATCAAGTGATCAGTATACGTGTTGTATTTTGTTTCTAATCAATTTAGAAACCCTCCTTGTAAAGTGGAGTTCTTGATTCATTATAAATAAGTGATTTGGCGCAATAAATGTTTGAACTCATTTACAAGTGTAGGTGTTGGTAAATAATTAAAGGAACTATAATATAACTACGTATATAATTCTAAATAGACTTTGAATATTATATTCTCCGATTGGAACCTCCGTTGTGTGTAGATTTCAATTGAACTATAAAAAGAATTAATTTTGTCCTTAATTTATTACTAAAAATGGATCTCCTAACCCAAGCAAGTTCTTTAATTTAATTGTGAATAAGTTTTATTATTTTTATTGTTGTGACAAAGTCTTTCCTTACCTCAAAGAATTTTTCTTCATCAATTCCCTGTGGATCGATCTCGGACTCCCGAAAAAATTATTACTTGAGACAACCTGTACTTAGGTTTGCATCCTTTAATCCACATCATCTACCATTATATGGCCACACACACACACACATACACACACAATTATAGAAAGAGAGAGAGAGAGAGAGAGAGAGAGAGAGAGAGAGAGAGAGATAATATCATCAGTGCACAACATCTCTCATCTATGGCTCTTCATGCCCAACACCAATTCCCACAGCATCTCCAATAACTTGATCTCCAACTCCAACACCATTTCTCGCACTATCTACAATAGTATGATCTCCTTTTGAAGGTACAACATCCAAGTTGTCAACCTGATCATTAAGGGTAGCCAATTAAGTGGTTATAGTATCCAATCTGCCATCCAACCTAGTTATGTCATCCTCTATGAAAATCTTCATGTTGCTGATGTTGACCTGAATAACACCAAGCATCGAATATATATCTCTAGATGACACATTTTGTAGGGCTGCTTGTGAAGTACTAACTTCAGTACCAGTACTAGGAGTCTTTTCCACAGTTGGTTAGTTAACTTGTGGCTCATCAACTCTACCCCAGACACCATTCACCTTCTTAATGTTCATATGGTTTAGAGTTTTCTTATTAATGCAATGATTATGTGATCTTGATACATATCCCTCATTCTAAAAAAAAACTTGAAACTTTATCAAGATTATTTGAATTAACATATCGTATAGCAATGTAGTCAACAAATCTCATAAAGTAAAGTGTAGTAGAGTATTGTGAATAAGGCGAACTAAAGGTGTTAAAATATGCATACTTTTCTTGAAATGTTTCAGTATAGTTAGTGGAATATCAGAGTTATATAGCTCTCCTTGCATTTAAAAGACAACAAATTTCAACACTGGTACAATCTCATATAAAGAAAGATAATATCAGTATAAAACATGTACAAGCTAATCTTTACATACTCTTCTTTGAAATGGTTGGGTGTAGTAGTCAATCTCGAATGCCAAGGGATAATAAACAAGAGGAGTTTGGGTGCAGTAGTTAAAGTTGAATAGATGAGATGAAAAATAAGAGGATGTTGGGTGCAATAGTCATATAATCGAGGAGAAGAAAAGCAAGAGGAGATTGAGTGTAGTAGTCAAATAGCAAGAGGAGTATATGCTCTGAATATAATATCCAATGGTCTCATGTGATAGACCAGAGATTTCAAATTTTATCAAATATAGCAAACCTGTATTTCTCATACAGTAAAGTCCTCTGATAAACTTTGGACTTATGAGAGAGATGGTAAACAGTGGTTTCACAAACCTGGTTTTTACTAGCCCAGAAATTGATTTTAGAATAATCTTGGTCAACAACATGCTTATATAACTATTTTATAATATATAATATGTAGAAATGGAATAATTTTTTAAATATAAGTTGAAAAGTATAAATTGAAAAAGCTAAAATTACAGTAAGCTTCTAAATAACTAAAAAAGCAGTAAGCTTCTTAATCCACATAAAGTTATCAGCTTTTGTGACTTGAAGAATCGTTTAATTCATATAAAAGGTATACTTGAATAACTTATGTCAATAGCAAAATGTTTATAATGGCCATTCCAATATTAGAATAAATTTAGTGCTATTCAAATATTATCAATGTTATAATCATCGATTAGGTATAATATTCAAATAACATCAAAGCATATTAAAATATTATGTAAACCCATTATGCTAAATCAATAACACCCCGTTTGGCGTTTGGAATTGAGTATGGAATTGACATTTGGAATTGGAATTGGTCCTATTAATTCTAATTTTTATGTTTAGAAGCTCATTTTAAATTAGAATCATAATTCCATATTACAATTCCATAGAATTTAAAAATAGCTAATCCAACCTATTCTCAATTCTTAACTCAAACCTCAAAAATTGCCAATTCCACACTTTAGAATTAAAATCGTGCTTGGCTGGTGAAAAACAAAAAGACTGCCTGGTGCCTATCCTCCTCCACTCCATCTTCTGCAACCAGTAGCTTTGACGAGGTGCCTCTCCTCCTCCATTCCATCTTCTACAACTAGTAGCTTTGACGAGGTATGAACTATCTCTATCCTCCGCCTGTGCCATCTTCATCTTGCTGTGTGGGTCTCTCCACTTGCTCCTCTGTATATCCTCCATATATCGCATATTTGTTTTTGCATTTGTGGTTTGTTGTTCATTTTTCGATTATGGTTTAGCCTTTCTCCGTTACTCTGATTGTGGGTGTTTTTTTACTATGCCTCTCAATCTCGCAAGCCATTTCTTTGCTAAGACATATTGTTGAACATATTCCATTTCTTTCTGTGTCATTGGATCTGACCATCTAATGTCAATATCACGGATAGTTGATATAGCTTCAGCTATGATGTGAGGAGGAATCACCGCATGTCGTTTCTGTTTTGGTATCAATTGAGACCATTTGTTAAGCTTCAATGGAACACACAACATCTAATACAATCTGGACAAACAAATAAGATAAAATAGGAGTCAGATAATTTACCTTTAAGACCATACTATTTGATTTACAACACTCTACTATTAATTTGTGTATAGGAACTTTCTTAGTGTCCTTGACTTCATTTTCTACCATCTGATTTGTTACCTGACATAGGGTGTAATCTTTGGAATTATTGAAGCTTTAGCGGTTGAAATAGAAATCACATATGACAACTAAACATGAACTGAATATTGCTTAGAATTGTGACCACTTTACCTCAGATCCTCCTTGTGAAATTTCTTACTTCTGGCTTTTCGTTCCCATAGTAATATTTATCTCCACCACTTACATAAACATAGGATAGTTGTTTTTTAGTGTCCAATACCTGGGAAAATCTTAGGTAGAAGGCAGAAAGATGGCAAAAAAGAGAGGTCCATAGTATATTGGTAAAGCTTTTTATTACTATGTATTTTGTGTGTCCTTTTCTTATTATGGACTGTGTTTCTTGATACTCTTATCTTTGTTCTGGAGAAACACTTAAAATATTTTTATGTTTGAATTTATGTTAGTTAGAAAATAGTATTATAAATCATTGGCTACTTGTTTGTATCAAATAGTACTTATCAAGTACTTGTTGTACATTGAATGTATCCTCATTCTGTAACAGATTACTTATAATCTCTCGACCTTTAAACAGTACATATGCAACCTTATCCTTAGTAGCTCACGTAGGTTTGGAGGAATAATGTGTTGTAGATTTCTAAGTCATCACTGTTGCTTTGATGCTACTAGTATAAAAGGAGATACATTGTTTTGGGCGTTAATGGCAGATATTTAATGCTAGTTAACAAGAAGGATTAATGGTGATCAGCGATGTCGCACTCGCCTCAAATAGACTAGGATTTATGGAATATAGCATAGTGCATAACCTAGGTCATCTCCCAAGGACCAATTCGGATTTCTCAAGCATATTAGAAGTTATCAATAAGTAGGGGTTTTGTTCATTGCAATAACAGAAAACGAATTTAAATTGAGAAAATTCAATTAAGGAAACACCAATCCAAGGTCTTCAATTCAAGTGGCAGAATTAATCATTGTTCAAGAGAATGAATTTTTGTTGTTTACACCTCTGTTAATCCGAAATCAACTAGATAATCACCTAGCATTTTATCAATTCAAACAGAATCACAATCGCAATTCTTGATTAAGATTGATTTAGGAACAAATTTAGATTAACATAGATTATCAATCGATGATCTATTCTCCCTTAGATTCAGATTAATCAACCCTAATTCTAACTTCAATTTCGAAATTCTAATCAGAATTCAATTGAAGAAGGAGAAGAGGGAAGAACACAACAGAATTTATAATTAAACAAGAGAACTCAAAACTCTAACCACGATCATTGAATTCCTTGGATTGATTGGAGCTTTAGCCTTCCATAGCCATTACGAAAATGCAGAGAAGAGAGTAAAACGAAAAATAGAGAAAAGAGAGAAAAAAAGGGTTTCTGTCAATCTGTTTGTAACTGAATCACAACCAAATCAAAAAGCTGAATTCGAAATCTGCCTAAACCTATTTGTAACTGAAAGTTCTTATGTAATTCCTAATCTACCCCTGACCCAAACTGTAGCCCTCTGAATAAGCTTTTCAGAGACATATCATTTGCCTTAATTGGGCTTAAATTGAGGGAGATAGGCCCAAATCATTGAGGAAAGGTCCAAGCATTGTGACAGCAACAGCATCCTGACTTTGAGGCCCAATTTCGCCTTGAATCCAGCTGAATTAGAAAAATTGCATTAGACATCAGATTGTATATCTTCGTCTCAGCTTTCAGGGGACTCCAAGATCATCCAAATACGATATTTGTAGCCCAAGTTATGGCCTGTACAAGACAGAAAGGTCAAAATGAGTTAAAATCCGAAAATTAATGAAGTTTTTACAATTAAGCTCAATGAAGACCAATCATCTAAAACTCATCTACAAACATAATATTGGACACAATTAACATCAATTAGGCCAAATATGAAGCAATAATGAATGGCTCAAAATTGATTGATCAAAATCCCCCACACTTGAACCTTTGCACTCCTGGGCAACATTCAAAATTTGAACCACAAGGGGTTTCACCATAAGAGCACAAAATCAACATGCCTTCCAATGAATTGCAAGAATGCAAGGTAGTGATCAAGATTCAAACATCCAAAGTATCAAGGAATCAAGACAAACATGAATATATCTCTCAACATCTCAAGCAAGCAAGAAGACAACTCGAATCAAATGATGAACCAAAAGTGATAAGATCCTCACTAGGCATACTCTACTCTCAAGTGTTTAGGATTGTATTTACACTCAAGGCACCCATGAAAGCAAGTACTACCATAAGCTTGACAAGTCTCTAATTTTCACCACTTGAAACACATGCAAATAAAGATCAAAAGGACTTTATTCAAGGTTGTAATGGGGCCAAGGTAAGGGAAGGAACAATATGGATATGACAGGTTAAGCACCCAAGAGAATAAAATAGCAATGAGGAGGAACTCAAATGACAAGTAATGCACATTCTCTTACTTTGATCACCTTTCCTTTTGCTTTTACAACCTTTCTTGAACCTTTTTTTTCTTTTTCTTTTTCTTCTTTTTATTTCAATTTTTTTTATAATAATAATAACCTTGCATACATGCACATCAATTTGTATAACCACACCACTCAAACTATCAACTGCCTACAAGCCAAAAGAGCTCCTCAAATGAAATAAATCAATGCTCTCCCATTCCCTAAGGTATGGTAAAATCATGGTTTTTCACAAAGGCATAAAATGAGCTAAAGCAAAGAATAGGCAATTAGGCTCAAGGGGGGTAATCAAAGGAAAATGATGCAAGGTTGGCTATTTGGCCAAAGTAGCTAAACAAAGAAAGAAGGCCTCAATCATCTCAATACATGCATGTGAACAAGAAGCTTCAAAAAGAATCAAGTCAAGTTCTAGAGCACCAACAATCATGAGTGAGATCACACAAGAAAGAAAAGAGAATGGCATAATGCAATCCATCCATGTATAAGGTCCAAAATCTCACTAAGGACAAGCCTATCACAATTGATGCAACACTTTAATTCTCAATGCCAGCTTGCTAAACCAAAAATGCAAGAAAAGTATTCACATCATGTCATGAAACCTCTAACTAAGAATGATGAAATTATTCACAACCTGTACAAACCAAGATATTCAATGAAAGGCATGCAAAATATCAAAATGGAAACAAAAACAAAATTAAAACAGACAAAACAGAAAAAAAAAGAAGCGTAAAAACGAAACAATAGTAAAAATAGAAAACAGAAAATCAACAAAACACAAAATAAAAATTCTACAGAAACAGTAAATGAGAAAAATAGCAAAACAGAAAATAGAAACAATGCTAGAAAAATAGCGAAATTCCTCCCGCACATTTAAATCATACATTGCCCTCAATGAAACACAAAGCAAAAGACAAGTAGACATGTGTAATAAAAGAGTAAGGGAAGAGAACACCCTCATCATGGTGGGAAAATTTGCACTTGGGGAAAGGTGGGCTTTGCCAAGGAGAGCTCCTCTACGAGATCTTTGGGCTTGGGGCTTGTGGGGCTCTCAAGAAAGGGCTTAAGACGGTGGCCATTAACCTTGAAACTCTTGTTGGGGCTTCATTCGAAATCTCCACTGCACCATAAGGAAAGATGCTAGTGACAACAAAAGGACCATCCCACCTAGAACGGAGCTTACCGGGCATGAGTTTAAGGCGAGAGTTGAACAAAAACACCTTTTGGCCAATGGAGAACTCCTTTCTAGAAATCATCTTATCATGGAAATGCTTGGTCTTTTCCTTATAGATCCTGGAATTCTCATAAGCCTCCAAGCGAAGTTCTTCCAGCTGTTGCAATTGAAGCTTCCTCTCTGAACTTGCTTGGTCAAATGCTAAGTTACAACTCTTCACTGCCCAGTATGTATGATGCTCTATCTCCACCGGAAGGTGACATGGTTTACCAAAGACAACCCTGAAAGGAGACATCCCTATAGGTGTCTTGTAAGCGGTACGATGAGCTCAAAGAGCATCTTCTAACCGGTGACTCCAATCTTTCCTATTCGGCTGCACCATCTTCTCCAGAATCTGCTTGATCTCTCTATGCACAACCCCATACTTCCGAAACAAAGCCTCCAAAGTCCGGTTACAGAAATGAGTCCCTTGGTCACTAATGATAGCTCGGGGCACTCCAAACCCGCAAAATATGTTAGACCTGACAAAATCCACAACAACTCGAGCATCATTAGTCCTGGTGGCCTTAGCTTCCACCCACTTAGAAACATAATCAACTGCAAGTACAATATATGAAAAACCAAAAGAAACAGGGAAATGGCCCATAAAATCGATACCCCAAACATCAAAAACCTCGCAAAACAGAATGGGTCACTTTGGGGCATCTCCCGCCTCCGAGTAATGGCCACTCCTGCTCTCGGCACCGCTCACAATCCGAAAACCCGATATGCATCTCTACGAAAATGGCAGGCCAATAGAATCCGAATCCACCACCTTCCTAGCCTGTCCGCCGTGGTCCAAAGTGTCCTCCTACCGGAGAGGCATGACAAGTTGAAGAAGGTGGATCTCATGGTCGGCATGCATCTGCGAATCACTGGTCACTACAAAATTTCCACAAATACGGATCATCCCACACATAATATTTAGCATCACTCCTAAGTTTAGCTTTTTGTGATCTAGATGCATGAGGAGGAAAAACAGATGCAACTAAGAAATTAACTAGATCAAAGCAAACCAAGGAGAAAGTGTTATATCATGCAATTGCATGAGCCGCTCATCCGGGAAGTCATCTCGATAGGAGAAGGGTCAACAACTCCTTCTATTCTCGCTCAAATGATCCGCCACCGAATTCTCTCGTGCCACTCCTATCTCTAATCTCCAAATCAAACTCCCGGAGAGAAGCGAGATCCATCTAATCAATCTCGGCTTCGATTATGCCTTTTTCAACAAGAATTTTAATGCTGCATGATCAGTAAAGACAACCACTCTAGAGCCAAGTAAATATGATCTAAACTTATCAAGTGCAAATACAATAGCAAGCAACTCTTTCTCAGTGGTAGTATAGTTAGCATGTGTAGCATCTAAAGTTCGAAAAGCATATGAAATGACATGAGGTTGTCTGCCAACTCTCTGTGCAAGGATAGCTCCCAATGCATAGTTAGATGCGTCACACATGAGTTCAAAAGGAAGTGTCCACTCTGGTGGCTGAATGATGGGAGTGGTGGTCAAAGCTCCTTTGAGGCAATCAAAAGCCTCTCTCGCACTTTTGTCATCAAAATCAAAAACAACTTCTTTCTCGCAACAAGTTGGACAATGGAAGGGCCTTTTCTTTGAAGTCTTTAATGAACCGCACTTTGTAGAAACCGCATGGCCAAGAAAAGAACGAACCTCTCGCGAGGCAAGAGGGGTAAGGTAACTGGGAAATAACATTAATTTTAGCAGGATCTACTTCTATACCCTTTCGAGAGATGATATGGCCTAAGACTATGCCTTGTTCTACCATAAAATGACATTTCTCATAATTAAGAACAAGGTTAGTCTCAATGCACCTATGCAAAACTCTATCCAAACTGTCCAAGCATGCATCAAAAGAGGAACCATAAACAGTAAAATCATCCATAAACACCTCAATGCAATCCTCTAAAAAATGTAAAGATACTCACCATGCATCATTTGGAAGGTACCAGGAGCATTGCACAAGCCAAAAGGCATCCTCCCGTAGGCAAAAGTGCCAAAAGGGCAAGTGAAGGTGGTCTTCTCCCGGTCCTCCGGGTGCTATATGGATCTGGAAGTATCCGAAAAGCCATCAAGAAAGCAATAGAAAGACTTTCCACCGGGCGCTCAAGCATCCGATCGATAAAAGGCGGAGAGGAAAATGGTCCTTCCTTGTCGCTTGTTCAATTCAGCCGCACCGTAATCAATACAAACTCTCGGCTACTACTCGCACTCTAGTAGGAATCGGCTCGTCTTGATCATTCTTCACTACGTGATTCCCGATTTTTTTGGAACCACTTGAACTGGACTCACCCAAGCACTATCTCGAGATAGGATAGATGATGCCCGCTTGCAAAAGCTTGGTCACCTCTTTCTTCGCCACATCCAGGATCAGGGGTTGAGTCGCCCCGTGGTTGTCTCTCCGGTTTAGCACCATCCTCAAGTAGTATCCTCGTGCATGCACATAGAAGGACTAATGCCGGGAAGGTCGCCAAGGTCCACCAATAGCTTTCTTATGCTTCCTCAAGTATTTTGCAGCCTTCTCCTCCCTGGTCATGGAGGGCAGTGGAAATGATAACTGGAAGCTTCTAATCCTCCTCTAAGTATGCATACTTAAGGTGCTCTGGGAGTGGCTTAAGCTCCAGTGTAGGTGGCTGCACTACAGATGGGAGTATCCTGGTGGAAGTAGCTGTGTTTACAACCTGCAATTCAACGAAATCTGATTCAGAGGTATTTGCTGTAATCAAACTGCTACATTTTGACTTCCTCAAATTTTCAGCTGCAACACCATTTAACTGTTCAGACTCCACACAATCTGTATCAGAATCACCATGTAAACAAGATGCAATCTCAAGACAAACACTACACATTTCGAAACAAGACAAGCATCACATGTGTAGGTATCAACAAAATCAGAGAAAAGAATGGAAGATCTTCAAAGAAAGAGCTCAAAAAAAGCTATCATCAACTATATCACCAAGAAATCTATATGGAAGACCGAATGTTCTTCCATGGGGTGCTTCATGGCATCCAAGATATTAAATCGAACCACATTATCTCCAAACTCCATGGAAAGAGTGCCTGCATGGACATCAATTTTGGTTCTGGCAGTTTTGAGGAATGGTCTACCAAGAATGATGGGAGCTCTACTGGATTCAGATTCTCCATCCATATCCAGAATGTAGAAGTCTGTAGGGAAGATCAAATCATTAACTCTAACAAGAACATCCTCAATGAGTCCAGTAGGGTATGCATTACTCCTATTTGCCAACTGAATGATGACTCCTGTATTCTGTAGAGGTCCAAGGGCAAGAGATTGAAACATAGACATAGGCATAACATTAATTGAAGCACCTAAATCCAACATGGCATTTTCGAATTTGCTACTACCTATGGTGCATGGAATAGTAAAAATTCCTGGATCCTTGCATTTTTAGGCATTGTAGGCCGTATAAGTGCAGTACACATTTCTTCCCATCTTTGATCTTCTCATTTCCCTTGAGTCTCCTTCTATGAGTACACAAATCCTTAAGAAACTTGGCATATCTTGGAATTTGCTTGATTGCTTCAATGAGAGGAATGTTCACCTCAACCTTCCTAAATGTCTCCAAGATCTCCCTATCTGTATCAGTCTCATGAGTCTTCTTAAGCTGCACAACTCTCTGAGGGAATGGTAGTGGGATGGACTGCTCAGCAGCATCTACAGGAATGGGGGCATAATCAGTTTTCTTATCTTTGCTGCTACATGGAATTTCTGGTATGGCTTGTTTCTCCTTATCTAATTCTTCAACAGTCTTACCAGATCTTAGAGTGATGGCACTCACATTTCTTGGATTCACCCACAGTTTGTGCAGGAAGCTTATCAGAATCTTGGGAATGTAATTGGTTCATAGAGCTTGCAAGTTGTCCAATCGATTCTCCAAATTCTGAATGGTAGCTTCGTCCTCTTGGAACCGTAGGTTGTTCACCGCCATCTGTTTCATCAATTCCTCCAAGGTTGGCTCGGATTTAGGAGGAGGGCATTATTTGGTCGCCGCATGAAAGGTGGTTGGTATGGTCTTTGGGTCCTGTAGTGGATTGGAAGGAGAGCCGCCGCCGCTGGAAGGGAAGCCCTGGCCGCCTAAATTGAGTAGGGGGGCGTGTAGAGTTATTCCCCCACCTCGATTTGGATGATTTCTCCACCTGGGTTATATCTCGTTGGAAGACAGATCATAGCTCGGTTCTCATTCTTCTTGAGGCCTATTATTCTAGATGTTTGCGCAAAGATAGGCCCGTGAAGTACCATCGGTGTCAACCTCCGAAGTGTAGGACAGAATCGTGGAATGATCGCCAGAAATACAAATGCCACGCACGCGGCGGGCAGAGCTACTGCAGCGGGTTGTTGATGTTGAGTCACGCCCATTGCCTCACCAAGGAAGCAAGGTCATCAATTTTGCTTTCCAATTTCCCTGTGATCTGCAAAGCATAAGTTGCCTCAATTTCGTGGACACCTCTACTTAATGCCACTGAGTTACTTCTGGTGCCAAACTGTTGGGAATTAGTGGCCATATTCTCAATCAGTGCCCTTGCAGCCATAGGAGTCTTGTCTACCAATGCTCCTCAACTAGCAGCATCAATCATGCTCCTATCCATAAACAGCAAACCTTCATAAAAATACTGGATTAGTAGATGATCACTAATCTGATGGTGAGGACAGCTAGCACACATCTTCTTGAATCTTTCCCAGTATTCAGACAATAGTTCTCTGTCAAACTGCCTGATGCCACATATCTCTTTTCGGATTGAGGCAGCCCTTGATGCAGGAAAGAATTTCTCCAAAAATAGCCTTTTAAGATCATTCCAACTATTCACAGATCTCGGATGCAGATAGTACAGCCAATCCTTAGCAGCATCCTGTAATGAGAAAGGGAATGCTCTAAGTTTGATATGATCTTCTGAAATGCCTTGAGGCTTCATGGTAGAACACACAATGTGGACTCCTTGAGGTGCTTATGAGGATCTTCTCCTGCATGACCACTGAACTTAGGCAACAAATGAATCAATCCAGATTTAAGTTCAAATGGAACATCAACATCAGGATATTGAATGCATAAAGACTGGTATGTAACATCATGAGCAGCTAGCTCCTTCAAGGTTCTGTTATCCATAATCTCAGTATGCTCAGCAGAATCAGAATTGAATGATGGATCAGTGACAGAAAGTTCAGAATCAGAAAATTCAGAAGCAGAATCACTAGTATTGTAACTAAGTGAAGAACCTCTACTTCCTATATGCTCAGCAGATACAGAATCAACTCTATTGAACCTATGCAAGGTATGAAAAGTCCTATCTATCTCAGGATCAAATTGATGCAAAGAACCAGGATTGGACCTAGTCATATAACATGCAAAACTCAAAAACAGCAAAGCAGCAAAATGGAGTATCCAACACTAGAAATGCACCAAAATAAATCTATTTGACCTATCAAATGATTTTTAAAAAATATGGGACCACCACACACTTAAAACTACACTAAAATGGAACTCAAAAATGCAATAAAAAATCTTCAAAAAATGAAAAAGTGGCCTAAATGAAGGAATTAGAGCAAGATAGGGTGTTGCTCACGGAAAAGCCGTGAGCCTTGTGGAGAATGTCATTTTCCTTCAACCCGCCAATTTTCAGCTCATTCTGAGCATGTTTGGTCACCCAAAACTTACAAAAATGCCATTATCTCACCTAAATTTGCTCAAAACCCTTACCAAACGATGGAATTTGGCCAAATTATGCAGGAATGATCCTTTAAGGATCGCTTTGCTTAGAATGATGGTTTACCTTTGGCGGCCAAGTTTCAGGTCAAGACTCCATTGCAAGTACAATTCCTGTCTACTAGTGCCTTTTTGGATTCAGAAAAATGGGAGCAAAGTGAAACTCAAAAGTGAAAGTGGAGGAGAAACTCAAAAGTGAAAATCAAAACTTTCAATTATCAATAATGGAGTATATGGATGGTCAAATGCAGCAAGATTTCATGCAAAAGCTGAATGTGATGCAAGGAAACCAATGGAACAGTAACCGCAGCAGAATTATGCATAAATCAGGCTATCAGCTCAATCAGATTATGCAGGAATTTTTGCAGCAAATGAATGTGTTATTTGTGCAACAGAAGTATCAACTGTGTTGAGTGAAGCAATGCACATTCACAGGAGTCATCAAATGCAGCAAAACTCAATGGAACAGTAATTAATCCAATGGAACAGTGAAAACGAAAAATCCATTGAATTGCAAAATGGGGAGCACAGATTTATACCAGAATTGATCAATGATATATTGCAGTAGAAAAACACAATGGAACAACAAAGTAGCAAGATTTGTGCATTAGAACCGAATTCTGCAGAATTATGCAGAAGAAATAAAATGCTGCAGCAGTACAGCCAGCAGAAGTGCAGAATTATGCAGCAGAAGTGAAGTGAATTATGTAGCAGATGAAACAAGAGCCAATGGAACAGTGACTGGTGTAATGCAGCAACCAGAATGAAGCAGAATTCAGCAACCAGAATGCAGCAAGATAAGTAGCAGAATCAGGACAATAGTAGAAAAAATAGCAAAATGCACTTAAGGACTTTCAGCAAAGTTGATCACGAATGCAGAGAAATTAACAACTATTAGGAACTCCTAATAAACTTAAGAAACCGAAAATAGATCCCCGGCAACGGCGCCAAATTTTGATCAGCGATGTCGCACTCGCCTCAAAATAGACTAGGATTTATGGAATATAGCATAGTGCATAACCTAGGTCATCTCCCAAGGACCAATTCGGATTTCTCAAGCATATTAGAAGTTATCAATAAGTAGGGGTTTTGTTCATTGCAATAATGTAAAAACAATTTAAATTGAGAAAATTCAATTAAGGAAACACCAATCCAAGGTCTTCAATTCAAGTGGCAGAATTAATCATTGTTCAAGAGAATGAATTTGTTGTTTACACCTCTTGTTAATCCGAAATCAACTAGATAATCACCTAGCATTTTATCAATTCAAACAGAATCACAATCGCAATTCTTGATTAAGATTGATTTAGGAACAAATTTAGATTAACATAGATTATCAATCGATGATCTATTCTCCCTTAGATTCAGATTAATCAACCCTAATTCTAACTTCAATTTCGAAATTCTAATCGAATTCAATTGAAGAAGGAGAAGAGGAAGAACACAACGAGAATTTATAATTAAACAAGAGAACTCAAAACTCTAACCACGATCATTGAATTCCTTGGATTGATTGGAGCTTTAGCCTTCCATAGCCATTACGAAAATGCAGAGAAGAGAGTAAAACGAAAAATAGAGAAAAGAGAGAAAAAAAGGGTTTTCTGTCAATCTGTTTGTAACTGAATCACAACCAAATCAAAAAGCTGAATTCGAAATCTGCCTAAACCTATTTGTAACTGAAAGTTCTTATGTAATTCCTAATCTACCCCTGACCCAAACTGTAGCCCTCTGAATAAGCTTTTCAGAGACATATCATTTGCCTTAATTGGGCTTAAATTGAGGGAGATAGGCCCAAATCATTGAGGAAAGGTCCAAGCATTGTGACAGCAACAGCATCCTGTCTTTGAGGCCCAATTTCGCCTTGAATCTAGCTGAATTAGAAAAATTGCATTAGACATCAGATTGTAGATCTTCGTCTCAGCTTTCATGGGACTCTAAGATCATCTAAATACGATATTTGTAGCCCAAGTTATGGCCTGTACAAGACAGAAAGGTCAAAATGAGTTAAAATCCGAAAATTAATGAAGTTTTTACAATTAAGCTCAATGAAGACCAATCATCTAAAACTCATCTACAAACATAATATTGGATACAATTAACATCAATTAGGCCAAATATGAAGCAATAATGAATGGCTCAAAATTGATTGATCAAATGGCCCTGTCTATTTTCAGTCAACTTGATTCTTTTAAGTTAGCTTATCTTGTACTTGTTTGTATTTATCTTGGTATATATTTTAGCACTGTTAGTTGAAATCAATTTCTCACTGGTTTCTTTTAATTTGTTGTTGGCATTTATAATCTGATAATTAATGAAATTGTCATATCACAATGTTGATATACATATGTCATGCCTTGATGATTAAGTAATGGAGCATTTCTCTAAACTGGAAATCAACATAAACCCCCAACACGATTGACAATGCTCATGGTACCAAGCTATGCCTATACTTTTAGTTTGAATGCATAGTTAATGGTCATTGATATTCAATGCAGAGGTTAGCTTATGAGTTTTGCTATCATTCAATTTTAGAACAATCCTGAAAGAACGTGCCTACAGGTTCTTCAATTCTATATTTGTTATTCTTTTTGAGGGTTTTATGAATCAAATTTCCTTAAACATTGATATATGATATCTTTTACCTGTTATAATACATTTGCTTACCCATATTATAATTCATTTACTTTATGGCTGAATTTTTAGATGTCCCGGAGAATATTAGAAATTAATTCATTAACCAATGAAGATATAAGACAAGCAAAAATAATAATTTAATTTTAGAGGGAGTTGCTATTATTGTGGCTGCAATAGCTTCATGGTATAATGAAGGATTCATACTTAGAGAGTTAAGAGTGGAGAATGACAATGACTTGGAAAGAAGAATGCTTCTGAGACGATTATATCATGGTAGTGATGAAAATTGTTATAATCAATTACGTCTCACTAAGCATGTCTTTTTTTAGTTTTGCAACATTTTACATGAAAATAGAGGATTACATGATACTTATCATGTAACTGTAGAAGAATCTGTTGCAATGTTTTTACTTATTTTAGCTCATGGTCTAAAAATGAGAGTTCTCGGAGGTACTTATATTCGTTCTATAGAGACCATTAGTAGACGCTTTAGTGAAGTTCTTAGAGCAATTATTGGCCTAACTAAAGAGTACATCAAACATTCACACCCTACAACTGAAGTTATAGGAAATGACAAGTGGAAATGGTTTAAGGTAAGAAATATGTGGCCAGAATAAATAATTTGAGTACAATGTCATACATTAAATTTGATATTAATATATTAACAGGATTGTATTGGAGCCTTAGATGGAACACATGTTGTAGTTACTGTTCCATTTAAATACCAAGGTAAATATAGGAATAGGAAACAACAAATCACTACAAATGTATTTGGAGTCTGTGATCGAAACATGAAGTTTGTTTATGTCTTACCCGGATGGGAAGGTTCATCATCAGACTCCAAAGTTTTGCGTAGTGCCATGTTAAGAGTAGACACATTTATAATACCAAATGGTGACAATTTCAAACTTATAGTTGTATTAAATTATAACCATTTAATGGTTAACATTAATTATCTATTTTTATAGGAAAATATTATTTAGTAGATGCATGATATACCAATGGCCCTGGATTTCTAGCTCCTTATCGTTCCACATGCTACCATCTTAATGAATGGTCAAGATGTGGTAATAGTCCAAGAACATATAAAGAGTTATTCAATCTTCGTCATTCTTCGGCAAGAAATGTAATAGAGAGAACATTTGGCTTGCTAAAGAAACGATGGGCCATATTGCGTACACAATCTTTTTTTGACATAAAAATTCAAGTATAATTAAACTTTGTTTATTTTCTTATAAGAGATTTATGTGTTGTCAATATAATTATTTATAAACACAGGTACGAATTATCAATGCTTGTTATATATTGCATAATTACATTCGAGACAAACAACAAGAAAAAGATGATTTTTTTGTTAAACGAGGATGCAAAAATATTTGAAACAAGGGCAGAGGAGGAGCAAGATGAGGACAATGTCATAAGATCTGCAGAAGCTACTCATGAGTGGACAACATTTAGAGATAATTTGGCCATTGAAATGTTCAATGATTATCAAGTTAGGTGTGGATAATTTATGATGTATTGCCTTACTTATTGCAGGAGTAGTTATATTAATCAGTACATCATGTTATGAACAATGTGTCTTCACTTTATGTTTGAAGTTTTATGTGTGATATGAATAATGTGTCTTCACTTTATGAAACAAGTTTATTTATTTATTTTATAATGAAACTTTTTAGTTATTATTTGTTAATGAAGTAAATTTGAAAAAAAATTAAAAAAAATAAATTTTCATATATTTAATGTTAAATAAAATTTTAATGTAAATTTTTTTAATTACAATTATATATATATATATATATATATATATATATATATATATATTACCTTTTTAGATCATATATTCAAACAATAGAATTAGAATTAAATTTAGAATTTTAATTTATACCCTAATTCTTTGCACAACTCAAATATAAAATTTAAAATTTTAAGTTAATTTTAATTTTAAAAAATTAAAATTAAAATTAAAATTCTAAAGTTCAATTTTAATTTCGTTATCCAAACGAAACCTAAAAAAATATTGTAAACTCATTCTGTCTCACCAGTTTTGAGATAGTTCTTTCAATCATCAAGAATAGTGATTTATAAACAATACAAAGTGAATTTATTCAGTTTTAAAAAAGATACAAAAAAGGAAACCATTGGAATGGGGAAAAAAGTAAAAACCCAACTTGCAAACCAGAAACCACATTCTAAAAACCAAAAACCACAGTGATCAAAACCACAAATCAGATTTGGTTCAGGTCCAACCAGAAAGCGATTGAAACATATCACACTTTCAAGCAAGACTCTCTTAACTTAGAAGAACGAAGTGGATTTAATATTCTAGATTAAAAGAATCAAATAATTAGAGAAAGAGTTATAATTAGTAATTACAAAGTTCAAGAATGAATAATACATAAAAAAATTTCACTCAGGTGTATAATATAAATATGCCATATTAAAAATCTGATTATCTTTTTACAAATTATTTCCTTTTGGACTGAATTGAGTGAGGCAAATCATTTCAATATAGTAAGCTTCATATTGTTTGCTATCTTATTTTCAGAAAACAATAATAATTTCATTTTGTTTTGTACAAAACTTATTTTTATTATAAAAGATTAAAAAAGGTCTATATTTTTTTTAATAATAAAAGGTTATATATTTTTATTTTTATTTTTTAGCGATGGAAGTCTAAATTTTTTATTTGATAGCAAAAAGTATAGATTTTTTAATGACATGATTAGTTGATAATATATATAAAAAATTATATGCACTAACATCAATCATAAATTTATGAAATCTATTCTTAAGTGATTTAGAGGTGTACCTGAGAAAGGCGCGTCACGGTGATTTCCTCCTTGTGTAGCAGCAGAGCGCGTTGAATCGGGGGGGAGGGGGTTGGTACCTGCAAAGTAACTCCAACGCTCAAGTCAGATTATGCACAAGTAGGATTTTATGTAACGAGTGATAAGTTACCTGTAAAAAGTGATTGAGTCTGGTATTTATAGAGTGCAATTAGAGTTTAATCTCCCTTAATTGTACTAGGAAATCCCTATAAGATCAGAACATCAATACTGCAGTTATGAGCTGCTTGAGGCAGTTATGAGCAACTTGAGGCAGTTATGGGCGCTATAATTTTATAAGATCATGATTGACAGTTACGAATATCTTAGGGTTTATCCTCTGCGCAAATCTCGTGATCCTGATGCATTTGCCCAATGTCACAGTTCGGTGTACGTGGCACCGAGGTCTTGAAAACGTCCAATGCTTAGCTGGGATGTTCATGGCAGATTCTAGTGGTGTGCGTGCCGGGTTGGTCCACTTAACCATAGTCCATATCACGGTCCAGAACAGTTGCCCCTAACTTGGTGCTTAGATGAGACAACTAAGTGTCAAGGTATTCAATTTGAGTAAGAGCACATGGCATGCAGTGAACAAAGAAATCCAAGTTAGAGTTAACGTTGGATCTCACGATGTTTTCCAAAGGTCTAAGGTTCATGATACATAATAATATGCCTCCAAGGTTGACGTGTAAGGCTAGGATTCGAGCTGGATTGCTCCGCTTATGTTGTCATTCCACCATCTGAGGTATTGCATTTGTTGCCCCCATATGAAATTCACAAGGTTTATCTTCTTATCCTTTCTTTCAGCCTTTACTCTGTGGTAATCTAAATTTATTTGGGAACCATATCTTTGACTATTGGGAATTAAAAAACCCTCTTAAAAAGGGTAGTAGTTTCAAGTTGTTTCCCTACTGCCACTACTCTCGTGGCCAATTAGAGAGAGGGAGCATTAAAATACGGCTTCCAATGTCAATTAGTTCACCTCTTTAGGGACCAATCAAAATGCTTTGTTCCCTTCATAAATAGGGAATATTTGCATTAAGGCTGGCATTCCTTTTGTTCTGTGATTTTGCTTGAGAATGATATCTTTTTAGAAAATTTCTCTTCTCTTTTTTGTTCACATGTGGAGGGCTTTGCTCCCATCTGACACCATGTTCCTATTTTTCTCAAAATCTTTGAAGGTGTTCCCTTTGTTACTGCCAATTTCTCCGATGGAGGCCTTTCTTTCTCGACGTCATGGCGTGGTGGGGACCAAGTAACTGCCCTACGTGGGCGGACCAACATGCATCTAGAAAGCAAAAGCTTTTCTCTTTTGGCGTACACACGAGTGTGTAAACTTTCTGCGTGTGCCGGAGGGGCTCACTAGTTCTGTGTAGTTCTTGTGTTGCACGGAGGCGCTCCGCACTCCTTCCTCCTCCTTTCCCGACTATTGTGGAGGTATTTAGCCATAGTTTCTCTTCTTAAGTGCAGTTAGACATGTAGGAAGGCTCTAAGGTGGAACAATCCCTTGGAGAAACTTTGGGTGATTTGAAGTAACTTGGAGTGATTATCAAATATTTTGTTGATGTGGAATAATCTTTTAATGTGGAGCACCCTTTTGTTGGCTAGTAAGGAAGAGATGGGTATTGGTTTCTAGAAGAACCTTAGAGGTGGCAGTGATTGGTGGCTGTCGTCATCATCACTCTCTCACCTGGCTTCCTTTCTGTCTCTCTCTAGTGGGAATTCTTGACTTTTTTTTTTGTCTTGGAAGAACTTTTTTGTTAAAGTTGATGATGTATGAAATGTTAATAATACAATTCTTTTTTGGAATCTTATGACTTCTATTTTCTGTTCTCTGCTTTTTCTTTTTCCTTCGAGATGAGTCCAACGCATATCATATAATAGTACTATTATTTTGCCCTCATCTTGGTGCTTGGCTAGTATAGCAAAGTGGCAAGGAGTCTCAATGCCCTCGGGTGACGGTATCCAGGTTTTATTTGAAGTTGTGATCCGTGTTACCCCATAGGATTAAGAGCTCTACTCGGGACATTTACAACTAAGTTTAGAAGCATCGTGGTCTGGACAGAGTCCACACGCCAGTTGGACATTCTGGGTGTAGCCGGAGTCTATAGAAAAAATCAGGGATCCATAGAAAAAAATTGGACTCAATTGCAAGGGTTGCATGACGTTTGGTTTTCTGAGCAATTATCTCTTCAACTACTGTGACAGTTATGATGGCCACGCGACATGTTCTAATTGGATAGTCATGCTTAGTGCTAGGAGTTTTGACAAAATTATCCCCTAACTGCTTCATCCCTATAAATAGAGGTCGAGGACGCGTCATTCATACTTTCACTGTTTCTGATCATTTTCTGGTGACTCGAGGTTTTTTGGTGACCTTGCACGATGGAGAAGCGTGGTTATTCACAACGGTTTTATTGAGTTTTCAACCCCTTCTTTCACCCAATTTCATTTCTTTTTCAAGGTACACCTTCTTCTATCCCTCTACCTTTGCTATTGATTTTTGCTTCATTTGTTCTGGGGAGTGTTCCCTTCTTTTAGTAAAATGAGTTAGGATACCACTATTTGTTGGGTCCTTTCAAAGGCATTACTCAGTGAAGCACCTTCTCTATTACGTTATGAGCAGCGGAGGTGTCCATTTAAGGCTTAAGCCTTGGTGGGCGCAGATGCCGGTATCCGTAGTGGTTGTAGGCATGAACTTCTGATTGCTTTCTCAGTCCGCCCCTCTTCCGTGTCTGAATTTGTAGGTTAAATGATTCTAACAATTATTCACTAGCCTCTGTTGGTGTTTCCAGGGACTTAAATGGCTAAGAGACGAGCAGCTAGATCCTGGGTATCGACTGTAGAAGACCCCATGGTGATTGTCCATGGCGCGAGGCGTGTGTATCCGTGGGTCAGAGATGACTTATATGATCAAGTGTCCGTCTTTCAACCTGGGGAGGAGCTCGAAAGGCTTAAGGGATCATGAGTTCCATGTCTTATCACCGGAGGACGAGAAAGTGTGCTCGTCCCATGACGCGGGTACCCACTACACGTTCCTGTATGAGGATCTCTTCGTCTGGCTTGGACTTAAGATTCCTTTTAATGATTTCTAACTTGTGGTCCTCCGCACTCTTAATGTGGCACAATCCCAGCTTCATCCCAACACATTGAGAAATATACTTGCCTTTGAAAGACTTTGCTAGGTAGTTAGATTGTGGCATTTGGAAAGGGCGTTCTTCTATCTGTTTACCCAATGGAGTCTTCAAGGTAGGGGGGACGCTCAAAAGAATTAGCTCACGATCTGGTCAAGGTCTAGTCAGAAGGTCTTCTAGATTTTGTAGGATAGTTACAAGGGTTTCAAGGATAAGTACTTCAAGTTGATGGCAGCACCGGGGACTCGTCCATTCTTCCTGGATGTTAACGGGGAGCCAACATTTACTTGTACTGGACTCGAAGGGCATGAAGTTCTCCTATTAGGTTGATTGAACGGGAGAAGGCCGACCTTGACCGGAATGACATTGAATGCGTCAACTTCTTAACTTTGTGGGCTCAAGAAGTAGGCCTCATTTCTTATAAGGACGTGCTAGATGTCCTTGACAATGAAACTCTCTGGGTTATTCTACGTAGCGTAGGCTGCAGCCCGTATTTCGTTTTTGGTATATACTAATTCTTTTACATATTTTCCTATTGTCTGACTCTTGCTCTGTTTTGAAGAAATTTTAGGTACTATGGCACCCACCAGAAATGCTCTCGCTGCCCTCAAACCCCTAAAAGTTAGGAATGCAGGTGGTCCTTCCAATGCTCCCATGGTAGTGGCTCTGGCCCCTCCGGCCTCTCCAGTCGAAGGTTCGGTGAACGAGGTAGGCCCGGTCCAACTAGAGGAGTTTCTTACACTATCACTCCAGAGGCGAAAGAGGAGGACTATTGAAAGTGGTAGGGCAGATGACCGAGGGAAGATGGTGGCTATTGATGCAGACGATGAGGGTCGAGTTTCCTTGTACAGGGACAACTCAGAGCCTGGTCATTTCATCGATTTCAATCTCTTGGACAACAAGGTCATAGATCGTATTGCACAGAACAGTACACTAGAGCTCCTATCAACGTTCCAGACCTACGACCTCCGTCTTACTACTAAGGCTCATTTTATGGAAATATGCTTTAGGGAGTATAACCAACAAATGGCTAACAAGGTGAAGGCGACCCAAGAGGAGGGTAACCGAGCCCTCAAGGCCAAAGAGGAAGCTGAGAAGGCCAAGGGTGATGTTGAGGAAATGGCAAGAGAGCTGGAGAGGAAGCTGGCAGCCTTAGAGGACGACTTGAAAAAGGAGAAGGCTGGTTCAATGGAGGCAATGAGGGAAGTTGCCACCCTCCATACTGAGAGTGAGAACCTCTATACTGAGAACCAGGGTCTTCAATCCGAAGTGGCACGACTGCAAGAGGATACCGAACAATTGATTATGATCTACACAAATATCAGCGGGGAGCAATTCCAAAATGTAGTCGACTAAGTCCAACTTTTTAACCTCAGGGTGGCACTAGTATTAGATTCACTCGACTCTAGAAAGATCATCTGAGATGGTTGCCTTGTGCCTCGAGATTTTGCTAAGGATGACCAAGGTGCTTCTGATACCCCAACTGTTTTCGTTCAAGATCCGATCACTATGGAGAGTGGCAATGGTATAGCTTAGCTTGCTTATTTTTACCCCCTATAAGGGGCATGTTATTAAGACAATTACCCCGATTGCTGGGGTGTTTAATTTATTTCTTTGTCTTTATTTGCTTGTTGTCGACGCGTTTCTTATCCATGGTTCGTATTGGGTCCAACGCCCATTAACAATGTTCACTTGGTAATCGCTTTGAGGACTTAGGAGAATTTTAATTGAATCAAAACCTTAGTTCGGGGTCTAATGCCCAAAATATTGAGCACTTGGAATTCCACTTGACATTAGCAAAATTCTAAGGTGATCCATAACTGGGGTCTTTAATGTTTACGGTTTAGAGTGAAAAATCGTTTAAGCAATTTTCTCCTTCAAAACTTGTTTAACATAAGACATTCAAGACAAGTACCTAATGGTGGGGCACAAATATCATAGCCTGTTACTGCTTAATCTTAACCACAGAATAGTCATAGTCAAGTTTTGAAGATTGGGTATGGACCCATAACTCATGACCAAAATGCTCAAACGGGTTTTGTGGGTTATTCCTTTTAACTTGGATTTACTAAAAAGCCTCATATCTCATAGGGAACGGGCTCTAGACATTCTCAAGGCATTTTCTGGCTTGAAGGTCTTAATTTTGTTGAAATCTAGACCCCATAAGGGACAAACTCAATGGACATTCTCAAGGCAGAGTCTGGCTTGAGGGTCCTTTGAGACATTAATTAATGCAAGACGATGCTTGAATAACTTCATTTTATTGATAGATTAGAGAACTAAAGTTCGTACAGAGTATATAATTGCCAAAAATTGGGACAAACCAAACAAAGTAAACTAAAAGACTAGGCCTTTAAAGGGCACTTAATTATAATACTTTCTAAGTTTGTCTACATTCTAATAGTTCTTTATCAGTTTGTCAATTACTGTCTCCAAGGTGTAAGCTCCCTTTCAAGTGCTTATCACGATGCGGTATAGGTTTTCCCAATTATGGGCTAACTTTCCTTGGGAGGCATTCCTACCCCCAATGTCTACTCTCTGGAGTACTAAATCTCCTAGCTAGAACTTCCTTGGAACAACCTTCAAGTTATATTGAGTCACCGTCTTCTGCTTAATGGCGGCTTCGCATATATGAGCAACGCACCTTCTTTCCTCCAGAAGATCCGAGTTTTCTCTAATCAGTCTGAGCTTACTGTCAGGTGAAAACTGTTGGAGATGCTAGTTCAGTTCCTCTATCTCCATCGGGATCATAGCCTTACACTCATAGGTAAGTTTAAAGAGAGTTTCACCTGTTGTAGAGTGAGGCGTAGTCCGATAGGCCCAAAGGATATAGTCTCGTTGCTTAAACTAGTTTCCCTTGGCTTCATCTAGCCTTCTTTTGATTCCTCAAATAATAACTAGGTTGGTGGCTTCGACTTATCCATTTGTTCTGGGATTCTTAACGGAACTGCAATGATGTTTGATTTTCACCTCGGCAAGCAGTTTTTCGAAACCTTTATATTTGAACTGGGTCCCGTTATTCGTCACAATGGATTTCGGAACTCCAAACTTGGTGATGATGTGACGCCAAGTGAATTTTTGGATCCTAGCGGAGGTGATCGTGACAAGGGGCTCTGCTTCGATCCACGTAGTAAAATAATCCACTACCACCACCAAGTATTTCAATTAACCAGGTGAATGAGGGAACGAACCCAAAATATCCATACCCCATCTATAGAATGGCCAAGGTACGGACATCGTGGATAGTTCCTCTGGGGGAGCCTGATAATGGTTTGAGTGGTGCTGACATTTGTCACAAACTTAGACATGTGCAAGGGAGTCAGCTTCTATTGTTGGCCAATAGTATCCGGCCCTAAGTGCCTTTAAAGCTAAGGTTTTACCTCCTAAGTGGTGTTTGCAACTCCCCTCATAAACCTCAGCCAGTACATATTTTGCTTCTTTAGGCATAACGTATTTGAGGAGAGGTGATGAAAATCCATGTCGGTATACCTGCCCATCGTAGACGGTGCACTTGATCGCGATCTTGACTACTTTGAAGGCTTCCTTTGAATCAAAGGCCTAGTTTTAGACTGTAGATATTCCATGATTGGGGTGATCCAAGTACGCTCTCCTTCTCCCACCTGGAAAATGACTACATCCGTGATGGAGGGTTGCGAGAAGGTCACTTGGATCACAAAATGGTAATTGCACACGCTTTTAGTGCTGGCCAGTTTGGACAAGAGGTCAGCTCTGGAGTTTTGCTCCCTTGGTATGTGCTTTATCTTGACATCCTGGAAGCTTTTAAGGAGCTTTTGTACCTTAGTTAAGTATCTCTGAAGGAGGGATTCCTTAGTCTAATAGTCACCTTAGATCTTGGAGGTCACAAGTTGGGAGTCACTGCAAAGTATGATTTTATCTGCTCTTATGTCCTTGGCCATTACCAGTCTGACAATACATGTTTCATACTCCACCTAATTGTTTAATATTGGGAACCCAAACTTTAGAGAGTTTTCCACTATCACTCCTTTAGAATTTTTCAAAATCACCTTGGCACCACTTCCCTTAGGGTTCGAGGAACTATCAATATATAAGGTCCAAGAAATTACTTTGGGGTCGCCGAGGTCCGATGTAAGTTCTTCTAGAAAATCAGAGTGCCTGAGCCTTTATTGTAAGTCGAGGCTACTCAGAAAGCTTAATTGACCAAACAATCATTCTTTCTGTCGCATTTATAAGATCATGATTGACAATTACGAATATCTTAAGATTTATTCTCTGTGCAAATCTCATGATCCTGATGCATTTACCTAATGTCGCATTCCAATGTACGTGGTACTGAGATCTTGACAGCGTCCAATGCTTAGTTGAAATGTTCATGACAAATTTTGATGATGTGTGTATCAAGTTGGTTTACTTAATCATAATCTAGATCACGGTACATAACAAAGTCGTATGTTCCTCCTTTGCAATACATCCAATCCATAAGATAAACTATCCAAAGACGGTTGTTATGACCCTTCTTCAATACTTCCACTTCCCTTTGGATTACCTGGCATAACACATTACATATGTAATATAAAATAATTTTTTATATCATATAAGATACAATATTAATATAAAAGAATATATTAAAAAAAAAAAGAGAAAAAGCACCAACAGCCTACCGATCCAGTATGAAAAACACATCTCATGTATGACTATCTGTCATACAATATCTAAAAAAGCTCAAGTTCATCGGCTCCTAAACTCTTTGCATACCCACCACAGTCAAATTACAAAAATACCCTCACCCAATAATAAAATAAACAATCATTATCCAAGGACTAACGTCATAAAATAATAATAAAATCACAGTTGTATAGTGGGCGCTGACCGAGTCGCTGAGCAGTGAATGTGAATGATTGAGTTGGGATCCGTTGCATTACATAAATATTTTCAATTATATATTAGAGACTCTAAACATTACACAACTGAAACCTTAATTTTGCTACTTCACACGAAAAAAAGAAACAAACAACAACTAGTATAGGCTCGGTTCTGAACTTCTGATATGTCCAATTCCCACCCCATCGAGCTTGATTCCACAGCCACTGGCGAAGAGAGGTCAAACTCTCTCTTAGCCAACACACGCTGCAGCTTCTGCTTTCCTTGCTGCTTTGGTTCCCGACGCTCAGCCTCCGTTGGCTTCGCGTGGTGGGAGCGCGTGCGAACCGCGTCTTGGTCTCACTCTCACTCTGAGCTGCATCCGATAACCGGAAGCGCCGGTGATCGGTGGTGGTCGCGTGGCCTCATGAAAGCGCGCGAGTGGTCGGAGATCGTGGCCGGGCCACGCTGGAAAACGTTCATTCGGCGGTTCAACCGGAACCGGAGCGGCAGTTACAGGAACGTGGGGAAATACCAATACGATCCCTTGAGTTACGCCTTGAACTTCGACGAGGGCCCGAGGCAGAACGGGGATTTCGAAGATGACGGTTATGACGGATTTCGGAATTTCTCGACCCGTTACGCTGCTGCTGCTCCCTTCAAGTCCGTTTCGACGGATTCGGGTTAAGACGTCGCTGTTTTTGGCTGAAGAGAGAGAGTGCGCAGTATAGGCTAAGCTGCGCCACTGGGGTACTGCGCTGATTACGCGAGGTTAGCGTCAGTGGCAACGTGGCGTCACTTTTTTTTTTTTTTGGGTCCTGTCCCAATTTCGAGTATATTCTTATTTATATTATTTATCTTTGAGTGGATTTAATATTATGTATATAAATTTTCGTTGTTATCCTTGGTATTGATTAATATATCATACTTGATTTTAATGGTTAGTGACGTCTATAAGACCGCGTGTTGCCGTGTTGATTGTTGATAATGAGTAGGAGTGCGCATGGATAGATTATAAAGGATGAAACTTGGCTTGAAGTTCCTAATTTTCTCTTTTGTTTGTTTATTATTTATATTATGTATTATTTATTTATTTAGGATGGGCTGATTAGATAGATGGACTTGCTTTGCTTTGCTGATTGGGTTAGCATTTGCAAATAAACATTGTGTACGTGTAATGTAAGCCTTACTTTTTAGCGAAATAAATTGCCAGTCAAAATTATTTGGTATATGTCTTTTCCGATTTTCGTCTAGTGTCTCATTTTTTTTTAAGATTATCTTCACCTTTTGAAATTTTTCATTTTCATGAATTAAAAATTGTTGGTTGATCAACCAAGTTAACATGTTTTTTGTGATGACATGGGGCAGATGGATATACTTTTCTTATGAGCGTGATCGAGCAGCTTATGTTATTGCTTTCTTTGTATGAGTGCGATATTGATAGATAAATGTTCTTATCGTTTTTTATTTTCAAAGGACAAAAGGAAAACATGTTGTGTATGGTAAACTTTTATCTAAGGATAATTTCGATTTTGGATCTCGATTTAGAAAAAGACAATCATTTTTTCTAAGGATTTTTTAGTATTTAGACTAATTTTTAAATAAGAATATCAAGAATAATTGAGTATTTTATAAAAATTATGAATTGAAAATATAAGTGTTGAAGTGTAGTAATAAACTTAGTAAAGATAGAGAAAAGTAAATAGTGTAATGAAAGTGTAAAGAGAAACATCTTGCTTTGAAAGTTAAAGATTACTTTTAGAATAAGAAAAACAGTTAAATGAAAGTAGTTAAATCACATTAAACTTAAAGAACAAGGAAATAAAGTTTGTCAAAGTAAACCAAATAAGCAAGGTAAAGTGTAAAAAGATAAAGAATAGAAATTGAAAGAAAACAATGTAAAGAACAATGAAAATAAAGTTGCAGAAATGTAAATAAACAGAAAAACAAACATGCAAAAAAGTAACGAAAGCAGGTAAATGAAAGTAATAAAATAAATGATTTCAGAGGAATCACTTAATCAAGAGTAAAAAAGAGTTTGTAGGAAAGTAAATTTGAAGTTTGGTGAAATCGAAAAGAACTTTGCATTGAGGAATGCGTGTCCTTTCCTTTTTCTCTTTGGCATCCATCACTTTGGACATTGATGTATTGATCAATTTTTCATCTGCCTTGATCAAGTGACTCGATATCGTCTAAAATTATTTTGATTATTCTTAAGATATTTGATCGTTTTATGATTTTTGTGCCATGAAAATAAAATTTTGGAATGAAAACTTTACGTAATTTAATTTTTCTTCAAAGGTAATTATTTTACGTGTCCCCGGAATTTGTGTATTTTATAATTTTTCGATTTTTGTGGATGAATGTATTTTTTACTAATTGTGTTCGGGGGTGTATGTGTAGGTAGTTAGAGTATTTACCCCAGTGGTGGGTGCCCTTGGAGGAAAAGTTTTTTCTACGTTATGGTTAGTTTTTTGGTGAGAGAAGGGATCTTACTAAACCCGAATCCGGAAACGGTTTTAAAAATTTTCTTCAAGGTTTATATCTTGTATTTAATTATCGGATGATAAAAATACAAAAAATATCTTCCAGGATCTGGAGAATAAATATTATCTTTGCCAAAGTCACAAAAAACTTGAACTTGATTTATACCCTTGGATGAGGCCACATTTGACATCATGGAGGGTGATTTAATCAAAGTTCTAAACAAATTAATACAAGTCGATTGAAGTTGATTTAATCGTACTGAGAATGGCTCTTTGATGAATTTTGATATAAAGATGATGTAATCAAAGGTTTAGAATTGTTCTTTTGTAGTAAAATGAAGCAAGAAACATTTATTTGAGGTTTGATTAAACAAGGGTGGAGATTTAATATTAAAAAGTGGGGGTCACGAACCATCTAAGGGCTCATTTATGGGAATTGGGGAAGAATCAAATCAATGGTGGAGATCCCTATGAAAGCACAAGCAGATTAGATTAGACCCTTGGATTTAAAGTTCTGGAAGGCAATCTTGGTCCCATTAATTTTAGACATCTCCACGAATTTAAAGGGAAAAATTAAAGTTTCTTGAAAATTAAAAATCTACCTAAATTCTTCATGAATTAATCAATGGCTGCTCCCGAAATCGCTTCAAAGGTACGAAATAATGTCAACTTTGTTGAACATTATGAAGAGTCTCGCAGGTGATGGTTTTGGATTGTCATTCATATTCCGCCTTATTATTACGCTCGCTTTGAGATCTAGATTGGTTGTCAATATTTCATCATAATTGATCATTAGATCAATTTCTAGAAAATGCATTGATGGGAGCTACGAAATTTCGAACTTTCGGACATAGGAAAAAGTTTGAAGGCGTCATCCTTTGGTCATCATTCGGACATTTTAGGAAGGATCGTGCCCTACGGACGGGACAGTTTTCACCATTTCTCTCATTCTTCATGTTTTGGTCCCAAGCACTCCAAGAACACCTTCCATCACTTTTTAATTTAGGATTCAACTTCGATTTTCTAAACCTAAACAAGTCTAACATCTCATGATGAGTTTTTCCAAAATCATTCATCTTGATCTTCAAAAAGCAAAGTTTTTATCAAAAATCAAAAATTTCATCATTGGGTGCATGAGAAACCATTCGGTTAGGTCTTAAAATCACCATCCAATCTCTTTTAATTTCGTGTCGTTGGTAGATCTTGAATCTCGCATGAGGTTTAAGCAACTTTCACCTTTCCTCGAAGATTTTTCTAAATCATTATGTTCACCACTTTCTTCAAGATCAAAGTTATGAGTTTTTGAGGTGAAGTATAACCAAACTTCATTTGAATTCTCTTTTTCATGATCTAAACTAAGAAAGATATGTTGATCCATTGTTCCTCTTAATCAAGCTAAGTATACTAATTTCTATGTATTTTGTTTTGTATTTGAGAAGCTCTTGGTGATGGTTGGACTTAGAAAAAGAACTCCAACAAGAAGTTTTTAAGGATCTTACAAGAGTAAGAGGGAGATCCATCTCAGTTATAAGTTACGTGGTGGTGAGAGATGGATTTTATTTGATGGATGTGGGATCCATTGAGGATTAATCTCCTTTAATTAATTTGTGGGTGTTTATAAGCTTTGATTAATTTACTATGCTTGATAAGCTTTGCATGATTTTATAGGGAATGATGATATTTGATAAGCTTATACATGCTTTTATGGCTTTGATGAATATCTTATATTATTTATGATGAAATATATATGTATATCTCGTGATCCCTTGATGGTTACCTAATTGTCGCATTCCAATGTACGCCAAAGAATGACTACTGAGTTTTGGACAGCAAGGTTAGGGTTCCATGTTGAAATTTTCATGACAAAGAGAATTAATTTTGATGTGTATCAATTGGTTTAATTTTTAATCATAATCTAGATCACGTGTACATAACAAAATTAATATGTTCCTGAATTTGAAATACATCCAATCCATAAGAAAATATCCAAAGAATTTATTTTTATGACCCTTCTTCAATACTTTAAAAGGATTTTTATTGATTTATTTGGCATAAAAATTACATAATGTAATATAAAATAAGATTTAAATCAATAAGATGATAATTTTAAGGATTTGAAAAGAAATGAAAAAGGATTTTAAGGAAAGTAAAAATGAAAACAAATGAGAAAAAGCACCAACAGCCTACCGATTCAGTTTGAAAAACAGAATTTTTAATGTATGACTATCTGTAAATATCAATTTAAAAAGCTCAAGTTGATCGGCTCCTAAATTTGCATACCCACCACGATTTTTCAAATTGGAATAATTTTACCCTCACGAAATAAATAATTTTAAAAATAAACAAAATATTATCAAAGGATTAAGTCATAAGGATTTTAAAAAAATCAAAGTTTTATAGTGGGAAATGAACCTTTCGCTGAGCAGTGAAAATGAAAAAGAAAAGTTGGGATCCGTTGCAATCTTAATTTATTTTCAAAATAATTAATTTTAAATTGATTACAAAAATGAAATATAATTTTGAAAATTTACTTACACGATAACTTAGAAACAAACAACAACGTTAGAAAAGGCTCGGTTCTGAAATGTTGATTTATATGTGGAAAATTGACCCCATCGAATTATATTTTGAAAAAGCCACTGGCGAATAAAGAGAGGAAAAATATTTTCTTAGCCAAACAAAATATATTCTGCTATCCTTGCTTATATTATTTTCCCGAAAAGTTCAGCCTTTTTTGGTTAAGAAATGGTTTTACGTAATGCGAATTATGCGTGAAAAAATTGGTCTCATCATAAAAACATAATTTTAAAGCTGATCCGAAATAACCGGAAAATATTTCGGTGGTGGTTTGGAAATCATGAAAAATCGCGCGATTTCGGAGATCGTGGCCGAAATACGCTGGAAAACGTTAAATTCGGCGGTTCAACCGGAACCGGAGCGGCAGTTACGTGAGGAAAGTGGGGAATTATTTTACGATCCCTTGAAAATACGCCTTGAAATTATTAGGGCCCGAGGCAAAGTGATTTAAATATTTTATGAACGGATAGAAAATGATTTCTCGACCCGTAAAAGCTGCTTTTGTTACGTAATTTTCAAGTCCGAAAAAAAAAATTCTACGGATTCGGGAAACGTCGTATATTTTTGCGATTGAGAAAAAAATGTTGAAAAATTATACGTGTTTTAAAAGCTGCGCCACTGGGGTACTGCGCTGATTACGCGAAAATATAGCAAAAGACGTGGCAATTTTGGCGTCACTTTTTGATATTTTGGGTAATATCCCATTTTGGAAGTATATTCTTATTTATATTATTTTGGAATCTTTGAAAATGGATTTAAAATGTATATAAATTTTCGATTGTTATTTGGTATTGAAAATATAATATACATACTTGATTTTAATGTTAGTGACGTCTATAAACCGCGTGAGAAAATGCCGTGTGATTGATTGTGCATTATAATGAGAAAGGAGTGCGCATGGATAGATTAACAAATGAAATTGAAAAAGATTTTCTCTTTTGTTTGTTTATTATTTATATATGTATTATTTATTTATTTAGGATGGGCTGATTAGATAGATGGACTTGATTTGCTTTGCTGATTGGGTTAGCATTTGCAAATAAACATTGTGTACGTGTAATGTAAGCCTTACTTTTTAGCGAAATAAATTGCCAGTCAAAATTATTTGGTATATGTCTTTTCCGATTTTCGTCTAGTGTCTCATTTTTTTTTAAGATTATCTTCACCTTTGAAATTTTTCATTTTCATGAATTAAAAATTGTTGGTTGATCAACCAAGTTAACATGTGCACACTAACATATGCATAAATTTGATGACATGGGGCAGATGGATATATTTTTCTTATGAGCGTGATCGAGCAGCTTATGTTTTTCTTTGGATGAGTGATGATATAATCATAGATAAATGTTCTTATCGTGATTTTTATTTTAATAATGACAAAAGGAAAACATGTTGATTAATGTTAAACATTATTATCTAAAGATAATTTCGATTTTGATCTTTAAGGATTTTTTAGTATTTAGACTAATTTTTAAATAAGAATCTCAAGAATAATTTTGAGTATTTTGTCTTGTTAAAATATGTGAAAAAATATAAGGATTGAAGTTGTAGTAATAAACTTAGTAAAGATAGAGAAAAGTAAATAGTGCAATGAAAGTGTAAAGAGAAACATCTTGCTTTGAAAGTTAAAGATTACTTTTAGAATAAGAAAACAGTTAAATGAAAGTAGTTAAATCACATTAAACGTAAAGAACATGGAAATAAATGTATGTTAAGTTTTAACAAATAAGCAATGTAAAAAGTGTAGAAAGATAAAGAAAAGAAATTGTTAAAAAAACAATGTACTAGTTTTATAATCTTTTTAAATTGTGAAATATTAATTAAAAACAATACATGCAAAAAAGAATAGTTGAAATATGATTTTAATAAAATATTTTGAGTTTATATTTCGGTAAAGAAAGAAAAAAACCCATGTATTTTATAACTCAAACTTTGTGCGAATATTTTTCGAAATCGAAAGAACTTTGCATTGATAGTTTTAAATGATACGGAAATGAAATAGGATGAAAATGTAGTTGACTAACTTGTGTGCTTGCTCGAAGCATCAAAGTGATGTGAGAGCGTGGTTACAAATGTTTGGGTATTGAATTTCCAACCACAAAATGTTTCCATCCTTTTGGTATTTATAGACATTCTAAGTAACTACCATTTCTATAGGATCTAGACATGTGTCTAAAATAAAGAAAATTGCCTAATGATTATTAGTGATCCTTGTTAAGTAACTACTAGATCTTTGTCAACAATCATTGTACAAGTAACTGCATAATCTTTGTCAGTAATCTTTGTATTGTCTTGATCTTACACTTATAATTGTTGTTAACTTCTGTTTCAAATTCAAATCCTCTTGCATGAATTTAAATTTGAATCTCGAATCAGTTGCTGGCTTCTGGTCGAGACCCTTTGCTTCTTTTTCTAGAAATTTCCAAGTGTAGTTACTCCTCAAGTCTCAGTGTTCGATTCCAATTCGAAATTATCATTTCCGACATGAAATCGAAATTACTATTTTTTATGGCAAATCGAAATTATCATTTTGATAATTTAAAGTTTTTACTACAATTTCAACTCTAATAAAATTAGAGTATGTGCATGTTCATGACTTAGTGAACTTCACTTCATACTAAGCTTTACAACACATTCTCAAAATTACCTTAGATCGGAAAATAGTTATTTTTATACTAACAGATGCCCATTAATATTTATTCTTGAAGTATGAGGAATAAATATGTATTGTTTCGAGCACTACTTTTCGACGAAAACCTGACTCGAAGCTTTTAGTTACTCTTATGTCAATTTGGCCAAGAATAGGTAAGGAAATGTCAGAGGGTATAAGGTTTTAATTTTAATTTAAAATTCAAATTACTTTACAGCCACTACGCGGCTACTCTCCCATTAATCAATCGTCCCAACTTTTGGGGAACCACAATGTCAATAATGGTTTTTATTGATAAAACGGATGAAGCCGTTCCATTATGTCAGCATTAATGAAGGAAATGCGCTTTTCCTTTTTCTTTTTCCTTTTTTTTAAATGAAATGTTCATTTCATGAATTGTTGGTCTATAATATTTAAAATACTTGTCATTCATTGAAGTAATTTTCTCGTTAGAACTAATATTCGTAATCAAATAAGCATTTCTAGAAAAGACTTTTTTTATTCGATATGGTCATTCCTAATTTGGAGACCATTTACCATACAACTTCAATCTTTTCTCCATAGGTAGAATAACCTTCCAAATTAAATCACCTAATTTAAACTATTTTTTCTTGACTCGAAGATCATAGAATTTTGCAATTCTTTCTTTTTGTTGAATCATATTTTCAAGAACAGTTAATCTTTCTTCATCTAAATGATTTAATTCGTCAAACATTGAATCCCAATAATCCTACGTTGAGATTTTATCTTGACGTTGTAATCTTACTGATTAAAGGTTAATTTCAATCGGCAAAACTGTTTCATAACCATATACCAAACGATATGGAGTAGTACCAATTGTCTTTTTAGGAGAATTTTGATAAGCTCACAGAACTTGGCTTAACGTATCGTGCCAACTTTTTGGCTTTTGACTAACATGTTTCTTTATTAATCCAATTAGGATTTTATTAGGTGCCTCAACTTGCCCATTAGCCTGAGCATAATAGAGAGTCAAAATAAGTAACTTAATACTCCATGATTTAACAAACTTAGTTATATATCGACTAGTAAACACAGTTCCTTGATCAGTTGTTAGAGTTTGACGAATATCAAACTTGTATATGATGTTTTCCTTGACAAAATTTATAATATTTTGTTGAGTAACATCTTTATATGGGATTGCTTGGACACATTTTGTAAAATAATCAATGACAACTAATATATCTTTATGACCCTTAGAAGATGGGGGGATAAATTTGTCCTATCAGATCGAGTGTCCGTCCTCGAAATGGCTAATGTTTAATAATTGAGTGCAAATCACTAGCTGGAACATGCTGAATGTTCCCATGCCTTTGACACTTTTCACAATACTTAGCATAGAAATGACAATCCTTAACCATTGTAGGCCAAACGACTCTCTGCCTATGTAGAACTCATTTCATTTTTTCACCAGCTTAATGAGTACCACAAATGCCTTCATGAACATCTGCTAAAGCTGTGTATGGTTCTTTCTCACTTAAACATGTCAATAAATTTACATCTATTGACTTTTTGTAAAGTGAATCACCCATTATAACATAGTGTAAGGCTCTATATTTTATTTTTCTATCAACTGATGAACTTGGGTTTTGTAAATAACTAACAATTGACTTTCTCCAATCAGAGTCATCCATGTCTTCGATTGAACATATTTCTAAGTTCTCAAATGGATACAATTGTTCTTTAATTTCGATTAACTTTGTGAATGTTTCGCTCGAAACTTTATAACCTGAAGCTATTTGTGCAAGTTCATTAGCTTCATAGTTCTATTCTCTTTGAATACATTGCATTACAACCTCATTGAATTTACATAACAACCTTGTTGCAAAAGCAAAGTATCTGAATAGATTCTGGTTAATACATTTACATTCTTGAGTCAATTGTTTAATGACTAATTGGGAGTCATCCAAGACTTTGATATTTTTGGCTTTCATTGAAATTAAAGTCTACAAGTCAACTATTAAAGCTTCATACTCAGCTTCATTATTCGAACATTCATGTTTTAATTCGAATAAAAACTTAGTTGGGGTTCCAATAGGAGAAACTATTAAAACCCTTAAACCAACACCCCCAATGTGTTTCCATCCATCGAAATATAACTTTCATGGTTTCAATCTCATGTAGTGAATATCATTTTCTTCGATGTCAACACAAGGATGGTCAGTCAAAAAATCTGCCAACACTTGGCCTTTCATAGCCTTTAGTGGCATGTATTTAAAAAAAAAATTCAGTTAAAACAAGAACCCATTTCCCTACTCTACCATGCAAGATAGGCTTAGATAACATGTACTTTATTATATATGTCTTTGAAATCACAAGTACATCATGTGGCTTTACATAATACTTTAACTTAGTGCAGGAGAAATATAAGGCTAAACATAGTTTCTCTACTGCGCTATATATAGTCTCAACATCTATCAAAACCTTACTAAGATAATGAATGGTTCTTTTGATCCCATTCTTATCTTCCTAGGCCAACATACACCCAATGGTTTCATATGATGTTGAGATGTATAACTTCAAAGGATGTCCTCGCATTGGAGGCGTCATCATTGGAGGATTGGCCAAATAATGCTTGATTTGGTCAAAAGCTTCTTGGTGCTCTTCATCCCATTGAAACTCTTCTTCAACTTTGAACTTCAAGAGTGAGGAGAAAACTTTAGTCTTTCTAGATAGATTTGAAATAATCTTCTCAGGAAGTTAATCTTTCCCAGCAAAGATTGGAATTGCTTCTTATTCGAAGGAGATGATGCTTCAAGTATAGCCTTAGCCTTGTTCTGATTGACCTCTACTCATTTATTTTGACCAAGAAGCCAAGAAAGTTTCATACAGAAACATCAAAAGCACATTTAATAGGATTAACTTTTAATCTATGTTTTCTTATTCTTTCAAATGACTATCTCAAATTCGACATATGTTCCTGTTCGATTTGACCATCACATCATTAATGTAGACCTCTATGAATTTATCAATAATGTCATAAAAAATGAAATTCATGGTCTTTTAATATGTGACTCTAGCATTATTCAAACCGAATGATATAACTATCCATTCATATGTGCTAATTGCTCCTGGACATCAAAAAGCTATTTTCGATACATCATCTTCTATAATATAAATCTAATTATACCCAGAATAGTCATCCATAAAACTTAGGATTTCGTGACTGATGCTTCATCAACTAACATGTCAATAATTGGTATAGGATATTCATCTTTAGAAGTAGCAGAATTTAAATCTAAAAAATCTATGCATACTCTCAACTTGCCATTCTTTTTCATAACAGGAACAATGTGATAAATTCAATTTACATACCTGGCAGTTCGAATTAACTTAGCTTTTAATAATCTTTCAATTTCTTCCTTGATTTTGAGGACTACTTTAGGAGCACACCTTCTTGGAGCCTACTTTATTGGTCTCTGTCCTACTCGAATTAGTAGTCTGTGCTCTACCAAATCTCAACTAAGTCCAGGCATTTCTTCGTATTCCCAAGCAAAACAGTCTTTATATTCTTTAAGTAATTAGATTAACTTGAGTTTGAGCTCTTTATTTAATAATCTACTAATGAAAGTAGGTTTATTTATTACATCATTTCCTAAATTAATTTCCTCCAAGGGATCTTGTACCTTTATCTTTTTAATTTTAGAAGATAAAAGGGTCTGTTCAAAGCCTAAGGAGGAATCATCATAAATTTTCAGCCATATAGGCTGATATTTGAGCCAGTTGGCTTGAAATTGCACTCTCGATAGTGCATTTGCCAGCCATGTAGGTCAAAAATCAAGCCAACTGACTCTCAGTTGTCATTCAAATCACAACTCGGGGCTGAATCGAATCGGCCTTGACTACTAAACAAGTGCCTATAGGCCCCTGCATGGTTATTACAGACTTTGAGCCGAATTGAATTGGCCTTTGGTATCAATGACAATCCTATTGGATTGAGCGCCACCATTTCGAACCCTTTCCTATCCATAACAATAGAGTCCCATATGCAGAAGGGCTTGACACTTGGAACGTAAATCTGTAAGTCTGTGTGGTTCTATTGGGCTTGGAACATAGTGTCATCAACCTTGACCATCTCTAATTCCTCAAGCTGATTCCAGAGGAACATTTTCTGGTGGACAGTCGAAGGAATAGCTCCCACTGTGTGGATCCATTCTCTTCCCAGCAGTAAATTATAGCTAGTTTTCGAGGGTACCACAATAAACAAGGTGAATCTTGTGATTGAGGCCACCTTAATGTCTAGGTCTATAGCTCCCTCGAAGGTCGAAGATTTGCCATTAAAGTATATCACTTCCTTGTTATGTGGCAATAGATATGATTTTGTCTTGCTAAATTTCTTCAGCAGACTCTTAGGCATGAGGTTAATAGCTGCATCCTTATTGACCAAGATCTTCCCAACCAGCTTTCTATTTACCAACGCTTTAATAAAAAAGGGCACAAATGGTTCTTCATCTCTGTTGTGGGCACATTAAAGATTGCTGAGTTCTCTTTAACTTCAATAGTATCCTCCTCGACCATATACCATCTTGACTCCTCAGAGTCATTCTCGAAATCCTCTTCCGAGTCCAACCCTTCACCTCATGCAACTGTGAAGTTATAAGGCAAAGGGGATACCACATCCATCCCAAAGATCGTGTTCAGGTCATCCTTGAAGCAAAATTTGAAAGAATCTGTGATTATATCCTTATCCATGGAACTTAGTGGCTTTGTTTTCCTGATGGTTTTAACTGGTGGAGCTTTTACTACCTCAGCATATGGCCTTTGTTGCATCTACATCTTGGCCATTGCCTATTATTGGTGTTGTCTGATCCTATGGGCTTTATGCCACTGGGTCTTTGATATATAAAGGCTTAAGCCATAAGTCGAAGCCACTGTAGTGCTTCGAACCCATGTGTTGGGCTTAATATTCCCACCAATGGGGTATTGTATCCCCAACTCAAACCTGTGCTAGTTTGGCTTGGCTTGAGGACTTTTTAGGGTTTGAGAAGTTTTTCTAAACTATTGATTGGGGCCACATTGGCCGATAACACCCTCATTTTTCCTTTTCTGACCTTCTCAGATGTCTCACCCATCACCACTGAGTTGTGGTTCTTGGGTTAGTAGTTGATCTGGATGGATCCTCCAATGGAAGTTTTCTGCTTTTGCTTCTGCCTCTGCTTTATGGCAGCCTGGTAAGACATGGTTGCCAATCTATCAAAAACAACATTGCACCTGGGGCACAAAAATACCTCCCTTTCCCTTTCCTTTTTCCTTATAAGGAATTCCACTAAAGTTTTCCCACCCTTGGGGTAGACTTCTTCCTCATTAGCCTCATAGCCATTGAGGATACTCTTAATACTGGCTACAGGGGCAGTTTCCTCAGCCACCTCAACCATGTTTATCTGTGTGAAGCTCACTGGCTCTATGTAGCTTGCATTGACTTCGAAGGGATCAACATCGATCTTCATGTTTTTTTGTTTGTTTTCAAATTTGAGCCTTCCTTCTTGAATACTCTTCTGTATCAAATCCTTGAAATGAATACAGTTATTAGTCAAATGACCATATCTATTATGATACTTAAAGTACTTTTGACTTTTTATTTCTTTGACATAATGGATTTTATGTCCATCAAAAAGTCTGATTTGTTTGTCTTTTAATAACACGTCAAAATTATATATGTTTTTGTAATATCAAAAGCATATGATGGCTTATTATGGGATTTCATTTTATTCTTAGTTTGATTATGCATTAAAGATAAGCAAGAATAGGGAGGACTAGACTTTAGTTCTGCAATGTTAACCTCAATTTCCTCATCCTCTTCTACCTCATTAACTTTGATATAGGCTACTTTATTATTTTTCAATTGTGTAAAGTACTTATCTTATACATCAGGAGTTTTGATATAAGCAATTTTCTCTTTTCTGAGATGTTTCTTAAACCTCTCTTTTTCAAATTTCAATTGCTTAATTTGTCTCACCTTATCAGCAAGCTGAGACATATCTAGGAGTTGTTAGTTTATTAGTTTCTTTTAGATAGAGCAACCTAAGCCATCAGTAGCCATCTTGACTATTTCAGATTCTGGGATGACTATAAAGCATCTAGCATTCATTTTCCTAAATCTTGCTAAGTAATCATCAATGGATTCTCCATTACCTCTCCTGATGTTAAACAAATCCATGAGACTTACCTTAGTCTCTCCTCTAAAGAACTGGTCATGAAAATTCCTTTCAAGCTGGTTCCAAAAATGGATCGAATTTGGTGGGAGAGTTGTAAACCAAGTAAAGGCATTCTTGGTCAAGGAACTGGGGAAATATTTTATTTTTAAATATTCATTAGTGGCTATATCCTTTGCTTCGATAGTATATCAAGCAATATATTCCACTATGGACTCTTCACTTTCTCTAGCAAATTTGCTAGAAATTTTATGTGTTTTGCCTCCTCTAGGAAATTTTTCCTGTTGGATGAACTCTGGAAAGGCTGATACAAAATCGGGTTAGTTTGCATACTTTACATTAAAGCCATACCTATTCAGCGCCTGTTCAACTGCATGGTTGATATTTTGACGTCCCTCAAGATTGTTTAGTTTAAGCCTTTCTAGGAGGTTTTTAGTATTTTGGTTTCAATTAACTAATTGAAGACCTTCATCGGGGCTAAGTAGGTTTTCTCTTGGCTAATTTTCCTCAACTGGGTTATTGACATTTTGGATTATTCACCAATTAAGTATTATTCTGGTAGATTGGCTGAGTGTTTCCCCTTTGATTGCCTATAGATTCATCTGGGTTGCCAAAAACATCAGCAATCATACTCATTTTCCTAGCCACCGTTGTATAAGTATTATTGGTTGATTCTATGAGTGAGGTTATAACAGTGGTCATATGCTGAGTCAACATATGGACCATCTCGTGCTTGCTTTCATCAATTTGTTGCTTGATATTATTTAGGGCTATATTCGTGTTCCCTAAAGGAATCAAAGACAGATCCCTGGGTAAATTAGGAAAAACTGGTGTTCCTATATTCAGCCTATCAGTTCGAGTAGCATTAATTCTTGTCCCTTGGTCATTAGCATTTACCATTTGGTTTCTTGGTGAAACATTGTGTATTGTACTTGTGTACGTGGTTTGGGCAGTGCTTATGTTTTGTGTAATGTTTTAGGGTGCAAAACTAGAAGGCAACCCATGTAAGGGTGTTGTCCTATTCATCCTAAGAGTTCTGTTTTCCAAGTTGGAAACAAGGATCCCTGTGATTTCACTTACCACAGGATCCATGGTTTATGACAAAGTTGCAGACACTATAGTGTCTCTACTGCCATTTGCTCTATTGTTTTCTACCTGAGGGTTTTGAGCATTTATTGTTGTACTATCATACATTCTTGATATTATTTTACCACTTCTCAATGGCATAAATGACTAGAGTTCTTCTAAATACTAGTCTTTCGACCAGGTCCCACCAAACGTGCCAATTTGTTTATGGTAAACTTTTGTTTAAGGACAAATTCGATTCTGGATCTCGATTCGGGAAAGGGAATCACTTCCTCTTAAAATTCTCTAGTACTTAGACGAATTTTTAAACAAGAATACCAAGAATGATTTCAAGTATCTGTTTGTCCCTTTATTAGATCGCAAGTGCACAGTTTGCACAAGTAATACAATTATAGAGTAAGAGATTGTTCCCTCGAGGATAATTGGCTTCCAATGCTAAATATCAACTAATAACTTAACAATTCTATTCAAGAACTTACAAATTAAGAAAAATGCATAACAACTAAATCTAAAGACTACAAAGCAATAAAGATAATGTTTAGAGTTTTAGGGAATCCTTCTTCACCCTCTAGTTCAACTAATGATATGTAATCCTTACAAGCAACATGAATGCATTAGTTAAGTTAGCTTGAGAATCTAATTTAGTTAAAAGCCTATGTCTAGGTCAATCAATCATGCTTTATTTGCCTAATCCACTATGTTTCCATGAAAACTAGCGCAAACTCCACTTATTAAGATCTATTCTCAAACACCTGCTATGTATGATTAAGATGTATATTTCTATCACATTAGAGAATCACCTTATCCAAGCCCATTGAATGAAATCGAATATACATCAACCATACGTATGATCTAAAATCTAAATTCCTATGTCTAGGTTCATCTGATTTCATCAAATCACTTAAAAGTTGATCAAATAATCAAGAACATTAAGATCCATATGGTTGAACAAAACCAAACATCAATATATACTTAAAGAATTACAAAATCATTAATATTCATAGAAGGATTCGAAGTTATCCCTAAATACAGCTTAGCTACATCATGAAACACGAAGATCTATCACAAAAATCATGTTTGTGGAAGATGGAAGAGAGGAAAGAGAAGGGAGAAGGAAGAAAGCTCATGGATATGTCTTTGATGCTTAAATCTCCTTCTATGAAGAAAATAGCCTCTAACCTTGGCTTCCTTAGCCTCCTCTCAGCCTAGAAATAGAACCCTAGTTGCAGCTTCTCTAAACTAAAAAAAGCTCTCTTTTAAAAATCTAATAAAATAGTATTTATAGGCTCAGAAAACAGAGTCACTCCACGACATTAACATGCCTACGTCGCCACTCTTGTACATTTTAGGTCACCGTATCGCGATATTGATTCCCTTGCGCTGTGACATTTAATTTTCGTAGCTTTCTGTCCAATGCAGGGGATGCTCCACGCCATGACATTGATATGTCTGCACCACGGCATGACAAGCTAATCCTTGCACTTGAATTTCTCTTACAATGTTGGTCCAAATCTTCTAAGTTTCAGTTGGTTGGAACCCTTTCTGCCATAGAGAAATTACCAATTCAATAATAAATGCGAATATACTCAATCTGTCAAAGAATCAGAAACATTTTCTCAGAATCATGATAGAAGACATCGAAATTGAATTATATAAATATAAAGCTAAAGTCTTCCATTCATGCATCAAAACAAGGACTAAGCAATTAATATAGTACATATATAGGGTACAAATAACTATAAATTGTGGAGTTATCAGTATCTTACAGAAATATGTGAATAAAAAATATAAGTGTTAGAGTGTGGTAATAAACTTAGTAAAGATAGAAAAAAGTAAATGGTGCAATGAAAGTGTAAAGGGAAAGGACTTGCTTTGAAAGTTAAAGATTGATTCTAGAATAAAGAAAATAGTTAAATGAAAGCAGTTAAATGGCATCAAATGTAAAGAATAAGGAAATAAAGTGTATCAAAGTAAACTAAATAAGCAATGTAAAATACAGAAAGATAAAGAACAAGAATTGAAAGAAAGCAATGTAAAGAACAATGAAAATAAAGTTGCGTAAATGTAAATGAACAGAAAAGTAAACTTGCAAAAATGTAATGAAAGCAAGTAAATGAAAGCAATAAAAGAACTCAACTGATTTTAGAGGAATCACTTGATTAGGAGTAGAAAAGAATTCGTAGGAAACTAAATAACTGGAAGTTTGAATGAAATCAACAGAACTTTACATTGATAGTGTAAATGATACGTAAATGAAACAAGATGGAAATGTACTTGACTAACTTGTGTGCTTGCTCAAAGTGTCAGAGTGATGTGAGAGCGCAGTTATAAGTATTTGAGTATTGAATTTCTAACCCCTAAACATTTCTATCCTTTTGATATTTATAGACATTCTAAAACATTTTCTACAGGATCTTGACATATGTCTAAAACAAAGAAAACTGCATAATGATTATTAGTAATCTTTGTTAAATAACTGTCAGATCTTTGTCAGCAATCCTTGTGTTATAAGTAACTGCATAATCTTTGTCAGCAGTCCTTGTCCTGTCTTGATCTTACACTTATAAATGTTGCTAACTTTTATTTCAAATTCAAATCGTCTTGTATTAATTTAAATTTGAATATTCAATTAGTTGTTGGCTTTTAGTCAAGATCCCTTGCTTTTTTCTTCAGAAATTTTCAAGTGAAGCTACTCCTCAAGTCTCAGTGTTCGATTCCAATTTGAGGTTATCATTTTTTACATGAAATCGAAATTACTATTTCTGATGACATATCAAAATTATCATTTTGATAATTTCAAGTCTTTATTACAATTTTGACTCTAATAAAATTAAAGTATATGTATGTTCATGACTTAATGAACTTCACTTCATACTAAGCTTTGCAACACATCTTCGAAATTGCCTTGGATAAAAAATTGATTATTTTTATACCAACACATATCCATAAATTTATAGGTTTAAATTGAGGTTAGGCATTATGTATCACTTCATTTGCTACAACAATTTACCTAAGAAACAGGTAAATATCTTTTTGGCACAATCAAGCCAGAAATCACTGAGAAAGAAAAACTGGCGCAGACAAATGTCAGTGAGGTGAAACTTTGCTTCTAAAATGGCAGGAGGATCATCCACACATTTAACACGGGCAGAATTAAGAAAATTTGTTTGGGATGAAAACATGATATATAACTTACAAATAACTAGTTTTTTTACTTATATAAAAGAGTAATGTTATATTCTTACAACATCTTTTTAATTATTTAAAATAAAAATATTAAATAAAAAAGTAAAAGTATTTAATTAGTTAAGAGTTTAAAAATCATTTAATACTTTTTTAAGTAATTAAATTAATTTATTATAAGAATGAAAAAAATATTTATATACTTAACATATGAAAAATACTTTTAGCTTTAGATAAGGCTGTCACCCAATCTTTTCAATAGAAAAAAACATTATTTGAATAGCCGGGTTCGATTTATGGCTCATTTGTTTTAGATCTTGAAAGAGTTGAAACGGATGTTTAAGCGAAGGTAGAAACTTTTGTATTATATATAAAAGTGTATTGAGAAACTCAATTTCCCCATTTGCGTTCTAAAAAATGTGAACCAACATGCATTTGGATTATTCACCCTATAGTGGTTGATAGTATTAGAAGTAAATCTTAACTCAAGCAAATTTTACTTTCAATATTAAGGATTCAAATCTTGGTGACAGTTTGACAATCTTCAAAACTGATTTAGAAGTGTTTAAGATAAACTTGCTATATAAATTTAGGTTAATCAGTTAGATATCTAATTTTTAGAAATTCTCAAACACTCTTTGGAATTCCACTTTTTTGAAGGCTTTACCTAATTATTATACCCAACTTAAAATTGCGTGAATAATTATAATGTACTGAGAAACAAATTATTCTTTTTTTTATTATTTTAAATACGCGTTGACTTGGTTTGATGGTTATTTAGGCTAGTGAATGAGCCAAGCCATGTTATTATTATTATTATTATTATTATTATTATTATTATTATTATTATTATTATTATTATTATCAACAAATTCTTAAGCGAGTTTGATTAAGGACATGGTTTGGATCTCGTTTGAGAGATCTATTTGAGGAGAGATTGTTGTGTATTCTGGCAATACTTTACTCAATCCAATAAAAATATAACACTTAAATTATATAATTATACTGCTAGATTATATTAGAATTTCTCCTATTTGAAAGTGCAGTTGCCTTTCAAGCCTTAATTAATGTAGTTTCGCTCGTTATAGTAAGTTATATTCCTCTTCTCACTCGTTGTCTTTGTTGAGAAATTAATACACTAATATTTGTAGGTAGATAGAATCATATCATATGTATATAAAATTAAGAAAAAAGAAATAGTATGAGAGTTTATTTTTAAAAAAAATCTTATACAAACGATTGTGCATGTTTAAGAAGTGATTTTTTTAAAAAAAATAAAAAAGCACTTTCTTTACCAATTAAGTGTAAATAACGCACTCTGTCAGTTATACTCCTTTCCTCACTAGTTGCCTTTGTTAAGAAATTAATACACTAATATTTGTAGGTAGATAGAATCCTATCAAATGTATATAAAATTAAAGAAAAAACAATTTGATTAATTTATTTTACAAAGTTATGTAAATTAGAAGTTTTTATTATTAATATTTAAGTTTATTGTTATAATTTCTTTTTTGCCATTGATAGTTGATTTGGGAAACCCTATAGATTTTAGATTTGATCTGAGGTCCTTGGATTTACTTACAAATGACTTTACTAACTGAGCTAGTTGGTACCTTCATTTATTATAATTTTATTCCTTTTAAATTTGAATGATGATATTGTTAGGATTAAAGGGAGTCCAAAACAAAAGAAGATACATTTCAATGGACTTATCAAGAAACCACATCTGTGGGCTTTTACTTTCTATTTTGGCTTCATATAATTAAAAATCTATTAATTATAAAGTTGGGTCCATTATGAACAATTGAGCCTAAACTCCATGTAATTTGTAGGTCTACAACTCAAGTTATAGACAAAACAATACAAAAGGGTCTCTGAACTCGTGTTTTGACTTCCAAGCCCAATTAGGTACACTAGACATCCGATTGAGAGTTCGAGTTCTTTATCAAAGTTGTAGAGCTTCCTCTTAGCTTTCCTATAAGGTAAAATGCATAATTTTCAAATATCTACAACTCAAGTTATGATCGAAATACAGAAATAGCGTCAAAACTCATTAATGCTAAAAAAAATCAATTATGTCAAATTTGAGTCTAAACTTACAAAACATGACTAAGCTCAATCAATTAAGTACATGGAGAGTGTAAAAGACTAAAAATAAAGGTTTATTAATATATAAAATATGTGATTATTAAATTTTCTCACACTTAGCTTTTTGCACTCCTAGGCAATTCACATAAGACCAAAATTAGGGAATAAGAAAAACAAAACAAATTCAAAAGCTAAAAACTTTAAGACTCAATTTCCAATGATATTCAAATATGCAAAAGTTTACAAGCAAGAAGAGCAAGAAAAGATTCAAGGGAATTAAAACATTCATAAGGTAACATTTCTTCACATCTCAAATCAACAAGTAAGGTATCTTCAATTTGAAAAACATAAATCAAGAATGATAGATCTTTATAAGATACACTCTCAATATCTCAAGTGTTTATAAGGTAAGTATTTTACTCAATTCAACCCATGAAAATTGTACTACCATAAGCTTGCTTTCTACTTCTCCACTACTTAAACACATGCACACAAAAATCAAGAGGACTTTATTCAAGGTTGTAATGGGGCCAAGGTAAGGGAAGGAAACGATATGGATATGACAAGTTAAGTACCCAAGAGAATAAAAGAGCATTGATGAGGAACTCAATTGACAAGTGACAAGCATGAAATTTTAGCCCCAATTCCATATTATGCACATTCTCTTTACATATTCCTTCTCTTATTTGTTTTTAAATTTTTTTTCTTTCACAACCTTTCTTGCATTTATTTTTTTTTTCATTTTTTTATGATTTTCATTTTTTTTTTTTATTTTTCAAGAATCACCTTGCATATTACACATCAATTTGCACAACCCCCACATTTGAACTATTAATTGCCCATAAGCAAAAGAGCTCCTCTAATGAAAATGAACAAATGCTCTCTCATTCCCTAAGATAAGGTAAAAACATGATTTTTCACAAAAGACATATAATGAACTAAGACAAAGAATAGGCAAATAGGCTCAAGGGGGTTAATCAAAGGTAAATGATGCAAGGTTAGCTATTTGACCAAAATAGTTAATTAAGAAAGAATGTCTCAATCATGTTCATACATGTAAGTGAAAATATAGCCTCAAAAAGAATCAAAGCAAGTTCCAGAGTGATCAATTGACATGAGTGAAAATTACACAAGAAAGAAGGGAAAGACATAAATGCTAAACCCATCCATCAATAGGCTGAAAATCTCACAAGGTGTGCATCTATCAAACTCAATCCATCAATCAAACATCTAAAACCAAGCATGTCAAATTCAAGAAGGAAGAAAATTTATTCAATCATGCAATGAACCTTGAATTTCAATTGCTTCAAACTCATAAACTTCAGAAATCCCAAAACATCATTAGAAAGCAATTAAAAATATTTTTTTTCAAAATAGAATGTAAATTCCTCCCCTACACTTAAATTCAACATTGTCCTTAATGTAAAGCTCAAAAGAAAAACAACATCCATCAAAATCATCAAGTAATGAAGGACAAGTAAAATAAAAGAAAGGGTAAGAAATGTCCTTATCAAGTGGGGTAGATCAAGAGACTTCCACCAAGATCCCATTGGCAAAAGCATAATGACCAACTTATGCTCGAAGTAGCATGAAATCTTCCAGCAGGGTCCCATTGGCCCTCCTTAATTTCCTTGGGATTCACCCAAGTGTTATCACCAGGATCCCAAGCTTTCTTATACTCTCTCAGAATTTGTAGCAATATCTCTTCTTGTTCAACAAGGAGGTTCTTGGCCACAAACATAAGAAACTATTCATCATCCGCCAAGTATGCATACTTCAAGTGTTTGGATAATGGCTTCAGCTCAAGGGTAGGTGGTTGCTGCACTGGAGGTATCAATCTGATTGAAGAAATTAATTCTGCTGATTTAACTACAACATCACCTATAATCTGTGTACAATCTTCCAAAATAGCATGATCATATCTCATAGAAGAAGGAAATTCAGAAAATACAGTATCATCTCCTCTTATACATGCAAAAATATTAGAACATGTAGCACACATACTGGTCCCATCACAAACAGAAACAACACATTCAGAACATACATGAAAATTAACACTATCTAGAAATCTAACAATATTAGGAAATTCAGCTAGCATATCAACATGCATATCATTAGCAAGCAAATTAATGACATCCAACTGAAAAACAATAGAATGCTCTTCTAAAGGATATTGCATGGCATCAAAGATGTTAAATTGAACTATATTATTCCCAAATTTCATGGAAAGAGTACCAACATGCACATCAATCCTAGTCTTGGCAGTTTTCAAAAAGGGTCTACCTAAAATCAATGGCGACTGACTAGATGCAAATTCATCTTCTATGTTCAGAATATACAAAATCTACTGCAAATATTAACTCATTTATCTTTACCAAAACATCCTCAAGCACTCCAACAGGATGAGTTGTGCTCCTATTTGCTAGCTGAATGATTACTCTAGTTGGCTTCAATTCTCCAAGCTGCAGAGATTCAAAAACTGATTTTGGCATCACATTGATCGAAACACCCAAATCTAACATTGCATAAGTAAATTGTTTGTTGCCTATTATGCAAGGAATAATGAATATTCTAGGATCCTTGCATTTATAAGGCATATTTGGTTGGATCAAGGCAAAAACATTTCTTCTCATGCTCACTTTCTCATTTCCTTTCCACCTTCATAAAATGTCTCCATGACTTCTCTTTCCATTTCTATTTGTGCTATCTGTCTAGACTGTGTGACCCTATTTGGAAAAGGTAGTGGAATGGCCAAGTCTGAATTATCTGCACATTTCTTCTGTGTCACGGATTTCTAGACTGAGCTATTTATTTTATGTGAATTTTGCTGTTTCTAGTCACTCTCTAGTTGCTGCACAGGTAGCTCTAGTTGTGGAAGACTAGGACCTCCAACTTCTCTGCCACTTCTCAAGGTAGTAATGACACTTACATTGCCTCTTGGGTTATTGACTATTTGTGAAGGCAATTGGCTCAACCCTTGACTTTTCAGCTCACTCACAGTAGTTGCCAACTACCCAGTCTGAGTCTGTAAATTCTGAATAGTGGCATTGACATTTTGTTGGAACTGAATGTTGTTTGTGGCCATCTATTTCATCAAAGCTTCCAATAATGGCTCGGCTGGAGTGGCTTGGATAGACTGCTGCACAGGTTGTTGTTGTCGGAATGCAGGTGGATGGTAGTGGTTGTTAGGACTTGCAGCTTGGTATCTAAATTGTTGTTGTTGTTGTTGTTGTTGTTGTTGTTGTTGTTGTTGCTGATATTGGGGTCTACCAGAAAAAATGCCAGCTGCAACAATAGGATAGGCTTAGGTGGCAGAATTATTTTCTTGAAGTGTTGGACAAACATCTATAGGATGAGACGGACAAGAGCAAATTCCACACACCCTTGTAGGATCTTGTACAAAAACTAGTACATATTGTCCCACTGCTAATTGCCTCACCAGTGAGGTTAGCTCATCATACCTATTTTCTATCCTCTTTTGGTCTGCTTGAGCCATATGGATCTAATTTATTCCTCTGTATAGAGTTACCATTCTTATCCCAAATTGCTTGTTTCTTGGCAGCCATGTTAGCGATTAAGTCGCTGGCAGCAGAAAGGGTTTTATCCACCAAAACTCCTCCATTGGCAGCATCAATCATGCTTCTGTCCATTGGCAGCAAGCACTCATAAAAATATTGAATCAGAAGCTGACCACTGATTTGCTAGTGTGGATAGCTTGAACATAACTTCTTGAATCGCTCCTAGTATTCATGCAAAGTTTCACTTGAAATCTATCTGGTGCCATATATGTCTTTCCTAATTGTAGCAGCTCTGGAGGCAGGGAAGAATCTCTCTAAGAACAACCTCTTCATGTCATTCCAACTCCTGACTAAACCTGGGGAAAGATAAAACAACCAATCCTTGACTGCAACAACAAGTGAGAAAGGGAATGTCCTCAACTTGATATGTTCCTTAGGGATCCCACGCGGCTTCATGGTTGAACAAACCACATGGAACTCCTTTAGGTGGTTATGGGGATCCTCACCTGCAAGACCATGAAACTTAGGCAACAAGTGTATCAATCCAGATTTTAACTCAAAATCAGCGTCAAGATCAGGATATTGAATGCACAAAGACTAGTAAGTTATATCAAGAGCAGCAAGTTCCTTAAGGGTTCTATTATGCATTTTATCAGCCATGGTTTCAGAATTACTTAGGATCTCCAATTTACTCTCAAATTCAAGATCAAAATCAGGTTCAGAAGTAATTCTTGCACTTAACTTATGAGCTATAATCAACCTACGCATGTTCTATCAATCTCAGGATCAAAATCAAACAAGTTATCAGGATTAGACCTAGTTATGCACCAATCAGGGCTGTAAAGGTGTCAGAACGCAAAAAACACAAAAACATGCAAATCTACACTACAGAGTTAGCTAGAAAAAATAAAAAAAAACACATCAAATGAATTTTAAAAATCATGGGACCACTATAGAATGAAAACTACACTGATTTAGAAAATTATCATGCAAAGAAAATATTTCAAAAATTTAAAAAAGGTCTAAACGATGGAATTTGGGCAAAAAATACGTAGCCAAGGTTTCCTAAAAGGCTTTCTTGGCCTTGATTAGTGAATTTTTTCCTATCAACTGGCCAAAATTTAGGTCATTTTGAGTTACCAAAATAATTATTAAAATTACTTCTATGTCCCTAATTTTCTCAAAGACCCTATCAGATGATGATTTAACCTTGGAGACCAAGTCTCAGCTCCAAACTCCACAGTCAGATCAACACTAGTCTGCCCCTACACCCGAAGAAATCAGAAAATGGTGAAAAAGTGCTAGCAAGGTATGAAACGGTGTTAAGCAGTTAGGAACACGTCCAAAATGGTTGGATGACACTTACAAGGAGATCTTGCAATACAATTACCAATAAAGGCAGCAAAAGAATGATCAAGAACAGTAATAAATAATGTAACAGTAACCAACAGTAGAATGCAATGCAATGCAGCAGAATGATCAACAAGAGTTAAATGTTAGTAAGAACAAGAGTTAGTATGGTCATTTAATATGATCATATTACAATTAACAATCTCCAGCAACGGCGCCAAAATTTTGACTGAGCGTCAAACTTAATCAAAATTATAACTAAGTTATACCTATAGCTTGTAGCGTAGGGAACAACACCGGATCGTCTCTCAAGGATTGTAAATGTAATTTGATCAAATCAAGCACAAAATTGGGGAGAGGAATTCGAGAACTCAAAATATGTAAATAACATAATTAAATAGAGAAATCAATTAAAAGAACAATCAATTCAGAAACATATCTGAAATTTGGTTGATTTTATCATAGATCTTTCATCAAACAGTTGAAGTGCATTTGAATGGTTAATTCAGATCTAACTGAAATCTCTACATTAAATCCAGAATTCATACTAGATAATCATCTAAAATTCAATTAACAATTGACACACAAATTTGCAATCGCACAACTCATGTTACATCTATGTTAGTTTAATCTCCAAATTCAATTAACCTAGGCACAAATCAGTAACCTAGCATCTAATTTTGTGATGAATTTAGATCAATCAACTAAAATCCAATCACAATTCTTAATATCAAATCAAGATCCAACCAGATCAAACATAAACATAATCACCATTCATGCATTCAAGATCAAGAAGAAGAAGAAGAAGAAGAAGAAGAAGAAGAAGAAGAAGAAGAAGAAGAAGAAGAAGAAGAAGAAGAAGAAGAAGAAGAAGAAGAATTTAAAAGCAATTCAAACACAAAACAGAACCAAGATCTCAAGAATCCAGACCACAATTTCTTCAAAAATTCTGTATTGATTACAGAAGTTTAGTCCTCCATGAAAATGGGAGAACTCCGAAAAAGAAATAAAAGAAAATGAAAATCTAGAGAGAAGAGAGAGGAAGATAGTTCCAGAGAGAAGTTGAGAAAAATGTGTAATTAGAGGTGCCTTGGTTTTCTGCCTTCTAACCCCCAAAACTACTCTAAATTTTGGCTTCACATAATTAAAAACCCATTAATTACAAAGTTGGGTCCATTATGAGCAATTGGGCCTAAACCCCATGCAATTTGGAGGTCTATGACTCAAGTTATAGACAAACTAATATCAAAGGGTTTCTAAACTTGTGTTCTGACTTTTAGGTCCAATTAAGTTCACTAGGCATCCGATTGAGACTTTCAGCTCTTATCAAAGTTGTAGAGCTTCCTTTTAGCTTTCCTACAAGGTAAAATGAATAATTTTTAGATATTTAGAACTCAAGTTATGACCGAAATACAGAAACAACGTTAAAACTCATTAATGTTGAAAAAAATCAATTAGGTCCAATTTGAGCCCAAACTTACAAAACATGACCAAGCTCAATCAATTAAGTACATGGAGAGTGTAAAAGACTAAAAATGAGGGTTTATTAATATATAAAATATGTGATTATCAGCTTCCCCGCCATGTCTTAACCTAAAACTATAAGTTAGTAGGATTATGGATAACATGCATAACTTATAATCAATACCATCTTGTAAGTGTTAGGTTTGAACCAAATTCTATTAAAAATTTGTATTGATAGTTTCCTATTTCATTGGTATATTTAATTTTTGAATTATAGTAAATATCATGATATGAGAGATATATGAGATTTGTTTATATAGGAAATTAAGAATGTGATAAGGATTGCCTGGAGAGAAAGTAGGATTGCTTGGAGAGCAGGTAATGTTGCTTAGAAAGCAAGAGTAGTGGGCTATAAATACCTGTATTGGGAATTGATAGGTTATGAGAATGAAAGTGTGAGATTGTCTTGTAATGGCATGCATGTTAGATTTGTTATGATAGTAGATTTGACTCTTCTCATCCGTAGATGTATGCATGTTAGGTTGAACCACATTAGATTTGTTATGATAGTAAATTTGGCTATTCTCATCCGTGGATGTAGGCATGTTAGGTGATAGGAATTAAAAGTTTCAAACTCAAGTACAGGTTGTTTCAAGTAATATATTCTGGGGAGTCTGAGGTCGATCCACAGGGATTGATGAAGAAAAAATTATTTGAGGTAAGGAGCAGATTTGTCACAATACTAAAGGTGATAAAAGTTGTTCACAGATGAAAAAGATTTACTTGGGTTAGGAGATCTACTTTTAGTAATAAATTAAAGACAAGATTATTTCTTTTCATAACTCGATTGAAATCATACATAATAAAGGTTCTAATCGAAAGATTTAGTATTCAAAGTTCAATTAAGATTATATATGTAATCATATTATGGTTCCTTTAATTGTCCACCAATACTTATAAATGGTCTCAAGTATCCACTGTGCCAACGTCTTATCTACAATGAATCAAGTTCTTCAATATACAAGAAGGATTTCTAAATTGATTGGAAACAACATACAACACATATAATGATCACTTAAAAATATATCATTTAAGCACAAGAAGGAAATTAATCTAACCTCAACTTATTACTAAAAGCTTCACCATTTCACCCAAGCAAAATGAAAATTAGTTACTCATGAACAAGAAGAAAGAAAGAGATAGGAAGAAAAAGATGAACATAATCAATTTAGAACAAAGAAAACTTACAACAAGAGAAACAAATAACACAATAGCATAAACTAAACTAAGATCAAAGATGATCTAAATGAGCATCCAAGCTCCATTTTATAGAGCTCAAGGAGTATAAGAAGATAATGGAGTTGTTTGATGATGAAAAGTAAATGCCAAAATAGTTGCTAGATGATGATGAATGAATTGAAATTATAGATATTCTTGTCTTCGAAATATTTCTGCTCTGAGCTCATGGCATACGTTATTTTCCCATCAAGTGGTCTTCATAAAAGTTCTAGAAAATTGTCTTAGCTTTCCATAGCCGCCAATTTCATCCAAATCCGCCACCTATAGCCTGAAATATGGCCTAATTACTGCTCATGGGTTAGGCTCAACTTTAGCTCCTCTATTCTGACTTCCATGTCCATTATCACCTTCAAGACTTTCAATTTGGCTCTTGTGTTCTTCATGAAAGTTGTAGAAATTTGTCTTAACTTTAAAACAAGACTAAAATCACATCAATCGGATATTTGTAACTCAAATTATAGCTAGTTAACTGAAAAAGCTAAGTGAGAAAATTATACAATGAATGAAATATAGTTATTAAAGAATTATCTTAACTTTCTAACAAGACTAGAATCACATTAATCAGATAATTGCAACTCAAATTGTGGTCACTTTACTTAAGAATGCAATCACCTAAATTAATGATAATTCAAGCAATAATTTCTTCAATGATCCAATTAAGCTTAATTTCATAAAATGTGACAAAATCAACTTAATTAAGCCAAATTGAACCTTAAGAAGCCTAGTTAGAAGACTATAAATTGAATAAAATACATTGTTATCAAATTCTTCCACACTAAACTTTTGCACTTTCGGGCAAAAACACATAATAAAAAAACTTGGGAACAAAGAAAAATAATACAGACTTAAAAGCTAAAAACTCTAAAGGATTAAATAAATCAAGAAGAGCAACTAGTCATTCAAGGGATCAAAGCATTAATGAGGTAATATTTCTTCACATCTCAAACCAACAAGTAAGGAAACTTCAGTTGAAAAGAATGAATCAAGAATGAAAAATTCTCACAGGATTCACTCTCAATCCTTTAAGCATTCAAAAGGTAAGTATTTCACTCAATTCAACCCATGAAAAATTGCACTACTATAAGTTTGCTTATCTTCTACTTCTCCACTACTCTGAACACATGCAAACATAAATCATGAGGACTTTATTCAAGGTTGTAATAGGGTCAAGGTAAAGGAGGGTGGTAATATGGATTTTACAAGTTAAAAACCAAAGAGAATAAAAGAGCATGAGAGCTGAGTTTAATTAACAAGCATGAAAGTTCATCCAAACTCCACCTAATACAAATTTCCTTTATATATTCTTTTTCCTTTTTACCTTCTTGACCCTTCTTTACACATTTGTTTTTTTTCTTCATAAATATACACAGTTTTTTAATTAACCAATCTTTCCTTTTTTCACCAACCATTTTGCACACACACCCCCACACTTGTTCAAGAACTCATCCAATGACAAAGCTAATGTTCTCTTATTCCCTAAGGTCAGGTAAGAACATGATTTTTTTCATTTAAGGCACATAATGAACTAGAAACAAAGAATGGTCAAATAATCTCAAAGGAGTTAAGCAAAGGGAAATAGGTCATTTCCAATGCCTTACGTTGGTAGGAATCAGAGAATTTCCAAGAAGTCATAAAAGTGCTTAATATCATATTGAGACAATATGCTACTGAGCAAGGTTGCTTATTTGTGCACAAATCATTCTTGGCTATTTGGTTAAAGTAGTTATTTCAAGAAAAATGTAACACCCTCCTTAATCACATTTGACTCCCGACTCATAATCTGAAAATGTTTTCATAAAAGGTTTGAGTTAAAAACGTGGGTTTAAAAATTTCTTTCTTGTTGAAATATAAACTTACTGAAAATTATATGTAATACTGAAAAACATATTTCAACTTTTTATTATACAATATTGACACTAATTAATATTTCATAATTTAAAGAGAAATATAAAACTAACAGACTCTTTTTTTTTTAACAGTAGTAAACCCCATGATGGGTCCTACTTAATAGCACGGAACACTAACGTTAAAACTTAACATACTTATTCTCGTTGTGTATCCATCTTGTTGCATCGGACAATTCTTTGTCAACCTTTGTACACCTTGAGTCGAATGTCCACTCCTTATTGTTGTCACCCATCTCAAAGAGTATTCATTGCCGTTATGTCTAAGACAACTCATTCTTTTCTTGCTTAATTTTAACAATACAGACACAGCAAAACAACATAACAAAGAGGTGAGATCACCTCCAATACCAAACTAATATAGAGATAACACAAATATCATATCATACAGATAGATCATACCATAATCATGCTATCAGCATTAATCAATTATCATCATCTAATCATTTATTAGTTTAATTATCATAAACAACAAATTACAATAATGTTCTAATTATCATTATCATCATCCAAGTATTCAAAATAATTGTCATTACCAATATCCCTCAATTAATATATCATGCAGATATAAAATGTTCAGATTATACATGTGCACAAAGACTCATAAAGAGTAAAATTTTCGAAAAAACAACTCCATGGAGGTTTTCACAATTTCGAGGAGAAAAATTGTCGGCCTTAGCCCAAAGACAATCTTCCGGCTTGTTGAAAAGAATCGTGTTCTTGTCGTATTGTCAATGCGTTGCAACAGAATCGCCAAGTGACATGTGGTACTCGCTACTATCCACTTGTCGATCGTCGCTCGACGCCCCAAGATCCATCATAGACCTCACTATCAATTCTCATTCCCTCTTCGACCACAAGGGTTATATACAATGCGAATATATCCGTGCAAGTCCAACCCCAAAGGACCAAATCTTTTCCAATTTCATTTGTTCAATCATATGCCTCAACACATATTTTTCTAATGCATGTATAATGCACCAAATGCCAATCACAGGCAAAACACGTCATTTTCTCACACAATGTTTATACACTAGTTCCACAGTAATCATACTGTATTTATAACAGCGAAATCATGTTATCATATTTTCATAGTTATAAAACACTTTTATCGTGTTTTCAAAATTGCACAACATTTTCGTTTCATTTTCACAATTCCAAAATGTTTCTATTACGTTTTCAAAATTCCAAAATGTTTATATTACGTTTTCAAAATATCGTAACACTTATGTTACGTTTTCAAAATTCTGAAATGTTTCTGTTATATTTTCACAATACCGTGACACTTCATTACGTTTTTCAATAAAGAATATTTACATTACGTTTTCAAAATACCGCAACTCTTCTGTTGCACTTTTAAAACACGTACTAATTTTTTTTAACGTTTTTCTTAATCGCGTAAAAATATACGTTTCTCAAAATCGCATAGTATTTTTTCACTGTTTCAAAATCGCGTAACTTAAAAATCATTCTTTTAAGTTGCATAAATCATTTTCCGTCATTCTCAAAATATTTAAAACACTTTCCAAATCACATAACGATTTTCCGCTATTTTCACAATCACGTAAAAATAATTCATCACTTTTCCATCACGTAGTGATTTTTCAATAGTAATTCAGATTACGTAAAATATTTAAACGTAATTCAAATCGCGTAGAAATATTTTAACGTATTTAAAATCGCGTAGAAATATTTTTCCATATTACGTAACTTAAAAATCACATTTTTAAGATACGTAAATAATTTTTCACCACAATTTCATTACAAAAATATTTCTTGACCTTTAAAAATTTCTTTTTAACTTTTCTCAAAATAATATAACTTTATACTTCATTTAATATATTTTCTTACTCAAGAAAATATTTTTCCACAGTTCTTTACTCAAGAAATTCTTTTTCAAAATATAATTCACAAAATCACTTTTCTATTGATGTAAATCAACGTTTCAAAACTTAACATTTTCTAACGTATTTCAAAACTTGAAAATAAGTTATACGTTAGTAAATTTTCAAAACACCATTATATTCTCCATTTTTCTCAAATCAATTCTAAAATAAATTCTCTTCAAAACAAATTAAGATTCAAACCCTTACAACTTTTCTTTTTCATTTTCATATGAAAGTTCATTTCTCAAGTGATAAAATACTTTGATTTCCCTTTCCAAAATCCTTATACTAAAACATTTTGTTCAAATATTTTGTTTCCACTTTAAAATTACTTTGTTTCATAAAAATCAAAATTATTCCAACCTCCAAAAATCGTAGAGTCTTTGGCCATTGAAGCCATCAAATATTTTCCTTCTAAATTGATATGATTTTACACAAACAAAACCATTAAAAATTCTTTGTTTTCAAAACCGAAATACAATGGTCATAAAAACCAAACCCATTTGTTCAAATTCATTTTTACTTTCCTTACAAATCCTTTTTCACTTTCTTTGCAAATCCTTAAAATTATCATTGCTATTTTCATTTAAATCTCATGTTTAGTAAAACACTTAGAAACTTTTCACACAAAATAAATCAATAAAAATCCTTCTAAAACCGTATTCATGTACTCTTTGAAAAATAAATTCTTTGTTTATTTTCCTTACTCTTCAAATCATCCATTTTCATCTTTCATGAAAATATTAATTTGTGAACACCTATTTTGAGGTGTCTTGTTCGAAATCCACCATGTTCTAAGTACTCAAAAATCAATTCTTTTGTTCTTGAAAATTTTCAACATGAACCCTAATCAAGGGCATCAAAACCGTAGCTCTTCCTTGGCTATTGGAGCCAAAAATCAATTTCCTTTCCACCATCAAGTCAAGCATATACATATATATTTCATTATAAATAATATAAGCATACCATCAAAGCCATAAAAGCATGTATAGCATTTCAAGCATATCATCAAAGCTATAAAATCATGCAATGCATATCAAGCATAGAAAATTAATCAAAGCTCATAAACACCCACAAATTAATTACATGACCATGGATATGAATCCTCACATGGATTCCATATCCATCAAATAAAATACCATCTCTCACCACCATGCTTGGTTGGTGAGATGGATCTCCCTCTTACCTCTTGAAGATCCTCCAAAGCTTCTTGATTTGTTTCTTTTTCTAAGTCCTTCACCACCAAGGGCTTCTCAAATACAAAACAAAATACAAGTTAATTAACATATCAAGCTTGATTAAGAGGAACCATGGATCAAACATGGTTTAGATCATGAAAAAGAGAGAAGAAAATGAAGTTTCCTTATAGTTCACCTCAAAAACCCAATAACTTTGATCTTGAAGAAACTCCTTGAAGATGAATGATTTAGAAGAAGTCTTCAACATGAAAGTTGCTTAGAATATCATGGAGATTCAAGATCTAAGGTTGGATGAAATTAAAAGAGCTTGGATGGTGATTTTAGGGTAGATAACCGAATGGTTTCTCTTGAAGCACAAAGATGAAATTTTTGATAGAAACTTGAAGCTTGGATTTGAAGATCAAGATGAATGATTTTGGAAAAACTCATAACTAGAGATGTTCTTAGAATGATGTTTAGGTTTAGAAAATCAAGTTGGATGAAATTTTTTGAGTGATGGAAGGTGCTCTTGGAGTGCTTGGCCGAATGGTGTGCTTAGGGAGAGAAATAGAGTTTTCTTTGGTTTCTTCTTGAAACTTGAAGGAAAAGATGAAGATGTAATAATAGAAAGCATGAAAATGAATTCTTTGGTCTTCTTAAGAGTGCATAGCCATAGCCTCACTTGGAGAGAAAGAAAAGAATATTTTTGCTTAAGTTATTTTGCATACAACTTGTAATAATGGGAAAAGGTGATAGATTCTTGTTTTCATTTTTTTTCTTTGGCGCTAAAAAGCCTACTTCAAAATGTCTCCTCCTTCCTTTTCATCTTCAAACCGTCCCCCCCTCCAAGCCATCTCCTAAGGATGCAAACAAAGAAATAATGAAACAAAATTGACTAAAGAAATCATAATGACATAAAGATCAATTAATGTATTTGAAACTTTTCCTTTGTCTTCTAAACAATGTCAAAACCGTCCCTTCCTCTTCATAATGCATTTAAGTAGTTGTCTTTTATTTTGCCACCCTTTGAAGCATTTCTAGCCATGATTAATTCAATGGTTAGGATTTAGGTAGATTTTTAATTTTAGAAAGACTAAAAGAGGGTGGCCATTGGATTTTTCTCCTTTAAATTCTAATTTTAGATGTGTCTCCAAAATTAAGGGTCAAGATTGCTTCTTCAAATTTTAAATCCAAGGGTCATAATTAGTCTTTGCCATTTTTGAAGACCAAATCTCTACCCTTGATTAATTCTTCATCCAATGGTCATAAATGGTCTTTGTTACTTTTTAAGATTAAATCTCCACCCTTGATTTAATCTAAATCCAATGGTTATAAATGGTCTTTGTCTTTTTTCAAGACCAATTCTACACCTTTGATTACATCTATAGTTGATATCAAAGCCTTCCTAACTAAGCTTATTCTCACACCATTAATTAAATCAATGGTTATTATCCAAGGTTTCTTTATTAAGTTTGTTTCTTAACCTTTGATTAAATCAATGGTTAATATTCAAACTAAGTATTCTCATCCAAGAGTATAAATCAAGTCAAGCTCTCTCTTTGTTGACTACGAAGATAATATTTATTCTTGTATCCTACAAATAATATTTTTATCTTGTATTTAAATTATCATCCGATAATTAAATACAAGACAAAACACAAGACAATAAAATTTTCTAAAACTATTTTAGGATTCGAGTTTAGTAAGATCCTCTATCCGTCTAAACAAGTACAAATTTTTTATGCGTAGAAAAATTTTTGCTTTTATGACCCACTGGCCCACGTATGGCCACCTGGGCCCACGTATGGCTACTTGGGCCCACATACACCCCCTGGGCCCACAAATAGAAAAAAATTTATAATCATCCACAAAAATCACAAAAATTATAAAATGCACAAATATCAAATCAGATTACGTAAAATAATTACCTAACGGTAAAAATTAAATTACGTAAAAGCCCAAAAATTTTATTTTCCTGATGCGGAGTAAATCACTCAAAACGATCAAATACGCTGACGGAATAAACAAAATAATTTTACAGTGCACAGAAATTACTAAACAGTAAAATTCTGTTGACTGTCAAAATTACTGTTTAAAAGATACGAAAATTTGGGATGTTACAAAAAATGTCTTAATCATGTTTATGTATACATATGAAAATGTAGCTTAAAAAAGAATCAAAGGAAGTTTTAGAGTAACAATTCCATGAGTGAAAATCACAAAAGAAAGAAGAGAATGGTACAAATGTTCAATCCATTCATTAATAGGCTCAAAATCTCACAAGGAATATTTCTATCATTCTCAATCCACTAATTCAACATTCATATCCAAGCATGTGATTTTTAAGAAAGAAGAAAATTTATGCTATGACCCAAGATATGCTTGTTGCTACTTCTAAAATAATTATTTCATCGACTAAGATGCGTCTCAAGAGTAAAATTACCTCCAAGGCAAAATTTACTCCTTACTCTGCCATGCTTAATTGGTATTGTTGTAGGTTCCTGATAGTCATCTCACTAAACATACTTCCTAATTTAAATGCGTCTCAGGAGTAAAATTACTCCTTACTCTGCCATTATTCATTGATTTAGTAAGTTCATGACAATCATACCATACTTCCTTACTTTTTTTTAACTATCCTCCCCCCAACCAGATCACAACATTGTCAGCAATGTTAAAATATAGATGAGTAAATGATAGAAGATAGTACCTGTAGTGGCAATTATTAAAAAGAAAGACCTGACACAAATTTATACAGAAACAAAGTACAATAAATAAAATCAAAAGAAGAAGAAAATTAAAGATAAAGTGTCAGATCTGGCTTTCTTTTCATGTTGTTTTTCTCACTACTTCCTACAGACTAATCTATCTGAGCTATTGCTTTATCAGGTTCATAAACAAAAATTTCTAATTTATCAATCAACTCATCAATAGTGGAAGCAGAGATAAGAAATTATCTTGCCGGAGGTGTGATAAATTTCTGTTCCACAGCTTTGTCAAGAAAAAATAACAAAAGATTAAAGAAATTATTAACATTTAACAAACCTATGGTTTATAGTGGATGTTCAGTTGGGCTTAAGAGACAATTTGAAAAATTTCTTCCAAAGTACCAAAACCACCTGGTAAGGCAATGAATGCATCAGAGTTGTCAAGCATTATCTTCATTCATGCATGCATAGATGATACCTGAATTTCTTCTCTAACTGTCTTTCCAGTGATGTTCTTTTGAGTTAAAGGTCTAGGAATGACACCTAAAACCTAACTGCCTCCTATAAAAGCAGCAAGTGATACAACCCCCATTAACCAACGACAACCTCCCCCATATACAACATGAATATTCCTCGCAGCAAGTGCTCGACCAAGAGTGCTTGTTGCATTTACAAACTCTAAACCTTTCCCATAACTTGACCCACAAAAGACACAAATATTTTTAAGGTTATGAATAGAAGGTCCCATAATTTCACCTTCCCTTGGAATGATTATGAGTTAGAGGAAAGTCAAGAAAATGGAGTGTTTAAATAGGGAAAAGAATGGAAAAGGTAATGATAACACCTATAAGGGTAGGTTGGCTGTTGTAAGAAAAGTTTGAAATTAAGAAACACATAATCTTTTTTTTTATTTTGTATTTTTTTTGTTTTGTTTTTTTGTTATGTTTTTTTTTAACTTCAATAAAACCATCAAGGTAAAGAAGTTTAGAAACCCTTGAAGGACCCTGCTCAAAGGATCGTCCGTCCAAAAACTAAAATACAACAAAATCATACAAAGATAAAAGAAATATAATAACAAATGAGGACATACCTGTATGTATAGTTTTCAAGGCGTATCTTTATATTTCGCGTCATGAATGCAGTAGTGGTATATCTTTAAGTTGCGTGTTACCAGTGCAACATAAGAACTCCACAAGGATTGCCGAACCGACAACAAGAACCTTTGAGTTCCTTCCGTCCTGCTTACGGAATAACAACCCTTTATCTTCCTACAAACCTAATTAAAGGCATGTATTCTAAAAAGATGGTAACTGACCACAGCCAGTCAGAACTCGCCATAGAGGCCTACTAATTAAAGTAAGTATACGACTCACATAACAGTTTTCGTTCACTATTGTTGATACCCAATTTTGTCTATGAAACTTTTATTTTTGATGCCTAATCAAGGACTAATAACAATGTGTTAAATGACGTTTAACTACAACATTTTGAACACATTTTTTTATTTTCAAGTTTTATTTGTTTCTATCTTATTTTCATCATTGCTTTTCCTTTTATTTAAAAAAAATAAAATTTTTATTATAGCCCAAAGCAAAAAAAAAAAAAAAAAATCAAAACAAAAAGAATAAAAAGGTAAAAAAACATAGATGTTGTTTATTTTTCTATCTTTGGAAGGAAACAAATTTGTGTTTTCTACTTCTTGGGTTCTTTTTCTTTTCCTGGCCATACACTACCACTACACTACACTACACACACAACATTGCAGAGGGGACAATGTTACTTTTTTTCCACTCACCTTTACATCCTTCACCTGCTATTGTACACACCCACCCATTAAATTTCAAACAACACCATGGCAGAGGGAGAGAAGGCTCTTGGCTCCCATTTTCTTTTGGCAGTATTACCAGCAGCTGCCTCACTTTCTCATAGAGGCAACGTTCACCTCCTAAGGTTCCTAATTCTTCCAAGCATAAAATACAACACAACAGGAGACACCCACTGGGCTTTCTCGGGGGATAACAGACCACAACACCAAATTCCTGGGGACCTCATATTGATCACTCTCCATTCTGACAAGGGGGGAGAGCCTACAACATCCAAACAAATATTTCTCTTCCCCTAGCTTCCTCATTTTGGGGGCTTCTTCAACCTCTTTCACTCACTTCACCACTCCACCATTCATCAACCCAAGTCTCCACCTCCATAACTACCCATAAACTTAACTCACCTTCATCACCACCATTAACAACCACTTACCACCCCGCAGAGCAGAACCCGCACAACAACCCAGATCCAGCCACTATAACATCACCACCAGATCTAAGCCCACGTCGTCGATGAACCCAGCAGCCCAAGTAACATTGCCGTTATCGCATCCACCTCAAGCCTTTGTCGATCCCGCTCCACTATCGAACCAGAGCTACTGTCCGCCGCTAAGAGCCATCGCTGCTCCGACCCGACCCGAGCCTCAGCTAGCCGCGACTTGCATCACCTGATCCGAGTCGCGCTCACCAGATCTCGCGCCCAGCACCATCGAACCAGGCCACCGACCAGCCATTGTGGTCAATACCCGTCAGATCCGAAGCTCGTTGCCACCGCGCCGTGCCCGTCCAGCCAAGCTACCCTGTCGAACCCATCGAGCCACGCCATAGCCGCACTGGAACCTAGCTGCCGCTGACCCCGCGCCTCCGCCTCGTCCTACCGGCACCGTCGAGTCCCCATACCGCACTGCCACCGTCCGTTCAGCTTGTAGAGAGTGATATTTCTCTTCTTCCTCTTGTTTTATTTTTTTTTTCAGAACCAGTATATTGCTTCTTTTCTTTTCTTTGTTTTTACTCAGTTTTCAAACTATAAGTCTGATTGTTTGTTTGTTAATTTGGTAAAAGGAAGAATATGGTTAAATGGGCCTAGAATGCATTAATTTTGTGAATGTATTGTTTCTGAATGTTTTGTGTCTTGGGCTTGGGCTTAGGATTTAAATGTATAGTTTCTGTTTATATTAAAATGGGGGTCCAAATGAATAAAAATGAAAAAATAGTAAAAAAATAAAGAATGGAAAATAAAAATAATTTTAAGAAAAATAAAATGGGATTAGCTAAGTTGTGATAACTTGTTAATCGTGTAACTTTTAGAATCATCTGAGTTGTGATAACTTGATGATTCTTTTTTTTTTCTAAGCATAAGAAAAAAACTAATCAAATAGATTTTTAAAACAAAGATCTTTTAAAATAAAAAAAAAACTTTGTTGTTAATATTATATTCTTAGTTATTGATTTTACAATCTTTTTAAAAATTAAATAAATAAATAAAATAATATCTTTGAATTTTATTGAGAATAATAAAATGAGATTAACTGAGTTGTGACAGCTTGTTAATCCCGTGACTTTTAGAATCATCTGAGTTATGACAACTTGATGATTCAAGTTTTAAAATAAAAAATTAATAAAATAAATAATTAAACCCCTTAAAGAAGAATAAAAATGGGATTAACTGAGTTGTGACAGCTTGTTAATCCTATAACTTTTATAATCATCTGAGTTGTGATAACTTGATGATTCAAATGTTTTCAAAATTAAAAATAATTAACCAATAATCAAATTTTCTACAGAACTACATGACTTTGAGTTTCCTATTGCACTTGGGGATACGTAGGAGCAGAATTTTTATTATGTCAAGCCAAAAAAAATAAATTTTCATAATTTAGTTGTTTCTTTTCTTTTTTTAAAAGGGGTAAAATAAATACATTTGAGATTATTAAAATTTACACAACTAATTTAAGGTACCATTCTTAGAACGAGTAGTGTAGGGTGCTAATACCTTCCCTACCTGTAATCGACTCCCGAATCCAAACTCATTTTGTAAAAAGACCAGTTTTGCCTATGAAAAGGGTTTTTTCTAATGTTTTCCCAATTTAAATAAACATTGGTGGTGACTCCACTGATTTTCAAATTTCATATTTTCGGTCATCCCATCGCGATTTCGATTACGACAGCTAGCGACTCCACTGGGGACATTAGAAAGTCAGGCTTATTATTGTTAGTTGTACAAATTATTAATAACCTTTATTTATTTGTTTTACCCTTTCTTTTGCCTTTGTTTTTATTTTCTTATTTGTGTAAATAGTTTTTTTTATTATTATTATGTAATTTTTTTATGGCATTATCTTGTGTTAATTTTATCTTATTGTATATATTATGCCGCCTCAATTTTTTTTGTGCTTAATTGTTGAAACCTTAGGGTAGATGATTGCTAGTTGGTTGTTGTATATATGTTCTATTTGACTGTTATTTTTACAGAATGAGGTTAATTCTTAAGATTATGGAGGTTTTATGCTCCCCACACCCACTGCACCTACACGTTTATCACACACATTTAAGTGGGGCCCTATACCCGGGTCTGAGTGAAGCTTAAGTTAGGTAGATGTTGCGTAGTGGTAGCCATTTTGGATGTACATCCTATTTAGTTATCGTGAAAACCTCATCTAGAGTGTACCTTTTTCATGAATGTCCCGCACCTAGTGATTTATTCACTATTTGTGGTCAACATTCTAAAATGAGACTTAGCTCTAGAGGCTATTAGAATAGTAGAGCCACCTAATAAAAGTTCTCACAAATCAAGGACCCATAGATACTTAGGATAGAATTCCTCAGATTTAAGGCAATTCCTTATGACACAAATGGAGCGTACTTTTTTTTTTATCTATCTCCTTCTCATGTCATTCATCCATGCATTTTTTTCTTACGTCTTGCATTTTCCTGACACTCCTAGCATTCTTAAAAATAAAAAAATAAAAAGGGTATATCATCTTGCATTCTAATGATTTGCATTTTCATTCATTCTTACATTTTTTTTAAAAAAAAAATCAACTCTAAATTTGATACATCATCTTGCATTATCATGACATCCATAGCATAAAAAAAAACCCATATGCATACGTAGTTAATACTTCACATACATGCCAACTTTGTTCAGTCAGTATTGACATTTGCATATTCATATCATGTCTTTCCTAGCAAAAAAAAAAATTAACACTATAGCAGAAAAGCAGCTTCTGCGACACCCATATAGGATTGTTCCCAAGCCAGGATCATGGATGAAAGAGAATAAATTCGAGAGCTGAAGAATGAGGTGAATCAGCTCAAAGAGCAAGTGTCCAAGATTATGGAGATGTTACAGTACATGGAAAGCAGGAGGAACACAGATAGGAATCTCTCAGCGGCAAACGAAGGACACCCGGCCACACCTTTTCACCCGCTTGATTTCTCTCCAACCCCAATGCAATATCAAGACTTTAATCCTCAAGGAGTTATGATGCCACTCACCATTCAACACTCAGTCACCAGTTCTGAGGAAACCTATGTGCCATCATTCCCATCATATAGCCTCCCTTCCGGCTTTGTACTACTACAAGCTACCAATTCCCCTAACAGTGGCATGTATGCTTCAAACTCATTGAGCATGACTCCACCATGTACTAATTACCCTAGTACTAGTAAAACTCCAGTAGTGCAACATTTTGTCCTAATTTTCCTGCCACAATACTTATCTAGTTCTTCTACCGAAAATCCTCAGTTCAATGAGAAGTTGGAAACTTTGGAAGAGAGATCATGGGTCATTGAAGGAGCAGGTAGTCGTGGTCTCAAGGATGCTACCAATGTTAACATTCCCCTGAAGTTTAAAGCCCCTGTGGCACCAGATAGACTGCAATTGCATAATATGGTTAAGAAGGATGCTGAAACCTTCAGGGAATATGCTCAGCAGTGGAGAGAAATGGCTGCTCAGGTTGAACTCTCACTAACAGAAAAAGAAATAGTGATCATGTTCATCGACACTATCCAATCACCCTTCTATTGATGAGATGAAAGAAATTGTGTCATCAAACTTCTTGGACATGATCATCATCGGGGAAAGAGTTGAAAGAGGAATGAGAAAAAGAAAGTTTATTGAAAGTTCGACAAAGACGATTAGCGCTAAGGGGACCCCAACAGGGAAGGAAAGAGAGGGAGAAGCCCATGCTGGTACTTTCAATCGGATGAGTTTTACCCAAGAAAAGCCTAGCCACCCTCAACCATCCTTCCATCCTCCCTATACACCTTACAATCCATACATTGCTAATGCCTCCCAAGTTCCATACCCTCAACATTACCATCTAATGATCCCTTATCGTGCACAACCTCCCATCCCAAACCAAACACCCCCTACCATCCCATCCAAACAAACCCAACCATGGACCCAATACCCAAATACAAGCCAAAGGAGGCCGCCAGCAAAACAAAAAAGGAAACCTGTTCAATTTGACCCAATTCCTATGACTTATACTGAGTTGCTACCATAACTCATTCGTAACTCCTTGTTGGTCCCTTGCCCATTGAAGCCGATGGAACCACCATACCCAAAGGGATTTGACCAAAATGCTAAGTGTGACTACCATGCTAAGGCTATAGGTCACTTAACAAAAAATTGCAGAGCCTTGAAGTTCAAAGTGCAAGACTTGATCAATGTCAAATGGTTGAACTTCAAAGAAAGAACTCTTAATGTAAGTTGCAATCCCTTGCCTAATCAGGGAGATTTTGGAGTCAATGTCATAGATAAGTCTTCTGGCCAATGCCTGATAAGTCGAGTAGCTAACGTCAAAACCCCCATGAAAGTCATTTTTAAAGAACTCTGCAAATTTTGGATGATAGCTTATGTTGAAGTGAAAAAGGGCAATAACGATGAATTAATATGTAATCTTCATGGGAATATGGGACACTCTATTGAAGAATGTGGTGAATTCAGACAAATTCTTCATAATCTAACGGACATGCAATTGGTGCAAATAGGTCATCTGTATGACGAGAGTGGCATAAACATGATTGATGTGTACGTCATTCCTCAACCTCAAGCTGAAAAAGAGGTGGGCTTGCTTAGAAAAATTGAGAGCCTGAAGCTAAGGGAACCCCTATCTGTGACATCCGATAGAGCTTCCAAAGTACAGTGACTGCTATTGGAGGTGATCAACCTATTAATTATGGTGTCCATCTGGTGTACACTTGTTCCCCAGATACAGAGCTCAACAATTAGGAGATCGTTGATTTTTCTATGACCTTTGAAATTGATTCAAAGTAGTTCTATAATGCTAATCCTATAGCTTTGTCCAAGGCTTTAGGAAGATATATTATGAAAACGAGCTCATATGTTTCCATTTCAATATGCACTGTCATCAATAAATGCATTTTCTTGTCATCCCTTCTTTTTTAGTTTCTACATCAACCTTTATTCATTCCTTTTTTTCTTTTTTACTTGTGTTAATATCAATAAATACAGATCTGAAAGTGATTCTCTTGAAAGTGATAGTGCTATGATCTTATTGTACGATTTTGACCATCCTATTAATCATGATGATGAGGATAATGATGTCAATTGGGAGCCCTCTCCTGAGCTAATGAGATTAATAGAATAATAGGCCAAAGAAATTCAACCCCATGAAAAAGTCAACTGAATTGATTAATTTGGGGACGAATGGTGATAAAAAAACAATCAAAATTGGCACTTCCATCAAAAAAGATTATTGGAGTAGGTTGATCAAGCTCTTATTGCAACATTTTTCCATGCCAGGGTTGGATCCGAGCATAGCTTCCCACAAAGGCGAAGAAGAAGAAATTGAAGAGAATGCATCTTGAAGTGTATTTAAAGGTTAAGGAGGAAATCACCAAACAGTTAAGGCATAATTTTTAAAAAGGAACAAATAAGCAATCACTTGTGCATTATCTTTTTGTCTCGACTTTAAAGTTTTGAAAATAATCAATCATGTTTTGAAAATAAAGATTGACCATCTTTATCTATCCTTTTAAAAAAAAAATTCACTGTCTTTGTTATCCCTTATTACCCTTTCTTTAGCTTGAAAAATTTTCTTAAAGAACCTTAGACAAGAATCACTCCTATACTCGAGATTGACAAAACAAAAACAAAAAACAAAAAGAAAACAAAAAAACAAAACAAAAAAAAAAAAAAAAAAGAACAAAAAAGAAAAGGAAAAAAGATGATGAAAAATGAAATGACTCAAGCGAAAAAGTAAGCAAAAAGTGTTAGTGCTCTTAATAATGCCAAAGACAATTGACAAAGCTTACTAAAAATCCTTGATCTCATTCAACTCTTAAACACTTGTTTGAGTCTTATATCATTCCTTTCATAACCCTTCACCTTGACCACATTACAAGCCTCAAAAAGTCCATTATGATCAATGAAGGGTTGTTTTCATTTTTATTAACTTTAATTTTGAGATAAAAGGTTCATGCTCCTCTAAGTTGGATTTCCTTGCTCCTAAAAAAGAAGAAGAAAGTGGTACGCTAGGCTGAAAACTTGAAAAGGCGGCCTAGGCAAAAAATTAGAGCGACTCGCTAGGTTGAAAACTCGAAAAGAGCAACCTAGGCAAAAGTTAGGGTCAAAGATGGTTCCTGATACATCCGAAAAAGTGGAGTTGTCTCGAGTCACAAACTGGGGCAGTTTGAGTTTATTAATGTCAAACTGGGGCAGTTTGAATGCGAAGTCTTGTCAGAAACGCTCCCAATACGTGAAAATTGGGTCAAATCATGTTCTCGAAAATAGAAAAAGGGTGTTTAAGGCCTTATACATGGAAAATTAGCACTGATCATCCTAGAGAGCATCACTAGAAGAGCTGGAAAACTCTACTCCAACATTCTTTTGTAAACCTTTCAATTCTAACCCTTGTGGTACTGTCTTTCCTGTACTATTCCTTTCCATAACCCATTGTTGATTCAATATGCATTTATCATGATAGATTTATAGTGAGATGTGAAACATGTGATCATATTACAAAAGCATTCAGATTTGTTTTAACAATCTTAAAAGGTCATGGGGAATGTGATGGATTTTCTGATAAGAGTATTGATGAGAAAAGAAAGAATCACCAGCAAATCAAGAAGCCAATCAACGAATTTTGTTACTGTTCAACCTTGATCCTGCTATGGGAAGAAGTTCTTAAGGGTGTTGTGGAACCAAAAGCGATCCAATTAAAGCTATGATGTGTTAATTTTTATCTACCCAATTTGTTCAAGAGAATCTTTACAGTAGGACATCTATTGCATCATGCATCATCTCAAGCATCACATGCACTGTCCTCAGGCATCACATCTATTGTACCATCATGCATCCATTGCATCATGCATCATCTCAAGCGTTACATGCACTGTCCTCATGCTTTACATCCATTACATTATCATGCATCCATGCATCATTGTATCATCTCAGGCATTACATGCAATATCCTCAAGCATCACATCCATTACCATCATGCATCCATTGCATCATGCATCTCATGCATTTACAAAGTCAACATCATTTCTTTTTAGTTCTTAGGGCCTTATGCCCATCACCTTTAGTTTTCAGGTCCCAGTGCCCATCGTCCTTTAGTTTCTTGGTCCTCACACCCATTATTTTTTTCCTTTTCGAGTCCCTACGCCCATCGCCTTCAGTTTCTGGGTCCCTGCACCCATCTGCCTTTAGTTTTCGGGTCCCCGCACCTATATCCTTTTGCTTTTCGGGCCCCCACGCCCATTCTCTTTTAGTTTCTGGGTTCCCGTACCCATTGCCTTTTCATTTTTGAGCACCCATTGCTTTCACGACAAGTCAGGGCCTATTACTCATTGCCTTTAATTTCTGGGACCCCGAACCCATTGCTTTTAGCTGTCATGGCAAGTCAGGGCCTTATGCTCATTGTCTTTTCCTTTGTGGGTCCTTACACCTATTGTCTTTAAGTTTCTGTCAAGCTTTGGCGGAAATCTGACTCCGCAAGCTTTTTCCTTTCCTGCTTTAAGTTTCTGTCAAGCTTCGGCGGATTCCCGACTCTGCAAGCTTTTTCCCGCCGCAAGCTCTTTCCCTTTCCAGCTTTAAGCTTCTGTCAAGCTTCGGCGAATACCCAACTCCGCAAGCTTTTTCCCTTTCTTGCTTTAAGTTTCTTATCAAGCTTCGGTGGATACCCGACTCTACAAGCTTTTTTCCTTTCCTGCTTTAAGTTTTCTGTCAAGTTTCGGCAGATACCCGACTCCGCAAGTGTTTTCCTTTCTAGTTTTAAGTTTCCTGTCAAGTTTCGGCAGATGCCTGACTCCGCAAGCTTTTTCCCTTTCCAGGTTTAAGTTTTTGTCAAGCTTCGGCGGATACTCGACTCTGCAAGCTTTTTCCCGTTCCTGCTTTAAGTTTCTTATCAAGCTTCGGCGGATACCAAACTCCGCAAGCTTTTTTTCTTTCTAGTTTTAAGTTTCCTATCAAGACTCCGCAAGTTTTTTTTTCCTTCCCTGCTTTAAGTTTTCTGTCAAGCTTCGATGGATATTCGACTCCACAAGCTTTTTTTTCCTTTCCAACTTTGAGTTTCTTGTCAAGCTTCGGCGGATACCCGACTCTGCAAGCTTTTTTCTTTTCAGGGTCCTGCGTTTCTACCTTGTTTTGATGACCATTGTGTCTTGCATCAATCTGCACAGGAAAATTTTCATGTACAAAATTGAATCAATTTATTTGCTTTCCATTTAGTCTAAATGTAAAACAAATGAGGGCAGCTGTTGCCACCTAATTTTGTCCATGAAATTTTTATTTTTGATGCTTAATCAAGGACTAATAACAATATATTAAATGATGTTTAACTACAACATTTTGAACACATTTTTTTATTTTCAAGTTTTATTTGTTTCTATCTTATTTTCATCATTGCTTTTCCTTTTATTTAAAAAAAATAAAATTTTTATTACAGCCTAAAGCAAAAAAAAAAATCAAAACAAAAAGAATAAAAAGGCAAAAAACATAGATGCTGTTTGTTTTTCTATCTTTGGAAGTAAACAAATTTGTGTTTTCTACTTCTTGGGTTCTTTTTCTTTTCCTGGCCATACACTACGCATGCACTACCACTACACTACACACATAACATTGCAGAGGGGACAATGTTAATTTTTTTCCACTCACCCTCACGTCCTTCACCTATTATTGCACACACCCACCCACTAAATTTCAGACAACACCATGGCAGAGGGGGAGAAGGCTCTTGGCTCCCATTTTCTTTTAACAGTATTACCAGCAGTTGCCTCACTTTCTTATAGAGGCAATGTTCACCTCCTAAGGTTCCTAATTCTTCCAAGCATAAAATACAACACAATAGGAGACACCCATCGGGCTCTCTCGGGGGATAACAGACCACAACACATAAATTCCTGGGGACCTCATATTGATCACTCTCCATTCTGACGAGGGGGGAGAGCCTACAACATCCAAACAAATATTTCTCTTCCCCCGCTTCCTCATTTTGGGGGCTTCTTCAATCACTTTCACTCACTTCACCACTCCATTATTCATCAACCCAAGTCTCCACCTCCAAAACCACCCACAAACTTCAACTCACCTCCATCACCACCATTAACAACCACTTACCACCCTGCAGAGCAGAACACACACAACAACCCAGATCCAACCACCATAATCGCGTCACTAGATCTGAGCCCACGCCATCGACGAACCCAGCAGCCTAGGTAACGTCGCCATCGTCGCATCCGCCTCAAGCCGCCGTCGATCCCGCTCCATTATCGAACCAGAGCTGTTGTCTGTCGCTAAGTGCCACCGCTACTCCGACCCGAGCCTTCCCCAGCCGCAACTTGCGTCACTTGATCCGAGTCGCGCTCACCGGATCTCACGCCCAGCACCGTCAAACCAAGCCACCGACCAGCCATTGTGGCCAATACCCGTCAAATTCGGAGCTCGCCGTCACCGCACCGTGCCCGTCCAGCCAAGCTACCCCGTCGAGCCACGTTGTAGCCCCATCGGAACCCAGCCGCCGCTGACCTAGCGCCTCTGCCTCGTTCTACCGGCGCCGTCGAGTCCTCATACCGCACAGCCACCGTTCGTTCAGCTTGTAGGGAGTGATATTTCTCTTCTTCCTCTTGTTTTATTTTTTTCCAAAACCAGTATATTACTTCTTTTCTTTTCTTTGTTTTTACTCAGTTTTCAAACTAAAAGTCTGATTGTTTGTTTTGTTAATTTAGTAAAATGAAGAATATGGTTAGATGGGCCTAGAATGCATTAATTTTGTGAATGTATTATTTCTAAATGTTTTGTGTCTTGGGCTTGGGCTTAGGATTTAAATGTATAGTTTCTGTTTATATTAAAATAGAGGTCCAAATGAATAAAAATGAAAAAATAGTAAAAAAATAAAGAATGGAAAATAAAAATAATTTTAAGAAAAATAAAATGGGATTAGCTGAGTTGTGACAGCTTGTTAATCTTATAACATTTAGAATCATTTGAGTTGTGACAACTTGATGATTCATTTTTTTTCTAAGCATAAGAAAAAACCAATCAAATAGATTTTCAAAACAAAGATCTTTTAAAATAAAAAAAAAACCTTGTTGTTAATATTATCTTCTTATTTATTGATTTTATAATCTTTTTTAAAAATTAAATAAATAAATAAAATAATATCTTTGAACTTTATTGAGAATAATAAAATTAGATTAACTAAGTTGTGATAGCTTGTTAATCCCGTGACTTTTAGAATCATCTGAATTGTGACAACTTGATGATTCACGTTTTAAAATAAAAAATTAATAAAATAAAATAATTAAACCGCTTAGAGAAGAATAAAAATAGGATTAACTGAGTTGTGATAGCTTGTTAATCCTATAACTTTTATAATCATTTGAGTTGTGACAACTTAATGATTCAAATGTTTTCAAAATTAAAAATAGTTAACTAATAATCGAATTTTCTACAGAATTACGAGACTTTGACTTCCCCATTACACCTGGGGATACGTAGGAGTAGAATTTTTATTCTGTCAAATCAAAAAATAAATTTTCATAATTTAGTTGTTTCTTTTCTTTTTTAAAAGGGGTAAAATAAATACATTTAAGATTATTAAAATTTGCACAACTAATTTAAGGTACCGTTCTTAGAATGGACAGTGTAGGGTGCTAACACCTTTCCTACCTGTAATCGACTCCCGATTCTAAACTCATTTTTTTAAAAGACCAGTTTTGCCTATTAAAAGGGTTTTTTTCTAATGTTTTCCCAATTTAAATAAACATTGGTGGCGACTCCATTGATTTTCAAATTTCATATTTTCGGTCATCCCGTCACGATTTCAATTGCGACAATTGTAAAGATGAGATGCTTCTTTCTGTCCATCGGTGATATAGAGCCTTGGTTCCAAGAACTAGGAATGTAGCACACAACTCTCTACAGAGTATGGCACACGAACCTTATTTACATACTGGTGTGTGAAGGTCTCCTCTTGAGTCTATGATAGGACGGGTCATCTGTCAGGGCTCCTAATCTAATTAAAGACAAAGTATAACCATAGTTTCACCCTCTTTTTTTTTAAAAAAAAAGTTGTTAGAAACCTGAAGAAAGGTGAGTGTATACTCACTTGAGATTGGGATGGAGGTAGTTTGCTCTTTCGACTTTGTGCCAAAGCATTGTTGACTAGTATTAGACCCATTCAAGACCAGCGCAACATAAGGCTCCCAAAAGGGACAAGTGGCCATAATACGTCTGGCTGCCTCACATGTAGGATACAATCTACCTACTTTGTTTTTCAATTAAGAAGGCTGTATCAAGATGCATGCATTTTCTCATTCACATTTTGTGTTACCAAGGCCAAACCCAAGATGTGTACATACTTTATCTCTTTTTTTTCTTTTTTTTTTGGTTTTCTCTTTTTTTTTTAAGAAGATGAAAAAGAAGAAGAAAATATGTACATGTTGTTGTGGATGTGGCTCACATCTGCCTCTAGTTTCACGTCCAGAAATGACTTAAACACTTTCTATGAGTCGAGGATAAGTTTCTCATCCAATTTTCTTATAAATTGGCAAACAAGGTCTTTTAGAGTCAGATTCTCAAGACTGTAATACTTTTGTTCCTCGAAGAGATTCCACAAGTTAAGAAGGCCACGATGCACATAACCACAAGAATGTGTATCAAGAGTCAATAAGATATCATCTAATGACTCCTTACTCAGTACATTCTTAACGAAGAAAATTTTATCTTCTCTGTTTGCGGAAACCTTCCCCAAAGAACGACATCACATGTTACAATTCCATCGTGCATATTTATGACAGACTTGTAATCTTTTTGCTTTTCTCCTTTTAGAATATGAACTTCTACTAAGATCTGGCATGTACGAGTCAAATGAAATTGAAGACTCACCTGCTAGTCAGACTTTTGCTTCAATTATTCAGCGTACATCTTCTGGCATATCCTTGTGCATTAACAATCTCAACATTTCACATCTAGCTTCGTAAATTTATGTTAGAGCATTTTGAAAAAGAGAAGGAAAATGTTTTCTCATGTTTGAGAAAATAATATCCATCTTAAAGGAGAAGGATATTTTGGGAAATTGAAAAAAAAAACCCGACTTGAGAGTCACGGAGTACCGTTATCTGCCATTTAATCGAGAACACAAAGAACTGCAAAACAAAATAAAGTCACAAAATTATAGTAAATTTTTATCATAACAAGGATCAGAAAGGGAAATGAATTCCACCTCAGTAGCTTGATTTTCTAGAAATGGTTTAAGTCTTTGTCCATTGACCTTAAACACATTACCATTCCTAGGATTCTCAATGTCTATGGCCCCATAAAGATATACATGTTTGACAATAAAATGGCTAGTCCACCTAGATCTCAATTTTTTAGGGAATAGGTGAAGACGAGAATTATAAAGTAGAACTTTTTGACTAATTTCAAAAAAATTTCTCAAAATAGATTTGTCATGAAAAGTTTTTTTTCTTTCTTTATAATTTTTTTAGTTTTCATATGCATCATTTCTCAATTCCTCAAGTTCATTTATTTGCAATTTGCATAACTTGCAAACATCATCAAAATTTAAATTGAAAGTTTTAATGGCCCAAAATACTTTATGCTCTAATTCTACAGGCAAGTGACAAGGTTTTTCATAGACTAACCGATAGGGTGACATGCTTAAAGATGTTTTAAAATCAGAATGGTAAGCCCAAAGTGCATCGTTTAGTCTTAAAGACTAATCCTGACGATTTAGGTTAACCGTTTTTTTTCAAAATTTATCTAATTTTCCTATTTGCTAATTCTAGTTGTCCACTTGTCTGAGGGTGATGAGGGGTGGCAACTTTATGGGTAATACCATATTTCTTCATTAAAGATTCAAATGGTTTATTGCAAAAATGTGTTCTCCCATCACTGATGATAGCTCGAGGGATTCTAAATCGACTCAAGATATTTTCTTTTAAAAATTTAAGAATAGTTTCATGATCATTTTGTCGACATGGAATCACCTCAATCCATTTTGAGACATAATCAACTGCAACTAAAATATACACAAATCCAAATGAGGATGGAAATGAACCCATAAAATCAATTTCCCAACAATAAAAAATTTCAATGGCGAGGATATGGTTCAGAGGCATCATATTTCTTTTAGAAATGGAACCAAATTTCTGACAATTTTCGCAACTTTTGCAAAAAAGTATAGTTGTCTTTAAATAAAGTAAGCTAATAAAATCCACAGTGTAAGATTTTTGCAGCTATTTTCCTTGAAGAAAAATGACCTACACATGCTTCTGAGTGACAAAATTTAATAACACCACCTACCTCACTGTCGGGTACACATCTCTGAAAGATTTGATCATGACAATATTTGAACAAATATGGGTCATCCTAATAAAAAATTTTCACCTTAGTTAAAAAGTTTTTTTTGTCTTGATGTGACCACTGAAGCGGCATCTTTCCTGTTACAATAAAATTGATTATGTTAGCAAACCAAGGCATGGAATTGACAGAAAATAAAAACTCATTAAGAAAAGAATCATTGATAGGTGTGCTATAAAAAAGTAAGCTTGTTGTAAGTCTTGAAAAATGATCTGCAACAACATTTTTGGCTCATTTCTTATCTTTTATTGTGATGTTGAATTCTTGAAGCAACAAGATCCACCATATCAACCTAGGTTTAGCATCCTGCTTAGACATTAAATATCTAACAACAACATGATCAGTGAAAACAATAGTAGAAGAACCAATTAAATGAGCTCAAAATTTGTCCAATGCAAAAATTACAGCAAGTAGTTCTTTTTTAGTAATGGTATAATTCATTTGTGCACTATTTAAAGTTCTACTTACGTAACAAATCACATAAGACTTACCTTCCTTTCTTTGGCCTAAAACAGGGCAATAGTAAAATCACTTGTATCACACATTAATTCAAAAGGCAAAGACCAGTCAGGGGATTGCATGATAGGAGCAGATGTCAGAAGACCAATTAATTTTTCAAAAGATTTTCAACATTCTTGAGTCCAATCAAATGGTGTATCTTTTACCAGAAGATTGCATAATGGTCTAGATATGACACTAAAGTCCTTAATAAATCTTCAATAAAATCTTGCATGTCCTAAAAAGGAACGAACTTCTCTGACTATTTTTTGGGAAAGCAAATGAGTAATTAATTCAACTTTGGCCTTATCAACTTCAATTCCTTCAGAAGATATCACATGACCTAACACGATTCTTGAGGTAATCATGTAATAACATTTTTCCTAATTTAAAACAAATCCTTTTTCTTCGCATCTTTTAAGAACTTTATCCAAATTATCAATACAATTTTCAAAAGAATTTCAAAAAACTGTCAGGTTATCCATGAAAATTTCTAAATAATGCTCAATCATATTACTAAAAATACTTAGCATGCATATTTGAAAAGTTGTCAGAGCATTACAAAGACCGAAAGGTATTTTTCTATATGCAAAAGTGCCAAAGGGGCCCGTAAAAGTAGTCTTTTCTTGATCCTCTAATGCAATTGATATTTGATTATACCTCGAATAACTATCAAGAAAACATAGTAGGGATGTCCTACTACTCTTTCTAGAATTTGATCAAGAAATGGTAAGGAGAAATGATCTTTCCTAGTGGCTGCATTTAATTTTCTAAAATCAATACACATACGCCAATTGGATGAAACTCGCATAGGTATTAACTCACCTTTTTCATTTTCAACCACTGCTATTCCAGATTTCTTAGGCACAACTTGTGTAGGGCTTACCCACTGGCTATTAGAGATAGGGTAGATAATTCCAACATCAAGTAATTTCCAGACTTCAGCTCTAATTACCTCTTTGATATGTGGATTTAATCTTCTTTGAGGTTGTTGTGATGTTTTAGCATTATCCTCTAAATGTATTCTATGAGTACAAATTAATAGATTAATATCTTTTATGTCCTTTAATGTCCATCCAATTGCACTTTTATGCCTATTAAGTACTTCTATCAACATACATTCTTGTTCTCTAGTAAGGATTAATGAAATTACTACTCGAAAGCTTTGTTCTTCTCCCAAAAATGTGTACTTCAACCCAGCAGGTAATGGCTTTAGTTCCAGTGTGGGTACTTCTTCATAGGCATTATCATTCATGAATTTTAGCTATTCAAATCTTGACTTTCATCTCTTGTATTCCATTGCCTGTGTACAATCAAGCAAAGAGCATATTTTAGAAATATCATCATCTACTTGCATACCTGAATCAAATGAATTAATTAAACAAACTTTTAATGGGACAGAAAAACTCCCTTTTAGAAGAAGATCATCTACAATGGCCTCAATCCCATCAGCTTCCTCATTTTCATCATGGACTTCATGTGGTTGCTTGCATATGTTGAAAACATTAAGCTTCAGTGTCATGTTTCCAAATGTTAGCTTCATCATTCCATTTCTGTAATTTATCAAAGTATTAGATGTTGCTAAAAATGGGCGACCTAAAATAACAGGAATTGACTTAGAACTATTAACCATAGGCTCAGTTTCCAAGACAATAAAATCTACAGGATAAATGAATTTATCAACTTGTAACAACACATCTTCCACTATTCCTTTTGAATTTTTTTTTTATCTATCAGCTAGTAGAAGAGTTACAGAAGTTAGTTTTAACTCACCAAGGTTGAGTTGTTGATAAACTGAATATGGTAGTATATTAACACTAGCACCAAGATCAAGTAAAACTTGATCAATTTTATGTTCTCCAATAATGCATGAAACCGCAGGACAACCGGGGTCTTTATATTTCAAAACATTATTGCTTTGAATAAAAGAGTTTGTATTGTCTATATTCGAGCAATCCAAGATATGTATGATGAGGCTAAAACTAGTGTGAGAATACCGGGTGGGGTTACAGAAGAGTTCCTTATAACTATAGGACTGCACCAAGGGTCAGCTTTGAGTCCTTATCTTTTTACCTTGGTCTTGGATGTGCTTACTGCGCATATCCAAGAGCTAGTACCACAATGCATATAGTCTTAGTTGGAGAGTCGAGAAAGGAAATAAATAGGAAGCTAGAGTTATGGAGATGGGCTTTGGAAGAACATGGCTTTCGTCTAAACAGGAGTAAGACGGAGTATATGGAATGTAAGTTCAATAAGAAACATGTTAATGCTAGCTTAGCGATAAAAATTGAAGATCATACCATACCACAAGTCGCACAGTTTAGGTATCTTGGATCTATCATACAAAATGACGGAGAGATAGAAGGAGATGTAAACCATAGGATTCAAGCTGGATGGATGAAATCGAGGAGTGCTTCAGAAGTTATTTGTGATAGGAAAGTGCCTCTCAAGCTTAAGGATAAATTTTACCGCACAACTATAAGGCCCGCAATATTGTATGGTACTAAATGTTGGGCAGTAAAAAGCCAATAAGAGCACAAGATCAGTGTCACAGAGATGAGGATGTTGCGTTGGATGTGTGGCCATACTAGACAAGATAGGATTAGGAATGAATGCATTAGAGAGAAAGTAGGGGTAGGACCTATTGTGGAAAAGATGGAAGAATCTCACCTTAGGTAGTTTGGACATGTAAGGAGAAGACCCTTAGAAGCCCCTGTAAGAAGAGTAGATCAGGTGGAGAATAACCCAATAGCTAGAAGTAGAGGAAAACTAAGAAAGACTATAGGTGAAACGGTTAAAAAAGATCTAGATTTGAATGGCTTTTCTCAAGACTTGGTTCATGATAGGACACAATGGCATCGTTTGATCCATGTAGCCGACCCCACCTAGTGGGAAAAGGCTTAGTTGTTGTTGTTGTTGATTGCTTTGAATAATAGAACTTACCTATTTGGTCAAAAAGGTATTATTTTTCACATTTAATTTCTTTTTAACAGTGCATAAGTATTTCAAAAATTTGGCATAAGAAGGAACTTATTTAATAGCATCTAACAATGGAATATTGACCTTCACTTGTTTAAAAATTTTAAAAATTTCAGTGTGATGGTTCAACTTCTTTGGTTTGCTTAATGCTTGAGGAAATGAGGGTGGAGGAGATAAGAGTTTAGTCTTATGTTAGCCAGATGGCTAATCAACCTCTTCCTTATCTTGGGGGATTGATTTATCATCTTTCTCACAAGGTTCAAGAATTTCTTTTTCAACAACTTTTTCACTCCTAAGAGTAATCACAGAATTAACTTGATTTATTTGTTGGTTTTCTGAACTACCCTCATTTAGACGATATTAACCTTTGGGATTCGGTTGAGGTTGAGAAGGAAATTTTCCTTTCTCGTGAACAGTGAGTGTAGAAGTAAGTTTGGAAAGAGTGTCTTTTATGTCAATCATGGTTTGAGTGTTTTGTTTATTGGTGGCCTCTTGCTTTTCTATGAATTCATGCAAAGTTCTTTCAAGATTTTTCCTATATGGTGGGACATAAGGTGCATATCCTTGAGAATTTTGAGAATCCTGTTGTTCCTGAGGAGGCGGTGGTTGCATAAATTGTGCTTGATTATTATTCCTCCAATTGAAGTTCGGGTGATTTCTCCATCCTAGATTATAAGAATTTGAAAAAGAAGAGGTGAATGACTTTTTAAAATTATTCATTGCATTTACTTATTTATGCACAACTTCTTTAAAAACAAGAATATTTGGGCATTCATTTTTCGAGTGTCCTAATTCATCACAAATGCTACAGGTTTCTTCATTTTGCACAGATTTGACTTCTTTTACTTTCCCTAATTTCATGGATTCAATGTTTCTAGCCAAACTGGCGTACATAGCATTTAGATCTTCTTCTTGACTAAGATAATATTTTCCTTTACCAACATTTGCAAGGTTATATCTAATTGAATTTTCAGAAGGATTAGTACCATGCCAAGATTGAGAATTTTTAGCCAAATGGTTTAAATAATCTAAAGTTTCATTAGGTTCTTTATCAAGAAACTCACCATTACACATCGTTTTCACAAATTGTTTAGTTTCAGGTGTTAAACCTTCATAAAAGAAGCTTATAGTCCATAATTTTTCAAAACCATGAAATGAGCAAGAATTTAACAAATCTTTAAAACGTTCCTAACATTGAAAATACGCTTCATTTGAATTTTGGAAAAAAAATTTGGATTTGTCTTTTTAAAGCATTGGTTTTATGTGTTGAAAAAAATTTCTTTAAAAACTCACATTGTATTCCTTTCCATATGCCAATTGATCTTGGTTTCTAAGCGTTAAGTCAAGATTTTGTATTTTCTTTCAAAGAAAATGGAAACAAGTTAAGCTTAATAATCTCTTCAGTGCAATTTTGATCATTGAAAGCAATACAAACTTCATCAAATTCTTTTAGATGTAAATATGAGCTTTCAAATTCTAAACCATAGAAATTAGGAAGTAAAGAAATTATACCCAGCTTAAATCTAAAATTATTAGCAGTGAGTAAAAAGACAAAACATGATGGACTAGAATTTCGAGATGGTTGCAAATATGCACACGTCATTCGCAATGGTTGATTTTTTTGTTCATTAGGTACACTTTCATTTTCAGCACGTTGTGTTTGATTTTCATGCTCAACATGTGTACCTTCAATTTCAACCATCGTGTCAATTGTGTGTAATTGTGATTCAAACAAATCAATATATAAAGTACCAGGATTAATTTTAACCAAACGACCAGAATTTGAATCACGATACCAATTAAGCATAAATAATAATGTACAAGTAGGCGATATAAACCGGTCATTAAATATTAAGCAAAAATAAATGACTTAAAATAAAAAAAATAATGTATAAGTTAGTAAATCAAAAAGTGTAAATAAATGACAGAAATAAATAAGTAAGTTAGTTAGTAAGTCAAAAAACGTAATAAAAAAATTAGAAATAGAAAGTGTAAATAAATAAATAAAATTAGAAACAGAAAGCATAAATAAATAAAAAAATAAAAAATGAAAATAAATAAAATAATAATTAAAAAGCTTAAATAAATGACAATAATATAAAAGTTAGTAAGTTAGTAAGCATAAATAAAGAAGTTAGTAAGCATTAATATAAAAGTTAGTTAATAAGTTAGTAAATTAGTAAGTTAATTAGTAAGTTAGTTAGTAAATTAGTAAATTAAAAAAATAAAAGAGTAGAGGAAGAATATACCTATTGGCGAAGTTTACTTATAGAAAGAGAACCTCAATAAATTAGAACTTCAAATCAAGTCCCCGGTAACGACGCCAAAAACTTGATGGGAATTAAAAGTTTCAAACTCAAGTGTAGGTTGTTTCAAGTAATATATTCTCGGGAGTCCGAGGTCGATCTACAGGGAATTGATGAAGAAAAAATTATTTAAGGTAAGGAGCAGATTTGCCACAATACTAAAAGGTAATAAAAGTTGTTCACGGATGAAAAGGATTTACTTGGGTTAGAAGATCTACTATTGGTAATAAATTAAAGACAAGATTATTTCTTTTAATAACTCAATTGAAATCATACATAAGGAAGGTTCCAATCGGAAGATTTAGCATTCAAAGTTCAATTAAAATTATATATGTAATCATATTATGGTTCCTTTAATTGTCCACCAACACTTGTAAATGGTCTCAAGCATCCACTGTGCCAACGTCTTGTCTACAATGAATCAAGTTCTTCAATATACAAGAAGGGTTTCTAAATTGATTGGAAATAACATACAATATATATAACAATCACTTAAAAATATATCATTTAAGCATAAGAAAGAAATTAATCTAACCTCAACTTATTACCAAAAGCTTCACCCTTTTATCCAAGCAAAATAAAAATTAGTTATTCATGAACAAGAAGAAAGAAAGAGATAGGAAGAAAAAGATGAACATAATTCAATTTAGAACAAAGAAAACTTACAATAAGAGAAACAAATAACACAATAGTATAAAGTAAACTTAGATCAAAGATGACCTGAATGAGCACCCAAGCTCCGTTTTCTAAAGCTCAAGGAGTACAAGAAGACAATGGAGTTGTTTGATGATGAAAAGTAAATGCCAAAATAGTTGCTAGATGATGATGAATTAGCTAAAATTATAGAGATTCTTGTCTCCGAAATGTTTATGCTCTGAGTTCATAGCATGCGTCATTTTCTCATCAAGTGGTCTTCATGAAAGTTCTAAGAAATTGTCTTAGCATTCCATAGCCGTTGGTTTCATCCAAATCCACTACCTACACCCCGAGATATGGCCCAATTACTGCTCATAGGTTAGGCCCAACTTCAGCTCCTCTGTTCTGACTTCTAAGCCCAATATCACCTTCAAGACTTTCGATTTGGCTCTTGTGTTCTTTATGAAAGTTGTAGAAATTTGTCTTAGCTTTAAAACAAGACCAAAATCACATCAATCAGATATTTGTAACTCAAATTATAGCTAGTTTATTGAAAAAGCCAAATGAGAATATTATACAATGAATAGAATATATTGCTATCGAAGTGGCTCTTGCTATCAAGTGAATAGTTATTAGAAAATTATCTTAACTTTTCAACATGACCATAATCACATTAATCAGATAATTACAACTCAAATTGTGGTCACTTTACTTAAGAATGCAATCACCTAAATTAATGATAATTCAAGCAATAATTTCTTCAATGATCCAATTAAGCTTAATTTCATAAAATGTGACAAAATCAATTTAATTAAGCCAAATTGAACGTTAAGAAGCCTAGTGAGAGGATTATACATTAAATAAAATACATTGTTATCATTGGGCTAAACCACATTAAATTGTGCGTGATTTGTTTTTCATACTTTTTCCAATTACTAATATTTATGAATATTTGTGAAGACTGGGATGTGGTATTCCCCAAGATTGAAAGAAGGGACGTAGTATTTCCCAAAATATTTGTGAACTCAAGGCTTCAAAAGGAAACATATATGATGTAGGATGTAGACGAATTTTAAGGGAGGATAACGAGAATTGGATAAGGCCATATATTCATCAAATTGGTACTTTTTTAGCCTTCACTATTGAGTTTTGGGGAACCTTTTGAGGAATGGAATTGGCCAGGAAGAATAGACTTTGGGAATCCTTTACTACTTCGAGGAATGGAGTTTTATGGAATTTGAGAGTAACTTAGTAGCTATTATTAGTATTATCAACAATTTGGATGGTAATTCTTGGCACCATAATCATTTGTTTCGTAGAATCTTGTCTTGTAGGAATAAGAATTGGAACACCCGTTTCAAACATACATTTAGAGATATGAATTGCTATGCATATTGGATGGTAAATTGGATCTAAATTAAGGAGCATGGCTCTCAGGAAATTACTAATCCTCCCATGGAATTGGCAAATTCTATTTGTGCTAATGTAATTGGGGCTACTATAGCCAAAGTTATTTCTACTTTGTAGCTTTTTGTTATGGTGTGGGTTATATATAGTTAACAAAAAAAAGAAGACTTTTTCATTTGGTTATGAATGTTTTTAGGTGAACGGTTGGAAGGTGATAATTGGCTAGTGGGAGACCGATGGTTAATTAATGCATTAATAATAATGCTTCCAAAAAGCCTTTATAAATGAAGAGCAAATACTTCATTCGAAAAACGCAACATGCAGAAGTGAAATTGAGAGCTTCTGGTAGTGAGATAAAAGTAGAGAATGCAATGTGAGAAAAACTCCACGTGTGTGTTGTGAGTTTATACACCAGGGATTTTGGGTATGCTATTTAGTTCTCTATAATAATCAAATCGTAGTATAAGATGGTCTCATTGAGAAATACTATATTTTGTACCTCTTGTGTGTGAGAGTGCATATGGAATATTGTATTTATCCTTTGATTTAGTGGATTACTTTTTTATTAGTCATTTTTCACAAATTTGAGCATGCTTTCATTCATATCCATAATGTATTTAAGACACTTGGGGTGTATCTATCTTTAATATCCTAACAAGTGATATCAGAGCTACTAAGCTCTGGTTATATCTCAAGTCCAAGATGTTGGTGCCAAGATTTGATGTGGAGAAGTTTGATGGTTCCAACGACTTCAGTTTATGAAAACTAAAGTTGCAGGCTTTGCTAGATCAGCATGGTCTATCAAAGACATTAGAAGGCATAGACAAATTACTAGAAATCTTGACTCCTGATAAAAAAGAAGAGATTATGGCCAAAGCCCGTAATCCAAAATAATTGAGTTTAACAGACAACGTGCTATGTGAGGCCATCAGGGAAAAGACTATGGATGGGCTATGGAAGGCTCTGGCAGAAAAGTACTCAATAAAGACTTTGTCAAACTAGTTGTATTAAAGAAAGAGGTTGTATACGTTCAAGCTTATGTGATAAAAACTAAATCAAGACCATATAGACGACTACAATCGAGTGATTTCTAATGTAGAGGTAGTTCGAATAAAAATGGAAGATATTGATCAAGCGATGATCTTATTGACTTATTTACCCCTGTCGTATGATAATTTCTATGATACCATTATGTATGGTATGACCTCAATTTTTGTTAAAATTGTCAAGGAGACATTGATGACAAAAGAGCAGCAGAAATTGGCAACGAGATCTTGTACCGATAAACTGGCAGAAGGATTGTCCACAACAAGGGGGCACAATCAAGAAAGAGGATCAAGAAGTAAAAGCAAGAAATGATCAAAGTCTAAAAAGTCACAAGTCCTTGAAGTGTTTTTATTGTCATCAAATAGGGTATATTCATAAAAAGTGCCTTAAGAGGAAAGAGAAAACATGAAATTCTATCAACATAATAGTTGAAAGTTATGATGATAGTGATGCTACGTTAGTCTTAATTATCTTCATTAGTGACTTAGGAAGTGATGGATCCTAGATTCTAGTGCATCGTTCCACATGACACCTAATAAGAAACTTTTCTCTTTGTATCAAAAACTAGGGGGAAAGGTTAGATTGAAGGATAATAGGGCAATTGCCATTGTAGGTGAAGGTGAGGTGCGGGTCAAAATGGATGATGGAACCGCAAGGACATTTCAGGCATGACATGTTACAAAAATAGGCAGGAAGTTGATCTCTTTGAGTGCCCAAGACAATCAATGGTACAAGTTCTCTAGAGAAGGTGGTTTGTTAAAAGTGACTAAAGGCTCTATGGTGGTGATGAAAGGAAAACTACATGGCAGAATCTATCCTTAGTTGGGAAGAACAAAGATATATGTTGTTTTGTCCTCTAAATGATCACGTGGTGATGCCACACAGTTGTGGCATATGCGACTTGGTCACATAAGCAAAAAAGGAATGTCAATACTTATTGGTAGAGGATTACTGAAAATCATAAAGAATTATAAACATGATTTCTATGAGAATTGTGTATTTGGGAAGTACAAGTAAGTGAAATTTAGAACTGCAAATCATACAAGCAAGGGCATTCTGGAATATATTCACTTAGATGTTTGAGGTTCTTCCTCTGTCAACTCACTAGGTGGAACTCATTATTATTTTCTTACTTTGATTGATGATTATTCTAGAAAATTTTGGGTGTACTTTCTAAAACACAAGGATGAAGTGTTCGACAAATTCAAATAGTAGAAAGTCATGGTCAACAAAAAAAACTGGGTGATCATTCAATACTGAGAGCTGACAATAACGGTGAGTTCTATAGTAAAGAACTTGATGAGTTCTGTAAGAAGGCATGTATAGTGAGTCATCATATTGTACTTGGAACACTATAGCAAAATGGAATTGTGAAACATATGAATAGAACACATCTAGAATGTGCACGATACATGTGAACTAATGCTGGACTTCCTAAATGATTTTGGGCTGAAGCGATCAACATAATTGTATATCTGGTAAATAGATCTCCATCAAATGCAATTGATCTGAAGATGTCGTAGGAGGTATGGTCCAATTAGCATGTAAGTTATTTTGATTTTAAAATATTTGGTTGCCCTACGTGTACCCATATAAGTGATGGTAAACTTGAGCAAGGACAAGAAGGTATATATTTCTAGGGTATGCACAAGGGATGAAGGGCTATAGGCTGTGGTGCACAGAAAAAGCATGTTCACCTTAGATCATTGTCAGCAAAGATGTCTTATTTGATGAGGCGACAATATTAAATTAGAAGCAGGAATTTGTAGGAAATCAGGCAGAAATAGATCATGGCGCTAAAAAATAGGTGGAGTTGGAAATTGACTCAGTGAAGGAAAAGTATAAAGATGAAAGAAATCGACTGAGCATTTCAGCTATTGCTCAACCTAAAGTAGAACAACAAGACGAATCAAGTGACATGATTGGTGATAAGATAGATAGAGATGTTGATACTAGAAGAGCAGAGCCGTACAATATTGTTATGGGTAGAGAGAGGAGACAAATTTGAAGACATAAAAGATATCTAAATTCTATCACAAGCTCACTTGATTTGTTCGATGCAAATCCTATAGCTTTTGCATTGGTTATGGCAGATGATACAGTAGGTGATGAATCTCTTACCTACTATGATGCAATAAAAAGTAAGAAGTCATAACAGTGGTTGAGCGATGCATGAGGAGATTGAATCTCTTTAGAAAAACCAAACGTGGGAGTTGGTACAACTTCTAAAGGGAAAAAGACTAATTGGTTGCAAATGGATCTTTAAAAGGAAAGAATGAATCCTTAGCATTGAACCTTTGAGGTTCAAGGTGAAACTAGTAGCTAAGGGCTATACTCAGAAAAAGGGTATTGACTTTTATGAAGTATCCTCTCCTATGGTAAAATATAGCTCTATTCGGATCTTGTTAGCCATTGTGAACACATTTAACTTGGAGTTGGAATAGCTTGATGTGAAGACATCGTTTTTACATGGAGAGTTAGATGAGCATATCTACATGAGTCAACTAGAGGGGTTCATAGTGCCTGATAAGAAGGACTATGTGTTCTTGCTAAAAAGGTCATTGTATAGCTTGAAGTAATCCTTGAGGCAGTGGTACAAAAGGTTTGATGCATTTATTATTAGAAATAGATACAATAGAAGCCAATATGATAATTGTGTCTACTCCAATAAGCTTCCTAAATTTATCTATTTTTATATGTGGATGATATGTTAATTACAGACTGCAACAAGGCCAAAATAAGTATGATGAAAACATAGTTGGGAAAGAAGTTTGAGATGAAAGACTTAGGCATAACTAAAAGGATTCTTGGAATGGATATTCAAAGGGAGAGGCGATATGGAAGGCTGGGTTTATCACATTAAAGCTACATTATGAAGGTGCTACAATGCTTCAATATAAACCACTCCAAGCCAATTAGCACTCCCTTAGCAGCACATTTCAAGTTATCTTTCGAGGAATGTTAGAAAACTAAGGAGGAGGTGGAGCGTATGTCTCAGATACCATATTCTAGTGTTGTTGACAATCTTATGTATGTTATGGTATGCACTAAGCCAGATCTTTCACATGATGTAAGTGTAGTGAACAGATATATGAGCAGACCTGGAAAGCCTCACTAGGAAGCTATGAAATGGAACATGTGGTACTTGACAGGCTTCGTTAATGTTTGTTTGGTGTTTGATGGTTAGTAGACTCAAGGAGTAGTAGGCTATGTAAATTCTCACTATGGATGAGATTTATACAAGAGAAGGTCAATGACAAGCAATATCTGAAGTTGGCAATAATACAAGAAGGGGGTTGAATTATGTTACTTTTCACCTAAAAATCTCAGACTTCTCACACCTTTCTCAAGTTTATCAAACTTGTAAGTGAGAAGGTTGCTATAAAGTACAGAGGTTAGGTGAGAGAGTTCAATAGTACAAGAGAACAAGACCAAACAATATAGGGTGAGAGAGTACGTGAGAAGGTTCACTGGTTGAATTAGACTGAACTCTGTCACAGTTTCAGAATCTTACATAAATTGCTTCTCCACTTAATATCTTAAAGTATCAACACTAAAACTTTGAAAAACCTTTCTTAGCAACAAGAATGAATTCCAAAACACAGAATTAAACCTTATAATGAGAAGATTCTTATTAAGTTCACTTTAACTCAAAAATCATTTTTGTTCTTGTAGTGTAAAGCTCTAGTTTTCTTAAGTTCAGTATCAGAATAGATCTAAAAGATTTAAAGTAAAGGAAGAGAAGCAAGACACAATGATTTATACTGGTTCACCCCTAAACCACTTGGGGCTACATCCATTACCTAACAACTACTAGGATTTTCACTATGTAAAAAGTATTCTTTCGTACCAAGCCTCTTTAGGATCTTACACATGAGTTTTCTTTTCCATCAACCTCTCCAGGCACGATTCAACAAGTATTCTTTTTCTTATGCCTCTCTTGGCTCATACAACAAGCTTAACTAAGCTTCAAAGTGATTTTTATAACCCACAAACTCACTACCAACACTCAACAATCAAAGGCTGGTTTGAAGTGTTTAATATAAGTGGATAGGTTTCAGAATCACTCAAAGAGTGTATTAACACAGTTTTGCGAAGCCCACAACACATTTACTAAAGATTTTAAAACTTTAATAATAAATTAGATAGAGGTGAGAGAGTTGTTCTTTGTGTATGTAGCTCTAATCTTTTTCAGATCATTCAACACTCTTCTTTTCAAGCTTGGAGCCTTTTATAGCTTGCGAAAAGTAACTATCAGAAGCTCCCAACGGTTATTTGTCCTTCTTGAGGAAGGAAGCCATTATTTTGTTGTATTTTGCTAAGTCAATGTATTCACTTAAGTTCTCTTAACCATGAACTCTCTCAAAGTTTGTCTCAGCTGACCTTCTCAACACTCTCTCAAGCTTGATCTTTTCACAGAACCTCTTGCTCTTTGATGTCACCATCATCTTCATATTTCATCTTGATATCTTGGATGATGATAGCTTCCTTTTAATCTCTGATTTGCTTATGGATTAGTCCTTGTGGAGATTCTTCATGTTCTTCAACTTTCTCACAACTTTCTCAGGATGAACTCTCTCAAGTTCTTCAGAAACTCTCTTAAGATCCACCTTAAACTTTCTGAATTCAAAATTTAATCTTTTTAGCCCTTTTTAACCATTCATAAAGCTTCCTTATAATTGATTTAGTCCTGAAAAAGTTATTACTAACAAGAAAACTCCACAAATATCATGTTAGCAAAATTAATATGCTTAAGAGTAAATATTTATAATCTTCAATGTAGTTGTTATCATTAAAACCTTACTTGCAAGCTTAGCCACAAAAAGGCTTTGGACCTTACACTATCTTTATAGTATTTGGATGTAATATTAACTGGAAAATGACATTGCAATCTATAATTGCACTGTCAACTACTGAAGCTGAGTACATGACATTGACAGAGGCTATTAAAGAAAGCATATGGGTGCAAAGTCTTTGGATAGTTTTGGGTTGGTCCAACAGGTATTAGTTATATATTGTGATAGTCAACGTGCAATTCATTTGGCTAGAAATCTAGTCTACCATGAAAGGACAATGCACATAGATGTCATACTCCACTTTGTTAGAGAAAGTGCCAGTAATGGCATAATTGCATTTTAGAAGATAGTCATAGCTGAGAACCTAGCAAACATGATAACAAAACCATTTCTGATTGATAAGTTCAAACATTGCTTAAACTTGGTCAATATTTATAGAGGTTATGACTCTTTGAGACCAATAAAATACAAGCCAAGGTGGAGTATTGTTACAGTGTGGCTTGTATTTAGTCAAACAAAAGGAAGAATACTTTTTCACTTGGTTATGAATGGTTTTCAGTGAATGGTTGGAAGGTGATAGTCGGCTAATAGGAGACCAATGGTTAATTAATGCATTAATAATAATGCTTGCATAAGGCCTCTATAACTACATAGCAAATCCTTCATTTGAAAAACACAACATTTAGAAGTGAAATTAAGAGCTTCTAATAGTGAGATAAAAGTAGAGAATGCGTTGCGAGAAAAATTTCATGAGTGTGTTGTGAGTTTATACATTAGGGATTTTGGGCATGCGCTCTAATTCTTTGTGATACTCAAATTGTAGTAGAAGAGGGTATCACTGAGAAACACTATATTTTGTGTCTCTCTAGTTCTTTATGCTCTCTAGGATATTGTATTTATCCTTCAATATAGTGCACTACTTTCTCATCAGTTATTCTTCACAAATCTAAACATGTTTCTATTCATATCTATAAAGTGTTTAAAACATTTGGGGTGTATCTATCTCTGATATCCTTATATTTTTTTTCTTTGTTTGCTTTTGAGTTGTTGCCCCTTTGATGTAAATAAGATAAAAAAAAATCCTTATTTTGTCTATTCTTTAACAATGTGAGACTTCTTTTAATTATATATTTACTTAAAACATACAGTTAAATTTTCAACAAATAAAATATTATTGACTTTGTTTATTATATTATTCAGAACAAAAAATTTTAATGTAACTTTTGAGATATCTATCATTTATCAATTGTAAAATATATAACCAATAGAGTAAAAAAATAAAATAGTATAGACCGTGTAAGTATAACAAAGATTATAGGTTAAAACATAGATATATTTATATAATGATTTTTTTATAAATGATATGATATGATATTATCTTTAGCAATATCATAATTATAAATGACTTTTTTTTTTTATATACTAAAAGTCTAAGGTGAAGGGAGACTTTCTCTATTCCAAGATAAGATAAACCACCAAATTTTTGTAAAGATTTACAGTGACAAGCAATCGGAGAGGGTTTGCCAATCCTATTGTCATTATAAACGACTTTTAAACTTAAATAAATATCATTAAAATTGATCTATTCGGCCCTATAAAAACGGTTGGGAATCAATCTATTGCCATTAGAAACTTAATTGAGTAGTCAATGTTTTGCAAAAAATATCCCACACACTAAACATAGGGTCCTAGTTTCAATCAACATCTACGTAAGTATTTCATCCACGACAAAATGGCCTTCTTCTGATTAAACATCCATAGAGCAAATATGAAGCATCACAAGTAATTGGTCAGCATATGATCCTTAGCCTTTGCAACATTATAGAAGTTCATTAAAGTTCTCACTTTAGTACATACATCTCTTTGTGACCCTAGGCGGTATATATGAAGGAAGACCTCAAAACCATTAACTTCATGATCATGATCACTTCTTAGGTTCAGCTAGCTTCTCTGACCAGACAAAGTTTGACTTTGCTTGCGATTTTGACTTGGTTATGGCAAAGTAAAGTGTTAATATAGAGAATGTTATTTCTATCTCTAAATCTCTCCTTCTTGGATTTGGCTCTAGTGAAGCAAGGAATGCATTTTAGTAGTAAAGTGTGGGATTCTAATCATTGATGAGAAAATCGAAGGGTTTAGGGTTTTATAAGATACAAGTACTTGCATAATAGATCATATACATGTGTGATAGTCTAATAGCTTAATTTTTTCATCAACGGTTATGATCTTGCACTTTATTCTCTAAAGTGTGCTTCTCATTTTATTAGAGTTCATGAATGCTGAGAATCAGTGAGAAAATGCAAGAAAGTGAAGGGAAATATAGAGAGAGAAGAGAGAGAAGAAAGAATTTATGATCTGAAAATGTAATTATATTAACTAATTTGAGATCTGAAACAGATTTGAAACCTTTTATACATGGGTCTAGATAAGTCTAGTACTGTCTAGAGACTAAGCTACTTGTAGTCTAAGCTAACTATAACTAATATAATGTAACTGTTACTAACAAAATATAATTGTAACTAAACTCACTGTAAACGTAAGCATAACATACTCTAACATTTGCCCCTCAAACTCGGGTGCAGTAATGCAAATTGATCAAACACCATGAGTTTGTCTATCAATTCACAAAACCTAACATTAGACAATGCTTTAGTCAAAATATCTGCATTTTGATCTTGAGTAGGAATGTGAGAGACAACAAGGGTCTTATTAATAACTTTTTCCATGACAAAGAGGAGATCCAGCTCCATATGCTTTGTTTTGGAGTGTAGGATAGGATTATGTTAGAAGGAAATATTGCTGAGGTTGTCACAATAGATTACATATGTTTTGATTTGAACTTTAAGTTCTTTAAGTTGTGTCTGAATCCAAAGTAAATTTGCAGTAATGTTAGCAAGATTCTTGTACTCTGCTTCAGTGACCTTGCAACTAATGGTTACTTCTTTGACCAACATGAGATGAGATTAGCTCCTAAGTAAACACAAGATCTAGAGGTTGGCCTACGGTCATCTAGATTTGACGCCCAATAAACATCACAATAAGCTTGAAGAGAGATAGGTTAATGAAGCTGAGTAGGTTGTAGCAGTAGACCATAGGTTAGTGTACCATTGATATAACTTAAAATACTTTTGACCGCATTCCAATGATCTTCATGAGGTTGAGACAAAAAATGGCACACATTGTTCACATTATAACTGATTACAGGTCTAGTAATAATGGCATATTGTAGTGCACCAACAATAGACCTGTAGAGATGTGGATTAGACACATAATCACCTCCAGATTTGTTCAACTTAGACCATAGGATTAGCGATATCCTTAGCATCACTCATCTGAGCTTTTTCAAGTAAGGACCGGATATACTTTCCTTGAGTGAGGAGCAACGAACCATTAGGTAGGTGTTTGACCTTAATTCCAAGCAAATAGTCCAAACCACCCAATTGTTTTAGAACAAATATATAATTCAGTTTAGTTATCAGTTGATGAATTAATTACAGAGAGCTGCTAGTAACAATGATATCATCAACATAAACAGTAGTGTAGATGCAGTGGTGTGCTCCTAACTGAACAAAGAGCGAAGGGTCACATTTACTGGACATAAAACCAAAATTGTGCAGTGTCTTAGCAAGCCTCTCAAACCAAGCCATGGTTTCCTATTTTAACCCATAGATTGCCTTGTTTAGTTTGCAAACTAGTGACTTATCCTCATGTTCAAACCCAAGAGGCGGTTGTCTGTAGAAATCTTCATGAAGATAACCATTGAGAAAGGCATATTTACATCAAGCTGGTGAATAGGCCAGTGATTGTTGAGGGCTAAGGTTAGAATAGTTCTAACACTCACAGGTTTGACTACTGGTAAAAAGGTTTTAATATAATCAAACCTGGGCTACTGACGAAACCCTTTGACTACTAACCTAGCCTTGTATTTATTAATTGAATCATCAAGGTTTTCTTTGACCCTAAATACTCACTTGTAGTCAATAACCATTACGTTAGATGGGAGAGGAACAAGGTTTATGCGTGATAAGGCAGTAGGGCTTCATACTCGGCACTCATTGTTGTGTTCCATTCGGGATTAGACAAGGCTTGATTAACAATATTGGGTTCAAGATGAGTGAGTAGTAAAGTAGGGAAAGGTCTAGGTTTATGTATCCCAAACTTAGACCTAGTCTGCACATGATGAGTAGACTGAGGAACAGGCTATGAGAGAGGTTATGTATAAGAGGTACTAGATGCAGAAGATGAGAGAAAGACTGAATTCTCAATAGACAGAGATGTAGGTGAGTCAGTAGCAGCAACATTGGATGTAGTTAGATGATGAAAAGAACGAGGTACTAAAACCGATGTTGAGGGAGATGTAGTAATAGGGGAAGAGGAAGTAGTATGAACAAGAGATGCAAATGAAATTGAAGAAGGAGATGAGATTGGAGATGCACAGGAAGAGGTGGTACAAGATTGCGAGCCAGGAGCAGACATGATAGGTGGAGTGGCTGTCACATGAAAAGAAGGAATGGAAGAAGAAGAAGACTATTGGGATTGAGACTGAGTAGACACTGAGAACAGAAACCAGAATTCATTGAACAGAACATCTTTGGAGACAAAAAACCTATCCATTAGATGTGAAGAACTTATAACCCTTGTGATTGGAGGAGTAACCTAAGAAGGTACACTCACTGGACTGAACTCAAGTTTATGATGATTGTAGGGCTTGAAGAAGGGATAACAAGCACATCCAAACACCTTTAGAAAGGCATAATCAGGTGTGTTGTTAAACAACTTAGTGAAGGGCACCTGGTGGTGTAGGGATGCAGTAGATAACCGGTTAATGAGATACACAGAGGTGAGAAAGGCATGGTCCCAATATTTAAGAGGTAGAGAAGCTTGGGCAAGTTGGGTAAGACCTATTTCTACAATATGCCTATGTTTCCTTTCAACAGTGCCATTTTGATGATGAGTATGGGGGCAGATTACTCTATGCTGGATGCCTAGATCAGTTAGGACTTTAGAGAATGGTCTAATTCACTCCCCTAATCTGTTTGAACAGATTTGATTTTCCTGCTGAATTGCAACTCAACCATAGCTTTAAATTAGTGAAAAACAGTGAGAGCCTCAGATTTCAGTTTGAGTAAATAAATCCAGATTCATCTAGTAGATGCATCCGCAAAGGTGATGTAATAAAGTAACTACAAGAAGATAGCATAGGAGCAGGGCCCCATAGGTCACTAAAAATCAATTCTAAAGGCTCATGATAGACTAAAATAGAAGATTTAGAAGGCAAGCGATGAGCTTTGCCTAGGCAACAAGCTGAACATAAATCAAGCACAATTTTATTACTGAAAGATATATTACAAGTCTTGAGAATGTGTTTAACAACCTCTGATTGAGGGTGACCTAATTTGCAATGCCAAAGAGTGTTGGAAGTGGGGACAGTGTTTACATATGAGGAATGTAATGAAGGGACAATAGTTACATCTGAGGAAACTAATGAATTAACAGAAGGTACAATAGAGTTTACATTGGAATTAGAAATTGAAAAAGAAACTTACTTGGAGTCCACATGAGGCAAGATGAGATTGTAAGGTGTACAACTCATTAGGTCCAGGAAAACCCTCCAACAGAATATCATGTGTGACCTGATATTTAACAAAACAGTTTGAGGCATGAAATTCAAAGTAAATAGAGTTATCTCTAGAAAACGTATTGACACTAAGTTTTGGGTAATTAAAGGAACAAGAAGCAAATTATTAAGAGACAAAGTAACATTAGGATTACTAGGAGATGGAAAAAATAGATGAACCAATGGAAAGAATTTGAAGACCTTGGCCATTCCCTATGAGGATCTTATCTGCACCTAAAAGACTAGTCCTTTACAACACATTTTGAGCATTTGTAGTCACATGATGAGTAGCACCAAAATTAGGATACCAAGCTTGACTGCTAAATCCCTCTAGTGTAGCAAGCATTGCCATTGATGGCTTGTTTTGAGTAGAGTACCCAAACTAGGTAGGAAATTGAGTAGCACCAATAGTGTAAGGTGGCTTCATGGCATAGAGAAGTTGAGATGTAGTAATAGGTGCAGGACGAGGCTACTACGATGAAATTGAAGTAGGAAACTGAGCTTGAAATTGCTAAGACCCATAGGAAATTGGAAATTAAAGCTAAGGTTGAGGTTGGGATGGTGGATATCCTATTGTAACAAATGCTTGGTCAAATCTGTGAAAGCACACACTGAGACATCATGCCCTGACTTGTGACACAGTTGACATTACATTGAATTTCAATTTCAATAACCATAACCAAATCTGCCATTACCACAGCCTCTGGATCGCCTATATCGACCTCCTTGGCCATTACCATACCAAGTACCATGTGGAGCACCAAAGCCATACAGAGGAGGATAGGAAATCTGAGTACCAGGATCTTGAGGATTAGAGGACTGAACCGAATTTGTAGTAGAAAGCCACAAGAGCATCAAATTTGCTGGTGGAGGAGCCAGAGTTGGCTTTTCCTTGGTCATAGTATGTGCGAGATTCACAGAAAGCGCATAAGAAACCGTGGTTTGACGATTCTTCTCAATGTGTGCCTCATGCGCCAAGAACACAGACTCAATGTCTTCAATCGTGTAAGGATCTAATCGGCTGTTGATGGTAGTAACGAAAGCATCGTAATCCTAAGGGAGGCCTTTGAGGATCACATCCAAATGCTCCTGAGTGGAAATTGGGTGACCAATGGATACCAAGAAATTGATCAAAGCCTTGATCTGCAACAAGTATTCAGAAATCATCCTTGCACATTTCTTTGTATTTTCCAGCTCCAATCGGAACTGCTGAACCTTAGCTCGTGTTTGAGACTCGAAGATAGCATGAAATGCATCCCAAAGTTGCCACTAATGACCACATCCAACAACGCGTGGGGATAAGAGAAGTCACGAGAGCAGGAGTTGATCCTGCTACTACCGATCCAAATACGTAGAGCCAACTCTTCCAAGATCACGATCTTTATCTGAAGCAAACTGCAAAGGAATATCAGGATTCACCATGAATTGCTGCAACCGATGAGCTTTAATGGTGACTTCAATTTGTTGTTTCCAGATAAGAAAGTTTTTCTCATTGAGTTTCACTGAGATCGAGTAAGAGAAGCTCACAAAACTTGAGGATAGAATGGAAGAGGAAAGCGAATGATTTTCAGGAGCGGTGTGAGGTGGATTTGAAGGATTTTCTATGATTCAGGATAAGATACCATATTATGTTCTCGAATGCTAAGAATCAATAAGAAGATGCAAGAAAGTGAAGGAAAATGTAGATAGAGAAGAGAGAGAGTTTTTGATCTGAAAATGTAACCATATTAACTAATCTGAGATTTGACACATATTGAAACCTTTTATACACGAGACTAGATAAGTCTATCACTGTCTAGAGACTAAGCTGCTTGTAGGCTAAGCTAATTATAACTAATAGAATGTAACTGTTACTAATAGAATATAACTGTAACTAAACTAACTACACACGTAAGTATAACATACCCTAACACATTTTAGATGAGCTTGTTCCCTAAATCCTTATACCTCTTTCTAGGGGCAAGTCAGAAAATTTTATTTGAGGGCCATGTGCTAATAGGTTTTAAATATTTTACGTGTCTCTTTTTCTTTTATTAATCATTGATATAAGTTAGTAATAGTATCAAAATTCTTCAGCTATGAATGTTTTGATACTTCAAACTTATGATTCACTAATTCACTCTTCAACTAAATTTTTTGTAACTCAGAAGAATTTGTAAGATAAAATTTCTAAACAAGAGTACATATATTATGAGTACTAAAGAACTTCTAGGAATATTTAAAATCTATAGTTATGCTCAATATAAGAACTTTGTGTTACTACTAAAATCTTTCAATTGATAGTACGTAACGATTGTTAATATATCTACCAAATGGCAATGCTTTATTGTTATATTACTCTTTGGGCAACAAAAACGAATTATACTAGAGAAAGAAATATTCATATCAAGAATTTAAATATTGTAATTCTTGAATAAACAATAGTTATGGCATGTTTTATTATTTATATCTTTTTGGGAATAATATGTAAAATGTTTATTTATTTTTTTAAATTCCAAATAAAAAGCTACACACATATATAACTAATTAATTAATAAGGGTGTTCAAGACTCGGCTCAATAATCTATCCCAAATCGAAACTGATTGGAACAAGTTTAAATACTAGAAATTAGACTCAATATATTTTTTGTTTATGTTCGGGTCAAACTTCAAGTTGGCCTAAACCAGTTCAGTGTCACATAATATTTTAAAACTTATAATATTTTTGACAATTAATGATAAATATAAATTTTTTTCTTAAATTAATACATTTGTATAGCATAAAAATACTTTTATATTGTAAAATGTCCATTAATTTTAGTTTTTTATTTCTGAATTTTATGACTTAGTTATGCATAATATTTAAATTTATATATTTTGTTTAAAAATTGAATTGATTCGACCCAAACCTAATCATTAGTCAAGTCATGACTAAATCAAATTTGAGTCTAAAAAATTAGTCTGATCGAAATATTATATCAAGATTGAGTTAGGTTAAACTCAGTCTTACTTGTTTCATGAATTAGCTATACAGTAACCAAAAGTTTTCAAGTTTTTTTTTGGGGCACTCTAGTCCCCTTGCCTCTATGCTACCACTTTTGTAGAGAGAGAAGAGGGTAGGAAGTGAGGCACTTTTTCCATAAATAATAGGTGTAAGGGAGAGAGGTGCATGAATTTTGATGTAGGAACAATAAAATTTGTTAATAGAATCCCATTGAATGCATACATTGGCTAGTTTGCCCTCTCCATTTTACCCTCTCCATGAAATCTGAAATGTATCTCGGTTTCAAAATACTCTCGGCTTATAACACCACAAATGTTCAATATATATATAAAAAAAATATTTAAAAAAATTACTGAAAAATTTTTTGGTAAAATTTTGCTAGTTTAAAAACAGTTAACTACTTATATGATTAAGTGAATAATGTACTCATTAATCATTCTTTAAACATTGTTAACTTTATTGATGATGAATTATTTATTATTTATTTTTTAAACAATATTATTTATCAATAATTATTTTTTTCTCTTGTAATTCTCACAAAAAGTTTTAAAATTAAATGTCAATGATGTTAGCTCTTTGATGTGGAATAGGAGGTGAGAGAGTCTCCAGCCTAAAAAAAGTTGTTAATATTGTGGATATAAGTTTGTCCTAATTATTTAATATGGTGTTTTGATGATGATAAATATAAGACAAAAAGAATAATGCTTATGCTACATAGATGTATTTAATGAGATATTTTGTATCATGCATGATTATGCACTTTATCTTGTTATATTTCACTTAACAATCATGCAATGAAATATGTGTAGCATTCTTTATATAATATATCCAATAATGCTTTATATGAGTTATAATGATTAATATTGGATTTAGCTCTATTTAAATAAAAATGTGCAAAGTATTCTTTGTTGCATCATATATAGAGCATATCTATTAGTAATTGATGAATGTCTTATTTGGATGTATCTATGAAAGTCTTATATGCATGTTAGACTAACTAAAGTTATACATTTATGAATCATGCATATGAAGATATTGAAGTATGAATTTGGACTAATTATGTTTGGTTAAGTGAGCAATACTTTATAGGATAGTCCAAGTATCAAGAGTGAGCATTGCAACAAGAAAGCAAAAGATCACAACCATGCTCAACTCAAGAAGAATGAGAATGATAAGATGTTCCAAGCATTTACAAGATTTGAAGAGAAGAATTTTTTGGAAGCTTGGATTACATCAAGAATTGATGATGGCAAAAGATCAAGTCACAAGGTTCTTCAAGAATAGCTTTTAAGACTTAGATCTTGTGTAAAAGTAAATGGGAATCATAATAAGCTCAAATATGGTTTCAAATCTTTACAAATGGTTTTCACATTCTAAAATGCCCAACAAACAAGTTTTGAAAAGCTAGTTATGGTGGTAGTTCAAAACTATGAAAAATAGCTAAGTTTGTGTTTTGCAAAACTAACCTTTGGTTACTCTTTTGATCATATCTTTTAAAATACTTTGATATTTTGTTTGAAATTCTTTCATATGAAAATAGACTCAAACATCTTTCCAATGACTAGTCATTTGCTTTAATCTGATAAGAAATGAAGAAGTTATGACTATTTAAAGTCAGTTTTCGAAACCAGAGTGGTTTATTCGAATAAGAGATGTGTTATTCGAATAACACACCCCTGAAAATGTTCCAGAATATATTTTTAGTGATTTATTCAAATAACCAAAGTGTTATTTGAATAACACGTTCCAGAAAATATTTCCTCGTGCGAAATAAGTGAATTTATTCGAATAACAAAAGTGTTATTCGAATAACACGAATCTGAAACAGATTTTCAACGGCTATAATTGACATTTAATGCTACCGAACCACCTCCAACGGCTCTAAAATACATTGGGCTATAAATACAAGTGTTTGGGCATCAAAGAAGAGTTAGAGAACTATCTGAAAATGATCATTGAGCATTAAATTCATGTTTTACTATCTCTTTCTCCAAAAACTCTGTTTTGAGCTTCAAAGTGTGATTCCTTGATACCCATAGTGCTTCAATTTGTATTATCCACTCTTGAGAGAGTTTCTATTCATCTATACTTTGTATAATCTATAAAGAGAGTGAAGTATCCCTCAAAAGTTTGTAAGGGTGAGGTATCCCTTGAAGTTGAGGCTCAAGCACAAAGGGTGAGGTATCCCAAGGTGTGTTGAGTGCTCTAGTTTGTAAAGGTTTCAAGCACCTGTTCAAGCTTGAAGTAATAGTAGAAAATCTCAGGTGGTTTACTTGAGGACTGGATATAGGCCATAAGTGGTTGGTGGTCGAATCAGGATCAATATTGTGTTTGCTTCTCTCAACTCTATCTCCTTTACATTTGTACTTTAATTATATATGCTTGAGTTGAATTTGATATCTAGCTTATTTGTTTTAATTATCCTATAGCCTAAGTGGTATTTGATAAATATCTAATAGTTGTACCTTTTCCGCTGCATGTGTTGATTGAAAATATCAAAATGTATAATTTCTCAAAGTTGATTTAAAAATTTGTAATCACCCAATTCACCCCCCCCCCTCTTGGGTAATGGTTGCTATGACTAACAAGTGGTATCAGAGCTTCGTGCTCTGGTGAAAGCTTAACCGCTTAGAGTTAAATATCCTTATTTGTTGGTAACCATATAAAGTTTTCAAAATGGAAGGTCATGAAATTGATAAACCACCATTCTTTGATGGTGTGCATTTCGTTTATTGGAAAGCTAGAATGGAGTTATATATGCAATCTATTGATCTTGATTTGTGGGATATTGTGCTTGATGGATTTACTTTCAAATCAAAACAAACTTGGAATGCCTATGATATGAAATGCTTTTCCTTGAACATTAGAGCTATACAAATTTTGAGAAGTGGTTTGAATGATTATGCTTATGATAAAATTAAGAATTGCTCTAATGCTAAAGATATATGGGATACCCTTGATGCTCTTTATCTTGCTAATAATGATTTTTTGCATAAAGTTGTACATAGAGAGCAAGAAGAGCAAAAGCCTTTAAAGGAAGATGGTGATTCCCTTAAAGAGTCAAGTATGCTAGAAATTGAGACCACTTCTTATATGGCCAAAAAGGACTTTGAGGTAAATAATACTTATCTTGATTATGATCCTTCCTATGATGAGTTACAATGTCCATATGATGAACTATATGATGACTTATTGTTTTTGGAAGAGAAAAACTTATCTTGTTTAGAAAACATTTCCTCCATTGAAAATGATATTAAGACTTTGAAAAATGAATATGCTTTTCTTGATGAGGAAATGTCTTTGAAATGTGAAACCTCAACTTCTTGTGAAAAGTGTATTGATTTAGAAAATTAAGTTAAGGACTTATATTTTGAATTTGCCAAAGCTAATGATTCTAATTGCTTATATTCCATGCTTGTTAATGAGAATAAAATTAATGTTATTCCACATAAAAATTCAAGTAAGGCTTATAGCAAAAATAATATAGAATGTAATAATAACAAAAGGCTTAAGTTTTCCAAAGATGATCTTCAAAGGATTAAACTATCATTAAATTCAATTGTTTGTAATTTTTGTGGTCATCTAGGACATATTTCTCACTTATGCAACTATAGAAGAAATCCTTATATGGGAAATAATATGGTATAGGTTCCTAAAAATGTTAAAGGCCCTAGTACTAACATTCAAGGACCCAAGATGAAGTGGGTACCAAAATGTCCTCCTAGTGTTTCAATTATACAGAAAATTTCTGAAAAAGATGGACTAATTGGTCAATGGAAAGAGGAATCATCAAAGAGAATGCTTCTAAAGCCAAATGGTAGAAGTTTTGGTGAAAGAAGGAAGATGGCTTCAACCAAACCTTTTCAAGTACAAAATGTAGAACTTGCAAAGTTCAAAACACCAAAAGAGGAGCAATGGGTAAGGAAAAGAGTTTCCTTGATTACCAAGGCCAATGTATCAAAAACTTTCACCTCTTATGCACATTCATATAAAAAGACAATGAATATGAGGTATATTCCTTATAGGCCTTAGGTGATGATAGAGTCATGTGTTCTTGGTAAAAACTTGAATATTATATATAGCACATGATTATATTCTTGTTACACCCTTTACTCACTACCTTGCATATTTCTTGATAATAGGGTATTCTATGACTATGGATGCTTTCTATGCTTTAAATTTTCTATATATCTCTACATGTGATAATATGCTAGATAAGTATGCTTCTTGTTTAAAATGATATGTTTGATGATAATTTCCTTGAGCTTTAGTTTTTTATCAATCATGACTTAAAATGAGTATTTGTGTTAGATGGTTTTATCTTGTATTCATCCTTTCTAACATGATCCTTGGTTGATTTAAAATAACTTTGTAAGAATTAGAATTTTGTGATCATATCCTTATGTTCTTACTTGGCATGTATGCTAAAATAAATCTCTTTGATAATTGGATAAGCTTTTGTTAATCTTTTGGACCTGCTACATATGCTTACTGTTGTGTTTCTAATATGGTTATTCGAATAGAGGAACATTTTATTCGAATAACTTCCTTCAGTATCCTCTAAAATTTGCTTGTAAATGTATCATATTCGAATAAAGGATTTTTTATTCGAATAGCAGAACACAGTAGCCCTGGTATCTATTTTTTTGATTGTTTTATTCGAATAAGGGAAACCCTTATTCGAATAACGCTTGGCAGAAGCGTTTTAAATATGTTCTTCATTGGTGTTATTCGAATAACCAAATGGTTATTCGAATAAAGCTTGGCATATTCGAATAACAACACTGTTATTCGAATAATGCTTAGCAGAAAGCCAAGAATGTCTAATTTCCATGAGTTTATTCGAATAAAACCCATTTTATTCAAATAAACACGGGCTATATGATAGGTTCTACTGCTATTTGCTATATATATTGAATTCTTTGTAATTGGACTGAAAAAGTAAATGCTTAACCAAATGTAATTGGCTATTATTTTGATGAATATATGTACTTGGCTAAATTGATCAATGAAATGAAATATCTTTTGTCCTTGTGAACTCGTTTGTTGTTTCGCCTTATTGTTTTGAATGCTTATTTGCTTATAAGTTTGGCATAATGACTAACCTCTATGGATCTAAAATTGGTGGATACCAAAGAAAGTACTTTGAATTGTATTGTAGGGTGAAAACTACCTCAAGCAAGCATTTAAATGGAATAAGATTATTCAACTTGAGGATAGTAAAGCTTAAAAGGATTCAACTTCTAAAAGGGGTGCAAAGTATATCTATTCTCAAGGAGCCTTGAGGTATGGAAGTTGGAGTCACCTATAAAAACTCAAAGAGTACACTTTTAGTAATATCAATCTATTATCTTTATTTATGATTTAAATTGAATATCATATGATATTTGGAGAAGTAGAAAGTTGTTTTTATGCAATTACATGTCTTACATGATCATTGTTTGCCCCAAAATGCGTATTTAAGTTTTGATGATGATCATGTCTTTCTTGACAAACTTGAATCTTGCTTTGAAAATGCTTAAACTATGCTTTTGGATTCAAGTGCATATATTCTTCCTTTATTCTTGTAAGAGCTAACATTACATGGTTGATAATGTGGTACATGTTTTACATTGTATATCAACCTAAATTATGCTTGTAAATAAGTTTAAATGATATTTGATGCTAACCCATGTTTTAGAGAACTTTTGAAATATAATCATCAAATATTGAAATGTCAAGCATATGTGGATAAATGAGAATTGTTGAAGGAAGAGGAACATGAGGAGACTCTCTTCAAGTGCAATGGAATAGAATACTCAATGGAAGAAAGTACAAACTCAAAGGACCAACAAACGAAGAACATTCTAAAGAAGCATCACTCTCTTTCTAACTCAATAAGTATTTCTATCATTAAACTATTGTGATATTCTATATGCTATAGATTATATGATACTTGTTGATAAATTGATCTTAAATGATTAGATGCTTTCCTTACATGAAAAGTATGCTTAACATTGACAAGGTGCTTAATTGGATATTAACTTGCTATTTTTGTCATTGCAAATAGGGTGGATGATGTTAGTTCTATACGTGCTTTGATCCCTATAGCATATTTCATCAAGAAGATGTACTTATGTTCTTTTGACTTGGTTTGATCTCTTTCAATGAATAAGTGGTTTTAATATAAAACCTCTCTACCTTTCTAAAATACTTTTGAAAATGTAATGTGCCCTTATAAAATTTTTTTTGAAAGGGGGAGAAGTTTTAAAATTGTTTTTGATTGATGGATTAAAAATAAGTATCTTTTGTCTTGCTTTACTTTATGGCAATGTGCTTACATGATGTTGGCATATATATTTCACTTTATGCATCTTATGCATATTTTGAGGGGGTGCCTAGCTCTTAAATTATTACTTATATCTCTTGGCTTACATCCTTATTTAACATGAAGTATTTTATTGTTAATACTATCAACATGTCAACGAAAACCACCTCTCATTCTATTTCCCTCCATCAATGAAAGAAGATAAACATTCTTAAACTTCATATCTTTTTATTCTTTCATTGAGACATGCTTGATATGTGACAAGTTGTATGATCTTTCATTTGAAAACCTCAATTTCATGATCTTACACGAATATTTTGTCACTCCTAACAAGTGATATCAAATGGTACTTATTTATCATGTGGCATGCAAGATATTATATGCTAGACATAATTTATTAAGCTTATTGCTATCATATGCTAAATGTTGATGTACCAAAATGTGACAAGCATTACATGAATATTCTTTTATATCTTAAAAGCATGCTTGTTTCATCTCTCTATTCTTGAATAATATGTAGAATCAAATAAGGGGAGATAGTTATGTTTTGAATAACATGAAGAAGTTTTTGGTTTTGATGATCCTACTCTCTTTGACAACATGAGTTTTATATATAGGGAGAGAGACAATATTATCTTTCCTTCCTAAGCCTTTTTGTTGATATCAAATAGGGGGAGTGAAAATTGGAAAGAAAAATATATTATTGTGCTTAATTGTTTGATATCTTACATGAATATCTCTTCTTCTATATTACTCAACATATTTTTCTTTGGTGATTTGTCATCATCAAAAAGGGAGAGATTGTGGATATAAGTTTGCCCTAATGATTTAATATGGTGTTTTGATGATGACAAATACAAGACAAAAAGAATGATGCTTATGCTACATAGATGTACTTAATGAGATATTTTGTATCATGCATGATTATGCCCTTTATCTAGTTATATTTCACTTAACAATCATGCAATGAAATATGTGTAGCATTCTTTATATAATATATCCAATAATGCTTTATATGAGTTATAATGATTAATATTGGATTTAGTTCTATTTAAATGAAAATGTGCAAAGTGTTCTTTGTTGCATCATATATAGAGCATATCTATTAATAATTGATAAATGTCTTATTTGGATGTATCTATGAAAGCCTTATATGCATGTTAGACTAACTAAAGTTATACATTTATAAATCATGCATACGAAGATATTGAAGTATGAATTTGAACTAATTATGTTTGGTTAAGTGAGCAATACTTTATAGGATAGTCCAAGTATCAAGAGTGAGCATTGCAACAAGAAAGCAAAAGATCACAACCATGCTCAACTCAAGAAGAATGAGAATGATAAGATGTTCCAAGCATTTACAAGATTTGAAGAGAAGAATTTTTTGAAAGCTTGGATTGCATCAAGAATTGATGATGGCAAAAGATCAAGTCACAAGGTTCTTCAAGAATAGCTTTTAAGACTTAGATCTTATGTAAAGGTAAATGGGAATCACAATAAGTTCAAATATGTTTTCAAATCTTTACAAATGGTTTTCACATTCTAAAATGCCCAACAAACAAGTTTTGAAAAGCTAGTTATGGTGGTAGTTCAAAACTATGAAAAATAGCTAAGTTTGTGCTTTACAAAATTGACCTTTGGTTACTCTTTTGGTCATATCTTTTAAAATACTTTGATTTTTTGTTTGAAACATGTTTCATATGAAAATATACTCAAAGATCTTTCCAATGACTGGTCATTTGCTTTAATCGGATAAGAAATGAAGAAGTTATGACCATTTAAAGTCAGTTTTCGAAATCAAAGTGGTTTATTCGAAGAAGAGATGTGTTATTCGAATAACACACCCCTGAAAACGTTCCAGAACGTATTTTTAGTGATTTATTTAAATAATCAAAGTGTTATTCGAATAACACATTTCAGAAAACATTTCCTGGTGCAAAATAAGTGGATTTATTAGAATAACAAAAGTGTTATTCGAATAACACGAATCTAAAATAGATTTTCAACGGCTATAATTGACATTTAATGTTACCCAACCACCTCCAATGACTCTAAAATGCATTGGGCTATAAATACAAGTGTTTGGGCATCAAAGAAGAGTTAGAGAACTATCTGAAAATGATCATTGAGCATTAAATTCATGTTTTACTATCTCTTTCTCCAAAAACTCTGTTTTGAGCTTCAAAGTGTGATTCCTTGATACCCATAGTACTTCAATTTGTATTATCCACTCTTGAGAGAGTTTCTATTCATCTATACTTTGTATAATCTATAAAGAGGGTGAGGTATCCCTCAAAAGTTTGTAAGGGTGAGATATCCCTTGAAGTTGAGGCTCAAGCTCAAAGGGTGAGGTATCCCAAGGTGTGTTGAATGCTCTAGTTTGTAAAGGTTTCAAGCACCTATTCAAGCTTGAAGTAATAGTGAAAAATCTCGGGTGGTTTACTTGAGGACTGGACGTAGGCCACAAGTGGTTGCTGGTCGAACCAGGATAAATATTGTGTTTGCTTCTCTCAACTCTATCTCCTTTACATTTATACTTTAATTATATATGCTTTAGTTGAATTTGATATCTAGCTTATTTGTTTGAATTATCCTATAGCCTAAGTGGTATTTGAGAAATATCTAATAGTTGTACCTTTTCCGCTGCATGTGTTGATTGAAAATATCAAAATACATAATTTTTCAAAGTTGATTTAAAAATTTGTAATCACCCAATTCATCCTCCCTCTTGGGTAATGGTTGCCATGACTAACAAATATAGACTTGAATTTATGATAAATTTTATATGTGATAACATATTCACAATAATTAAAAATTATAAATATGTACATATTATAAAATTTAATATATAGTTCACTATAAACTAAAGTCTATAATAAATCAATTAACAATAATAATAATAAGCTAACTTCAGCACTTAAAACTTTTGGTTTGGGTAAAATTAGATTTTGCACCCGCATGCGATACACAGATAAATTATAATTGAAATGATAAAATAAATATAATTTAAATAAAAAAATTATTAAATAAAATATATATATATATATAATAATTTATCAAAAAAATATTTATTAGTTAAGTTTAAAAATACATATTATTTTCATAAAAAGATTTTACTCTAATATAAATACTAAAGAATTTAAATATAAAATAATATGAAACAACCTATATGCCTAAAAAAATTTATAATATAAACAAAAATCTTTGTATTTTAAATGCAAAATTTAATCCAATAATTTTATAAAATAAATATTTCAATTTATGTTCACGTAATTTAAAAAGAGTAAATCAAGAGATAAGTAGTCAATAATTCAATCGAAAATACACTTGTGGGGAAGAGAAGTTCTTGTATCATAAGCAAGTATAGTCTGAAAATTAAAATGTGTAACAAAATCTAATAAAACTAAAAAAAAATGTTCATGTAAATTTTTATTTTTGGTTAGTTTAATTTTTTATCTTTTTTTTTCATTCCATTTGTATTTTTGTTCTTTTTTTTTTTTCCTATGTAATTTTTGTTCTTTAGTATTAATATAGTGATTAAATTAGTAATAAAAAAACAAATTTCTTTAAAAATTTAACTTTTTCCGTGATATGCATAGTTTGGTAGTTGACTTTTTTAATTCAAAATCATATATTATAATAGTAAACTATTAAAATTAAAATATATATATATAAATTGATTACATGCTATCAATCATATTAGTCCTAAAATTAGAGCTGTATAAAGTGGTTGACCTAATTAAATAATTTTAGAAAGTGAATATTTTATGATAAAGTCCTTAAATATAAATGGCTAATTGATTTGGATTTTTTAATATGTTAATAGCTATTAATGACTATTATTAAAATTTGTTGTCATATTTACGAAATAACTAAACCCAAGTCTTATTTTTGAGAAAAAAAAAAAGATTGGATGTAATAAATTTTAACTCAAAAAAAGAATTTGATATCAATTATATGAGAATTGTTTTAAAATTGATTTTATTAAATAATTAAAATTAATTATTTAAAATTATTATATAGTAATTACATAACCAAATTATAAATAGTAACAATTAAAAAATTAAATTATATTAAATAATTAAAAGAATTTAATAATACGTAATAATCTACATATGCATGATCTTAACCAAATTAAGAATTTTTAGCCTCCAATCTTTATGGTATTTCCAATCCAATCCTATTTTGGTTGGAATCGTAACCCAAAGAAAATGGCCTCTAAGTCTGAAAATCAAGTAGTTCCTAGAAGCTTTTAATGCATCTGGGAATGATACTTGTGTTGTAGTGTTATAGTTTCATATCATATTATCTTCCTTATGACATGAATCTGTTTCCATAGCTTCTTCTCGTTGAATACAACCTACAAATGTTAAAGTACATTTTGGACAACTAAGTACAAATATGACTATTTACCAAAAGGTACTCAAATATCATTTGAAGAAAGCGTAACAACATTGAAGATGAAGATAATATATAAAACAAAAATCTGGCGCAACAACTTGAATCTTGGCTACTTTCATTGCTTACCAATACATCATCAGTTCACCAAGCATCAATTTTTGACAGATGCAAAAGTCATGAAGCAACTCTGGTATATGACATTGACAACATAAGCTATATGACATAAAGCTCTATGACATATGTAAAAGTCATGAAGCAACTTTAAGATTTTGTATCCATGAAATAGGCGTGACTAATAGGTGTGATTAACCAATAAGTAGATTTTATATCCAAGTAGCTTATGAACTTTGTGCTTTAGAACATAGGATTGACATTAATACCGTGAAATTGAAATAAATGTCTTTTTACATAAAAAAAAAAAAGCAATGAGAAAAAAAAAGTAAAATAGCTACAACAATTTTCTTGTACTAACCCTGCCTATTGAAGTGTAACATGACTGCAAATATATAGATCAATGGTAAGAAGGTTACTCTAATTTGGAAATAACACAATGAACATAATTAGATATAGTAATCAAATAAAAACTTTTCATGTATAAAATCAATTGAAATCAATTCAAATAGGAAATGAATTTCAATTAGAATAATTAAAATAAATTTATTTTAAGAATTCAGATTATGGATAATAATTTTAAGCTTATTGATTAGTTGATTTTAGTTAGTCACTTTAATATTCTCAGTCAGCAGTTATATAAAATAAAAGCCAAATCAAATCACCCAACATATTGAAACCCAAAATTTTCGTCCTCAATTAATCATTGAATCTAAAATTATCTGATTTAGAAATAACACAATGAACATAATTAGATATAATAATCAAATAAAACTTTCCATGTATAAAATCAATTGAAATCAATTCAAATAGGAATGGAATTTTAATTAGAATAATTAAAAAGGACAAATCAAATCACCCAACATATTGAAACCCAAAATTCTCGTCCTCATTTAATCATTGAATCCCAAATTATTTGATTTGGAAATAATACAATGAACATAATTAAATATAGTGATCAAATAAAAATTTTCTATGTATAAAATCAATTGAAATCAATTCGAATAGGAAGAAAGTTTCAATCATATAATACATGGCAATAATTTTTTGTTCAAAATTTTCGTACACATATGAATTAGTCTTTTTCTTTTAATTTTTTCTCTTTTAAGAGACATGGTATTTGAAAATGAAAATTTTTAATGGTTTTTTAATTTTTTTTCTCTTGCCAGAGATACAATGCTTGAAAATGAGATTAGAAAATATAATTTTTATAATTTTTAATTTTTAATTTTAATTGCAAATTAGTTGAAAAGTGTTTTTATTTTCATATGTGACAATATTTTCTTTTTTAATAAGATGACATTATTTTTTATTGTTGTGACACATGTATACTTTTCTTTTAAATTCTAACATCATATGACACATGACAATTTTTCAGAGTAGGTATTTGTCACATGACAGTATTTTAAATAAGTATTGTCGTATCGAGAATAATGACACATGACATTATAGATAATTGTAGACAACTATAATTATAGATAAATATAATTCAAATTTTTCATTTTGTCAATATAGTGAATAACATGAGATTGTTTTTGTAATTATTCAAATTATTAAATGTTAAATAGAATTAAATGCTAATGTCAAATTATTGCCATAAGTAAATAATTTAAAATTCAAATTATTCTTTTTAATTCAAATAGAATTACTAATTTTTGCTCCAATCTCTCATTGATTAAGTATAAATGTGTTATAAACACATTTTCATATTTATTTTCATTTGAAATTATTTAAAAATATATAAGCGTTGACATACAATAATAGATACTTAATTGATTACATTTAATAATAATATATAATTTCACTTCTTCCTATTTTATTTATTTTAATTTAGTTTTTGTACATATAGTACGTCAAGTCATATGATAGATTTTTATTGAGATGACGGATGATATGATTTTTAAGTCATATATATTACTTTTGTATATTACATATTGATTGGTAATTATATTGATTGATTTTATATTATATTATATTATATTATATTATATTATATTATATTATATTATATTATATTATATTATATTATATAAGTTTATTATATTAATTGATTTTATAATTATAATTATACTTGAAAAAACTCTACAATAAATTCTAAGTAATGGTAATAATGGTAATAATAATTGGACATGATTCTACAATAAATTCAAAAATTTACCAATTAATTTTTTTTTCTAAAATGATATTATTTTTTTATTGTAGCGACACATATATTTTTCATTTAAATTCTAACGTCATATGTCACATGATAATTTTTCAGAGCAGGTATTTATCACATGCA